>OZ024891.1:23398300-24085800 GCA_964017195.1 Siderastrea radians | reverse complement strand
CGTTTTGGCTAGTAAGTTTTGCCCTTTCACTAGCCATTTTGGCTAGTGAAATTTTCAAAGCACTAAAGCACCGGATGGAAACCAAACTAAATATTGCTTCTGATGATCTGACCCCAAAAGCAAATGGCGTGAGGAGAAACTAAAACTTATTCCGTAAAAGGATATCATAATGTTCGTATGGTACTTGTTTTGTCCTCTCAACGTTTTTCCCTACTAATACGTGTCTCAGATGGCAACGTTTTCTCCGTCATTTCTTCGTTCGAACGAAATTAGCCGTCTTCAGAACGTTTCACCATACGTTTTCCAGGAAAGGTCCATTAGTGCGTTCATATGATATTTGTCTACACGTTAGTATGTTCACACAATTCTTTAGTCCTCTGTTATCGACGGAGTTCTTTCCAACGGTTAAAGATCCTCACACAAAGTCATGGAATACAAAGTACTATGTGTCTTCAGGACAATCCCAGGCGCGATGTAGTTCACGCCTCTCTTTTCCATTTCGGTCAGATCATGACGAATAACTCAAACAGTTAACCTTATATGAGCATGTCATCGTACGGAGAAAAGTTTGTAAGACAAAACTAACATTGTACGAGCGTTGTTAAGATACAGAGAAACGTCAAAAAGACAAGACTGATACAGCACTCAACTCACATACGGAAAAACGTCTTCAAGAGAAGACTAGTCAATTATAAGCGTATTCAAAGTGTGGAGAAACAGTGAGCAGAAAAAACTGATAAGGTTCGAACTTACTAAGGTACGAAGAAACGTTGAGAAGTCATATCAAACACGTTGGTTGCAAATGCACTACAGTAGGGAGAAACGCCGCCAACGTACCAAGATACAGAGACTAATAAAATACGCAACTACTAACTTACGGAGAAACGTTATTAGACAAAACTAATTCCGTAAGAACGTGTGTGACGTACGGAAGAACGCCGAACGGACAAACTGAACTATTACAGTGGGACAATAAATTACGGAGAAACGTAAATGAGACAACTGAAATCGCACTAACGTAAGCTAACGTAAAGATAAATGTTGAGAAGACAAGACTCAGTAATACCGTATGAACATACTAACCTGCAGAGAAACGCTAAGCAGTGTCGACTTATCGTACGAATGTACTAACACACTGAAAACCTTAGGAAGAGCAGAACAATGTCGTGCGAACGTGCTTACGTATAAAGAAACGTTGAGAAGGCTCGACTAATAAATCGACGAACCTACTTACGTACGGAGAAACGTTGTGAAGACGTTACGTAGAGAGAAACGCTGGGAAGAGAAACTATTGTACGGACGTAGCAATGAATAGAAAAAAGTCGATAACAGAGGTCTAAAGAATTGTGTGAACCTACTAACGTGTAGACAAATCATCATATGAACGCACTAATGGACCTTTCCTGGAAAGCGTACGGTGAAACGTTCTGAAGACGGCTAATTTCGTTCGAACGAAGAAATGACGGAGAAAACGTTGCCATCTGAGACACGTATTAGTAGGGAAAAACGTTGAGCCGGGGAGGACAAAACAAGTACCATACGAACATTATGATATCCTTTTACGGAATAAGTTTTAGTTTCTCCTCACTCCATTTGCTTTGGGGTCAGATCATTAGAAGCAATATTTAGTTTGGTTTCCATCCGGTGCTTTAGTGCTTTGAAATTTTCACTAGCCAAAATGGCTAGTGAAAGGGCAAAACTTACTAGCCACAACGGAATTTCTACTAGCCTGTGACTAGTTGGCTACCATTAGTCTCGAGCCCTGTGTCTTGATGTAATGATTAACCATTTCAGAACCCGGTATAATGACTAACAATTCAGTTCGCGGAATAGTAGAGAGTACTCGACGTGGGTCATTGCGCATCTAGTACAGCTGTGAAGAGAGCATCATACTTCTAAGCCGTGTAATAATAGATCTTTGTGATGTATGAAATAAGATCAGTCAATTGAAAACTAGTCAGTTTATTTTCCTGTGGTGCTCATTATGTTTCAATCTGCAAATGAGACATTTTGATTTTTTCCAAATTTTACCTTTTGCAACATGGTAGGAGAATCGCCTGAGAGAACAAAGTTTTCCCATAGAAAAATCTCGAATGAAAAGTAAAACCAACCCAAACGGTGCCATTAACCTGATAGGTCATCCCTTTCCGAAATTAGTTGCCTTTTTTTAATGTGATCAAATTTCCAACTCCAATTCACACTTGAGTAGAAAACACAGCAGACAACAGAAAATTGCTACACCCTGTGCTGACGGGAGCTTTCTTAACCTACGGACCCACCTGAACAGGCAACTAGCTTAGAACAGGGGCACCCCACGGCACCCCGATATAGGGAAATCGAACCCCCCCTTATAACAAATTTGTGGGAAAAAATCAAAATCTTCGTTATATTGGGTTTCGGCTACTTATTATTTTCAAACTTCTAACCACAGAAGATTTCAAAAAACATTATGAAAGAAAAATTGCTGGTTTGCACATGACGGACGTCATAAAAAAATCAAAACTCGCATGGCCTGCTAAATTTTTATCGTCACCAGGTATATGAACACCTAAAAATATATCTTTTCACAAGTTTCCAGCTCGGTATCCCTTCATCCTTTGTGATTAAAATACAGCATCTTGAATTTTCGAAATTGCCGCCCAGTACGTGACGTCAAAATTGCGCCGTGACAAAGCTCTCTCCTTTGAAAAATGGTCTTTTTTCATGATTTTTGGCAGTTTTAACAGTTCAAGTACTCATTGCAAAAGTGAGATCCAGATGTTTTCATTGATTTCCGTCCGCCATTTGGATGTCCCTCGAAATGACAACAACATGGCGTCTGCAGGCTGCATACTGAACTCTAAAAATTTGCGTGGAACGTTTCGGCAAATAACTCAAGAACGGTGTACCGCAGAGACATGAGACTTAAAGAAGTTTTTTATTTCGTTATCTTTTGTAGCATTTGAAATTCTTAGCTTCTGTAATTGAACGGTTTCGAATTTATTTTTGGATGGCGTGAGAGTGAAAAGCGGTTGACACCGGTACTAATAAGCGGTAAAATCACGACGTTTCGACAACTTCGAGTTCGAGTCGTCATTTTCAAAGTCTTCGAAAATGACGTGAGCTTGGGTTTGTGGATTGTGTTCGTTACAGTAGTAGGGATCAGCTGAGGGATGTCGTGTTACTTGTGTTTTGTTCCATATATTTTTATGCCTTCCTCTGTAACTTTCAGCTGAACTTTGGCCGGGCTGAAGAATATCGTTCATTATAACGGGGACATTGTACATTGAGGTCGTTATACTGGGGTTCCACTGTCTCTGTTCATTAGACCAGGCACAGATGCAGACTGGTTTCTACCGTTTTACTACCCTCTTAGCAGTGGTTCCCGCGTGCTCTCGTTCGCCAGGAACCACTGCTCGCAGGGTACCGTTTTACGGAAATCGGTCAAAATTTTTGTAATTGATGTATATTTCTTCTGAGAATGTAACTATATTCCCCAAGTTTTAATCTAGAAAATGCGACACTTACTCCAAAAAATATTTTGTGATTTCCAAGCACAGTCTGGGACCACGGTAAATGTCTACTAAAACTGGATAGAAAAGGCAAAGAAAGGTGTTTCATGTAGTACTTTTTTATTACTTAGCAAAGGAAAAATAAACCATTTTGTCTTACAGTTGAAATATCCACAAGTGTTCCTAAAACTGAAACAAGGTCACTATTTTCCCCTGTACCAAGAACAACAAAAAATAGCGAAAGAATATCAGTTAATGATTGATTATACATTTCATTTGATAGGAAATTGAATCAGAGATAATGCTGCCGCTGGTATTGCTGCTCCTAACATCTTGGATTCAATCTCGCCCAATTGATGGCATGCCTGTGACCCAACTACCTACTACTCCTGGGTGTCCCCCACCTAACTGCACTTACCAATCAAAATGCTATGAAAATGGCGAGGAAATAAGCCGAGGACATAATGGAAACAATTGGTGCTCTGGACTGGTGTGTATTGGTGGTAGAATTGCTGTATGGGATGACTTCAATTGCGGTTCAGGCGGAATAATTGTGCCTCATTTATTCATTATTCCTTGCACTTTTTTTCTGACTTATTCATTGTTCATTTGAGAGGTTTTACGAATATCCCTCTTTCATTATTGTGTCAGCTACTGTTCCAATTTTGAACTTCAGCGTAGTCCCCAGGTGTTCTCGGCTCAGACTTCGCGCGGACTACTTGACAAGAGAGACTAGGCTTGGGCAACTTCAAGTGCAATAGACGGTTACAGTGTTTGAAATTGCAGGCTGCAGGTTGTTTAATTTCTCGTATCATATGTGGATAATGAGCGTGAATTAACAGAAAAGCGCAATGTTAAAATGAAACTGCGGTGTTGACTGGACACGTTGGCTCTTTTCAAGGTTTTTTGACTAAAATGTCTCTGAATCAGGGCGCGTTTGTGATTTTTTCAACATGGAGCCTATGACAGAGATAGGACCTACAACCCTGGTTCAGATCTAGGATTTAGAGAAAGGGGGTTCAAACAAACACCTGGCGAAGGCAGGAGTATTTGGGGGGTTCGGGGGCATGCTCGCCTGGGAAATTTTGAAAGTTAAGTCCCCAGAAATGCAATTTGCAGCATTTTGAGAAGCATATGAAAGTTTAATTGCTGTAAATTCAACTCATCTTTTAGGCTAACTATATATATGCTATATATAAAAGAAACTTTATTTGCTGTAACATTGAATCAGGTTAGATTCCCTGGCGGTTACCCATCCAATTAATAATAACCCCGTCAAACCGGACCTAACTTTGCTGATCGGGCGGTCGGGACAACTGGGCTTCAACTTATTTGACTCCCTTGATCATGAACTGGAATCTGCAACAGAATTAGTTGAAATAATTACCTTTTTCTCGTTATTTTTGTCTTTTCCTGATTTTTGTTAGAATATATTGCACTTGCATGTGCGTGGAAGATAAGGGAGCGGAACATCCACCACAATGAAAACATTCATTTTATTAGCAAAGCTAAGCCCGGTTTGGCAGGGTTAGTAATAATTGGATGGGTGACCGCCAGAGAACCAAACAGAGTTCAAAAATAAAATACATTGAAAAATAGTGAATCAGCTGCTGTTGGTCTGTTAACTTGCACTGATAACTCCGAAAAAAAAGTCACAGTGGGAGAAACAGTTTTCGGGATTTATTGCTCCGAATCTCACAAGTGAAACTCCCGAGCCTTTGCTCATTGCCGAGTGTTCTTATGTGGTCCGAGCCTTGGCAGTGAAAATCCTGGGCCTTTGCCTGTTGCTGTACATGTGTTGGCAGCGAAGTCTTGTCTGTGAAAAGTGGCAGAGCCTTGCCGGTGTTATCTTAGTCATCTTAGTGAGCCATTTGCCTGTAGGTTTGATTTCGCGAAAACAGTCCTGCGTTATCTTAGCGAGCCAGTTGCTAGTAGTTTGACTTAGCAAAAAGAGTTACAATCCTACTGAGATAGAGACTTCCTGCGAAAATCCTAGCGAGCGACGGTATTGCCGATTGTAATGCAGCAAAACGGTGACTTCGTAACTCCTTTCAACACTTCATCTGTAGCCATTTTATGGTTGAATTTTTATTTCCGGTAGTATGACGTAAGAGCCTTTGGTGCATTATCCAATCATAGCGTATATAGCATCACCAAAGTGGTTACGGAAGTTTGCTACCAGTAATTTTGCTAACAGCTTTCCAGGTTTACGGTTACAACCGGATACTCAATCCGGTTACATAGTGTCAGCTACGCGCATGCGCGCAGCAGGGACAAAAATCTTTCATTGTGCAACAAATAACCTCGCGTTACTTGCGTCAGCCATAGGAACGTCTTGCAGTAGAATTTTGTTTTCGGCACACTGCCTGTGCCAGTAACTTTTTTTTTTCACTATGGTGTCGCACTTCTTGCACCCAGGAGTCCTGTTTGAATACAGATCACCCCGAGTAACTATGATTGATTACAGACTACTGTTTTAGCTGGCCTTCATACACACTGTAAAACACCGACAAAGATTCTACAGAATCGAGTGCATACAACGTTTGCAAATATATTCATTATTCCATCAAGGAGACTGAATTATTCATTATTCCGAATGTTCAAACTCTAAATATTCCTTGTAAAAGAAATTTGTCAAGTTAGTTAACTATGATGACTTTTAAATTAGTGCCAAGTTATGGTAGCAGTAATTGTTCCTGTGTAAGTATAACATACCCTCCATGCATAAACATGTCTTTCCTCCGTTCCCCTCCACCTTCTCGCACTTTTTTGGGCTCGCCCCAATTTTTACTCGTGCAAAAAAGCAAAAGAGAACTTCAAACCTGCGAAGCCCTAAGAAACAAGAACATGTTTCGCAACTTGATCGTCTTCTCTCATCTTGAGTTTGGGCCGCCTGTGGTCCTGGGTGGAAGACTGTGTCTCAAATCTAAGATGAAATGAGAGCTAATGAACAATAAAACTGATAAGCGAAGTGAACGATTAAATAATGATTAATTTAAATGGGAATTCGAGAAAACCAAGGAAAAAAATCATTAACTAGTATTCAACAAAGTTAGGAATGTTGTAGTTCCTTAGAAGCTTTAATTCCCTTGTTTAACTGGTACCTCCCGGGGAGGGAGGGGAATCCCATATAAAAGTGACGGGGATGCTCGTCGTCTCGCTTAGGGGTATAAATTGCAGATTTTGGTCTCGCTTAGGGTTCACAGGACGGAAAGCCAATATTTTTACCCATACAGGTATCGCTTAGGGTCGTGCGTAAAGAAATATCTATATGAAAAAAACAAACGCCGTCAATCTTTACTGTCAATCTTTACCGCAATTTAGCTTTTATTTGGTTGTCTGTTTTGGCACGGTCTCCTTTAGGGTTCAAATAACGCCTGAGCCACGCCCAGATTGGCCTTCTTTAGGCGTTTTTAAAATTGTAATTGTCCGGCGAGCATCCCCGTCAGTTTCATATGGGAGTACCCCCCTCGGGTGGTACCCCCGAAAGAAGTGTCACGGGCTCCTGGTTTATTTATTTATTTATTTATTTATTTATTTATTTATCCTTTCGTTTATCAGTTCCTTCTTTCGTTCATTTATTCATTCAGTCAGTCAGTCAGTCGGTTAGTCGGTCAGTCAGTCATTCATACATTTACCAAGTAAAAGTGGCCACCAACGTAACTTGTGAATACAGCCGCGTCTCAGCTTGTCCCAGGTGTCCAGATGGTTATTTTCTCCGCTCTCAATATTTTTCGTTCACGCGACACTATCTGAGCTAGCCGTGTCTCATCCCTCCCGGTAGCTAGCCAAGCCGAACGAACAATGTGAACGCACGTTGACAGGCCACATTAATTAAGGCTTTGCAGAAATTTGATCTCTGCACAAAAGAACGTCAACTCGACACTGAGAGTGTGTGTGCTCTGAGAAGAATTGATCGCTAAAACTGAGGTTGCCTTTAGTTTGATTCTGCCTCGTTACCCGTAAACAAAAGGTATGGACAACAACTTTGCGATTGATGTTAGGCATTATGCCACCATACTGCAATAATGTTCTTATTCTTAATGCGGAACGATATATTTAAAAGTGATAACGAACCCAAGACTGAAAGAACCTACGTAAACTTACTCGGGGGCAAGTAAGGGAACAGAGTGGACAAAGTACAGCAAAACCAGATGTCCTGTAACTGAGATATTAACGTCTCCACCAGAACTTGAAGGAATAACGTTGATATCGGCAATGACCTGATGTGAGACATTTGTCATTGCGCATCGAGTATAGCTGCGAAGAGAGCGTCATACAACTAAGCCATGTAATAATAGATCTTTGTGATGCATGATATAAGATCAGTCAATTGAAAACTAATCAGTTTAATTCCCTGTGGTGCTCGTTTTAGACTGCGAATAGTCTCTAATTCTGGCGATGGCGATTTGTGGGGCGGGCGAAATACACACGCGCGCGCACGAAATTTCAAGGAGACCCGACGCGAAGGGAGCGCCGAAAATTAGAGACTACAGACAAAGCCAGGGAGTTTGACCTTTCACGGCCTAGTGATTCTGGGGTGTAAATTTCGTATCGTCTTCTCAAGCCAGTTAAGTGCAACCAATGGAATTCCTTCTCTTGGCTCCTATCATTTGCTCCTGTCATCGATAAACTGCGGAAGATGTCATCGCAAATGAAACACTACGCATTGTTTATTTTGATTCGACCAGGGCTCGACCAGGTCGGCCGCGATCGAGGGGAAAAATTACAGCCTTTCATCTCGAAGAAGAACTGAGTTCACATCGCAAAAAATTCAGGGGCTAGAGACGCGAGAAACCTCCTTCAACTTTCACCGAAAGTTTTATTTCAACGCAGAGCAAACCGAAGCAGCCAGCGAGCCGAGACTGAGTTTTGTACTTCATCCGTGCAGACAACGATACTTTGTTCCGGTCAAGCGGTCACTTATCGATGTTAAAATTTTTTAAATGAAATCTCAGCTCACAGCAAACGAGTAGACTGTGATTTTAACAGCTCTTGGAATGGCTTGGACAAACAATCGTCAGCCGAACCGAATATAAACTTGAACTTTCCTTCCAATACATCTTTCAAACAGCCCTCGCAATTTGTCCAGACAAGCGCCATCTCAGTAAACTGAAACGGAGTCGCTATCACGAGTGTTGACAGCGACTTGTGTACTGTTGCCAGATTGTTGACAGGTATCGGAGAAAGGGCCAATCAGAGTTTTTGCTTGGAATGTAAGCGCTTAATTCAAACTCCCTGGCTTTGTCTGTAGTCTCTAATTTTCGGCGCTCCCTTTGCGTCGGTCTCCTCGAAATTTCGCGTGCGCGCGTGTGAGTATTTCGCCCGCCACACAATCGCCACAGCCAAAATTAGAGACTACTCGCAATCTATGCTCGTTTTGTTTCAATCTGCAAATGAGGTATTTTGTATCTTTTTTCCAAATTTTACTCTTTTGCAACATGATAGGAGAATCGTCTGAGAGAACAAAGTTTTCTTATAGAAAAATCTCGAATGAAAAGTAAAACCGACCCAAACGGTGCATTAACCTTATAGGTCATCCGTTTCCGAAATTAGTTGCTTTTTTTAATTTCATGAAATTTCCAAATCCAATTCACACTTGAGCAGAAAGCTCACCAGTCAACAGAAAGTTGTTACACCCTGTGCTGACGGTCCATATACGTCATATACCAGAGCACTCTCCCTCACTCCGAGCACGGCTGGAAACTCTTGGCGAGAGAAATTGACTCTTGCACGCCCAAGCCGAAATTTCTTTTTAGGAAAAATTAAGAAACCCTTTAGACTGAATTTTACCTTGGGATTCAACAGTCACGTAAGAGTCATCATCAAGTACAACTTTAGCGTTTGAATCAGTGGCAACGGTTTCTTCTTCCTAAAAGAACCGTTGGTTTTTAAAATACGTAACCATAGCCTGCGTGACAAGGCCAAGAAAAGTTAGGATGTGGGATCGGGGCTCTTGTGTAGCTGACGTTCGCGCTAAAATTGCTCTCTCTACGCGCGCTATCTGCTTTCCGCGGCTCCCACGCAGGCTAGGGTAGCCATGTAGGGTCCTGCAGAGAGAAAACTTCCCACACCTGTTGAATCACTTTTTGCCAACAGTACTGTGCAGATTGTGTTGACCAGTTTCCGGCCACAAAAGACTTCGTATAAGCGTTTACGTCTTACCTCACAGGACATCCACTAACCTGAAACTACACCTAAAACTTCACCCAGAACAGATCTGCTTTAATAGCTCTGAATTATAACGAAAATTGCGGCTCTCTTTGTCTCTCTTTCAATTTCCGGCCACAAAAGAAGTTAGCTAGACTCTCCGCATTAATCAAGCTAGAATTAGTGCACTTCTTGTTACTGGTATTATGTTAACAGAGCTTTGCTTCAAATGGATGAAGAAAAAATAATAGTCTTTCCTGTTCAAGCCAAGTAGACAAGTGGTTTTCAACACAGTGCGTTTTTTTTTTCTTTTTTTTTTTTTTTGGTAGGGAGGGGGTCATAATAGCCAATTTCGGCGCTTTTACTTAAAAAGACCCCTTCATTTTCATAGTGAGAATTCGTTTGTTCTTGAGATTTTTCTTGTAGAAAAAAACCAAATCAGGGTCACGTTAGCTTTGCTGTTAAATTGCGAGCTTCGGAGAGCTTACCTTATTATAGGAAATTAACGCTTGTGTTAATTAAGGCATTTGAAATTAACGCAACTTAAATTAAGGCTAATTGAAGGGAAAATTACTCCTCAATAAAGGAAATTAACGCGAAAGAGTAGCTACAATTTCAAAAAGGAGGGAAATTAACGCGGTAAACACAAAGAAACACTTCGTGGTCCAACTGGAACAAATTTACGTCGCGACTGAACATAAAAATCATGAACAAAACAGATCTACAGGTATGTGAAGCGATTTCTTTACTGACAATGGGGAGTGAAGAACCTTCGAGTTTGGACCCGAGTTCGAGTTCGAGTTCGAGTTCGAGTTAGAGTTCGAGTTTGAGTTCGAGTTCGAGTTCGAGTTACAAATTCAATGAAATTTTCACAGTTATCTGTAAATGACCGTGAAAAAGAGCAAAAGAGACGCTGCGAAACCTGATGTAAAGCCCGATGAAATCGATAATCGATAATAACCGATAGAAGTTAGTTCAATTGTATCTGAAATCGATGAAGGTATTTGTAGTGAAGGACGCATTTTTAATACAAGGTTGGGGACTGGCGCTAGCCATGCACGCGGACTGTCGATTTTTCAGAAGTTCATCTTCATGCATTTCACCAATCTAAAGCACAAAACAGCAAATGACAAAATACCTTGAAAAAACACCTCTTAGAATTCGTTATCCGCCGACACCGTTGCGATGGCGTGAAGTACTGACCGACTCTTGTTGAAAATCACAGCTAAAAAGTAACTTGAAATCAGTGTTACCCAGCTATTCAGTGCATGAAAAATGCAAACTTTTATTAATCAACAAGCCGTCCTCTAACAGTACATGCACTACAGCGGAACCTCCATCACGGGACAACCTGGGGAAAAGGAGAAGTGTTCCCTTAATTTTGGTGTGCCTACAGGTAACAGATGAATGAATTACAATTTGGGCTTATCAGTGTATTCCTTTTTTTTCTTTTTTCCTTCTTTTTTTCGTGCCTACATTTACGTTACATTTCACTTAAATAACACTACATTTCATTGCTTTATAGTTTCCGTTTATTACTAGTTGCAACATTCAATCTTGTTATTGCCATAAGCGTTTAACTTTTGTTGCAAAAACTACAAAAGAGGTGACATGTACTAATTGAAATTTTAAAAGAAAAGCAAAGCCTACTGCTGTACGTACGGTCAATAATGGAAATGGGCTTTTTTTCACCTACAACGTAAACATAAGATAAAAACAAGAATAAGCACAACGCTGTTCACACGTGCGATGAGCATAAGGTGACATACGCAAGCGAAGAGGCATATAATTTTGGGGGGAAATTTGAATCCAACGTGGAAACAGTCGCTTTTGACAACATTTTTATGGGGACTGTAGAATCACAAATCCTACACCGTATCGTTGTAAAACCACTCGTCTGGAAAAGGTATATGGATTATATATTCTCGATCTGGAATACAAACAAAGACGAGGTCACGCAATTCATGGAACAAGCAAATAGCCACCACCCCACCATCAAGTGTACGTTCCAAATTGCAGTTTCAAACTTTAAAACACATCGCAAGGAAAGAGGGTACCCCGAAACTCTGATTTCAACAATCCTCGCTGAGATTAACTTTGAGGGCAGAAAACTTGCCCTTCAACAAAGGCGTATACAAAACACGCGAATCTTGTCTTTCGTCCCTGGCCACAATATCGTCCATCAGTGCCTAATTTAAAGCAAATACTTACGCAAAACTGGCATTTAATTCAGCTACAACCTTTGCTTAACAAGGTATTTTAAGATCCCCCTGTGGTCGCATTCAAAAGGGCAGATCCCTAAAAGACATACTCGTTCGAGCCAAACTGTGAACTGGTTATTACACGTGTATAGGAGTTGTGTAGGCCTGTCATCCTATTGTTATCACCATTGAATGGAAAAGACCCCGATTCTTAACTCGAACTCGAACTCGAACTCGAACTCGAACTCGGGTCCAAACTCGAAGGTTCGGGATTCCCCTGACAATGTGCGATAAATTCTGCCTAAATGTAGGAAAGCTATTGTTTGTGGGTGTCAAGAATGTCCGTACCGGATCCAGAATTTGGGATTAAAATGGTGGAAATTAAGGTCGCGGAAATAAACGCTCACAAAATTCGCATAAAATTTCATGGAGCGTTGATTAGGCGGCGCGACGTGCCCGGGCACGTCGCTGCCGTCTCATAAAATGCAACGCACATTCCTGAATTTACCGGTCAGTAGACTTAGTCTCCGCGCAGGCTCTAAACAACCAGGCTCGTTATAATGTCGTGGATTTTACGAGATTGAAAGCTAATGTTTCAAATACCGGACGATTTGTTGGTGACATGGCCATTCTTGCATGTGAAGCATAATTTTGTTGTTTTGAGTTTCGCGGTGTATTGAAGTTGAGTAAAGGTAAACTTGTTTATTTCGCTGTTTTTGAGGACATTTCGTTTTTAAGGGGCAGTGTTTACGAAGGCTAGCGAGAACTTGGGAGTTGTGCGCGTCCAATGCCCATCCGCGCTCACGTGCGTTCTCTCAGTGCACGAGACGGAAAGCAATCTATACCTGCCACTGTAAACCCGGCCCTTACAGAATCAAAGCTGGAACTAACTTCTATAGTTTAATAAATAGCGTCCCAAAAAACTATAACACTAAAAAAAAAGGAAAACAGTAAACAAAAAAATTCGGTGGTGATGAAATCTCAATCAAATAACAAACAAGGCCTGAGTTTCACCAATCTAAATTGATTCCGTCGCACCAGGTCAGAAATGCATTTCTGCTTTTCGGTTCTGACCAATTTTTGGAATTTTGGTTGTCTAAGCTTGTCTAAGACCTCTCAGTCTTTCATTTATGTCTTTCCACGGTTTCAAACTAATTAAATAAAGTTTCATTCATTTTAGTCTGTATTAGAGCATGGGTTAACACGCAAAAATATAAACGTCACGAGTCGGTTAGCTATCTCAGCATTGACGTGAATGTCTTCCAGATGTCTCCAGAAACACAGCTTTCTGGCGATAAAAAATTGGTCTGAACCCCTAGGTGAAATCAAGAATACTAGACAAAATGAAGTTTGAGCTCAAAAGAGTAGAAGTAAAGCTTTTTGAGCAAAAAGCGTTTCCGCCTGTTGTAGCTTAAGGATATCACGGTTTAAGAACGATTTGAAAGAGTCGTACAGAGGTCACTGGTTACAAACAAAGTTCTCAAGTTGCATACATACATTTAATTCCTTACATACCGGAAGTGCAAATTGTCCATAACAGGTCACCGGAAACCACGAACTGCTAAAGTTAAACCTTTTTTCCTTACGAAAAGGGGAGGGGGGAGGGGGAGGGGGGAGGGGGTTGAGAGACTATGCGCCGCCTGTAAATTCTTCAGAATTTCTTGTTTCCTATAATAAGGTCTGGCCAGACTGAACAGGCAACTAACCTAGAACAAGGGACCCCACGGAACCCTGATATAACCAAATCTAAACCCCGTTATAACAAATTTGTGGGAATGACCAAAACCTTCGTTATATCGGCTTTCGGCTACTTATTATTTTCAAACTTCTAATCGCAGAAGATTTCAAAAAACATATTAAAAGAAAAATAAGCGGTAAAATCACGACGTTTCGACAACTTCGGGGCGTCATTTTCTCAGCTATTTTCGAAGTCTTTCCAGGTCGTTATACTGGGTTTCCACTGTATCTGTTCATTAGACCGGGCACGGATACAGACCGGTTTCCACCGTTTTACAGAAATCGTCAGAATTTTTGTAATTGATGTATATTTTCTCTGAGAATGAAAGTATATTCTCCAAGTTTTAATCTAGAAAATGCGACACTTACTCGAAAAATATTTTGTGATTTCCAAGCACAGTCTGGGACCACGGTAAATGTCTACTAAAAGTGGATATAAAAAGCATAGAAAAGTGTTTCACGTAGTACTTTTTTTTTACTTAGCAAAGGAAAAAGAAACCATTTTGTCTTACAGTTGAAATATCCACAAGTGTTCATAAAAGTGGAACAAGGTAACTATTTCCCTTGTACCAACAACAACAAAAAATAGCGATAGAATATCAATTAATGATTATACATTTCATTTGATAGGAAATTGAATCAGAGAAAATGCTGCCGCTGGTATTGCTGCTCCTAACATCTTGGATTCAATCTCGCCCAATTGATGGTATGCCTGTGACCCAACTACCTACTACTCCTGGGTGTCCTCCACCTAACTGCATTTACCAATCAAAATGCTATGAAAATGGCGAGGAAATAAGCCGAGGACATGATGGAAACAATTGGTGCTATGGACTGATGTGTAGTGATGGTGGAACTATTGCATGGGATAACTTCAATTGTGGTTCAACCACAACCGATGCACCTCCAACTACCTCTCCTTCTCCTTCAACTACAGCAACCACTGCACCTTTAACTACAGCTCCCACTCCAACCACACCTTTGGGCTGCTCCCATAATGGTGATTGGTACCCACCAGGTGGTGAAATTAGCCGAGGGTTAGGTGGTAAAGGTTGGTGTTATGGTATGATCTGTGGTGAAGATGGTCAGGTGATATCATGGGATGACTGGAACTGTGATGAAAGCACTCCTCCACCCACTCCAACCACTACTCCTCCACAACATGGGTGTTTCTACAATGGTAAATGGTACCCACCAGGGAAAGACATAAGCAAAGGAACAGATGGCAAGGGATGGTGTTATGGCACTTATTGCACAGCTAAGGGTACAGTTGTAGCATGGGATGACTGGAATTGTGATCCAGCTACCTCAGAACCTCCTTCCCCAACCACCACACCTGCCTCTACAACAACCCACGCACCAACCCCAACTACAGTCCCAATTCCTCTGGGTTGCTTCCAGAATGGGGCTTGGTACGAACCAGGCAGCGAGATAAGCCGGGAGTCGGATGGAGAGGGCTGGTGTCATGGCATATCTTGTGATTCCAGTGGCAAGGTGGTGGCATGGGATGACTGGAACTGTGCAAAGACAGAAGACCCTAAACCTACAGCTGAAGCAAAAGGGTGTTACTATGAAAACCAGTGGCACCCGTATGGAAGCATCTTTGAAGGTGCTGACAGCAGTGGGTGCAGGTTTGGGGCCCTTTGTGGTATGGATGGCAAAGTGACACGGTGGAATGAATTTAACTGTAAACCAAACAAGTAGAAAAACACAAAAAGGAAAGTGAACTTCCTCGGTTGCTCATATTGTGACTTAAGTTTTCTTTGATTGAAACATTAAATTTTACAAGTTGATAATTTGTAAAGATTAATTACAAATAGAATAAAGCAGAGGTTTCTAACAGAATAGAAAATAAACCAGAAATTCACCCTTCCAGATAGAACTTGCCTGCTACAAACCTTCAAAAAAAAAATTAATAGCAAAAATACATGAGATAAATAAAAGCAAATCAATACAAGGCATTCAATGAAGTTTATTAACCAACAACTGTAAGAATTAATGATCCACAGAAATGTCACTAAATTACAGATAAAGAAAATCGTTAATGTTGTGAGGGAGTGTTCAGTCGTATTCCACTTTCCACTTGGCCCAGCTGCCCTCTTCTGTACAAAACCACGCTAAGGAAAAGAAACAAAAATGCTCACCATCAGAATAAAACAACTAACTGTGCATTGTACATTTTCTGTAATCCTTTAGCACCTTTTTATAACTAGAATTTGCATTTGGCGTTTATAAGTTCTAGTCTACAGATCTTAGAATGATTAAAGGCGACTCTGATTGCAAGGTACTCTATGAAAAGATCTTGGCAAGAATTTTGGCACTGTTTTAATCCAAGTCTTATGGGCAAATGAGTTTTGAATTATGGTAATCCCACAATGCCAAATACTAGAATGAAGCATGTTTACTGTATTCAGCCTGTACATTGTATACATTGCATTAATTACCTTTTCTCTTGTATTCATTGAAAGCTTTCATGTAGTCATTGACAACCTTTCTGCAGTTCTGTCTTGCATTGACCTCTTCTCTTCTGTGGCATTCTGTGACTCTTTCACGGTAAATCTTCACAACTTCCAACTCAATTAACCTTTCCAAATTCCAGCGATCTCTCGCTGCCTTAAACGCCACAGGATCCTTGCGGTCAATTTCCTCAAATGAAGGGGCTTTGATTCTCTCATCATATCTCTTCATGAACTTTTCAGACATCTTGTAGGCTCTACACTAAAACTACAGTGAAATAGAAAAATAAAGGAACAGATATGGTACACATACAACAACTCTACAACAAAACAGACAGTGAGATCGTTTGAAGCAGTTGTGTATATGTATTTTTTAGGAACAAAAGCTAAAGCTTTGTATTTATGTTGTTTTCATGGTTCTGTGTCTAGTCATTCATTTCCTTAATTTCTGGTGGTTTCATTTCGTATCCATGTGGTAGCTGGTAGCCATGCAGGAAATGTGCATCATATGAAGCAGTCTTCAAAGACAAAATCTTTCATTTAAGTTTCGATGCCACACAAGTGTTGATGTTCTTTTCCTTTGCAAGCAAAAGTTCCAGAAAGTTTTGTTTCAAAGCATGTGCCAGTGAGCATCAAAGAAGCAAACATAAACAAGTGATATCTCTGCTTCTACTGATGCCTAGTAGTATTACTAACTCATTTCTATGCAATCGAAAGTTAGAAAAGTCATTTTACACATTTACAGCCAGCCAGCTACCATCATGACAAGCATTAACCATAGGTACACAATGCGTCCAGAGCCAATGACGTTTTGTTAACCGGCCATTGCCATATGACGACCGCCGGTTTATAAAATGGACATGGTTTTTTTTTGTGTCAGTTGGCTTAAAATACGAACAAAGTGCTGTAAAGCTTGTGGTACAGGTACTCAAGAGCGGTACTGTCTTATATAAGACGCATGCGCAGATTAGTCTGCTGAATGTTACCTTCGTGTGTTCTTGTCTTTTAATTTACAGTATTTGTAAGATATGAACGGCGAAGGGTTGTTAAAGTATGGGGTTTCAGTATTTGTCTTGTATAACGCATGCGCAACTGAGTAAAGCAGCTAATAGGATTGAATGCGAAATTGGCTGTCGTCTGATCTAGTTAGTGGTTATGGTTAAAATTTTGTTAGCGCAGGAGTTTTGTTATGGGGATTGACACTTTGAGGAATGTAAAAATGTGGGAGTGGAGGATTTGTAAATGTGAGGAGCATATCACGCTTCTGTGAATGTGATTTGCTTTGAAAGCTGCGTTTTGTATAGCAGTGGTGTAATATTGTGCTGCGTGAGAGGCAGTTTCCCTTGGCGTTTTATGGGGGGACGGTTTCCGAAGTGGATTGTAAGTTTTCTCATTGGGTAACGTGTTTTTCACAGAGGAGAGAAACGACAGCTGTGTTTGCAGCTTATTAGCACAGTAAGGAACAGTGGCTTAGGAAGAGAAGGGATTGGCACTAGTATGATGATGCAATTAGTGGATTGCACCCTCGATACATCATAGTCCTTGATAAGGGAGAGAGATGAGTGTTTATTTGAGGCGAGAAGTTGATTTTAATTGCATAAAGATGAAGGAATCGGTCATTAATAAGGAAATCAATTAATAAGGTAGCTGTTACGAGTCTTTAAGTTAGAAAATAACTGAATATTATCAAGCGATACGTGTGGTTTGTGTCGGGTGTTGGTTGAGGTCATTTTGTAAGTGCACAGTCTGGTACGTAGCCGTTCCGAGTCAATTGTTTACCTTGCATGGGGATTCCCGGGTAAGCAAACCGGATTTAAACATCACGTCATGAGATATGCCTTAACGTGCCCCAGACTCACGTATCTGCTCGAGCTCGTGTTTATCAAACGTTATATTTTGATTCTACTGCTATGTTCACTGTTTGTATTCACGGTCTAGGCACAACAGTAAATATTTCATCATCCCTTTGTAAGTATCCTCAGTTGAGGGCAAATTTACACCGACATTCAACGTTTGAGTAAATTTGCGTTTTTCAGAAGAAATAAAAGCGATAAGAAAGATAAGCTGAGTTATCAGAGTTTAAACATTTCATCATCCAGTAACGCTATAGTCAAAATATTGTGTCGCACAATCACACTTTTCGTCATGCCAGTTCGTATAAATACAGGATCGCGCTAACATTTGTGAAACCTAGGGGTAGGGAGGGTCAGAATGGCCGGTTAAAATGCCCATTGGGCTTTCTTGTTTCACAATAGGGTGAAATTCATACCATGACAACCTATGGGTTTCACACCTCCGGTAAGTCCCACCCTAACCCCTCAGAAAAAAAATAAATAAATAAAAAAAACTTATTATCCAACATAGCAACTACGTGACTAGTGACTACATGACATTAAAATTGCGCTTGAAGTGAACAAAGCTCTTCATTTCACTGTTCTTCAAAGACAACATAAATGAAAACAAGTAAACTTACACTCCTCATCAAAATTATTGCATACATAATTTAGGGAAAGATCAGTGAAAAGTTGACAATTTTACTTCAGACATAAAATGTAAGTTGCAGTTGAACCTTTTATTTTCCTACTTCTACCGGTGAATATCAAATGCGTTTTAAGAGCTCATAAACGGTCAACTTTCGATGGGGTTTTGACGTTCTGCGTGATTTGCATGACACGCCACTCGCTTTACTTTGTTTAATTTGTTGGCTTTCAGTTAACCACCTACGTTCTACGTATTGTCAAAACAGGAGTCTGCTATCAAATGCATGTTTCCTGTATCCACAAAATTTTCGTTCCAAATCGGTTAAAACTAGTGTTTATAAACACGACTGAAATAGTTTTATAACTGTATTTATTTCCACTGTAGACTGAAGTTGCTTGTTTTGTAGTCAAGGCGGCTATAATAATTTTCACCTCTTTGCTTCGCAAATCAACCAAAGTGTGTTTACATTTGTAAATTTTCCATGGTACAAAGTTATTTTTAGCCCACATGTTTATTTTGGGTCTCAGCTTACAGCCAAATAAATTTTGTTTGCTTTGCATTGCCCTCAAAAAGTACGAAAATGTTCAAATTCAGCTCGCTCTTACAAAACCTGCTTGCTTTCCAGTCTCAGTAAATATTTGTCTCGCATTCAGATTGATTCATACAAGCTGGTTGGAAATCAAAATATTGACAAGTCCACCCTGTGTATAATTTCTGATGTGTTTGTTGCTGTGGAAATTTGTACTTTGGCTAAGTAAACACTGGACTGCAACGCGAATAAAATCCTGCCAGACCTCAAGTATATGAAAACAGCGCATTCGAAGTAGATTGAGACTCGCAAATGCAAAACACTTCAAAGCCCGGGGGTCGTACTCCCATAGTGTAAGCTGTATGGGTATGTGCCGCTGTTGAGGTAAGGGTTTCAGTGTCCTGGTGGCACTCCCCCACCTAACATCTCACAGAATAACTTTGCTGTAAATATGTTTCCTTAACGAATGTCTGCAACACACAAAGGTGTTAAGACATTTTTGAAAATGTGTTTAAAGCACATGTTTTGGTTTGCTTATCTCTATCTAGCCTGCATCGCAGAAGTAATCTAACCCTCGGCTAGTAACGTCTGCGAAGCAGCGCCAAAATCCTTGTTCTAAACCCCCAACAGCGTACCAGGATCTGGGTACAGTCTTTGATTGGCCTTTGTATAAAGGGATTGTTTAGATTAGCCCTGATTGGTTAGCAAGGATTTCACACAGGCTAGAACCGGAAGCCGGTTATGCAAGCGCACTTGTAACAGCAAAAACCCGGGTTGAATTACGGGAGATTCAGCCAGAACAACAAGAAGCTATCAGATTTTTCTTCGAAGAAAAAACATGCTTGTTAATTTACCTACGGACTTTGGAAAATCATTGATTTTCCTATTGTCGCAGATGGCGTCCATGATATACCTCGTGGTTTGACTGTTATTGTTGTGGCTGTGATTTCGTCTTTGCGATCCCTAATGGACGACCAGGTACAATGTCTGAAAATTCTGAGTGATTATACTGGCTATTGTGTTTACTGATGTGGAAGATCCAGTAACTATTCAGCAGGTCTTAAACAGAAACCACATCTTATACTTAGTGTTCGGTTTGCCACTTATTTTCACAAGCCCCAACAAACAATTCAGAGGGTTTGCGCTCGCTAACAGGAGATTTTCAAAGGTGAGCTTGAGGCAAAGGTGACATAAGTAATCAACGATTTTCCAACGCCCGTAGGTAAATTGACAAGCACGTTGTTTCCCTCGAAGAAAAACCTGATAGCTTCTTGTTGTTCTGGCTGGATCTTTCGTAATTCAAACTGGGTTTTAGCTGTTTAATATGAATGCTAACCTCCACTTCACCTCAAAAGACGCCAGCAGCACTCGCTTCCAGTCCCAAACCGTAGGAAATCCGAACTAGCCAATCAGAGCTAATTTAAACGATCCTTTAATACAAAGGCCAATCGGAGACCGTACCCAGATCCTGGTATGCCGTTGAGGGTTTAGAACAAGGCTTTCGGCGCTAATTCGGAGATGGTTTTTACCAAGGCCGAGGGTCATATTCTGTCTGCGGCGCAGGCTAATCTCTAACCTGCACTGTACCTGGGTTGAGCTTGAAGAAATTTGAGAATGTGTGGTTCCAGAAAATATCCATGCCCTCCCAACGGAAGGGATTGGAATTTCCAGGGGGGGTCAATGGCCCAGGAAAATCCTGAGGGGGGGTGTTGTATCAATTTATATTATTTTTTCCAGACCGGTTCCATTATTTCTATATGTTAAATTTTCTTTGTTTGCACTTTGCTTACCGATCCGTGGACGCAAACATTGATCTTGTTAACTGCACAAAAGTAATATTTTCAAGGTGGTCAGGCTCGATTTCTGGTGCTGCGAGAGTCCGGTCATTTTACCAAACAGCGGCTGATTAGCGAACAGCTCATGCTGTGGAAGACGAGTAAATTCTGTAAATTACACCAAGAATCTCTGTCACACATATTTAAGCAGATACGTCTGTCATTTGATTTCGAACTGTATCCGTCTCTGCTAGTAGCAGCGCAGACATGTACGTCGCATTTCTTCGTTGTTGTTCGCCGGTGTGAAAACTATCGTTTGAACTGAATTTTTGCGTCAACATTGAGCACAGTAATAATTCGGAATCAACACAAAACAGTTCTTGATCCCGCTAAGAGTAATTCTTGATTGAAAACTACGTAAAAACACTGTAATAATTATAGTTTGGCAGACAAATATTATCTGTAAGAAATTTACGACTCAGGTGTGTTATATAACATACATCGTGCGCGGGCAACTTTTGGCAAAAATAGAATCTGGTGTCGTGATCACTCGTGCATGACACATTGCCAGTGAAGCGAAAACTTGAGAACAAAGTCATTCCTTCTCTGAATCATAAAATTATTTACTACACTTTAGTAAAGCAAAAATATATCAATAATATGATGATCAGAATGTGTTTATTCTCAAATGCAGAACTAATATCGTAAATGGCAAACGTTTATCCCGCAGAATGCATGCCGATTGAATTGGCCGGTCGCTTTATAAATTTGTCGTGCTTAGCGAAACGACGTTTTTTGGCCAACAAAATACAACCAAAAGGAAGCAGATACTGAAATTCGCTGTCAAGCAACCACAAGCAAATTTGGTCATCAAGAATAGTGCATACAGTGACAATACTGTGGTGTGAGCCCATGCAGCTGAGAACAAGCTAAAAGACGAACGTTTTCACGCAATGCGACGACAAAACAGACCTGCCCACCTCCAAAACATGCAAATCTGGAGATGTTGAAAAAAAGCCCAGAAAAACCTGAAGCTTGGGACCTCAAACCTGGAGATTTCCAAAATATGTGTTAAATGAAAATAAAAATGGTAGATTTCTTGTTTCAAGGTATTCTTTACCTTATCTGTGCACCTATTGTATTCTTTTGCCACACATTTTGAAGAGTCAGTTTCTGTTTCGCTGTCGACGCAAGGCGCCAGGTTGAGTTTACTGTTCACAGCTGTAGCCTTCCAGAGACCTAAGCGCACCTATGTTTCACGGGAATGAGGCTGGAATTGTACCTAGGTTTCCCTCAAACATTAGATGTGACAAATTTGGCCATTTTCAACACGGATTTTTCAATATTGCTTCATACTATCCGAATTGTTTGGCAATTTTAAGATTTTCTGATATACCGTGAGATTTGGAGGCCAAATCGTGAGACCGTGAGTTTATACCCCAAACCGTGAGTCTCACGGTGAAACCGTGAGAGTTGGCAGGTCTGACAAAAATAACAGCTACAAGGAGACTTAATTAACAGTAAGCATCACTACAAAAGAACAGCTTGAAGAACCTTATCGTCATTGAAAACATTACAAACATCAAAATCTTCACTGAAGGCCAAGAATGATAAGGTTTTCCAGCTGCCAAACGAAAGTTAATGATGCCAAACGAGAGGTAATTCTATCTGAAAATATCCGTAAATAGAGCACGCAAATTTGGTACACCGAAATCTGACACAAAATGTTGTTTTGATTACAGTACTAATTTTTCACCTTGGCAGTGTAACTTAGCGATTCTTACTCAACATTTATTTCTCAAGAGAACTTGTATTTTGTCAACTACTCGAATTGTAAATTGAAGTGTTGCTGTTTCGTCAAGATAATGAAGCAGAATTGGTCGTAAATAAAATTTATGACGATATACATGCACAATAGCATTTCACATGCGACGTAACTTCTGCTCATATACGCGAATTTACCAGAAAACGCAAGTAACCATCAAAATTTGGATTCTTAAACTATAGTTTAGCCAATTTTTCGCTTAAAACAAGAAATAGAAATATTTCCAGGGGGTGTAGGAAAAAATTGGAATTTCCGGAGGGGGGGAGGGGTATAGTTTGTTTGCCGTTTTTGGAAAATCCAGAGGGGAGGGGGGGTCATATGAAAAATCCCTTCCGTGGGTGGGGTATGGATATTTTCTGGAACCACACAATACTGTTTGAAAAAACAGTGTAATTCTTACGGGGTAAGGTTGAAAAAACAGCAATTCCAATGGCATGCAAATTTATACCCGGGTGTTCTAAAGTTTGGTCGTTGAGGGAGCTCAGTCCTAGGATCTACTGCAACTAGTACTCTGACCTCATTGCTTGGTTGAAACAAGTACACTTGAAAACAGAAGTCAGAGAAAGCCAGACACATGGGTAGTGACCAGCTAATTTGTATCCGTTGATAATCCAAGCAGATATTAACGCTCAACCTTCCACACCCCTTTTCAACAGCTCATAGGCAAATAATTTTTCAGTGTACTCTTTTGTGAATGGTAAAACAATTAAGCGCTCATGAGGTATTTATGAGCTAGCATACTTGTAACAAACTGTGTTACCTTCTTCTCTCAAGTAATAAATGACCGTTCCGTTCCTGTGAGTTATATTGGCAACAAACACCCGGAATGTTCAAGATGGCTGGCTGGTCGCTGACTGGTTAGCCAACAAGACGAAAGCAATGTTCAAGAATATAAGCGAACCTCTTGTGTCCCAAGCCGTATAAGGGCTCTCAAGAAATCTTCATTTTTTGTACTTTTATCGCAAAATCGTATTAAAAGGTACATTCAACAGAGGTGATAAAAAGGTGAAGGTTTATTGTACTTTATTCTTTTTTTAATCGCATTTTCTGATCTTTTGATGCAACCTCTACACTTAGGTTAAATTTATTTGAAGTACATGCTATATCCGCTGACCTGGAGCAACGTGGTCTTAATGATAGGGGTCGATCAATTGTTACGTAGCGGCAATACACGTTTTCCCCCTCTGAGGTTTTGTAATTACAAAATCCATTTTGTCACGTGTCATCGTTCTCTTTCCCTGTGCTCATAGAAAATGGTGGGTGACACTCAGATTTGGGAACTCAATCCATGATTTCTCCAGTCAGTTTTGACCCATCTATTAAAACGTAATGTGTTAACTGATGATGTAACATCTGGTGTTCATCGTTCTAGGTTTATTTTTCTGTAAAAATGGTTAAAAACAGAGAGCTGATTAATTGTCGTGAACCTTTAAAATGGTCCTGGGCCTGTTTCCTTGACGCAAAGATTAATCTTGTTCAATTTCTTACACAGCTTGCATTTTTGAATGCTATTTTATTTTCGGTTTCTTTGATCTAAACTTGTAGAGTAACGTTCTTATGTATTGTTTTCAAAATGCTTGCTAAATACTAGATGCTTACTAAATGTTACTGGCCATGAGGGAGGGAGAGAGTGCCTTCCCTAATCGATTTACTTTATTTTCATGTTATAATTTATTACAGCATTCTTCTTAAATAAGGGGTTTAAACTGGCATTTTTCCATTATAAAGAAAGATATTTTGTTTAAATACTTCGCAGAACTTGAATAAGTCATTTCTTTTCCTCTCTTGCAAGAGATGAAAAGGGAATGGCCTTTTGTGCTCTTGACAGAATAATCTGATTTTTTCAGTCACATTACATATATACAAAAACAATGTCAATCTCAGTACTATTTCTCTGGAAGGTGAAAAGATTCTCAATTTTCTTCTTTCATTTTAGTCTCATAGAAAGTTCAGAGCACCACGACACGGCTCCTTGGGTTTCTTGCCTCGTAAGAGATGCAAGCACCACAATGGAAGAATAAAATCTTTCCCCAAGGATGACCCTACTCTTCCACCTCATTTGACCGCATTTGTGGGTTTTAAGGCTGGTATGACCCACATTGTACGAGAAGTGGAGAAACCAGGATCAAGTATGTATCTCCTGTATTATATAAATTTTTGTTTATCTTTCATGTCATGTTAATAGTATAGTGCTAGACATCCAGGGGGATATTACCAACTGCTTTGTTGTTTTTGAGCTGCTTAAAGGGGTTATGTCACGAGGATTTTGCTATTTTAGGTCAATTCTGTGCTAAAATCACAACCTAACTTGCCTTTACTCACACACAAAATGCTCCTTTTAAACTATGAGGAAGATATCAAATGAATTTTCTTAGAGAGAGCTAGCCATAATATTTTTTTTGGTGAGTTTTGAGAAAATAGCATCAAAACTTGAAAAAATTGGCCCAATTTTTTCAAGTTGCAATCCATTTCCATCCTTTCCATCGGTAGCAACAGATGACAGGAAACAGTTTCAATTCCGTAAGATAGTCTTTAATAACAAAGCTAGACCATTATTTTTGGAATTCAATCGATGCCAAGACACTTTTTAGCTCTTTAAAAAGGTGCTAACATAGCGTGACATAGCCCCTTTAAACTGGAAGGTATGTTTTAAAGCACTTTGCTAAAAAGCAGGTTTCCATAATGTGATGTTACTTGTTTTTCAGAGATTCACAAAAAGGAAGTAGTGGAAGCGGTGACGATCATTGAAACTCCACCCATGATGGTTGTTGGTGTTGTTGGGTATATTGAAACTCCCAGAGGTCTGCGTGTCCTGAAGACTGTTTGGGCAGAACATCTTAGTGAAGAGTGCAAGCGCCGCTTTTACAAGAACTGGTATGTATATATTCCAGATTTATTCTGGAAATTGACTTGTAGGTACCGTTCAGATTTTATGGGGCCTTTGTCATAAAGCAGGGTCCAAGGTATTCAATTTTTCACATACAACTTCTACACTGCAGCTATTGTGCTCATACACATCGTACTGAGAGACGTGTCTAGCCAACCCATCAGTCCTTGGCAGTCCTCAGACCATATCTGATGTAACCATTTCTACCCTTTCCAAAAACATTGGTTAATGTATTGTAAATTTAATCCACACAAGGACAAACAACGCCCTCAAAACTGAAAAGGTCAGCACTGTGATTAGGTCTGTCACAAATTTTTGAAGTTGATCTAGAAATAAATAAATAAAAGCCGTTGTATATAAGCATCAATGTATTTTTTTTGTCTGTTTAAATTAAATGCATTTTTTCATTCTGTTTAAATTAATACCACTGTTACACTAGAAAAATGTGTCCACTCCTTGTTCACCCTGATGTTCCATTAATATTCATATTGGTAGACTAATTAGTACAATAATGTGTTCTATGGTGCACTTCTAACCAGTGTTACCAACAAAGTGCCTTTTCTCCGCTCGGCATGTCATTGCCGATGAGATCTGGCTCCCCTATTTTCTCTTCTGTTTCATCAACCATGCCCATGCTGGTTTGTACATAAAGGTGCAAGTCCAAGAAGAAGGCTTTCTCTAAAGCTTCCAAGCGCTGGGGAGATGATGATGGCAAACGTCAAATTGAAAACGACTTTAACACCATGAAGAAGTACTGCAAAGTCATCCGTGTCATTTGCCACACACAGGTTAGTCATTACAAAGAATCGAGACCATTTAGCTGAAGGAAGTCATTTACTGAAACACATTATAGGCTACATTACATCCAAAAGTAGCCCTTGTCTTTTCTTCTAGAGTCCATTGTTTTATGAGCTTCTTTAGGGTGAATTCAGTTACGTTTTTTGTCTAATAGCTTGTGAATCTTGGCATCAGTTTGTGCATGCAGTAGCCATTTTGACAGTCATCTTTTCTCATTTGCCTTAACAATGTATTTGAAAGGGGATGTGAGGCCTTGCATGCACATTCAAATACATTGGAATGCAAATAAAAACATAAACAGTAAAAAAGGCTATTAATCTATTAATCTTCTGCTACTACAAAATAGGGCTAAGGATTGTGGCAATTTCTGTTATAGGTTTTATTAAAGTTGTATTATAAGATATTGGTATCTAAGTTATTATTTTTCAATTGGTCCAAAATAACTTGCATGTCGACATGCTTTTCGTTTATGCTGTTGTACCGTGCCTATTGACACTGTTTATCACCACGAAGGAGATAACTACCACACAAACGTAATAATTTCGTCCTCCACATTTCAGCAAAAGCTGGTGAAACTTGGTCAGAAGAAGGCTATCATAAAGGAGATCCAAGTGAATGGTGGCAAGGACGTATCAGAGAAAGTTGACTGGGCCCGTGAACGCCTTGAAAATCCTGCACCTGTGCGCAAAGTCTTTGCAAAGGATGAGATGATTGATGTTATTGGTGTATCCAAGGGTCATGGATTCAAGGGTGTGACATACCGTTGGGGCACCAAGAAGCTCCCACGCAAGACCCACAAGGGTCTACGTAAGGTTGCCTGTATTGGAGCATGGCATCCAGCTCGTGTGTCCTACTCTGTTGCCCGTGCTGGTCAGTTTGGTTATCATCACCGTACTGAAATCAACAAGAAGATTTACCGCATTGGTCGTGGCATCCACACTAAAGACGGCAAGGTGGTCAAGAACAACGCTAGCACAGAGTATGACTTGACAGATAAGTCAATCACTCCAATGGTGAGTTGCTTCAATGCCTAGTAAAGTACATGTGAATTCTGAAGTCTTAGTACTGTCTTCTAAATCACTTTCTTTTTTTGGCAGAGAAAATCTGTCCCTTCACTTTCTTCAAAGATACCAGTGCAATACCAGTAGTTCATTAATCTTTGTATGCATATGAAGACTTAAGAGAATTGTTACAAATCTTGTGAGTTAACCGCATGCACATGAGGGTGACATTTTGTATTATGAGTTGGTTGGAATACTGTATTTACTTGAGTAAGCGCCGCAGCGCTCTTTTAATTTTTAGTCTTTCAGATGCGGCGCTTGTTCGGGGGCGGCGCTCTATAAAAAATCGTAATATTTGTAAACGATAATGATATTAACAAGGAAAAAATAATGAAATATACCCAATTCGAACTGAAAAGCATGATAATCAGGAAATTTCAGAGGCTGGTTTAGACTGACTTGCATACTGTTCTTGTTTATTAGTTTGGCTCCTCCAACACTGATTCAGTCTGATGATGCTTCGATTAGGCGCTGCATTATTGTGAATGAATGTGGCGCTTATTCGAGGGTGGCGCTCTTCGATATTTTTGCTCTCCTATGCGGCGCTTAATCGGGGGCGGCGCTTAATCGAGTAAATATGGTAGGCCAGAAGTCGTGGTTATCCTGCTTTGTGGGTACCTTACTCACAATTCAAAATGTCAAACATTCCCTTGTAAGTGGGCATGCAGACATCATTGTGGTAAAAAGCTTGGCACTAGTTCCCTTAAAATAAGCATCTTTTCTCTTCCCATGGAGTGGAGTGAGGCAAAAATTTTAACTTTGCTTATCAGTATTAGTCAGATATTTGCAATAGAATTCCTTTTGACAGGGGATTTCTTATTGGTGCTTTACTTGCAGAAATCCTTTTAGCAGATCCCCATTGTTTGTGTTTGACTTTTTAGGGTTCTTTCCCTCACTATGGTGAAGTGAATGAAGACTTTGTAATGGTCAAGGGTTGTGTTGTTGGCAAAGTCAAGCGAGTGCTAACCCTTCGCAAGGTAAGAAAATGTTATGGTTACACTGTGAACAGTGAAAATGCTAATGTGCAATGAATCACCAGCAATAAATAGGAACATACTGTATGCTGGAACAGTGGACTTAAACTTTCAAACGGTTTCCTGCATTTGACTGTGAAGTGTGTTATACTGATTTGTTGAGACCAAAGGGTATGTTTTGTGCTTTTTGATTATGTTCTGAGTAATCTGAAAATCATAAATTGTTAGTTACTCAAAACAATCTCTTAAGTGCTTACACTGTAGAAAGAGAACCAACTTATTGGTAAAATAAATTTATTCTTGGTTTGTCGAGACATTTCAAACGGCAAGAATGCCTCCCCTCTTCCCCCACATTCCTTTGGCAAGGAAACCTAAATGATTCTAACATTTTCAGTAAAGGCTCTTAATATCGGCTTATTTTTAATACGTAGTATCATGGCCACAGAAGGCAACAAAAATTATTTGAGATACTGAATAGCTAGTAACTGTGCAACACCCCCCAAGGGAAACAGGCTACAATGTGAGATAGGAGGGGATACAAGATATCTGGGTTAAATTTAGTGGGGTCCACTTTCTATGTAAATGCAGTAGTCTTCAGCCAGCTTTTTGGGTATAGCTGAACTTTTTTTGCAACACAAAACATAAGATGTACATGTATGTACTGTAGTGGCCCTAAATTTTTGGTTTAAGGGATATGTTTGTGAACATTCTTTGTATTCTTATTCCGAAAAAAAAAACGCCAATGGTACCTACTCTACAATTTGGAGTACAGTGAAATCAGTTGCCATTCTAACAGAAATGTCTAATGCCAACCGTTGATTTGCTGCAAATAAGGCTCAGTTATTCATTCTCCACAGTCATTACTTGTCCACACGAGCCGTGCTGCCTTGGAGAAGATTGAACTCAAGTTCATCGACACTTCATCCAAGTTTGGTCATGGACGCTTCCAGCATCCCGCTGAGAAGAGGGCTTTCATGGGTCTGCTTAAAAAGGAACGTGAGAGGGAGCTGACTGCTGGTGCAGAATAAACTTGTTTATGAGCTCAATAAAGCAGTTATGAATTCGTAAAAGGTTGTCATTGTTTGAAACCCTATTCAGTGTCCTCCACCCAAATGAACCTCCTTGAGAGTACCTTGGGAGCAGGGTTGTCCTCCTTTAAATAAGAATCCTCACTTTTCTCCTTACTTTTTTTGAATTGGAGGCGCATTCACACTTTTACTGTGACTGGACTTTTCAAACTTGCTGGCAAACACGACAAATTTAATTTATTAGCAGAGTTGAAAAGCGAATTCACCACCGTAACGAAATTCAAGAGCTGAAGTTTCCAGCGTTTAAGGTGATTCCCTTCAATTGCATTGCGCATCCTTTCTGCGAATCATTTTTTTGCGTGATTAGCGCGCGCACCTTCGGACTTTGATAGGATTTCTATGAAAGCTGAGCAGTTCAGAAAAATAACTGATTGTTTTCTTCTGAACGAGCTCGGTGATCCCCATTTTTTTAATACATAAATTCAAATGGCACACGGTTGAGTACAATATATCGCGATTTCAAGTAAGAGATAAATACCGAGAACGGACGGCCCTCGGGGAGGCATATGGATTAATACCGAGGTATTTATCTGACTTATTTCATGATATTATTCATGAGGGATCTTTAAATAACGACCTTTTCTTCAAGAAGACAAATATCGGCTAATTAGTGCACTTGCACCTTCATCGGATCTAGTCAGAGACAATAAAAGCGACCTAATGTGGGATTTTTCACAGGACTGTGAGAAGATGTCTTGAGAATTTGTCAGCGGAAAGCGATAGACTTCTTTGTACTTTGATATTCCGCCGACTCCACAAGGGACCATGCATTGTATTTTCTTTGTTTCTCGGTTGATGTGTTCTATTATTGGTCTTCTCTTTTGATCTTGTTTACGAGTTTTTTTCGGTACACCAGGCGGCTTTCAAACAACTCGTTCATTTGGTTATGCTTTGTCATTATGGACATCACGGACAGCGAAGAAGAGCTTTTCCTGACCCAAAATAGTTTTTCGCAAGATATACTACAACCCAATTTTAGTTTGGGTTCTGTTTTCGACCCAATAGTAGGCAGTGATGAGCCTGCTCCAAGAAATTCGTGCGCGGAAGAATTAAGCAAAATAGTTTCTGAGGGAAGCTTCAAGGATAAACCGAAAGCGACACACAGGCAAATTTGCATAGTGGACGATGAAGAACTTAAGAAGAGGAAGGAATCTGGAATACCGCCAAATACAAGAGTAAACACATCGTGGGCAGTTCGTACTTGGGCTGCACTGAAGGTGAAATTCCTCAAACCAAAGCCGTGAATTTCAATAATTGTACCTTTGTAATCTCGAAAGACTTGAAACTTAACTAAAAAGGTTCATGTGTTAGTTTTGTTATTTTTCTCGATATTGTTTTGTAATGAAAAACATTTGCAGATGAGTTTATTGTTGGAATAAATAAAGCCGGAGGGATTTCAATTTCTCGGGACGAGCAAGGTTAAATTGAGTTATCTCTGTAACTCCTTCAAATGAGGGATTTATCTGTATAAATCTATAAATCCCTGAAAGGAAGGATTTATACAGATAAATCCCTGAAAGGAGGGATTTATACGGATAAATCCGTTATTCATATTCATAAATTCAATTCATAAGCCCCGCTCTTCCCTGCTACATAATCAAGCCCTCCCCGGACTTTCAGTTAATATTCATCAGGGTTGTAAGTTAAATAAAGGTTGTTGAATAACAAAAGAAAATGTGTTAATCATGAAATAAGAAAAGTTAAAAATTCTGTTTTGAGGTATTTTTATTTAAATGCCAAAAAGAACACGTCTTTAGGTTCAGGAGGGTATGTACCCACGCGGCAAATTCTTTCATTTTTTTTCATATGCTTAATTCCTGCACAACTAAAATAGTACACAATGCAAGATACCCTGCGAGCAGAGGCCCTGCGATCTTCCTAGATAAGTGATCGAAGGACCTCTGCCCGCAGGGTATGCAAGATAAATGTCTATTTTGTTGAACTGCTCCAATACAGTACTGCTTTCAATACAAGCAATGACGTTTTAAAGCAATTACCGGTATAGTCCTTATTTCTGATTACTAGGGTTTCTCTGGAAAATCTTGCGGTTCGTATAGTTGCTAACAATGGCTATCCATGTTACGCCACAACAAGCTCGGTGACCCCTATTTTTTATTGCATGTTTGAAATGATCTAAACATAATTACCAATTGGACCAAGTCTTAGAAAATTTTAAATATTCCTTCTATTTTGATGGAATCACCTTAAAATAGCCTTTCGGCAATGCAAATTTGCTATGAAACGTCAATACCCTGTAGAACAAAAAAACAAGAACCTCGAGTGCTTGTTTCAATTGACCTCCGATCAGGTCTTTTCTCTTCCTCATTCTTCTACTTTTGAAAAACAAACAGCACCTGACCGCAGGTCATGTTAGTGCAAACAGACTAGGATTTTGCTAACGTCGAGGGAAAATGGCTAGTCTTAAAGAAGTATCTCATCCACTGTCTCCCTCCGCTCGTGGAGTAAGGGTCACTTTTAGCAGTCACGACGGCAACTGCAGTGAGAACTTCACAAGAGATTAGCATCACGATAACTGCAAGTGTGTAATATTCTGGTACATATCGGCCGTCCTGTTCAAAACAGCAACGTGGAATGACCAAATTTCTGGGTTTTGTGGAGAACGGGGAGACGCGACGATGAGTTTTCCTTTCTCTATCTGAGTTGGAACGCCATCCCCAGGAATTCGGTAACTGGATAGTTCGGCCGCATGATACAAACAGAACAAGAAAGCCCTTCTGGGCATTTTAACCGGCCATTCTGACCCTCCCCACCCCCAGGTTTCACAAATGTTGGCGCGATCCTCTATTTATACGAACCGGCGTGACGAAAAGTGTGATTGTGTGACAAAATATTTTGACTATAGCGTTACTGGATGACGTAATGTTTAAACTCTGATGACTCAGCTTATCTTATCGCTTTTATTTGTGCTGAAAAACGCAAATTCACTCAAACGTTGAATGTCGATATAAATTTGTCCACAACTAAGAATGCTCACACAGGGACGACGAAGTATTAACTGTTGTGCCTAGACCTTAAATACAAACAGTGAACATAGCAGTAGAATCAAAATATAACGCTTGATAAACACGAGCTCGAGCAGATCGTCAGAGTATGGGGCACGGCAAGGCATATCTCATGACGTGATGTTTAAATCCGGTTTGCTAACCCGGGAATCCCCTTGCAAAAGTAAACAAGCGAGCGGAGACGAAAGTCGCCCACGTCTTTGAAAGCTAACGCGCCTGTCGAGCCGCAATCGATTTCGCGCTCACTTGCTTGTTTTTCTTTTCCTTCACTAGTCTGAACGGAGAGATAGACTGCTCGTAGCCTTTAGCAAACACCACACGCAAACCACACAAATCCCGTCGATAATATTCAGATATTTTCGTTCTTTCAATGCAAAAAGACTCGTAACACCTACCTTATTAATTGATCTCCTTATTAATGACGATTCCTTCGTATCAACTTCTCGCCTCAAATAAACGCTCATCTCTCTCCGTTCACAAGAACTACCATGTACTGATGGTGCAATCCACTAATATTGCATCATCATACTAGTACCAATTCCTTCTCTTCCTAGCCAACGCCGGCAAAACGCAACTGTCCTTTTTGTCCGCTGCGAAATACAAGTTAGCCAACCAGAAACCTTACAATCCACTTCGCAAACCCCCCCCCCCCCCCATAAAACGCCAAGGGAAACCGCCTCTCACGTAGCACAATATTACACCGCTCCTATACAAAACGCAACTTTCAAAGCAAATCACATTCACAGAAGCGTGATATGCTCTGGACATTTACAAGTCCTTCTGACTTCCACATTTTTACATCCCTCAAAATGTCAATCCCAATAAAAAAAACTCCTGCGCTAAAAAAATTTTCACCATAACCACTAACTAGATCAGACAACACAGCCAATTTCGCATTCAATCCTATTAGCTGCTTTACTCAATAGCGCGTGCGTTATACAAGACAAAAACAAAAAAAACCAAACTAAACAACCTTTCGCCGTTCATATCTTAAACACTGTAAATTAAAAGACAAGAATACACGAAGGTAACATTCAGCAGACTAATACGCGCATGCGTCTTATATAAGACAGTACCGCTCCTGAGTACCCGTACCACAAGCTTTACAGCACTTTGTTTGTATGTTAAGCCAACTGACCATCTGGACAACACCGTGCCCATTTTATAAACCGGCGGTCGTTATAGCGACGGCCGGTTAACGAGTTGTCAAATCATATAGGGCATGTATTTACCTGAAGTTAAGGCCGCGGGTGAGAAACTAAGTCATCAGCATTTATTCATTTAAAGCGTATGCACGGAGTGCGACGAATGATAGCGACAATGCGCGAAATATTCATGAAGAAGCTCTTCAGTAAAACTTTCAGTTTCTGAATCAATAATTGCACGTGCGTTAAATCGTGTGCTACGGAGTTGTGACTTTTAAGCGTTTTTGAACGAAAAATATTGTCAAGTCCAACTTTTTTTACGTTCAAACGTTAATAGAAACTTTTGAGAAGTTTTCCAAAAAACAAAGCAAAAACTAAAATAATACTCCTTATAGCTAACATAGAGCTTCGGAAACGCTTATATTATTCAGTCCAAATATTTGCGATCTCTAAATTGCAACGTATTGTTCTTTTCTGGACAGTAAACAATAGCTGTTAGAATTGAATTTCCATAATTAGCATAATCTTACCAAAACATTCGTGTTTATTCGGTAAGCCTTCGGAAGCCCTAAAACCACCAATTTTGTGTCCAAGAATACAGCGCGGATATAGAATTTCCTGAACTGACACAACAGAGAGGTAAAATAGGTGTGTTGTAGGTTGTCACAACAGAAGCACTTTTTTAAAACAGACTTTTTAACAGAATTTTGAAGGCTTCAAATTTAAGGAAGGACGATTTTATTGATTTAAAGGCTTATAACTTTCAGTGAAACTTGAAATCACAAAATCGGCTTCTGTTGTGACACAATAGAGGTTTTAACTGATCAATGAGTGGTAAAATCAAGAAGTGTTGTCTTCTCCACGAGAAGAAAACTTGGACACGGAGTTGCGTTTTACAAAATCTTAACTTTGGGAGCTTAAAGCATCGCAAAGAAGGGCAATCTATCAAACCAAAAGCAACCTTGTTGCACTTCCACCATTGTCCAAGCTCTCTGTTAAGTTTGAACGGAATCGGCTCCCAAACGTTCAAGATATAACGTTTTTTAGCATAAGACCTCCACCAAACTTTTGCCTTATAAATTTATTCATGAGCAGCTGTCACCCGCGGCCTTAACTTTAAGTTGATGGTTATGCCGTGGTGGTTGCTATAGGTGGTGGGCATAGCGAGGGAGATGGGAACGCTTCGCCTCCCCTACTTCCTTTCCATTTTTCTGCTTTTGTCCCAGAGGCTCTGAAAGGACTAGGAGGAGGTGAGAAGTATCGGTAACTGGACATTTACCCCTATTTCATGACTACTTCAATGGCAGGAAGTATAAGAACATTGATGCATATTCTACTGTAAATGGTTTGAACCCAGGAGTCATATCATAATTCGGTAAATTGTTATCGTCCGGGTGAGTGTAGTCCTGAGAAGGACTGTTTGAGGTGACATTGACTGACGTTTCGACAACCTGAGCGGAAGTCATCATCAGAGTCAAGTGAACTGTGAATCGTCAGTAGATGTTATAAGTCCTGTAAGTCTCTGGTCGTTGTCCTGATTGGTCGACGATCTGGTGATGTTATTGGTCGTCTGTCAATTAAGCCGTGATGTTATTGGCTGTGAAGACTGTAAACGTGATTGGTGCGTTTCGATCCGTCTTTTGTTAGTCAAATGTCCGTTGGTCTATTGTTAGTCAAATAAGTCGATTTGTCTATTGTTTGTCTGTCTTGCTATTGTCGGCAATCAGTCGTTTGTAAGGTGCAGGTAGCTGTTGGCAACGGTTCAGTGGTGTTTGTTCTAAGTTAGTAAACCAGCTTTCCAGAGTAATTCGTTGATAGTAGTCCGTACTGTAGGTAACGCATTCAGCAGAGTCCCAGTCGATTCAACCACAACAACAACAAGCTTTATTTGCATGACTACATAGAAATTTGGTAGTATTGCAAAAGCTACTTAAATTTAATTACATATTACTTCATTAACTAAGATAATTAGTAAAGTAGAAAATAACATAACATAAAAAAAATTATATATAATATATGAAACAATTACTAACAATAATTGTTCATTTAACTGTTCGAAGTGGTGATCATTGTAACGAGATTGTCTCTCAATTCAAAGCATGCCGAGATAAATGAGATTAGCTTAATGTTTACAAAGTAGTCAGTGGAATTCATAAGATGTGATAATAGAGTTTCGCGTGGTAGTATTCGTAGTGATGGAAGTTTGGATTCTATTTTAGAAAAGAATATGCCGCGTACCTGAGAATAAGCTGGGCAATCTAACAAAAAATGATTTTCATCTTCAATTTTGTTGCAATTGCAGAAGTTGCATATTCTTTCATTACGAGGTATATTGTCGTATCTACCTGTTTCGATCCTAAGTTTGTGGCTTATTCTCAGTTTTACTAATGTTTTCCTTAAAGGGTTCTTCCTTGTTAAATCTAAGTAGGTAGAAGGGCTATAATTATTTTTAATAGTGTTATAAAAACTAGGTTTTTGCGAGTTTTGTAGGGTCTGATTCCAATGTGAAATATACTTCTGTTTCGTGATATTAATATACTGTTTAATTTTACAATCATTTAATGAACTATAGTTAAAGTGATTAAAATTATAGTATTCATTTATTTTCATGACAATAGAGTAGAAACTATTTTTTCCGTTATCATAAAGATCAATCGACATTTTTAAGGCTTGTCTGATTCTGTGGTTTGTTTTTAAATGGTGCTCAGCAATGTGATTGTTGATATCACCATTTCTAGTCGCTCGTTTGTGTTCAGTCAGTCGGACGTTCAGATTTCTGGCGGTCTCACCAATGTAAGTGGCCTGGCAGTCGCAGCATTTGATTTTGTAAACTGCTCCCCGTCTGTCGCTCGGTTCGTCTTTGTCTTTAACGTTCGTCAGTGGCTGTCGTAAAGTAGTGATAGGTTTGTGAGCAACGCGGATGTTGTAGGGTTGTAGGATTCGTGCGATAGTTTCAGAAGTCCCTTTGATGTAAGGTATGGTTGCAGTAGTGACAGGTGTCGCGTTAGTGTTCGTAGCGTTTGGTTCGGAGTTTCTGTAAGTGTTGTGTCTAATAAAGTCCCGGTTGTAATTGTTCTTGTCGAAAACGTTGTCTAAGTACTTGTTTTCGTCCGTTAAGCTGTCAGGTGAGTCACAAACTAGTTGCGCGCGTCTTGTCAGGGTCCGTATAGTCGTAGCTTTGTGAGAAGTTGGGTTATAAGATGATTGGTCGAGTAGTCTGTCGGTAAGTGTCTGTAAATTGTCGTCCGTAATTCGTTATTGTCGCTGGTAACTAAGCAGTCTAGAAAAGGTATTTTATCATTTTCCTCGATCTCCTTAGTAAACTGTATGTCGGCGTTTTGTCCGTTGAGGTGTTCGTGAAAATCGTCGATTTCGTCTTTGTGTACGGCTGTAAAGGTATCGTCAACGTAACGTAGACAGAGTGGTAGTGTTCGTTTGTAAGTTGCGAGGGCTCGTTCCTCGATGTTTTGCATAACGATTTCTGCAACAACAACGGAAACTGGTGAGCCCATAGCTGTTCCGTGCAACTGTTTGTAGTGCTTGCCGTTGTACTGAAAATACGTAGAAGTAAGACAAAGGTTCAGTAAGTCCATTAAGTCGTCTGTAGGTAGCGGTTGTTCAATAGTAGAGTTGTTGATGGCGGTCTCAGTGCAGTCTAGAGCCAGTTGAAGTGGAATACTGGTGAACAGTGATTTCACATCAAAAGACACTAGTTTGTAGTCGTCAGGTACTTGTACTGTCTTGATTGCAGCTGTTCAGAAGTAGAATAGAAGTAGAAGTAGAATAGCTTCTACTATACAATCAGCCCCTCTACCTGACAGTAACTTGACCAAAGACGAACGACAAGCACTAAAACGACTGAAAACCGACGAAAACATTGTCATACTCCCCGCTGACAAAGGACGAGTGACTGTTGTTATGGACAAGACAAACTATTACGACAAACAATCCCGGAAAAATAATAGCAACACGTATGAAAGAAAACAAGATTTTAAAATCGTATCTTCTGTAAGAAATACCGCAGCGCGTGCTTTAACTGCAACGTTTAGAGGTCTGGCTGTGTGCCTAAATCGAACTGTCAATTTACTTGATCTAGTCTGACTCTACCTCTATTTATGAATAGGTTTGCAGTATTTTGAAAGCCAAACGAAACGTTTCTTCGCCAAGATTGAAAACTGAAATTATTTCGGTACTTTATATGCTTATAACAACGTGGGTTTTTACAATTACATAGGGGTTCCAAATCCGCGAAGGGGGTCCAAATCCGCTAGCGGATTGGGTCCCCCGGGGGTCTTCATCAGGCGATGAGGTCGATTGTTTACGTGCCGCTATTTGTATCATGATGGTTCGCTGCTATGCGTGCATTTCGATCCTCATTATTATTCCGACTATTAGATGTTGTTCCCTCACAGGTTCGCTTTGTGGTTGGTCGGCTGTTGTACTTTCTGATCGTAGTTATCCAAGCTTCAGGAATTTCGATTCCACTATCTCTATTGATGTTATTAGGATGAACTCTTATATGGATAGCGTGTGTACCAGTGACGGTCACGATCAATAAACTTAACTCCTTTCCAAATAGGAAGATGCCCCGTTTCGTTAGCGTGCTCCGAAACTGCGGAGGTTTGCGTACGAGCAAGCCGTATATCTCTGTCGTGTTCTTTTATCCTGTCTTGCATCGCTCTCCCTGTTTCCCCGATGTATACTTTGCCACACTCACATGGAATCTTATAGACGATACCGTCTTGTTTAGTTGGTTCAAGGGCATCTTTCGGTCGCACTAATGCGCCAATCAATTCGAAAGCAACCCCCCGGGCATTTGAACTTTTGAAGATTGGCTTGTTCAAATTCAGAAGACAGCTCAGAAGTTTCTTTTTTTCTTTTTTTGCGCGTGGGTACACGCAAATTTGCGTACAACGAGGGCGCGCTGGATGTGATAGATAACCAAACGAAGCGCATAGCGCCAGAATGGTTATAATTGTTTGATGTCCAGCAAACCCGAGTAGAATAATTGTTTTTATTATCAAAAACGCAATCACTAATTGCTATAAAATCAAGACAGAGAAAAAAAAGAGAGAGAAAGTCCGAGATAAAAGGGAACAAGAATCGATCGCGATCACCTGACTGACCAAAAAAGGCGCCAAACCCTTGCGAAGTGTTGCAGCGTTTCTTTGCGGAGCTGAATGAATCAATGAAACTGCTCCGAAGTGAACGTACAAGCACAAGGTTTGGGAAAAAATCGTCCAATTATGGGCTCTGAAATGTGGTACATGTTTGATTTTTCCTGAAAAATTGTTGTAATCATCGTTCAAAGCGGATTGAAGCTGTACGATCTCACCGTTATAGCTGCGGGAGTTTAAATGAACGAGTCTAACGTTTAATTTCTCGATTCGCTAGTTTGACTCTATGTTACTATTTCCTTTTGCAGAGGAAAAAGTGACAATGATTTATCAGTGTGTCATTTTTCTTCACACCGTGCTTGGACATTCATTTTGCAGTCTTTGCGGCTGTCTTCAATCTCTGTACCTCCTCAGAGGAAATACATTTTCGGGATGTCTTTTCCCCTTTCCTGCCTGATTTGCCTTCAACTGTTTTCTCGTAGTTCGACGACTTTTTTCCCCCAAAACGTTTCATCCGTCTAACGGGGAAATCCTCGTCCGACGTGTCCGACGCATCTTCTCCACAGGAATTGTCTAAAATATTCTCACTGCCATCATCAGAATCACTTATAAAATCCTCGTATTTAGAGTCGCTATCCAGAAAGTCTTCCCCAAGGGCTTGCCGTAAATTCGAAGTGACCTTGATGACAGAAACTGAATTTCTTCATCTCCAACGAAGGTAATTTCCGACGCCATTTTATTTGTTTTTCTTTGTGCGGTGTCCTCGCAACATACACGCGCGTGTGTCACGCGCGATGGCGCAATTTTTTTTCTAAAAATAGCACATTTGTCTTTTTCGATAGGGCCAACGCCACTACTGAAAATGGTACTTAGTTACGGTCTCCGTCCCCGATTATGGATCCTGAGGATTACACAATGTATAAGCTTTCGATCTACTCGCTTGATAAACAAGATGTAAATTGTTGACTCGTCACCGTCTCACGCAGGGTACATGAGAGAGGGGAAGGAGGTACGGGGGACCCTGAGGGACCTTCAGTTACCAAGACATACCCCCCTACATCCTCTGTAGGCCTTTCTTTTGTTTGCCACACTCCCAGACAAATTAGTTGGGACACTCCAAGCTAACGCTTACCTACCCGTGCATCCCTTCTCCCTCTCACTGTTGTTTATCGCTATTCAGTCAGCAAATCTTGTACACCAACACTGAGAGGGCAGGGAGACAGAATGTGTCCCAACTAATTTGTCTGGTACTGCAGGTCAAGGTTTGACAGGCTGGGCGGCACACTCCTACTCAAACTTGGGTTGGGGACTTTCACTACCCCCTCACCCGCATTTATTCACTTATTGCTCAGGGGAACATGTGCAGTTCGCCTTTTTGCAAGTCGACCGCCGTTCAGAAAAAGCTTTTTTCGTAAAATAAATATTGGATTTGCACATATTACGTGTTTTACAAATGTTGCTATATTGCGCTGCGTTGCTTCGTCATGTTCGTGCAGACATGTAACCGAATTGTAAGGACAAAATTTGAACCAGATCCGCCAATACGATGGATGGGTAATTAGTTAAAAAAGCTTATGACGGGGATCTTCATTTTAAACGTTCATATCTGCTTTTCTTAACCCCTATCATATGCTCCTGCCCCTATCCACCCTTTTCCGAATTTTGAAAGCGTCCACGATTTGGGCCTTCCACATAATTACGCACCCTAGATGGTTAACACAATTGAGATATTTATGGTCTGATTATTCATTATTAACGTTGATATTCATTATCAATGTTTCATAAGCCCACGCCAGGGCATATATGTGTAGGCTACACATATATGCCCTGACGGTACCTACTGCACTGGTGAAAAAAGTGTTGTCGAAGGGAAAGAAGGGGATATGGTTGCTGTCGTTTCGGATACAATGCAGTTTGCTGCTCTGACAGAGAAACCTGCTGCCCTTTCGGGTACAGGTAAGAACATTCTCATTTTTTTCCCTTTCCGTCTGAATATTTTCATAGTTCCCCTTGAGAAAAATTTCTTACTAATCCAAATGATTCAACTCCATGAAATGAACAGTTGAGAAAAAGGAAAGTATGTAAAATTTTAATACATGTTTTTGGAGGCCCCGGAGAGGGAACGTATGCAATCTAAAATCTCGGGTTATTTTCTCTCACTGCATGTTTTATATTTAAATCCCAGTTTTTATAGCTTTCTATTTTATTCTATGCCGTGGGGTGGGAGGGGGGCAAGGGGGCCTCCCGCTTTCTGCCTCCTCTTCTCCCACCTCCCGTTCACCCCCCTGTCCCCCTCTACTATGCCGTATTGGTCAGTTTGCGGTTAATATTATGAGGTCTTCAACACACCCAGTCAGTATTCCTCAACGGTTTGTTGCAGTGTCTTGTTTCTATTTGGTTAGTGTTTTCCAATAACTGACGTTAAACTAAACCAAAGTAATTACTTCAACCATTCGCAACAGGAACAAAGAAACAAAATAAACCGCGTCAAGCGCGGGAAAACCTGTGCGAGCAAGTCACGATTGGTTTTGGTTTTTCTTCTGATTGGTCGAGAAAGTGGTGTGAGCTTTCTTAACCAATCAGAGACCGAAGTAAAGCAAAACCAACGCAAACACAACATTGCTTTCGACACTCATTTGAAAACTGCTCTACAGCCTAAATTGAACCTGTTTTAGTGTCTGGCGTGTTATAATTTCTGCACCTCTAAATAGGTTTTAGCTCTTTTTCCCCCTTCAGTTGGCTTCTGTCTTCATCCTATGAAATGAACAAGATTATCCTGCGCCACCAAATCTGAATTTAAATTGTTCCTCAAAGCACCATACTGATAAAAGCTGTTTTTTTTTCTTATGCAGATGCATCGAAGGTCGGCAATGTGAAAGCCCGTGAGACCCTGGGGACAAGTTTTACTACAGCAGAAGCGTATCACCGATATCCTCCTGACTACAGGCCTTTTGTTTTTTTCGGTTTTCAACCGATTTTACCATGCAATGTATCATTTTAAAGCTAAATAAATGGACATTAAGAATAGGCTGCCATTTTACTGTCACTAGCATTCATTAACCAGCTTAAATTAAAGTCTCACGCAACACACACTTTTTTCTGAAGTTGTAGGTTATTTTAGGGAAGGTACGTTTTTTCTTGGGGGGGGGGGGGGAGGGCTGGGGAATTTGGGCATTTTTTTTCCCAGAAAAGTGTTGGCCCTCCCTTGCGTTTTAATAAAAAAAACTTCTGACCCCCCCACCTTTAGGTGACTCACAAAAGTGTGACCCTCCCCTCACTACTACATGGTATGTTCCATGCTGTAGAAACCTCAGAACGTTTCGCTTGTGAACGCAATGTGTTTGAATATGGATATATTTATCTCGATATTGAATGTGTGCGCGCTGAAACAAGGAAAATGTGAGCAATCAATGTGGGATATTTACGTTTTATAGCTGAAGTTTGAATATGGAAGTATTTGAGTATTATAAAAGTTTTGAACATAAAATATCTAAGGAAAAATACACGCGCTTCTGTCTCCGACTAGCCGGCATTACTGTTGGTTATTTTAACAGAAAGGTTTATTTGTTTAGCATGCGAAATCTGCCTCTCAAAAACAAATATTTCCTACATTTCCGACAGCGTGGAGCGCATTGTTGGATCTACTAGTAACTCTTCAGAACTAAACGACTCAGGAGATCAGGCAGCGGATAGCCAACAGCAAGAAACTGAAGAAACGATACCTGAGTCAAGTACTTCTCGATACGGACGGAAAAGGACACGAGTCCTCGGAGATAAATTATGTGCCATGGTATAATAGACATGTAGAATATTTACCTATAATGTACCTAAAATAAAACAACAAATTAAATCAAAGTAGGTGAAAAGAAAAACTTAATCTGTAAGAAAAATGGAAAGCAACATCACAAAAATTCTCATTAAAAAATTCTGGAAAAGATGTGTGACCCTCCCTTGAATAGCTCACATGAGGTATGGCCCTCCCCTTTTGGTGCTCATTTTCACTGATGACCCTCCCCTCTGAGGCCCCAGCCCCGCCCCCCAAAGAAAAAACGTACCTTCCATTAGCGATGTTTGTTAAAACGAGTGAAACATCGATCTTATTTTGAGCTATTTAGAGACTTCCAAGATAATTAGAAAAATTCTAGATATTTAGAAAAAATGCGGTGTTTTAGGAATACTTGGGGGGGGGGGGTGTTCAAGTTCTAGGTGTTTTTTCAGTAGAAAGAACTGCTAAAGGCGAAACCACAGCGACAAACCAGTGAGGAGTGCGGGATCTTGTGTAGACCTGCATCAGAAAAAATCTTGAAGACGAGAGTAAACAACAGTAAACTGATCCTTACGGCGAAACGATTAAGAAATCAAAATGGAAACAGAAATGAAATTAAGAACTTAATATATATTTGCCCGATATTTCGGTTTGCAAAACAAACCTTCTACGGGGGCTAAAAAAGAAAAGTGAATACAATTACAAGACAACCGTTACATATATGGGTTTGAAATACAGTAGTTTCCCGGGGGTTTTCGATTAAACGCCGTCAGACGAGTTACTTGTTTCAGTAGGTTTCCCAAGAGGATCCCATCAGCCTAGTACCCAGGCGTTCTCTTCTCACTCACTCAACTCGTGACGTCACCGAATAGCATACCGCGAGTAATGCCAAATCCAAGATGGCGCCGCCTGAATCGAAGAAGGGTGATCAAACCCCAATCAAACTGTAAGTGATTTAACTGCGAACATTTTGGTATTTCGGAAAAGTGGTCGCTGACAGGGGGGTGGCCGCAAAGGGAGATTTCGACTGAAGTAGGAAAAGCGAATGAGAAAACAAGCGCGACAGTTACCGCCGCCGCCCCCTCTTTCTCCAGATCCCGTGCGTCTTTAATAGTTTCGCCGTCCGTTTTCGCCTGGAACCGTTACTCTTTGAAGGTTTCCAAACGACATGAATAAAATAATGAAATGGCTAGCAGATGAAAAAATTTTTGACACGGGCAAGAGGCTGATCAAGAAGATGGGACATTCTCCATTGGAGATACCAGCGCCGAATCCAGGAATTTTCGATATAAAGAGGATTCCAAATGGCATTTCCACTCCAGCCTACCGTCTCCAGAGCCGCCTGTACCTCTTAGCCGGCGGTGCGGCTCTTGTGGCATTGGCCACCAGGCCGCCCTGGGGTCCAGAATAGTGCCAGAATGCTTCAGAGCTCGGATTTAGCAAGTCATGTAAATCAGCCAACAAGATTACTTTGTAAACTTGGTCTACGCTATTAGGAAAATCTGGGGAAGGGAACTGGACCCCTGAACCCTCCCCGTAGTGCAACTAGGGATAACGATTGACCTTTGCCAACATTTCGACCAACTCTGATCTGACTCAGCAAGTTTCTGTTCAGCGGCAAAATAGAAGTTATTAACCGTGTAGCACTTGGTGCTGATACTCAAGCACATGGCGTCCAACTTTTTAATCAGCTAGGGTATAAACGAAATGCTGACGAAATCAAAATGCTGACATTAGCGATACTGACGCGCAGGCATAAAAATTGATCGGGAAATAGAACGTTTATGGAATCCAATTCAAAATAAGAAACCGAATGAAGGAAGCTTTAAAGGAAGCCATGTATGTATGAACTTTTCATTGCTAATACTAAGGTCATAGGCATTTCAGCTTTTAAATTAGCTCTTCCTCTGGCGTCGTCTTTTAAGGCCCCGGGTGAGAAACTGGGTCATCAGTGATTCATTCATTTAAAGCGTACGCACGAAGTGCGACGGATGGTAGCGATATTGCGCGAAATATTTATGAAAAGGCTCTTTAGTAAAACTTTCAGTTTCTGAATCAATAATTGCACGTGTGTTAAATCGTGTGCCATGGATATCTTGTGACTTTTAGAGCTATTTTCCTCGGACCGTGAAACAGTTACTGTACAAGTATATACTGTTATGCCAAATTAGTTGCTGCTAGTCAAGGGATGGCTGAGGTCTATTAGCTTCTATTCCCAAAAGGAGATTAGTCTAAATCAAAACACAAAAACAACACAAAATGGACAAGCACAAATATACAGTGAACGTGTGGTTTATTTTTCCTTTATTACTGATTCTCGAGTCATGTTACGACAACGGAAATGCACATGTATATGATACTTGTTGCGACATTAATTTTTACCACCTCGTGTAATTTTTTGGGAAAATTTCTCCACAGAAGTTACAAAAACTGCCTTGTTGGTCAGTGGAAATACTTTTAAAGCAGTAAGGGCACTCACGCGGGTTTACATGCTGCATGGTCGAGAGTTGTTGCGAATATCTATTCTCTTCCATACTTTTGAAAACATTTACATTTGTTGCACTTTTCTCTGGCTTATGAAAAGAATATAAATTAAAATTAGCTTTCGCTGCATCGTTTTCTTCGACGGTCTTGATAATATCTCTCAATGCTGCTGTTTCAACTAACATGCTCGCCAGTTGCTTGATTCTTTCTGCGGACTTTGCCGTGGTGGTTTCGGTGAAGCATTTCTCGTCATCGTCCGGGCCTGTAAGGTCGATGATTCTTAGATTCTCCGCTTCACCTGCTGCATCGTGAGTGTGCTCAACTTCCGGATCGTTAGACGAGTCCAAGATTTCTTGAACGACTGCATCCATATCCCCTTGTGCTCGAGCAAGAAGGGAGGCTAATTTTACCTCATTTGCGAATGGCAAGACCTTTTTCAAGTTTTCCAACTTCTGAGTAAAGTGCTGCTGAGTCGGAACAACTGGCGAAGGGGACGGATGTGCTTGAGCCGTTGGGGAGAAAGTAGTGACTGTCGCAGTGCTTGACGCGCCGAGGTGTCTCTCTCGTCTGGGCTGTCTTTGGTGCAACTGAATTGCCGTTTTTAACACGGTCACCGGGTTGACGTCTTTCACTGTGGCGGCGATTTCTTGTGAATACGAATTAATGCTGTTGTATAGGTGCCGGTGTTTCTCAAGCTGCTCCTGTTGTTTAGGTGAAATTGTAATTAAATTACAATATTTTTCAATTTTATACTAGGGAAATAGGTCTAATCTTACACAGACAATATTAAAACTATTTTGAACACAGACAAGTATGCAAATAAAAATAGGCTGGGCTATAGCCTATTTAAATGCCGTTTACTCATTTCTTTTACTGAGGGAACACTGGGGGTCTCCAAAACCGTGCCGTAAAACCGCAAGATATCCTCTCAAATACCGAAAACCTAACCTGCAATCAGGCCAAACTTTCACGCTCCTTACATTCTTACGAGATTTTTCGCGCGACCACAAAAAGACAGAGAGTAAATGAGAGCGCGAAATAATTCGCCTGATCGCAGGTTACCGAAAACCGCACTGAAACTTGCGCAAAATTCCTTCTCTTACTATCATTGTAAGGAAAGTTCCCTCACCGAAATACCGTACAAAATTAGACATTTTACTGAACACACCTGCTCAAAATGCTAAAATAACGCGTACCGTCGTACTGGATGAAACCGCAATCCCGCAGTTGTGAATCGAAAATACCGTAAAACCGTAAGAAAAATCGCTCAGAACAGTAATCCCGCAAACCCCAATGTCCCCTCCGTTACAAAGCTTGAATTTGTATCGGTACCGGAGTAAAATAGTGACGAGGTCCTCTAGAAGATCAAAATTCCCCTTAAAATACTCAACGCCTTAATTTTAAGTCGGGATAGTTAGTCGTTGTAAACATGTTTACCTTTCCTTTGCTCTGACTTTGGCTTGCTTTTCTCCATTGCCTTCTTTGCTGCTTCAAAATTTGCCACCTTCAGAGCAAACATAGGTTCACTATCCAGTTGAGCGGTCATTTCTGGAAACCGTACAGCTTGGTGGTCTTCTGCTTTCTTTGCTGTGCAGGACTGCGTCAGGTTAGTGCGCCAGCGTTTTCCCTTGTCCTCATGCGAATGACGATCTATCATTCGAAGTGCGAGGAGGTGCTCGTGACTTGCACATTTAGGGCAGGAACAGTTTGCATAAGGACAATTTCTTTTATGTCCTTTTAGCAGCTCGACTTGGCCGTGTAAGCGGCATTTACCACATGTCCTCCCCGACTTACTAAAGCAAATATGTGTGGTACACACGGTGCGACTGAATACAAACTGTTCAAAATCCCCAACGTGTAATCTTCACAATAAATTTTATTTGCATCTACGATCTGTTGCACGTGCAACACAAGTTTCATTGTCTTTTTTAATTGCCTCTAGCTCCCTCCATTGTTTGCTCTATACATTCACAAATACATTCGAGTATTTGTTTTTATATGATTCAAAACATGACATTTAATTTTTAGAATGTCGTGGCGTATAAACCAGAACCACGGTTGCTACCGTTTTGGAAGTTCTTACCCGACACAAAAAAGGCTTCAGATCATTGTGACGTTTTTGGAAACGTTGTCCATAGCTAACACGTCAAGAATTTGTCGGGTTTCCTACAATTGTGTAGACCAATATGTGCGATTATTTCAACAAAGGGCAACATTGATACCTTCGGTATGCAATAATGTGCGTCCAAGACAAATGACATGGTCGAAGGCAGCATATCTTGAAGCTCTTGTCAGAATGTACCCCACTCTCTACCTTCGTGAGCTGCAACAGATACTTGCGAGCGATTTCCATCTGGCTCCCGGCGATGTTCCATCTATAGCATCAATAGCGAAACTGTTAATTCATAAGGCTCCGCATCACTCGAAAGAAATGCATTCACGTGGCTCAGGAAAGGATGACACCCTACAATCTCCATTGTCGTCAAATTTTTTTTCAATGGCGAAGGACTGTTGACCCAGCTAAAGTTTATTTTTTCGACGAGACACACTTTAATTGCGAGACTGATGAGCGTGAATATGGAAGGACAGACTCAGGATTTGCATGTCCGGTCCTTCGTCAGAAAAGCAGAGCACGATCTGGAAAGTTTTCCACTCTAGGTGTTTGTGGATCTAACGAGGGAGTCTTGCAGGCAATTCCAGTTGAAGGAAATTTCACAGCAGATCTAATAACTGATGTAATAGAGAACCAAGTGCTGCCACTCTTGCCCGCGAACAGTTATTTGGTGGCTGATAATGCAAGTGTACATAATGAAATCGTATTATGCAGAATTTTAGCTAGAAAGAACATTACTCTTGTTAAACTGCCAGGCTATAGTTATGATTTAAATCCCATCGAAATGGTCTTTGGACAAGCAAAAGCAATTGCTCGTTTCACCCCTGGTTTCTTGAAAGAAAATACCATGTTGGCAATTGTGAGCGCATTTGAACAAATCAGCCCTTTAAACGTAAGACACTTTTACCAACGATCTTGGAGAGTGCTTCTGTAGAATAAAGTGTCGAAAGCAATGAACTCAAGCAAGCTGGACCAGTGATTATTTCATTAACGTAATCCTGAGCAGTTCTGAATTACAATAAACTTGTGAGTTTTTAGACAAAAGGGTTTGTTGTCATGAATAGACCTAGTCATTAGACCTATTGATAGACTGTAGTCTGATCTAAAGATTAGACTAGACTAATACACTTTAATAGATACTATTATACACCAACTACTAGAAACTGTTTCATGGTCCGACGAAAATCGCTCTAAGCATCTAGTTTTCCAACAAAACAAAACAAAAACTATTAAATGATACTCCTTATAGCTAACATAGGGCTTTGGAAACGCTTATATTCTTCAATCCAAATATTTACGATCTCCAAAATGCAACGTATTGTTCTTTTCTGGACAGTGAACAATAGCTACTAGAATTCGATTTTCATAATAAGCATAATCTTCCCTTAAACATTTGCGTTTATTCGGTAAGCCTTCGGAAGCCCTGAAACCACCAATTTTGTGTTAAAGAATACAGCGCGGATATAGAATTTCCTGAACTGACACAACAGGCAGATAAACTAGGTGTATTGTAGATTGTCACAACAGAAACAGAAACAGGCTTTTTAACAAAATATGGAAGGCTTCAAATTCAAACAAGGACGATTTTACTCATTTAAAAGCTTCCAACTTTTAATGGAACTCGAAGTCCTATAATCGGCTTCTGTAGTGACACAATAGACGTTTTAACTGATCAACGAGTGGTAAAATCAAGAAGTGTTGTCTTTTCCACGAGGAGAATACTTGGACACGGAGTCGTGTTTTACAAAATCTTAACTTTGGGAGCCCATAGCATCGCAAAGAAGCAGAATCTATCAAACCAAAAACAACCTCGTTCCACTTCCACCATTCCTCAAGCTCTCGGTTGAGTTTCAACGGAATCGACTCCTAAACGTTAAAGATATAGTTTCTTAACGTAAGACCTCCACCAAAATTTTGCCTTATAGATTTATTCATGAGCAGCTTGTCACCCGCGGCCTAAACCACTTCAATGTAACCGTAAATAGGCCATGTCCGAGTTGTCATGCACCCATCAAAGCGATTCACATGCAAAAAAACTCATCTTCAAATGAAAGGTTGTGCACCAGGCCTCGTTTTGAAAAAGAGGCACAAGACAACTCGGAAATGGCCTAGTGTAATTTTATTGCTTTCATATTCAAACCATATTTTAGAGAAGTTATTAAATTGAGAGTGGTTTCTTAGTTTCTCAGTTAAACTGTTGTGTTCACCTTACTTAAAAGAAATTTTGCGAATGATGATGATGATGGCGAGCATGATATTGATGACGATGGTGATGACGACGACGACGACGACGATGATGATGACGTAGCCTGTTTTATAGAAAAATTATGGTATAGATGTTGTGTCCAAGTATTTTTTCAAGGCAGTCAAATTGCAAAAAAATAACCTACAATTTCAGTCAAATAACCAAACTTGTTGCACGTTTGGTTGTCAACGCCACTCGTATCATAAGAATACTAGCGATTGCCAGATCATTTCGCACGGTACTGATTCCTTGCAAACTGAAAGAAAAAGCTGCATTCATATGCTCATCATAATTGAGCTGTTTCAATGAAAAATTCAACACAAGCTTGCCTAGCAACCGTTTCTGTAGGCTTTTACACACGTTTGAAGCCGGATTAAGCGAAGAAAAGCCTATGGAAACGCTTGCTATGCAGACTAACCCAACAATTATAATGAACTACTGCTGTTGTGCATGATTTATCAATCGATCATAGACCTGAACTTGAAATGCACTGTGCTAGAGTGATAACAATGGAAAGCATTACAAATGAGACTACTGCATTACTAGACCTTACTAATGAGACATTTTACAAAATATATTATGGTCACGACTTTGTTGATAAATATTAATCAGTTTGCAATCAGATTGCCACTCGTTGCTTTTATTGACAGGTCACCATCACAGCCTCTAACATCTGGCGTCCACGTCAATGTTCAAAGTATAAAAATCACAATAAATAGCTTGCACCGCAAGCTTCCTAATAATAATTCTTCGAAATAAATCTTCTGTCAAGATACATTTACAAACCCTCTGTAGATGTGCGCTGTGTACAAAAATCTGCCCTTAAATGACAGTAATAGAGAATTAATGTTCTAGATTCTTATAAACGTCACTTCATTTCGGAGGCCACTTTGTCCATAACTTCAAACAAAATGTTCGCATGATGAGGAGAGAACGTCAGGCTTGGTCTAAAGCGGATGCTTTGAGCCCCAGAACCTCCTCCAAGCTCCACACCTAAACAAAAGAACAACAACAAAATTAATAACAACCACCCACTTGCCAAAACAACTGTTCGCACGACAACCTTGCTCCTGTGACGCCATCGTCCACGTGACCAAATCTCACACGAAATATTTTAAAGGGCGCGGAATAGAAGCAATTTTCAGTATAAATTGCAAGCAACACTAGATACTATTTTGTGCAATTAACCATTGTGCAAACAACGCAAACAACGTTTAGCCCAGAAAATAATTTATTTTCTTAAAAGTTCACATTTTTCTTCCAGAAACCCTATTGGGAATGTCTATTCTGGTCACAACCATCAAGTCCCCGCTTAAGGCAGAAGAAACTCGTGCCGAAATGGTTTGCACTAAGCGCAGTTTTCAGTTGCTCCTATATTGTTTAGAGTGGCGCAACCAAACAGCACCACAAAGTCTGTATTTCCACTTCAGGTGGGAGGATCAAGTTACACGTGCAGGCTCAGGACAGCTGCAAATTCTGGTTGCCTTGACACGTAAAGCTCTCAACTTCTCTTAACACTTTCAAGCTCTCAACTTGTACAACTAGGTCCCTTTCCAGGCTTTTCATTTGCACAACCTGGTTATGCTGAAAGTGAGAGACAACCCAGAGTATTTACAACGAAAGTTGATTGCCTGAAACACATGGTGATCTTTTGCTCAGGACGGCCATGGACGCAGGATAACAACATAAAACAGCGTCAGCCGAAGATCTCCGAACGACTTTTCAGTTCACCGAAGAGGTGCAAAGAGCTGTTTAATGCAGGACATTTCCAGGCATCAGGCAAGGACCAGTACGCCAATGCACATGAAGGTTATGGATTGCCACTACAGTGAGGTTTTTGAAAACAAGAATTTGATGTTTGTGGAGGTTTGTTGTGTGAAAGTACGAGTTTTAAAACTCAAGCTTACCGAGGCCGGAAGTGTCATGATGACTAGTGAAGTGAACACGAATCGTAGCAAAAAGGGGTAATGCACACACGGACGCTTTTCGTGATAAGTTTCACTGTATTCCACTTACCATTGGCCTTCATTCTAGACAGAAAGTCCGCTCGAGTGTCTGCATCCACACAGTCAATTGCACAGAATGTTCCTACACCTCGGGCACGTGCAAATAACGCGGGATATTTTTCCTAGAGAAACAAGACGATGATTAGAATCGTGCAAAGTAACGAGTGATAAAGTGCGTAACTCAGTCGTGTATCAGTCAGCTAAACGAACTAAGAAACATTCCGATACCCTGTCATACCTACATTTCAGTAGGAAGGTTTTTCTATTCAATTCCCATTGGACCACAAGAATTATTTACTTTTACATGCGAGGAGTTTTTGATTGAGAAGCAAAGTCAGCTATCACAGAGTACTGTGGACGCCATAGCGTTATTGATGATAAAGAAAGCGCCCGTGGTTGGGGACCTTCAGTGATGGGCCACTCGGACGTCCTCTCCTACACGCACATGATTACCTGAATATTTTCTAAGCCGCTGAGCAGTACTCGGCCAGCCTCTTGTACTCTTTGAAGCAAGCCTTCTTCCTGGATCACCTTGACAACCTCTTTCAAAAGGATAAGCTTACTTTGATCCCCCATCCATGTGTTGAAAATACGCAGTGGCTGACGAAAGAAGAAAACTCGATCAACTTACACAATTCAACTTTACGCAACTTTTAATATCAACTAATTTATTGCCAATTAACTTCTAAGATTCCATCAAACTTAATGGAAACTTGGAACTCACGATTCGCTATTCTAAGCAACAAACAACCAACTCGACACCTACACCTCTACATTTCTGACAACCTGAAGTTTCTTCAATTATCACGCACACCAGTAGATGGGCGCGCGAAAAGAAGGTAACCTTAGCCAATTTATCATACGAAGAAAGGCGATTTAAAAGACAAAATAATTCTCTTCCCTTTTCGTTTCTTATACAGTCTGAGATAGCATAAGGACGTATTATACTTCAGAAAACACGTCCAAAATGAACACAGGATTTTTGTACTTTATTTTTCCTATACTTCAGTCATTATTGACAATCTGTAAAATACCGCTGATAAATCTGTTTTGTTATTACTGCCATTTATTTCAAAAAACTCTTTTGATTGAATGGAAACTAGCCCGTGACATGCCGTGAAGTATTAGTAATTCCTAAGACATTTGTAATTAATGTTTGTTCAAACCATGTTGACACGAGACAAAAGTACTGTGTTTCGTATGACCAGCCGTATCGCATAGTTAAGAACGTTTAAGGTTCACGGTAGGTCTGACAGTCCAGGCTACAAAGGTAAAAATACAAAGCATCAGCTTGTTAGAAGCAGTCCACCATCCAAAACATGGAGGCCACAGGGGACAGCCTAGTCTCCTTCGCAGCCGCTCGGGCCGGAGTCACGCAACGCTCAGCGTTGCGTGACTCCGGCCCGAGCGGCTGCGAAGGAGACTAGGGACAGCCTGTTGCTGTTGTGCCTTTTTGTCCATACACACTTGGAATACATTTCCTCTGACTGATCAGGTGTCATTACTGATCCAGCTGATTTTCAGACTGGGTGGCCTGTTGCAACCTGTCCAGTCTCCCACAAGAGACATCAATGCCACAGGTTTGGTTTTAGTGGCTGTTATCTTTCGCTTAATGGGCCGAGTCAGTGGAGAAGGGCTTACTAGATACTAGTCATTCAAGTGTAATTGAGAATTTTGCAAACGTGTGAACATACTAACCTGCTGAACACGAATTTCTGGTTTGTGATAGAAACCTCCAATCAGCATCTTCTTCGAGAAGGTCACAACATCGGGGGGTTCATCAAGACCCCAGTGTTCATGAGCCCTGGGAAAGTCATGATTGTGTAAATATTTACAAGCAGAGCGTTTTGTCATGGAGATAATTACCTTAAGTTATATTATATAATCTTCAGATTATCCAAAAGGATATTTTTCAGGTGACAATTGCAAGATAAAGAAAACACACATATAAAATAGGAGTCAGAATACCCAAGGCAAGGATTCATGGTGTGTTCAGGGTTTCTTGGTGTCTAATTTTTGGACAATTATTTCAAATATGAAAGAACACTGCTCCTGGAGGGACCTGGCCTGGATTTACTGCAGACAAAGCACTCATGTTACGACTTCTGGGTTCAAACCATTACTTGAACAAGATAACAAGATTCACTTACCAGAATTTACCAGTGCTTCCACAACCAGTTTGCACTTCATCCACAATGAATAGTGATCCAAACTTTGGACAAAATAACAATTTGCATGTAGCAAATTATTTAAGGGACAAAAATAATTACACAAACACATGGCAGAATGGGTGGCAAGTACAAACAAGAGAAGAAAGGGGGAATAAAGCATAAACAGGAATGATGGAGGTATATCTGGTGCACATAGACCATTGTTCCCAGTCACAATAATTTATAAGCCCCTTAAGACCTTAACGATCAACCTCTCATTCACTGGGCTGGTGAAGATTGGCTAAACCGAATAAAATATTCCCCAATTTTTAGCTTTGATCATCTTTAAGCTTTCATGCCATAAGGACAGAAATTTTTCCATTTAGACCCCTTCATAAGCCCAAATAAAGTCCATAGCCATTTTATTAGGCCTTGGCCCATCAGTTTCAAGAGAGGGTTTTTTCCGCAAACCAGTCGCCAACTGTGTAGCATTGTGTGTAATACGTGCACTTCATAGATCAAAACATAAGAACGATTGATGAGTGCGAATTGAAGATAAGAAAAGAAAAGATCACCATTTCTCTAGATTCCGGAGGCGTTTTTTATTAAAGCCCACCAGCCCTCAAAAAACACCTGCCAAGGAGGCTACAAATAATAGCAAGCTATTCCATAAAAAAAAGAAAAACAACAACAGTGTTCTGTTTGAAGGATCACGGTTAAGAGCACTGAAGAACTGGGCCTGATATCTACAAGTTAATGAAAAAATAAAACAAATGTCAAGCCACAGTCAATTCTCACACGTTAAGATGCTTGGGTCATTTTAAACACAACAAGGATTCTTACCTCTTTAGCAATCCCTTGAAGAGATTTAAAAAAGTCTTTACTTGCATGGTTATCCCCTGAAACAAATCAAAGAATGTTAGCCATTAAGGTTACGTCATACCTTGGGAGGTGTCCTTCGGAAAAAAAATTCGTACGCGCGCAGCTTTTTAAGAATCCATATAAAACTATACATAAACGGAAAACTGCCAGTAAATGCCAAAACCACCGTGGGTCATTTGAGTGAATTCACCGGGTATCGAATGTATACACTGATGCAAAGCAACTGCACAGTGTTGAAACCAAAACATCAATCAACAAAACGGTGTGAGGCTTTTCGACATTCTAATCCACTAAACTAACAACACAGTCAAGATTTGTCAAATGTTTACTCATTTCTAAATCAGATTGCTGGGTTGTTTTCAATTGTTATATTATGTCCTGAACAGTTTACTCAAAATATGTCATTTACCATTTATTTGTGCACATCATTCTCCTGAGAAAGGATAATCTGGCAAAAAGAGATGACCATATGAGGCTGCTGAGGACTTGAACAATGAATAAACCACACTGGTACATTCAGTTCGTGCTTTCATGTAATTTGTTTCTATTTAGTTCTACTTTACTATAATTAGGATGCTTAACTTAAATTCCACAAGATAAGTTTGTCCTTTTCCAAAATACAGACAATTAGTTATTGCTTCCTTGAAAAATAGGTAAGCAAAGATAAAAAAAAACATAAGTTAATAAAAACGTAAGTAAATACCGGTAAATAAAATTAGAAAATCAAGTCTTATCTCACCTCCTTCTGCCTGAATAGGTTCTACAATAATTCCTGCAACAGATTTGCCAGCATTGTTGCTATCAATTATTGCTTGCCTAGTCTAAAATAAAACAAGAAAAAGCTCAAACGGTGATTCAGAATTGTTACTTATTTTTTATTTTGCAAAATGGACAAACCTTTATATAAGAAGGTATCATTTTTCTGATTTTAGAGTTAAAGGTCCAGCCTAAACTTTTTTCTGTCCTGTGGCCCAATTCTGGAAACTCCCGATAACATCCCAGGCCTGAAAACTATTTTAGGTGCACAATATTCTCGAATAGCTATACAATTTTTACTGATTTTGAAAGCTAAATTTTAATCTTTATGATTTCGTGAAGCATATCGCTCAGTTTGCGGCAATAATCACCATTAGCTGGCAAATAAATGAGCTCGATAAAATGCTTACAGGGCCCGGAAAGTTATCGGGCGTTTCGAGAAACGGGTCCCAGGACACTTGCTGATTACTTGGTGACCAGGTACTATCTAGTTCAGAACCCACAAAGTAAGTGTCATTACAGTGACAATGTTCCTGTTCAAGGATTGTAAGTGAAGTCCTACCAAAACAGTTAAGTTACTTAACACGTAATGTCATTTTAACAGCCAGGAGACAAAGTTCTTTGAGTGCTAATCAAGTAGAAAATAACAAAATGATAACTGTAATCAGTGACTTATTGATGACTGAACATTGCTGTCATTTGATGATCAAATCAACTGAGCCACTACTCAGTGGAGAACCTTTATTTGACGTGACATGGTGTATTTAAAATAGTGTCAACGCAATGCTACATTAAAAGAAGGCAAAACAAATGAAAAGGATGCTTCATTTCAAATACATTCTTGGTTTACACGAAATTGTAACATCTATGTATAAAGTATAACTAGATTAATTACCAGTTCTAGACATCTTTCTTCTTCTGCTTTGTTCTCTCTTTCATGTTTATCTAGTGGATACTCCAGATAAGGAAACGGTGCCTTTGGCCAGTCAAGCACTGGAATGTCTACTCTTGCCATGGCTTTTGATCGAGTTACAGAGAGAGCTCCTGTAACAAAAATAAAAGAATGTTCATACCATGTCAACAGGCAACTGGATTCCATGAGTTCTGAAGAATTTGGTCGATCATGATCAATAAAAGTGAGCAGTACTTGTGCCAAAGTCCCTCAAGTTTTACGTCAAAATTTGTGAAAACTGCATCTTGCGAACTTTGCATGGAAAATCACCCACTGGTACACCTCCAAGCTTGATCCTACCGAAAAATGGAATGCATGTGTACCTGAATTTACTGCCTGTGAAGCCATTTAATAGGATTTGTCCCCCCGAGGGGGGTGACTTAATAAAGTCTTGTACAGGGAAGCTTTGCCCCGAAGCTGAAACCCTTACCCTTTTTATGCTACTTTTAACAAAAATTGCACCCCATGATTTCATAAACCTAGAGCAAAAAATTGCACCCCTTTCTTATACCTCAAGGATAAGACAAAACAATAGAATTTTTCTAAGACTGCCATATTTTCTCATGGACTTGCCATCATTCTGGTTCAGCTGCTCCAAGCTTTCATGTGTTATGCATTGTTATTTCTGCCCAAATTTGGCATCCTATCATCCTTGCTTTAGCTTGCTTTTTCACTTTGCAGCAGATTTTGACCCTTTCATATAGTAAGATGACAATTTTCCCTACACTTGAGTATACTGCAAGCTTGAAAAAGGCACCCCTTTTGGGTGGATACTCCCCATATATCCGACTATAGGGACTGCCCCCCCCCCCCCCCCCGGATTGGTCCTTACTGCTTAGAGCGATGAAGAAGACATGGAAGAAGGCATTAAAACAGCTAATGAGACATTCTCCTCCATGTTAACTCTATCAACCTCAGTGAGAATATCGAGAAAGTACCACTTAGGCAACTGTATATATACGAGATGGAGTCCCAACTCATTGAGGGATCACTTAAAGTCTGTAAAAAATCAATCTCTTTGGACTTATTATTATGAACAAGCTGCCTCATCATTCGCAATAAATTGTCAACAAGAAGATAGGGACAAGAAAGGACATTTGAAATCTTGTATCTTTCTTGTGTCAGAAAATGAACTAACATTGCAGGCCATTGCTGTCATCCATGCACAAGAGATTCGCAATCACCCTAGCCCAGACAAAGATAATTAATAAAATGTAGTTTCCGCTTGGGTTTCAACCCCAGCAGTACCTCCTTACATTCTGCTTCGGGAAATTTACCTCCTGCATGTCAACCCCATGTCACTCTTTCCATCATGTTGCCTTCTCTTCAAGTCACTTTAGAGAGTCTTACCTAATGTGCGACCATGGAATCCCTTCTCAAATCCCAGAATTACTAAAGGTGGTGTTCCAGGAGACTAATGAAAATGAAACGAGAAGAGAAACATCAGTAAATTTTCTATCAATTTGTATTTTATGATAGTTAAGGCTATATGATGTTAAAAGAGAATCTTTACCTGATTAAGCATGCAGCTGTCTAAGTCCTCCATGGTTGGTTCAGGATCTCCACGATGTTTAGACTGCAAAGCAATGTAAATGAAGACACTAAATATAACAGTTCACATTAAGACATAGAAGCTTTGCACTCTCTCATTGCAGGCTTAAAACTAGATATATTAATTAGAAGATAAAACCAGTAACCAGAGGTTTGACACTTTGTGTGACTCAGATTTCAGGTGTCAAACTACAGCATAAGTTGCATTCAAAAGTCACTGTAAGCAAGTATTGCAGCACAGGCTTACCATCCTCTGTTTGTGTTGTGGACCTGTACTAGCTGAATACTAATGGCCGCTTCAGTTGTGTAAAAAGGATTTTGTGAATATGATAAGGGTTTTTGAACCGATGAAAGTCAAATAAAAACGCTTAGAAACATGTACACTGTGTTAATGTACGTTATGATGTGCTTGGTTTGTCAATTTAAAGCTCCGGGAGGTGGTTTTAGAAACTTGAAGTTTGACCTACTCTCTAAATGTATATATTATACTCACAAGGCATGCAGCTTCAAGAACCTCAAATTTTTGACCAGCTTGAGATTTCGGCAAAATTAACACACTTAACCTTGTGCCTTTGACAGAAGAATCCCAGTTTCTGAAAGAACAGTCTTTGTAATTTGATTTTGGCAAAATCCCAGGCCGGTCGGAAATTTGAGGTTCTTGAAGCTGCATGCCTTGTGAGTATATATGCATTTATAGAGTAGATCAAACTTCAAGTTTCTAAAACTGCCTCCCGAACTTTAAAGCGACAAACCAAGCACATAATAACATACATTAACACAGTGTTCATGTTTCTAAGCATTTTTATTTGACTTTCATCGGTTCAAAACCCTTAATTATCGTATTCACAAAATCCTTTGTACACAACCGAAGCGGCCATTAATATTCAGCTAGCACAGGTCCGCAACACAAACAGAGGATGGTAAGCCTGTGGTTGCAGCTGAAAGAAGGTATCAGAGGGTTCTAAAGACTAAATGATAACTAATGACAGCAGTTGACTGCTCTGCTTAAGAATGCTATCCACTGTGCATCAAATGAGGGATATATTAGGGATGGAACAAACCACCTGTGCAAATCTTTTTCTACCTCAAAGAAATGCAAGGAACTCAGATCAGGTAAATAATATTTCATCATTTGATCTTTATGAATTGATGTTGTGTCTTAGTTGGGCAGGATCCAATCTTGATACAATAGTAGCAGATTTGATTTTATTTTGACAAAAGCAATGGTAGAAAGGCCACTTCAGAGGTGTGAGTTCTGTGACAATGCCAGCCCTGAGATAGTGAAAGATGTGAAAACCAGAAAGCTAAGCATACTCCATCAGGGTATATCTTCCAACATTTTGACAGCAAGTTTCAGACAGAACTCAGACTTATCCTAAATTTCAGAAGTTACAGGGCCACTTCCCTGACCCCAGTTCTATATTCCACTTTTTGACAGTCAGCTCAAATACACAAATGTACCTTTTTGGAGTTAATAATAATTGCACACTAACTGCACGTTACATAGCCTGAGAAAACAGCCAATGTTTTGCGAGGTTGCCACTTGAGCCCTCGCAAAATGACCTCTTAGTAATGAACACAGAAATTCCATACTGATGACGAGCACTACCCAGATCTTGGTATTGCTTCTGATTGGTTGTGCCGCAAGGAAAGTTTCTTTCAACCAATCAGAAGCACTACCAAGATCTGGGTAGTGCATGTCATCAGTATGGAATTTCTGCATTTGTTACTCACACATCATTTTGCGAGGGCTGAAGTAGCAACCTCGCGAAACCTCGGCTGTTTTCTCAGGGTACATGTTACAATGATCAAACAATGTAGATTTCCAATTTGAACAACCATCCTCAAAATAAATCATTATGCACATACGTACCTTGTAAGACATGAAAGCCAATTTAAAAGCATTCTCAACAGAGCATGTGCCGCAAGACATTGTTGTGACCTCTGTCAATCCTGAAGGAGCCACCTGTTCAATAACAAATTCAACATCAGTATTGTCACAGTATTAATACTTAAGGAAAACTCAACACCAGTATTAGAGTCTCAACACACTGCATTCCAAGACACAAGTAGTTGAAACAGTTGCCTCTGCAAGGAAACAGTTTACCTACACTTAAGTGGGTGCCTCTCCGTTCCTCTTATTCTTGCATGAAACAGTTTTTGCAAACGGATTAAGCTCAGGAGTCATATTATAAGCCAGTGAAGTATGTATGATCATCTGGGTGGGTGTAGTCCTGAAAAGGACTGTTTGTGGTGACATTGACGTTTCGACGACCTGAGAGGCAATCATCATCGGAGGACTTCACGTGAATTGTGAATCATCAGTAGAAGGTATCAAGTCTTTGGTTGTTGACCTGATTGGTCAATGAAGTCACAATGTTATCGGTCGTCTGTTAGTTAAGCCGTGATGTTATTGGACTTTGAAGACTATAAAACATGATTGGTTGTTTACTAACTTATACAAACACCACTGAACCATTGCCAAGAAGTACCTGCGCACCTTACAAATGACTTATTGATGACATCAACAAGACAGACATTAAACAATAAACAACCTGATTAATTTTAATACTAACAATAGACCAACGGACATTTGACTAATAAAAGACAGATTGAAAAGTACTTATCATATTTTACAGTCTTCACAGTAGATAACATCACAGCTTAACTGATCGACAACCAAATGAATAACATTGTGACTTTGTAAATCAATCAGGTCAATAACCACAGACTTAATATCACCTAATGACCATTCACAATTCACTTGACTCTGATAATGACTTCCGCTCAGGTTGTCGAAACGTCAGTCAGTGTCACCACAAACAGTCCTTCTCAGGACTATACACTCATCCAAATGATCATACGTCACCGACCTATTAAAAAAAATGTTGGTGCTTCAAGTCTGCTTGGTATCGGCACAATGGGTTATTCCAGAAAAAATCCACACCTCCCTGACGGATGGCACACTGGAAATTCTCACAGGAGGGGGGGTCGAGGGCTCTGGAAATCCAGGTGGGAGGGGGGGGTTCTAGACTTAAAACTCTTCTTCGGGGGTCATTAAAAATGTAACCTCGGTTTTTCAGATCTTTGACTTTATGGAAGAAACTTCCTCCGAATCGAAGAAAGTAGTAGTCTTTCAAAGTGTGCATTTCTTAAACCTTAAACGCTTTTAGTTTCGGTTTCAAAGATTCTGCGAAGAATATTATAAAAGTGATAAAAGGGGAAAACACAAAGAAAGCGCGCGGTTGGCGTGGTAGCTACAAAGCATGCTCCGCGAACCAAGTTTAAAGCTTGGAACTTTGTATTGTATTACAGTACTGGCCAAACGTAAGTTGACAGTTTTGAGATGAAAAAAATGAGCAACAACGTAGTCGCTTGAGTCCTCTCTCAAGAAATAAAGTTGGACAAATGGACCGCATTTGACGTGAGTGTTGACAAGTTTGTGAGCTATCTTTTCCCTCGCTCTCGCTTTTGCAACAAGTTACAAATACCTTGCTCAAATGAATTTCATTTCTCATAGTTGTTTGTCTGTCATAAATGTTTATCTTATCAATTTGAAGAAACACAAAAACCAAGAAAGTGAAATGTAAAATAATTAACTGGTACGCTGCATCAGAATGCGCGTGTCTTCTGACACATTTTTTTGTGACATGTTTCCTTTGCTTCTGCCCAATAGATGTTGTTTGGGTGAAAATAACCTTAAATCTCAGTCTATCATTGAGTTTCTTCTGTGTGTTGCAGGTATAAAGGAATATAAATCGGATACGTTTCGCGTCACCGATGGCACAATGTTTTATAAAATGGTTGCGTTACGCATAGGTTTCAAATTACTTTTGACGTATGCAAATTGCGTCTGCAACAGAAGCAGCACGAAATAAATTTCAACGGGCTAAATTTATCATTCTCCTGTTAAATTACTGCTGCTGTCGTTAACTTTAATTCTAACTTAAAGTTTTATTTAACATTAATTTCAATTATGGCAAGAATACGTCCGCGAAATGTTTCGATTTGAAAGGTTGTTTTGACCTCGGGTACATGTAATTCAATACTCCGTTCCCGAGTTTTACATGGCCGATTTATATAGTTTTATTTATTTATTTATTTTATTCGCCGCTATCAGCTTCATTGAGCATTTCCACTGGAATGGGCTACAGTTGTAGTTCACTGCTATAAAAAGGGAAGAAAATAACTTTTAATCATGTTGTTACCAGTACAAAACCTGTTCGTAAATTTTCCGTTCATATCACAAGAACAAATTAAAATTAAAATTGAGCGCCACAGTCATTATATTCTGGATGTGATTCTACGTATTTTCAACGGACTGAATATTGAATTTAGGGCCCATAATAAATCAGGGAAATCCAGGTGGAAGGGGGAGTCTCTGGCCTTGGAAATCCAGGTGGGGGGAAGGCTCTAGAGGTACAGGAAATCCGGGAGGAAGGGGGGTCAAAAACTCTTGCCATCCATCGGGGGGTGTGGATTTTTTCTGGAATAACCCAATGGACAAGGAAAAGTTTTTGCAACAGATGTGATGAGGATGTTTGCTCTCAGGCATTAATTACCAGGTTCACTATCAAAGGAAAGGCGGGCAACATAGTAAGGCTTAGGACAGAGGAAAACTGGAAGGTGAGCTTAATAATCAGGAAATACCTGTTAAGTTTAATTCCTTTTGTTTGTTCTCAATAATTATTGTGGACTAAAAATCACTGTATAATTATGAAACAGGAGCAGAGAAAAATAGATAACAGTATAATGAGAAATAAAAGTACTCAGCACTTAACTAACCAACAGCGTCTATATTGAAGGGAATAAGTGAGTACATGTATGAACTGGAAAACAGCTTGGGATATACAATCATACCCAGCCAGGTGTATAAGCAATGGTTACCAGGAAAACAATACAGGGATTAAAACATACAATGGATAAGCATACCATCCTTGGTTGGCAAATCATTTACGAAAAACCCAGCTGTGCACAAGACAGTGAAATCAGCTGTAAACTTACACTTAACAAGGCATCTTTTAAATCTTGAGGAAATGAAACCGGTGGAAAGAGGCCTAAAGCTGCACGGTTGACAAAGGATGACTGCAAAAAAACCAAGGAAAAATGAGAATAAAATTAATGATCAATTGAATAGTAATGTTTAACATCCTTCTTTTTTATCCATTTAGCTGCCAACTACCCCAGCCTTTTCTATTTTCCTTATTCCCAGTGACAGGTTAAATATTAATAATTATTAAACATAAAATATCATAGTCAGCAGCATTAAACTCTCTCCCTGCAAATGTGTCTTTCATGTGTAATCACATGTTGACTGTTTAATGTGAAGGTCACATTTTGTTAATATATATGAAAGGTTTCCTTTGCTCTGCATTTCTTTATGCCTCACTCTCCCCCCCCCCCCCCCAAGAACTGCTCACTTAAAATTAAAAAAAAAACAAAAATTTAAATTTAAGCAAGTGTTCCATAAGAGAGAATGCAAACTCGTTTAATTTATCTGGTTTTAAGAAGTACCTAACCTAACACTGAACATGGGAGAAGTTTCCTAAAAAGAGAGCCATCTTAACAACAAAGATTGCTTTCTCATAATTTATTGCATCACTTGTACCAGAGTCTACAGCCCAGAATATCCACCAAATGAGGCTGAAATAAGAAGCACCCAATTCTTCAACACAGTTTAACTTTTAATTGGCTGTCTAAACCATACATTGATGTACCACAAATTAAAAGTAGCTTTCATATTTTGAAATGCCTGTTAGTAGAATGTAAATCAGTCATAGAAAATTAGCAAGTAATTTATTTATTGTAATTACATTTTTTTAGCAAGGTGGCTTGACTATATGTTTCAGGGGCACACACAATCCTTGAAATTTGAATGAAATAGCTTAAACTTCACTGTGAGAGTTTGGACTTGATCTCAATCCTTTTGTGCAGGACTCATTGACTGATAAAAATATAAGAAACATTAAGTACACTTTTCAAGCTTCATTGTGACATTTATATTTTGACAGCTAACCTATTTTCAAAATTTATCATTCTTTAATTTGTCTTTTGGAATCAGTTTGTTCATCATGTGGTCCCTAGTCCAACCAAGCACTGACAGTTAGCTTTCACTTAATATTACAACCTATAATCAATCTTACCACATTCTTCGGATCTTGTAAAGCCTTCACCAAAGCAGGGTGATTATAGCCTGTTTGAAAACATTTTGAATGATTAACCTAAATCAACAAGCCTAATTATTATAAGGTTTAAATAAATATACATATGACATAAATTGAAGGATTTCTACCTGACTGTATATTAGCTACAGATCCTACCATTAATAATTTTTATAGAGGGATGGCTGATATTATGCCGACATAACGTTGATCTTCCTGATAAAATTCTAAATGTTTCACCTTTATGCAGAGTAGTGTTTATTTTTATTTACTTATTTATATATTTTTATTTGGGGGGGGCATGATCAATGACATCATGAACATGTAAGCCTTATCTGAATGGATGCATTGTCAATATTTTCGTCACAAGCTAACTTTCACAGGGCAAGTAACTATGGAACCCACCCACCCTCCTATAGGCGTCTATTGATTCAGTTGCAATGTCACATGATTGTTAGTTTAGTTCATAGCACTTGAATTGGACTCAATAAACCTGTTTCTCCACACCTCTCATAGTGCAGTTATTGAATCCGTGATTCTGGCACTTAAACCGTACAATTTTGCCTATTGCTAAAATTCTACTCATTGTACTTTTCATACTCTACTATTAATTGGTACTTCTGTGATTTGAGCTGAATGCTCTTTCTCCCACTTTCACACAGAAATATGTGTTACTTACAAGACAACTTGAGACAAGTACTTTGAACAAACCTAAGGGCATTGAGGCAATCTGTTGGAACATGTCTAATAAAATATTGCCATCAGCATCAACAATATAGTTTCCTTTGCTCTTCTCAAAATCAACAAAATATGACATGGCCTTGGTCAACTGTGGAAGAAAAAGAACACATTCATGTGTCGATTAATGATCTATGAATACAATGATCATGTGTTGAAAGACATTCACAAAAATTATATTTTGATGGAATAACATGCAGCTTATGGCAAAGAAGGTGGCAAGTACCACAACTTACCTGAATTTGTGATAACTCATTAAGCATTTCCTGCAGCCAGAAAAAAAATAGTTACAACTGGTGAAATCAAATGTAAACGGAATTAGTAGCCTGAGAGTTTTTCCATGCTATTTTTTGTTTATCCATTTATTTACTTATATATTTAATTAGTTTTTATCTTTTTATTTTTTTATTTTTTTTTTGCATTTGTATAATTAGCACATAGACCAGTTCTTTGAGTTTCCTGTAAGTGCTATTTTCTATCACACACCCCAAACAAACTTTGTTCAGTTCTCATTGCTTTTAGTTAAAAAAATCATTGAATTCGTGCACAAGCTTGCCTGCATTTTTGTGACTGTTTGATTGGCTTAACAAGACATCAGTAAGAATATTCATTACTTGACTGGACTTTCTTTAAGATTGCTTAGGATCATAGGGTGAAGTCACACCCGATTTACACCTTTTGCACCTTATTCATAGACAGACAGTATACAGTCTTGGAAAGTATCAAATATGTTTGTTTTGTTATTAATTTTTAACTTTAGCTGGACACAGTGTGAAAGACACTGTTTTGAGGATTGCTGATTGTCAATGTCTGGAATTCATACCATTGATAAGTACTTTGACTCCCGAGGCAAAACAAATAGTGTTAGTACATGTAGTTAGTTTTGCAAGGAATTTTTTGCTGGTAATAAATTTCTGCAGCCTGTACATAACCTGTACCTTAGAACGTGGGCCAGGAATGGGGGTCTTCACCACTGGCTTGTCATATTCCTGAAGAGATTCTGAAGAGAAGTGTGCTACCATCTCATTTCCACTAAACACTGATAAAATTAAAGTAAGCATGAGACAGTTATTGATAATTTTTAACAATTATCTGTACTTAGTGTAAGAGTATTGCAGTATTAAGCTTTGTGTAGTGTTGTTAAGTTTAGTTACATGTTGTTAAGTCAGGCCGGTAGCAGGGGGGGGGGCAGGGGAGGCTCGAGCCCTCCCCCAGAATTTTTAGAAGTTAAAAAAAAAAAACATCACAAGTGATGTGCCAAAAATATATAATTACAACAAATTAATGTGCAACAATCAGTCTTCAATGCTGATGCTAAAAGTGCCTTTTATAATTTCACAACCTTTTACAGCATTTCGACATCTGTTGAGTCACTAGCCACCGGCAAGTGGGCTCCAAAAATCTACTAGCCCACCGCACATTTCTATACCTGCAGTGTTTTTGACCATTTTTTTCTGTGGAGTTTTTGGTCGAGCTCGACATTACCTCGACTGGTGTGTTTAGCATATGTGCATGGTTTTTATTTCCTGTTTTGTTGTGTTGTGCCTGTGTTGCATTGTGTTGCGATCCGTTGTATCGCTACCGTGTTGTATTGTTGACAAGTTCAGCATTTCTAGTATTCCATCTATATTAAAGTTGTACATTAGCTATATAGTAAACATACTCAACCAACTTCACTCACTGGCAGACAATCTCTACACCAGAGAACTAGAAAAACTCAACCACACTTACCAAAAAGATGAACTCAACATCTTTCACTTACTTTAAGACAGTACGAAACCCACTACGCGACCAACTCGACAAACTCCACAACCCCCACTCACTGGCAGACAAAATCTCCTCATCTCAACACAATTCGACAAACAAAACGACCCTTATCAAACAGACAAACTTAACAATCCTTATTTATTTTAATGAACCCACAACGTGACCAACTCGACAAAGTCAATTGTCACGCGCTGAGGCAGACTAAAACTTCACACCTCGATGCAACTTCTTACCAAATAGGCAAACTCAATAATGCTCACTTTCTTTAAGACCGTAAGAACCACACAACTCGACATACCCAACAAACTGCACTCACTGGCAGACAAAATCTCCATGCCTCGACACAACTCGATAAACGCAACGACCCTCACCAACTAGACAAACGCAACAAACCTCACTCACTGGCAGACGAAAGGTTTCAGACCTCGACACAACTCAACAAACACAATTATGAGCCTTACTAAAAAATCCATCAACAATCCTTACATACTATAAGACAGTATGAGTCCCACCACGCGAACCAACTAGAAAAACTCCAGCAACCGGCAAAGCATCTCGACGACCCAACAAAGTCAACAGAGGGATTTCACTGAACACTGTAAACTAGGCAAACAACCAACTCAACAAACTCCACCGACTCTACTAGCAATTTTTTTAGACGATTTTGACTCTTTCACCATTTTAACTCATCAGTATATTCTGCCGAAAGATTAAACTTTCAACCCTGTAAACTACGTTGGCTTTACTCAAAAGGTAGACCAATTTTTTGCAATATACAGTATTTGTTAAGTTTTTGGGTAAAGGGATACCTTGTTAAAGCTTGCACCATATTTAGAGCTCTGTCGCCGTAATTTTCAAGTCCGGTTTTCAGTAGAAGAATGTTCAGAAAATTATATATTTCACATTATCTTTTCTCGTACACGAAATGCTCCTAGAACATTAACATAATTAAAGAAATATATCTCTTTTAGCTTTTTATAGCAATCCTAAAAATTGTTTACGGTGCCCCTTTAAGGTTAGCTATTCTTTTTAGGATATGAAATGGTCACCAAAATGCACTTGTTAGTGAAAGAGATGAAATTTTGGCTAACTTAACCAGGGCAACTGAAGGCACATAAAAAAGTGGTAATGATTACAAAAATTCCACGGAGAAAACGGTGTTTGCCTGTGGAGAATATACAGTAGAAGTTTTGCTTATTAAGTCGTCAAGTTGGTTGAACTGTTGTACGTCCGTCTAGTTGTTGCGTTAAGTCGTGCAACAAAGGAACGGGAAAACTGTGAAATTTTAAGCCAACAAACTAGAGTAACAAGTAAGAGACAGATCACAACACATAACATCACATCACAACGACACAACACAACACAATATGAAGCAGACAACAAAATGCAACCCAACACAACACAACGCAACACAACCATTGGAGGTAACATCGAACTCGACCAAAAACTCCACAAAAAAATTGGTCAAAAAACACTGCACATTTGCACATTTCAGTCGCCTAGGTTCCTTACCATTGTCTTTCTTCACCCATATCACCTTGACCATGGCAGTATAGCTTAAGACTGTGAAGGACCTTAATACCTTTTTAAAGGTATTAAAATAGCTAAGCGACTGCTGTGCATTTGCTGCAAGCTTTAAGCTCACTGTTGTAGAACAAGTCTAAGGAACAAAATTAAATTTGTTGCACGTATTGAGTGACAAACGTTACATAAACGTTTACGAGTTAGGTAAAACAGGTCGGAAACTCGTACCTTGTCTGTCTAAATGTTTGGATTTTAACAAACCTTATAACTTTAAGGATACTTTTTTAAAACTGATGCTATAAATCTGGTGGATGCTGCCAACAACTTTGTCAGTGGAAAAGCAAACAGGAAGCAGCTTTTTGGCAAATTTTAATGAATGATATCCCCATAAAGGTGTCCTTTTTGAAGAATTCGAATCAACTGAGGCATTGTGAACAGTGTTAGTATCTACCTGACATGAATTTTGGCATGCCTTATGACCTACATATTTGTTAATGTCTTGGGGGGAGGGGGGGTTGACTAGGCCAACTTGCTTGGCCCCCCAGTTATTTCAACCTTGCTACGGACCTGTAAGTATTGTTAAAAGTTCAATAAAGGTAAAAAAAGAGCATGATTCAGCTGCTTTTATTGAGAAAGGGAAGAAAGAGCAGTTGGAAACTGATCAAAGCACTTGGATACTGGGCGCTATACCACAATTACCTTCTTTCTTTCAGTTCTTGTTTTTGTAAAGCACAAAAAGTATACAATTATTAAATGGGTAAAGCTTTTTTAGTCTGTTTTCTTACTATATTTTTCAATTACTATAGTGGAAACCCAATATAACAGAGTGCCAGGGGACTGGGAAAGTGTGTTTGTTATAACAAGTGTTCATTGTAAATGCATTCGCCACTACGATGAACATGTGGGAAAGCAACCAAAATATATAAGAAATTTTCTTATATTGGGGTTTGGCTAATAATTACTTTGCGGTAAACATTAAACAGAGTGATGCACCACTACTTGGATTAATTGTGTAATTACCATCCAGCTTTGAACGATTTAACAAACTTTGCGATTTAGGTTCTGCATGCATCTCTGTTGATCTGTTAAACATTCAACTTCAGTTGCATGATGACGTTTGCAGTGCTGTATACTTTCTTATCAGGGTAAATTTTAAGATAGGGCTTCTGGATTATGTTTGTTTTATTGGGGATTTTGCTATATACTGGGGTTCATTGTATCAGGGTTCTGTTCTGTACATTTTTCTTTTTCTTTGGCTGGGCTAAAGAATATAAATGGAAATTATAGCGGGAACTTGGTAATACCGGAGTACATTATATACGCTTTCCACTACACTGTTCTAGCAGCAATGTTTTATTGATTAAATTTTTTAAGAGGTGACATAGAAGTGCATTTTGGCCACAACACTTTCCCTTAAAGGTCAATTGACATGGCAAAGTGTAGTTTTGAACGGTGCGGGCTTGAATGAATATGGTTTTCAATACAAAATTTACAGGATCTGTTACCCCCTGCCCTTTCCCTGAGCCTTACACAGCTCGCTCTGTTTTTGTTGCAATCTATTTCCCACAGTTTATCCTGAACTAAACGTGTGGACAAAGAACTCAAGATAGTTTGCTTGTTTATGCGCCGATCAATTCGAAAGTTCAACATCCCCCCCCCCCCCGGGCAACCCTCCGGGCATTTGAACTTTTGAAGTTTGGCTTGTTCAAATTCCCTCCCCTCGGGGCAAGAAAGCCGTTCAAATGCCCCACCAATTAGTACTGAACTGCCTCTCCTCAAAGACAAATTTGGTCTTCAATCAAGCACTTTACATGCCTTTCAGAGAGAGATATGCCGTAATGACACCTTCAATCTTCTTTTAAAGACCCTTTTCAAAGAGTTGTTCACTAACAAAGGCGAAATTCTATCTTGTAAATCCGTCAGACCCCGCAAAAACCGGAAAAATTCACAGGCCTACTACGTCAGGACAAGAGATAAATCCGGTTCAAATTCCCCACCCTTCCAACGCAACGTTCAAATTCCCCCCTCCCAGGGCACGATGCACAGTCAAATGCCCGGGGTATGCCTGGGGGGGGGGGGATGTTGAAGTTTCGAATTGATCTGCTCATTATATGTGCAAATCCATTCAAACAAGCAAGAAAATCCCCCTCCCCACACTTCCAGTGCTACTCTCGCGTTCCTTTTCAGTCTTATACGATTTATAAGGTTCTTCTGCAATCTACCGCGGACTCCTAGAATGTTTAGTTATGTTTTAATGTACTCTGCTGTTCACTTACAAAATAATAGAGCATGAATTATTGATAAGCGGGACAACCAAGGGAATGTTTTTTTTTAACCGACAAGTTTCAATTTTATCATGCAAACTTAAAAGTGATAGACATCCTTAGCTGGATATGTCACTCCCACCTAACTGCATTAAAAGCTAGTTTTTTACCGTCCGAACAGAAAAGCACCAAGCGAAGCAACATTTGGAGGCAACCCCCGTCCGTCCGGGCTGCGCCGGCCGACGAAACTTTAGCTATCATATTTCAAGTGTTTATACACCCGACCTACCTACAGTTCGCTGACTTAAGCACTGCAAGGTTCTCCTCGCAAGTGCTGTTGTTCGTAAGAAAGCCATTTTTCAGGGTCACCCTCAAGCCTCCCTCTTGTTCCTATTTCGAAATTGCAGCCATTTCGCAAGCGCGCTCCTCCTGAAGTGTAGCACGAAAGCGAGGCTCATTCGAGCTCGTTCCCAGGCGCCGCTGGCCAGCCGGACCCTGTAAGCAAATCACGGTGTGAAAATAAACGCTGTACAACATTCTGCAAGGGCCACGGAGAATCTTCCGAACCCAATACACCACACCGGAAATAAAAGATATTTTGCATTACTGATTTTATTTGATATTATCTAAGAACGATTCTATAAGAGTAAGACACTGAACAACTGGACGTTCAGTCAGTCACGATCTTTCAACGTTACCCTCAGCAGCCACTGAAGAAATCATACCCTGAGAAAACAGCCGACATTTCGCGAGGTCGCCACTTGAGCCCTCGCAAAACGACGCCTGAGTAACAAGCGCAGAAATTCCATACTGATGACGCGTCACTACCCAGATCTTGGTAGTGCTTCTGATTGGTTGAAACGAAGTTCCCGCGCGTTTCAACCAATCAGACGTCGGCTTTTTCTCAGGCTAAAGAAATCAAAGACAACCTGATTTTGAAGTTCTTCGAGGATGGCCATGTCAAGAAAAAATATCCAAGTTAGAATGTTAAGTTTTTAACAAGGGTAACTACTGCTTTGTGAAATCAAAAATATTACCATCACTGCGCACGGTCCGGGTGTACAACAAATGAGTTCTGGTGGTAACGGGAACAGCTAAAATGCTTTGAGGGGATTGTGATCGTACAGCGAAGTACAGAGCTCTCACGTTGATTGGTTCCTAAAGAGTGAGTTTTTCGATGGCATAGCTGTCTATTGTGACGCCCGTGAAGGCATCACCTTTCTAGGGGGTCCAGGGGCATGCTCCCCCAGAAAATTTTGAAAAATTGAAGTAGCTAAGACGTGTTTTCCTTTATTCTGAGCGGAAATGTGACCCTTGTTTTGGAAAGCATTCGAAGCCGGTGTCCTAGCAGATTTGGACCCCCCCCCCAAATTTGGACCCCCCAGTCCAAATTCGCTAGCGGATTTGGACCCCCCGGTCCAAATCCGCTAGCGAATATGGACCCCCGGGGGACCCAATCCGCTAGCGGATTTGGACCCCCTTCGCGGATTTGGACCCCCTATGTAATTGTAAAAACCCACGCTGTTATTCGCATATAAAATACCGAAATAATTTCACTTTCCAATCTTGGCGAAGAAACGTTTCGTTTGGGTTTCAAAATACTGCAAGCCTATTCATAATAGAGGTAGAGTCAGACTTTAGATCAAGTAAATTGACCGTTCGTTTTAGGCACATAGCCAGACCTCTAAACGTTGTAGTTAAAGCACGTGCTGGGGTATTTCTTACAGAAGATACGATTTTAAAATCTTGTTTTCTTTCATACGCGTTGTTATTACTTTTCCAGGATACTGAATTTAACATAGTTTGAATGGGTGGTCTAACAAAGGAGTAATTGAACAAAACTGAATGCAAGGCTGGCACTACGGCAAAGGGCTGATTTATTTAAGGCCAATATTTCGGCTAACGAAATTAGCCTTCCAAAATCAAGGCCAGAGCTATGTATAGCTCTGGCCTTGATTTAGGAAGGCTAATTTCGTTAGCCGAAATATTGGTCTTAAATAAATCAGCCCTTTGCCGTAGTGCCAGCCTTGCATTCAGTTTTGTTCAATTACACTTCAAGTGACGTCTGGCTCCAGCATCTCTACACCAGAGATCCGGCAAAACCGAACCAGTGCGGTTTAATTACGCGCCGTGTGGACCTCTGCATTCAAAGGTTATAACAAAGGAGGTTTTAAAGTAACACCTCTAGTTTGAACGGGCGGTTTAACAAAAGAGGTTTTAAAGTAACACCTCTTGGTTGAGAATCGCATTGTGCGCCCTGCAAAAAAAAGTTTGCTTGATTACACAACTTCACAGGAAGGTTTTTTCAGAACCTTTTCCAATCATGATGCTTTGAATTTGTATAAGTCATGAGGATACCAAGAAAAACATCAAGACTTTGCTGCAACAAAATTCAAAAATTCAAAGTTCAGTTATCGCATGTTAACTATGTCATCGATGTTACAAAAGACCTCTAAATAAAGAGCAAATTTCAACAGTGCGTCTTTGAAGAAAAAATTAGATCAGTTAATTTCTCAAAAAGCGTGCTATGTATAGCTCTGGCCTTGATTTTGGAAGGCTAATTTCGTTAGCCGAAATATTGGCCTTAAATAAATCAGCCCTTTGCCGTAGTGCCAGCCTTGCATTCAGTTTTGTTCAATTACACTTCAAGTGACGTCTGGCTCCAGCATCTCTACACCAGAGATCCGGCAAAACCGAACCAGTGCGGTTTAATTACGCGCCGTGTGGACCTCTGCATACAAAGGTTATAACAAAGGAGGTTTTAAAGTAACACCTCTAGTTTGAACGGGCGGTTTAACAAAAGAGGTTTTAAAGTAACACCTCTTGGTTGAGAATCGCATTGTGCGCCCTGCAAAAAAAAGTTTGCTTGATTACACAACTTCACAGGAAGGTTTTTTCAGAACCTTTTCCAATCATGATGCTTTGAATTTGTATAAGTCATGAGGATACCAAGAAAAACATCAAGACTTTGCTGCAACAAAATTCAAAAATTCAAAATTCAGTTATCGCATGTTAACTATGTCATCGATGTTAAAAAGACCTCTAAATAAAGAGCAAATTTCAACAGTGCGTCTTTGAAGAAAAAATTAGATCAGTTAATTTCTCAAAAAGCGTGCTTAAGTACACGCGCTAGGAAAAGTGATTTCTCTTGTTCATTTTAATGAAAAATAGCAGAGTCATGCTTAAGGGTCCTTAAGGTTCAGTAAACTGGAGTGCTACCACAAAGCCACAAAACTTCTAATAAAAGTGTCTGAAACACGCGCTGTGGTATTTCTTACAGACGGTGCGATTTTAAAATCTCATTTTTTTTCTTTTACTCCCGTTGTTAATATTTATTGTATAAAAACTAATTTGAGGTGAGAAAAAGGTGAGAAGAAAAGCTAATTTTTAAAGTACGCTTGCTACCCCGTCCCTCCAATTGCCGCGCAAGCTGATGTCAAATACTATTGTTTTTCTTAGCGCGGATTTATAAATTCGATTTAAGTCAGTTATGGTAGAAAATATTGTAAGATATCTTCAAGAAAGTTTAGTTTTTAAAATTTATCGACACAAACTAGCGTTGTAGGTTCTCTTTTACCCTAAGTATTAAGGTTATTTGAAAAGAAAAACTGCTTCAATATTTTTATTTTGCCTCTTTAACAGCTCCAAAAAACAATTTTACCAATTTTACTCATTAGAACGCTTGTTTTCAGGGGGGTCCAATTCCGCGAGAGGGGGTCCATATCCGCTAGCGGATTTGGACCGGGGGGTCCAAATCCGCTAGCGAATCTGGACCGGGGGGTCCAAATCCGCTGTGACACCGGTACGAAGGGAACATTAGGCAGTCACTTAACTTAAAAACCTTAAATGCGTGAGAAATAATAGTTTCAGCGTGAGAGCGTAAGATTGCATTCGTTTGCGTGAGTCTCACGCTCAATGCGTGTGACTTGAAAGCTCTGGAAGTAAGACGTATTTATTTGTCGCCATCGGCTGTATTACCTCACCACCAGGGCGGAAAAAGGTTGGGCGATGAAACGAGCGTGTCCGAGCAAAAAGGTGTGATCCAGTGGACTGGGATCAAATTAGGTGCTGGATTAAAATGGTTGCCTGCGTGGGTTTCCTCCATAATCCTGACAATCTGTTAAGTTCCCGAAAAACTCCGACTTTGGGTTATCTTTTCTTTGTCTTATCCGCCTTGATCGATGCTAAAAAACTGCCTAAAAACTGTCTAAAAACGAGCACATGCTTTCGGTCCGACCTTGTCGAGCTGTGTCCTTGCTGTACTTTGCTTGGGCGGTTAGCGAGACAGTTATTATTATTATTATTATTATTATTGTTATTATTATTATTATTATTATTATTATCATTATTATTATTATTATTATTATTATTAGTAAAGAGGTGGAAAATGGCGTTTGGATGACGCGTGGCATGACGCGTATTTACAAATGCGTGCAGCATGCTTCTTCCTCTTTTTTCCCCAAAATCTCTCCTATGCTCTGTTTTTTTAGGAACTACAAATAGAATTGCTCCTCAGTTTAGATGGCTTTCTTTGCTATGTTTTTGTGAAATAAAGGGAGGAGAAATCTTCAAACTTAATTTCACTTTTAATTTGTTTACATACAGTTGACGGCGTTGCGACAAATCATCGCCATGGCGCGTCGCGAGGAGGCAAAGTTTGAAGTTGCAAAACGCCACTATCTCCAAATATCTCCAGCTTATTTTTTATTATGTTATGTAAAATTTATCGGCCTTTAAAATATGTAAGATTCAGGGTGGAGTAATTTGGAGGTTTTGTAAAAGAGACGATAAAAAACAACCATGTCATGTTTTGCGGCAAGAGCAAGCATTCGATACCCTCAAATTGAGCTCATTTTTAGCCAACTTACTGTGAAGAAGGTTAACTAATATGCACGCAGACATAAACATTTTAAGCTGTGAGCCAGGACTGTGAAAAAACATTTTAATCAGTGCACGGCTGGCCAAAAAATAAAGAAAGAAAATGAGATTTCCGGTTTGTTGAAAGGTACTTTGCAATCTACCAAACGCACCGGAAGCGCGGAAAGAGCGCTCGTGCCAGTCCTTCTCCGCATCACACATGGCTTGAAGAGCGGACTGCTCGTTTCATCGCCCAACCTTTTCCCTGACCCTGCTCACCACTATTCTTAATTAATTCATAAACATCACAGTTATCTCAACACAAACTACAAACAAATAGAAATGCCAACACAGTTTTCATTTATGTGTATGATACTAAATACTGACAAGCTTCTTCGGTACTTTCTCTAGAGTAGAAAAGGCCTGAGGCCGCATTGCTCAGTGATTGCTTGCGTTGACACAGCTATTCACAGCTCACAGCTACACCTAGCAACCTCTAGCAGATCATCCATTCGCATCGCATCCCGCGCAACACTTATTACACACGCAAATTCTATTTCGTCATCAGCCAAAGTCGGGGGAATTGCAATAGGGCGTTTGCTCACTACATAGCACTCTACACATACACTTTAAAAATTTCTACTTTTACTCCGTAACGACCTTGGCTGATGACGGAATAGAATTTGCGTGTGGACTGCAGGAGATGCGATGCGAATGGATGGTCTTCTAGAGGTTGCTGGGTCTAGCTGTCTTGATTTGCGCTTTCTCCATAATCAGAACGAGCGACTTGGAGCGAGTCTAGGTGAAGCAAAGAAGCGAAGTTTCTCCACAATTAGGAAAGGCCATTGTCGCACTGGTGAAAAGCTGCACTGATGTTCACTAAATTGTTTTTACCGCTGCAAGGATAATCCGTTTAGTTGGCTGCCAGTGCGAATACTTGCAGAGTCTTGAGATCTCCGAGATTTTTGAGATTTAGACTTGGTCATGCACAGTCAGTAGGTGTGCCTAAAATTAAATGTCTCAGGCCCATTTCAAAAGTCGTGCTACTGATTCGACTTTAGTGCGACTTGGTTTCAAACGTCGTGCTATATACTGTCGTGCCGAAATCAATTTATGAACTATAAATACATTAGAATACGTCATTTTAAAAGTTGGCTAAATCCCTCGCTAAACCGCCATTTTGGATTTATTCCTACAACCGCTGGTCAGTTAAATTCCAAAGGCTGAAACCAAGTCTTGCTACATGCAATCGAGCCAGCTTAGCACGGCAGTAGCACGATGTTTGAAACGGGCCTCAGACGCCTATATCCGAGACTAATGTATTGTTATTTATTACTTATTATAACATAACAAAAGTAACATTGACACTGACAGAAACATTGACAGCATTTTAAATTTATTCTTCAACAGTCGTCGACAGTGGCTGGTCAAAGAATCAACCAGCTTTGTGCAGAGGTTTCCTTATTCCCCTAACCACACATAGGGTGACCAAGTAACCTCTGTTTGCACGGTAAAAACAAGGCTCCATGCAACTCACTAGCCAGTGTCCAACTGGTGTATGGAAGGTCATGGGACACCTGTCTGGAGTGTGCTGCAGGAGGGACGAGGGTTTCCCTAAATGCATCACAACTTTACATTTCGTTTCACACAAACTTACTTTGGTTGGTGTATCTTTGGGTTGACACGAGGGATGGGAGGGTGTGAGGAAAATATAAAGAGTGGGTAGAACTTCTTTGAACTTCTCCCTTAAGTGACTGATACTTTGATTTAACTATCTTAACAAAGTCTGAGAAAATTAAGTACATGTATATACAAACTTTCAATATTTTATGGGTGTTCTACATTTAGCCTCTAAAGTCCATCTGTAATTAGTTCTTGTTCATCTACAAAAGTATACTTGGTAAATAATGACTGTAACATAAATAATGCTAAAACATTTGTTAATAAACTTCCTGCTTAAGATTTTCATTCAATTCAACAGTTTTTTAATTTAGCCTTTAACATAAAGTCCAACATGATAAATAATAATTATTAACTTGTCTTCCTCAAAAAGAATTACAGATGTTATCTTGCTACTTTGCGACCTTGTTTTTGACTCTGTAATGTATCAAGCTCCTTCTCCATCACATTGCAGTCTGCAGTGCTGGCAGCCATCTTTAAAAGAAATTGAGATTTATTGAACATAATTCCTATAGTGTTGACAAAAAAAGCTTCTTAGAAATAAGAACTGGGACCAGCAATAATTTATTTTATCAAAATAATTTGTGCACTTAAACTCACCATGTCCAACAGAACTTCAATCTTGTACTTAAGAAAGTTGTTCTCCTCCTTAAGCTGCATGTTTTGTTTCTGTAATCTGCTCACTTCAGCTCCATCTTTTGAACTGCTTTGGGAATTTGGTTCTGAAACAAACCAAATCTGTATCAAGTGAACAGTCCATAAACAGCAAATAACTAACAGCCACAAATAACTTACAGTACCTGTTGGTTATTGGTCAGTGCCCAACCAAAATTTCCCTATGTGCAAGGAAATACCAACTATGGTCAGACAAAATGTTCAGATAAAGACCTTGCCACAGACTCTATGCAGTCAAACAACTGCAACAAAAATTTTCAATTCCATTTCGATTTGTACATCAGTGACAGTGTTACAATTTCTTGACTGAGCTGCAATGTGATTTTCTGCAAGTCATTTTTTGATTCACAGCTGACTTATTGAGTCTACTCAATTCTTTTACACTGTGGGTAGATTAAAAGGTAAAGACACGAAAATCTTACTTCTTATCTTTGTTTGATAAAATTGTATCACTCATGTCCAATACACCTGATCCAAATCGAATCGTCAGTAAGCACAGACGATCTGACCCTCTGGAAATCAGGTCATGGGACAAAAAGACAACATAAAGATCCGACTCACTGGAAGTCGGTTTGCAAAACAAAAGGACAACATAAACCTTCTTTGTTCTTAAAGCATGTGTACATCTGGCAAACTGACGTCCAGCAAGTCAGGTCAACTACAAGACAGATGACTTGTCTCAGTTAGTTGGCGATCCAACTGAACAGAAATCAGGTCTCCACTCACCAGAAGTCAATAAATGTGAATAAATGTGCAAGGGGTGCAAATCACATGATCCGACCAGGTTGACACAATTCATCTCCAGTAGGGTTGATCTGACTATCTGAGTCACCAGAAGTCAGGTTGTGAAAAAATGCATAAGGGAGATACAAAATGTTGATAAATTGACACAACCTGACCACGTCGGCTCAACTCGCTTTCAGGACAGTCAAACTGACTCACCAGAAGACAAATTGAGCCAAGTGAAAACGTAACATGAACCTTTTTTGTCCTCAAAGAGTCGCATTTTCTGTCAATATTATTCAGCACAAAGTCAACTTGGTTTACCTACTTTTCCACTTTATCAGGTGCCCATGACTGGGATAGAAGAATCCATTTGATAATTAAGTCCAGAGCAACCGTTTCTCCAGCAAAACAAATCGCTGATAGTTTTTTTTTTGTTAAAACAGCAATCTCATTTCAGAAGGCCACATCTTCAAAAGGAAGAAGCTGGCATTTTCTACCCACCCGGATCGCCCTCTAGCTGTAACTTTTCTAAGTGTCTTGCTGATTTGCTGATTGACTTCCACTAAGTCACGACTACAGCTGTACACGACAGACAGGTCAGTCAATCCAAGCTGAAACAGACCGATTATACAACATTTTCTATCCCCCCTGATTGACCTATAGCTGTTTTTTTGTTAGTGTCTTGTGAATTGACTTCCGGTAGGAAGGGTTGACTGCAAGAAAGACGTGTTGGTTGATTTGAGTTGAATTGAGTCAATTCGTGGACATTTTCTGCCTACCATGATTGCCCTCTGGCTGTATCTCTTTTAAGTGCCTTGCAAATTGACTTCTGGTAAGTTGAATTGACGGTCAATCTGAGTCGAATTGAGTCGATTGGTCAACATTTTTTACCCTCCCTGTAGCAGTATCTTTTTAGTTTTATAAGTGTCTCGCCAACTGATTCCGGTAAGTTGGGCTGGATCAAGCCCTAGGATTTCAAATCCCATGGATAACAATTTTTCGGTTCCGTGCCCAGAGATCATGGGAACCCATCTGTAACTATTTTTTGGTCCCGTAAATTTTCATGGAAACCCATTTTTAACATTTTCGATTTTAATAAACGTGTTGTTAAACTAAATATTAATAAGTACATGAAAAATAGAACTTCAGTGTATACTTTGATTTGCTATTATTTAGCTCTTATTTTACAAGCTGTCTAATAAGTAGGTAAGATGGATCAGAAAGGCAATGTCAGAAATAAAAAAGAAAATTGCCATTGTAAACAGCAAAGGAAATAGACAAAATTCTTGAAAAAGTCATAATAAAATCGAACTAAGAAGCATATGCTCCGTATAAATCTTGCATTTCAACAAAGAGATTCTGCCTCAGAAATCAGTTTCCACAGCAAAATCATCACTTAAAGAGTCAGTGTCACCCAGAGTGCTTTGCACGCCGAGGTACATTTTTCATATATGAAAAATACGCCATTTTCTTGATTGTCGTGAAGTCTGATTTGTATCTTCTTCCATCGCTGCCGTTAGCGATCCTAAAGCACTAGTGTGAATTTTGTCTTGACATTAAAGTGTTGCCGTATCAATTTCGTTGTATATTTCTGAATTCTGAAGTGTTTTCGCGGTGGAGAAGGAGATCTTTAAATTGGAAGCCTCGTAGGGTTCAGGAAAGTTGAGGGGAAGGCCGAGTCTTCCGGGCTCTGCCAAAGTTGTACAGCTGAAGGAGTCCATGTATCAGTAGCGGAGGGAAAGAAAAACATCTACGGGTTTCAGCAATAGCATTGACACTGTGTTTCCCGAAATAGTGCTACATTTGTTGCCGAATGAAAACAGTAGAAACGTTAATTTACTACAAAATAACAGTTAAGTAGCTACGGCTTGCTCCAAAATAATGCTTATGGTCATGAGCTTGTGCTGTTTTGCTTAATTATTCCTTGTGTTCACTGTCTGTTTATGTTTTATTTTTACAAAAAGTGTATTCTGGTTTTGCGTCCATCGACATTGGTCGATGCGATCGATCACGTAATCAATCGATCGGACTGTAATAGTTCCATGTATACGCATTGAATGCAAAGTCAGATCTGAGAGTAGTTTTCTCCAGTGACATCTAGCGGTGAAAACATCAATATTCTTACTACTTGTTTTTGTCTTATTATTTTTATACCGAGTGGAAGTGGCTACTCTGGTTTTACGTCCATCGAGATCGATCGATCGATTGATCGATCGATCAATCGATCGGTTGTTGTCAAAGCTCCATACGCGTTGACTACAAAGTCAGATCTAGAGTTGTTTTCTCCGGTAACATCTAGCGATGAAGATATTACTATTTTCAGAGGCTAATACTGTAAATATCAGCCTGCTGAAAGGCCAGTGCGGCACGGTATAATTTGCGAAACGTCCGGCAAATGCGCCAGCCAAACTTCAAAACAAAAACACAAGCGCGCAAAGCACTTTGGGTGACACTGGCTCTTTAAGGATCACCTAAATGTTTTCAAGCTTATGGAGTCGTATTTTTTCTTCTTGCATGCACTGGAACAGGAAGCCATGATGATCCACTGTTGATTGTCAAAAAGATGGCGGAAAAAACATGTGTCACCCGTACCACGCAATGCACTTTGGGAATGATACAAGATAGCGGACAAGAGCTCACTAAACAATGTTTCAGTTTGCATATACATGTAAGCAGAGTCAGAACAAAAGAACTGCTCTACCAGTTAAGAATCAGAGTGGAAAAACCTCATATGAAATGAATTTTGACTTGTAAGGCTGAATATGTCAATGGGAAACTATTTTTCGGTTCCCTTATTTTAAGAACACGGTAACGACACGGCATCGCAAACGATCGTTACCGTGAAATCCTACGGCTTGTCGGATGCAAGAAGAATGGATTATGTCTTGAATTATGTCCATTTCCATTTAAGTTCTCACGACCTGACTTCTGATGAGTCGATTCATCTAGAGACAGATTGGGTGTATTGGACAACCCTCAATTGGATCAGGGATATCAAATTGGACCGGGTGCACTACCCGAAACCCATTATCTGATTTTGTATCATGTGATTTGCTTTGTCACACGAGAGTGTGTGCAGATTGATTGGTGTTCATAATAGGTTAACCAACTGCCTCGCATACCACAATGGAGGTTGGGTGCCTGGGATATCCAGGGGCCTCCACTGTGGTCAGCTGGCCCCCTGATGGACTACTCCATTTCTGCCAAATTCCCGCAACCCAGCCATGATTTGGGTCGGCTGCAATAAGAATGGATTGTGTCCATTCCCTCCAAAGTTGTCACAACCTGACTTCTGATGAGTCGATTCGTCTAGGGACAGATTGGGTGTATTGGACAACCCTCAATTGGAACTGGACCGGGTGTACTACCTAAAACCGTTTATCTGATTTTGTATCATGCCGTTCACCCTACACTTCTTTTGTACTCTCGTCACTTCCTTGCGTGCTTTATCACAGAACAAAGCTCAGTTTTGGCTTTTTTATTCGTTAAATAAACTGGTTTGCAGCGATGTTGTTATGGTAACGGCTCAGACATTTTAGGCACCAATTCATAAATGGATTTAAATTAATGATAAATAGACCATAGGCACTGGAAGACTGTATCCGGCCACGTCAATAAACATACGCTTGCACTAAACTTAAGTTTAAGTCTTCAGCTTATGGTAAGCTGTATAAAAAAGCTAAGGTTAACTTGCCTGCGATCCACTCGCCATCTTGGAACATCAACTCGTGTCGGCCCAGCTTTAGCTTTACAAGAGCATTGTTGACTGATTCTGCTAACTCTCCAGTACCAGCAAGGCTTAAATTTGACTTGCTCAAAGTTGTATTCCCTGCATCAAGCCTTCGTTTAGGAGGTTTGTTGCCCCTTTTGAAAAACGGCATCCTGTGTTATTTATTGCTTCGGCCTTAGCAGCCAGGCTTCAAAGAACAGTGGAGAGATTGTTGTATCCCAGAATGCCAAGCAACTCTTCACTTTCAACATGGCGGCTGTGGAAGGTGAATCAATTCATGTGGACGAAGGGATGGAAACAAACGCGAACGAAACATCAAAGGAAGATGAACAACAACCCAATGTATTGACCTTAGAAAGTATCCTTTTTTGACTATTTATATTTAGCCAAAGATACTAACCGAGCGATGCTTATCACCGCTAGAGCTTGTAGTTTCACATTTGCTTTTCTTGTCTATAAAAATCACAGAGTTACGTTGCCGGTTCACCATCGCTTTGAACCGACCGCTGGTGTTATTATTAATTTAAAAAAATTTCAGGATAGTTTTTTAAATTCTACTTATTGTCTAGTTATAGACGCTGAATTAGTTTTTTTTTTTTTCAATCTTATGACTTTTGACTTTGTTCATATCATAAGGGACACGTCAGAACTTTGGTAGAGCTGTTCACGCCAAAGCTTTTCATGCATATGTGAACATTGTTTTCTTCTTTAACGTTGCCTTCTGAAATTTTGGGCTTCAACATTGACATAATGAAACCAAAAGCGAGAACTTAGTTTGAATCTAACTTGCAGAATTCAAGCGTCAGCCTTTTTTTCTTTAATCTATTTCATTCATTCCATAGTTAGTCGAGGGACTGGTTATCAAACCAAGCAAGGCCATAACAAAGGCACTGCAATTTACATGTATGTTGAAAGTACTACGACCATGCACAATCTTTTGTTTTCAGTTCACACACTGCGGCTGAATAACTTAACAGTAACATTTTTGTTGGTTAGTTGCTCATGCAAAATTCAAAACCTATTGTTGTTTGTACACGGTCAAGGCTAAAAACCGTAACAGAAAAATAAAACAAAGGACTCTGAGGAGCTTCGTAACCAGATTATTTTATTAACTATGTTCATTCTATCAAGAAGTACTGCGATACAAAACTTGTGAAGCAGTACCTTCACACTTAAGATTTCACAATTATTAAGAAGAAAGTGCTTTAATAACTGATGGGATGATATAGTTATCAAACCATTTTTTTGGGCCAGAAAACAGGTAACTAAAATTTTCAAATTTTTACAGAGGGCAAAACAGAAAACTGGATTGGGTTATTCCAGAAAAAATCCACACCTCCCCGACGGATGGCACGCTGGAAATTCTCGCGGGAGGGGGGTTCGAGGGCTCTGGAAATCCAGGTGGGAGGGGGGTCTAGACTTAAAAACTCCTCTTCGGGGGTCATTAAAAATGTTACCTCAGTTTTTCAGATCTTTGACTTTACGGAAGAAACTTCCTCCGAATCGAAGAAAGTAGTAGTCTTTCAAAGTATGCATTTCTTACCTTAAACGCTCTTAGGTTCAGTTTCAAAGATTCTGCGAAGAATATTACAAAAGCGATAAAAGGAGAAAACACGAAGAAAGCGCGCGGTTGATGTGGTAGCTACAAAGCTTGCTCAGCGAACCAAGTTTAAAGCTTGGAACTTTGTATTGTATTACAGTACTGGCCAAATGTAAGTTGACAGTTTCGAGATGAAAAACAAATGAGCAACAATGTACTCCCTTGAGTCAGCTCTCAAGAAATAAATTGGACAAATGGACTGCATTCGACGTGAGTGTTGACAAGTTTGTGAGCTATCGTTTCCCTCGCTCTCGCTTTTGCAACAAAAACTCAAGTTACAAACACCTTGCTCAAATGAATTTCATTTCTCATAGTTGTTTGTCTGTCATAAATGTCTATCTTATCAATTTGAAGGAACACAAAAACCAAGAAAGTGAAATGTAAAATAATAAACTGGTACGCTGTATCGGAATGCGCATGTCTTCTGACACATTTTTGTGACATGTTTCCTTTGTTTCTGCCCAATAGATGTTGTTTGGGCGAAAATAACCATAAATCTCAGTTTGTCATTGAGTTTCTTCTGTGTGTTGCAGGTATAAAGGAATATAAATCGCATACTTTTCGCGTCACCGATGGCACGACGTTTTATGAAATGGTTGCGTTATGCACAGGTTTCAAATTACTTTTGACGTATGCAAATTGCGTCTGCAACAGAATCAGCACGAAATAAATTTCAACGGGCTAAATTTATCATTCTCCTGTTAAATTACCGCTGCTGTCGTTAACTTTAATTCTAACTTTAAGTTTTATTTAACATTTATTTCAATTATAGCAAGAATACGTCCGGGAAAAGTTTCGATTTGAAAGGTTGTTTGACCTTGGGTACACGTAATTCAATACTCCGTTCTCGAGTTTTTACATGGAAGATTTATATAATTTTATTTATTTATTTTATTTGCCGCTATCAGCTTCATTGAGCATTTCCACAGGAATGGGCTACAGTTGTAGTTCAGTGCTATAAAAAGGGAAGAAAATAACTTTTAATCATGCTGTTACCAGTACAAAACCCATTCGTATAAATTTCCGTTCATATCACAAGAACAAATTAAAATTAAAATTGAGCGCCATATATAGTCATTATATTCTGGACGCGATTCTACATATTTTCAACGGACTAAATGTTGAATTAAGGGCCATAAAATAATCAGGGAAATCCGGGCAGGGGGAGGGGTCTCTGGCCTTGGAAATCCGGGCAGGGGGAGGGGTCTAGAGGTACAGGAAATCCAGGAGCAAGGGGGGGTCAAAAACTCTTGCCATCCGTCGGGGGGGTGTGGATTTTTTCTGGAATAACCCATTGCCTTCTGTAGTAATTTGAAAATTGACCAGATTTAAAAATTGCCACTATCTGGATGACCAACCGAGCATCAGACATTGCCTGTGCAAATTTCTGGAATGGCTGACTAAAATTGTGTCAAATGCACAAAGTTGACTCGGATTTCTCTTGTTAAGACTCATGTTTCAGACTTATGTGTAGCTCATGTAAGATTTCCCTGACACCGAGATCATTTCTTTTAAACCTGAGGTTTCAAGACAGTCTCAAATTCTTGTGAGCCATATTCTGAGTCTACTTTTAAATACCAAGATTTTGAGACTCAGTGCACATTTGCATAGTCTTGTCATCTATACATTTAAATCTTGTCATTTTGATAGACCACACTATACCTCTTGTTGGCTAATCCTATTTGTTGCCCAAAAAATCAAGGTCACAAACGAATAGAGATTATCTTGCAGTGGCTTTTGCTTAACTTGTGTTTTAATCTAAGTTCTTCCAATAATTAAAGATGCACAAGGGCAGCATGGACTTCGGCATGGCGATTACCAAAGATACAGGTGCTTCATTGATTTCTTTGATACTAACTTCTGAGCATTAAGGTTGATGTCCACTGTTGCGTAAATTTTACGTGTGTACGGGCGTGAATTTAACTGGCTTTACATGCGTAAATAAAATTAGAGATGATGTATGAATGGCTTGCGTAAATGAAAAAGTTGAAAGTTTTTAACTTTACGTAAAAATTACGCAACAGTGGAAATCAACCTTTAGTTGTACATTTATGGAGGAAAACAAACCATACATGATGTGAATGTAGGCTGTGTTTTATTTTAATTTAATACCTTTGTCTGCTTTTAATACGTGTACAGTTCTTTTGCTTCCGTAACTGATTTACTGATTTTATCTAATCCGAGTGCAAGTGACTGTGGGTAAAAGTGGGACGGGGACGTGGGGATGGGGACGTGGGATGCGGGAACGTGTAAGGACGCGTGGGGACGTGAGATCTGGGACGCGGGGACGTGAGATAGGGAACACGGGGATGTGAGATCGGGGATGCGGGGATATGAGATCGGGGATGCAGGGATGAACTAAGAAAACTGTCAATGGTAGAAATACTTCAGAATTTTCATTGTGTTTTAACCAGTCACAATCTGAGATACTTTTATCCATCTATTTGTTTGTCATTTCCAGGATGAGTTAACCTTGTGAGACCAGTAATTTGTCCACCCAATTTTTACACTGGGGTTAATAATTCAACTGACAGGTTGTTAAGATGGATTTTTCATATAGACAAATAAGTATCCACCAATCATGTGAAAACAGCCATTGATTGTTTGTTGACTGGAATAGAAGGGTAATTAGAAATTACTACTACTATGCAGTTACCCCAGCTAGGCAGGGTAATCTTCCACTATGAACAGGTCCTAACGTGCTGACCATATGTTTATAGACAGTACTGTCAGAGAAGGCTGAGACGATTGTACAAAACTATGCATTTCCAGCATGGATCTCGCCATGCATTCAAGTCAAAGAAAGTTACACAGGAATTACTCAAAGATGTCAAGTAAGTCTAACTTATGATTTAAACTTGGGAACAAAAATATTCTATGCCAGGAATTTGCAGTTATCAGGAATAAAATATGTTCAGTTGTAGCAGGCAGGGGATACAACAGGAAGTGTGGCTCTTTGAGGATAACAAAAGTTATCATTTATTTCCATCCTTGTTTTACCTTCCCTCTGAACATTGAACAAAGGCTTTCACGATTCATTGGCTAATTACCCTGTTACATTCTCAAGAATACCCTCCTTCAGAGCTTAGGATATTGCAAAAATGATCTTTGGTCATCAGTCAATTGTTGATTGACCTTTTGAGGATCACCCAATTTTGATTGGACATATCATCTGAACAATAATTTGAATACCAATTATAACTACTAACCATTTTGTAGTGGAATAAAGATCTGCATTACCTTGAACTCATGTGATATCCAAGCACTTTTCTCTTTTATGCAACCCAACTGATGACTTAGTCAGACATAATTCTTTGCAGCCTTTTTTTTAATGAGGTTTATTTGCTTTAACAAAGCATTTACAATTCAAATTATACTACGTATACACAGATATATAGTGGGGCGGATATGTGCTGGAATTGTTCACTTTCTGTTAAAAGCACGAAATTCGGTGGAAAGATAGTTTTTAACGTGTTGATGGATATCTGAGTGCCACTGCAAAAATTTGACGTGAGCTGAGTTAAGAGGGTGTTTCAAAATGGCCGCCATCTTGAACCGGAAGTGGAATTGTAACTTAATAGAAAAGCCCTAATAGTTAGTTGTTTGCCTTGAAAACAGTCCTGAAGCAGGCAGAGGAATCTAGTTTTAGTATATAAACAATTTTGCTGTAATTTGGAGCCACAGAACACAAGACTGATACAAATACATAAAATAATCAAAATGGCCGCTACTTCAAACCGGAAGTGGTGTATAAATCGTAAAATAACCTTTATCTGTCTTGAAAACCTCTTTATTTTCCATTTTATAATAATTATATTGCCTCTTTCATCATAATTACATGCTGTTTGGCTATCCTGCTCTTAAAAACGACTTTTATAATATGTTTGAGTTACAGATACATCTTATACATTCAAGTACAATTGACTGCTGGTTATGTCTGAACCAAAATTTTTCAAAAGGTCAAGTTTTTTTAGCAAAGTTAAAAAGGGTGACGGGCCTGCGGGGCTCCCACGCATGTGTTTTAGCCTTTTAAAATGGCTTAAAAATTTAAGCCAGAAGTTGTAACTGCAGTTTTGATTTGTGATTCTCTTTTTAGTGTCTAAAAGAGTAACAGGCTTGCGCGGCTCCTGCGCGCGTGCTTTAGCCTTTCTAGAGTTTTGCTCTCACGAGTATATCTTTGAGGAGAGGTTCCTTGAAAATGTCGTTTAGCAATGGTTGCTGTGTTATGAAATGCCAGCTGTTCATGAGTATTATTGGTTTTAAGTTAGGCAATGCTGGGTGGTATTGCGTTACAAAGGGCAAGATTTTCTTTTTTTGTTTTTGTTTTTGTCGGAGGGCTTGATTCCTGTCTTCAAAAGTAACTTCTGAGAGGGTTGTTTGAATAAAGTTTTCTGGGCATCCTCTCAGTCTCAAGAAGATGTGTTTTGAAGTTTGTGACGCTCTCTTCAAAGAATGTTTCAGAAGAGTTAGTTCTGAGTAGCCTTAGAGCCTCTCCTTTGATGGAGCCTCTTTTCACTCCTGGTGGATGGCAGGTTGAAAAATGGGTGTACTGAAATGTCTCAGTGGGCTTAAAATGGGTGCATACATCTAGCACCGACTCATTTCTAAATCCTTCACCTTTGTAAACAATAGTGTCCAAAAAGTTTGTTTCTGTTTTGGATACTTCAGCCATAAACTTGATAGTTTGATGTTGTTTGTTAGCTTGTTCAATGAACTGTGTGATCTCTTCTCTGGTTACCTTAGCCATGAAAATGTTGGCGAAAGCAACTGCCATTTTGGTGCCCGTAGCAGTCCCATGTATTTGTACGTAGTTTTTTCCATTAAATTGGAAGGAGTTCTCCGCTAGGATAAGTTTGAGTGCTCTTTGCAGTAGTCGTGTAGGGATAGGAGCTTCGTTTTTTATATTTATTCCTTCCTCTTGTGGTATATTTGTACATAAGCTCATAACGTCTGTTGAAACAAGGATTGTGTTTTCTGGTACCTTCGTTTTCTCTAAGAAATTGATGAAGTGAGTGGTATCTTTTAGATGTGACTTTTGTTGTTGTGCTATAGGCTGAAGGAGTTTATCGACGAATGAGGATAGTCTCTCTGTTGGGCCGTCACACCCTGATATAATAGGTCTCCCGACTGGGGTCGGTTTGTGTATCTTTGTTAGGGTGTAGAATATTGGAATGTGAGGCGGTTGTGGTGTTTGACAAAGCCATATTTGGTCATTTCATCTATGTAGTTTCCAAGATAGAGTCCGCTAATAAGCTGTTGAACTCTTAGGTTTGTTTCCTCTACCATAGGATTCACAACAGGTCTGTAGTTTTCCCTGTTGTCTGGCTGGGTTTGACCTTCTTTAATTTTGTCCTAAATGTTTAGAACTACAGATGTAGTTTCTTTGTCAGCCTTTTTAAGGTTAATGTTGGTGTCACACTTTTGGGTGTTAAGAGTCTCTCATTCAGCGCGATTAAGATTATCCTTTCGATTTTTGAGTTCTAGTTCTGCCAGTTGAATTTTGACCTCTTCTAAATAGCTTTCAAGGGCTACGGATGGTTGTACTTGTGGTTTCCATGTAGATTTAACATGGAAAGGATGAGGTTTTGTGTTTTCCCCGTGAAAAATGTATTGGAGACGAATTCTTCTCGTGAAATGATCGACGTCACGCAAGAGTTGTTTTTTAGTTTGCATCTCTTTTGTCACGGGAGTGGGAATGTATTTTAGCCCTTTCGCCAGTAAGTTAATCTGGTCATTTGTAAGCTTTTTATCCGAGAGGTTTTTGATGTGTTTTTTGTTTGCCTCTAAACGTGTTTTTAAATTTTTTTTTGTTTGGTTTTTCTGCGTTCTTTTCGCCTTTTTGTTGAGCTGACCTTGGGTGGCGTTTTGGTCTTTTCTTTAAGTGAATTGATTTTTGTTGGCTTTTTTGATTTTCCTTTAATTGAGTTTGCTTTGGATGGTTTCTTAGTGTTTCTCAGAAAAGAGACATGTATATTGTTCAGCATGTTTATCCTGAATGTCATCTAGTTTTGACATCATTTCGCCGAACTCTGAATTTTCTTGTTGATGCTTTCGGCTACCTTATGTACACACTCAAGCGTTACAATGTTTTCACTAGGTGCCGAGTGCGTTAACTTCTTGAAATGTGGTTTCTTATTTACGACAGTGCTCGAGTTCTTTCTAGGAGCTTTTGGCCTCTTGCCTTGTTTGATTTGAATTCTCAAACGATAGATCTCTTTGTAGTGAAAACGCGTAAGAGTTTTAATGAATTCCTGTTGTTAAACGACATTTTCAAGGAACCGCCCCTAATATCGTACAAAAGAGAGCATTCCCTCAAAAATATACTCGTGAGAGCAATTCAAAACTCTAGAAAGGCCAAACCAGGCGTGCAGGAGGCACGCAGGCCTGTTACTCTTTTAGACACTAAAAAGAGGATCCACAGATCAAAACTGCAGTTACAACTTCTGGCTTAAATTTTTAAGCCATTTTAAAAGGCTAAAACACGCGCGTGGGAGCCGCGCCGGCCCGTCATCCTTTTTAACTAAGTTTCACTGAAATGTCTGTATGTTATATTCCTTAAAGTTTATATTCTATTCTATCAAGTTTGTCTTCTTAAAACAATACACTGGTCAGGTGGATACTTACAGTTTGCGTTAGCAGTCATGCACGTGGCGATCTGAACAAAGATGGCAGATCTGATGTGCAAATTATAGAGCATTCTGGGTAATACACAGAAGCATTCTGGGTATTATACAAATTTCTTCCAATTATTGTGTACATACTAAAAACAAAACAACATCATAGGTCAAAAACAAATGTCTTTATTTTTTGTTACTTCTCAGCATCAATATTACTTCCAGTTTAAGGATAATTTCATTTCCGGTTTAGAAAATGCTTCTATTTGACCAAATAGTCATAGTAATGCATTATTTTCCAAGAGGAAATTGTTGAAAATAGGCAAGGACTCGTTTTATCCAACATCAGAATTAATTTAAGTAGAAAAAAGGACACTTCCGGTAATACCAAATTCCACTTCTGGTCAAGATGGCGACCATTTTGCAAAAAGTTCAAAAACTCACTTATGTAGAAAATTTTGCGATGGCACTATATCAAGTATTTATAAGTATAAAAAATTCTATCATTTCTGAGAATTTGGTGCTTTTAACACAAAATGAACAATTCAGGGCAAAATCTGCACATACCTGCCCCACTAATAAAGAAATAATTAAATAAGTAAATGAAAATGAAAGAAAAAAAATAAGTAAATAAAGCACTTAGTTTATACCACAGCGAAGATACAGTCATAATAGTTTGTGCAGCAGATAAACATTGTTAACACACACACACACACACACACACACACACACACACACACACCTGTAAGTCCGTAGGCTTTAAAGTGACAGATTGTTAAATTAAGTAATGCAGTGCCTCATTACATCAGCAACTTATAACACCTAATTACAATAAATGTACCTATACTTCAAAGTTATCTTTTCCTTTCCACTCGAATTTAGCCAATTTATTGTTTTTTGTGCATACATATTTTTCTATCTGGTATTTGATGTCAACTTTGACTTTAAATCCTGCCATATCTGGAAGTTTGTTGCTCCTTTGGCAATCCCATAAGTACAATTTTCCTATCAGTAATAGATAGTTCAGTAAAGGACACTCTGAACTTATTATCCTGATACAAATGTCAGACAGATGTCTTTCAAAGTTTGGCGCACTGGCTGATTCGTTCTGCTTAAGTAATAAGACTCAAATTCATCCCTAAATAATCGAACATAAGAGCAGTAGAAAATAAAATGGTGCAGTGTTTCAGGTTCAAGTTTACAAAAGGAGCAGGTATTGTCTTCAACATAACCTATCTTGTGTAATTTATAATTTGTATAAAGTATAGAATTTAATTAAAACTTTATACTGAAAGGCCTTTACCTAGGGTTCAAAAGCATGGAGTGGGGCAGAGAAAAGGCTTGTTTCAATTCGTCATCAGACAAATCAAATTCACATTTCAACTTTTGCCCATTGCACGGAGAGAGTGCTTTTATACATGTACTAATTAGAAGAGCATAATAATCTTTGAATTTTTTCTTTGTTGTATCAAAGACACCGTTCATGGTTTTGAAAGACAAATTCAAATGCACATTATTTAAAGTACATAAAACTTTCATTTCCATGTATTTTTAACCTTGATGGTATTGAGTTTTGAAGACCTGCCCATTCAAGAAAATTTGTCTTTTCTATACTCTTAGCAATTAATTCATAAGATTCGGTGTTACGAAGATCGAATCTAAGATCATCTACAGTCGACATCTACATCTACATCTACATCTAATAAATTATTATTAATTATTATTATTATTATTATTATTATTATTATTATTATTATTATTATTATTGAATTCCGGAGCTTTAGTATTTCCTGTAAAAGACTGGTTTATTATTTTAATCTGATTGCCTGATTGTTCCAAATAATGACATGCCAATCCTTTGTGGTGGCAAAATCATCGCAGAACTCAGACCACCAAAGTAGCAATTCCATGTAGAACTGACTATTGATGCTGAGATCTTTAACACCATAATTACAGCTAAAGAGCAAAAGGCCTCCTGACTCTTTCAAAAGATACGTAAGGTAATTTTTCCATGTGCCTGCATTAGTGCTAAAGATCCTTTTAAGCCAAGGAAGTCGAAGTGATTTGATCATACTTTCAACGTTTATCATTTTGAACCCCTCCTTCTTCGTAATTATTGATGGCAGATATTCTCCTTATTTTATCTTTCCCGTTCCAGAGAAATTTAAAGATTAACTGATTCAAATCCTTGATGAATTTGTTTGGAGTAGGTAACAAAGACGAAATACAGTAAAGACAAACTTAGGTATTAAAAACGATTTAATTACAGTCACTTTCCCGTAGAGGGATAGTCCCCTAGAAGACCAAATGCTGATTTGCTTTTTGATGCTGTCAAGTTTCTTATTAAAGTTCTTTGTACATTACTGATTATCATCATATGAAAAGAAGACCCCGAGGGCTTTAATTGCACCACAGGGCCATTTGATTCCAAATGGCTTCTGTTCATTATTTTTTAAAGACCCTATCCACATTCCTTCTGTCTTTGAACTATTAATTTTTAAACCGGACAGATTCCCAAATTCATCCAAAAGCTTAAAGAATGCATGAGCTGAATTTGTGTCTGAGAGAACAGCGGCCGTATCGTCTGCATATTGAAGAATTTTTGTTTCTTCAGCTTCTATTGTGATGCGTTTTATATTGGAGTTTTCTCCAACAGCAATAATGCTAATGTTTCCACAGCTAAAACAAAAAGGTAGGAAGATAGAGGATCACCTTGTCTCACACCACGTGTAAGATAGAAATAGTCTGAAGACAATGGCTTCATTGTCATAGTTTGCTCTGGTTTTGTATAGATTGTTATAAAATAGTTTTTGTTCGGAGAGAATACAAAAAGGGTCACAGAGCTACTGATAAGCAATTTTCTAATGTGTTTTTTTTACATGATTTCTCTTCTCAAGGTTTAAAAAATATTTAGAACTTTTCGCGGTGTTCATGCCACTGAGCTCTGGCACATATGATAATTCCTTCTGTTTTTTTTTTGTTGTACAAAAATTCTTTGCAGCCCTGCTAATAATTCAATTAGTAGTCAGCTGTCAGTAGTCTGATGATTCCTAGAAAACTGTTTGATAAAGTCAAAGTTGAATATCAGTTAATGCTTGCTTCTCACTTATAGAGATAGACTACAAGTCACACTGGTATTTCTAATGATTATTGCCTGTGTCTTTGTTAACAAGGTATTTGCATATTCCCCTGATGGATGCTGAGCGGGCATGGAGCCATGCCATGGAGTTAAAACTGTTGGCTAACACTGAACTACGGAAAAAGTTTCATTACATCAGAAGGTTGCGTAAAGCTGCAAGCCATGCAGGGCAGCTGGAGGAGCTCTGTTGTGCTGATATGTGTGATGCAAGGACTAAACTTGAGGCTCAGGTATTAATTTTCCAGTTAACCTACATTGTACAGTGTTTTGATGTGTTGATAAGCGCTGTAAGCTGACTAACCCTGATAAAACAAAATTGAAACTAAGAGCTTCTTTATATTTTTTGTTGGATAATCTCTCCACCTTGTTTTGTTTTGTTTTTGTTTAAGCGGTGATTCTGAGGCAAACTTTTTACATGCTGTCAATACACTGCTGTAACCAATTGAACTATCCATATTATTAGTTTATTAAGTAAAAAAAATGCTGTGAGACCTGTTAGGGGCAAAATTACTGTGAGTCATAGAGTGACAGGAAGGGAAAATGATTTTAGTTTAAGTCACCAAAAAGTGTGAAATATGTAATACCATTTCCTTGTTTCATGAACAGGCCTATGCCTCCTTCATGAAAGGCAGCGTCAGCATTGAGCTGCAGAACTGGAAAGAAGCACTCGAATTGTTTCGTCAAGCAAAGTAAGCCATTTGTCCATTCATTGTTCATTGTTCATTGTTACATTTATTTTGTACTTCAAATATATTCATTCGGCTATATTTGTTGGATTGTTTTTTTTTCTTGAACATTATAGAACAATCTATGAGAAATTGGCTGGTGCATTTTCGGAGGAGCAACGTGGCATGTATCTACAGAGGGTTGAAGAGATCACACCTAACATAAGCTACTGTGCGTACAATCTTAAAGAGGGAACTACAGATATCAATGACCTCATGCAGCTGAGATTGAGTGCCACTGCTGCAGGTGGAACACATGATCCAGTGTTAACAGCCAAGATTGATGTAAGTCCAATCTGTTTATAAAAAGTAGGTGTTTATGAAGAATAGTTTTCTATTCAAGTACGAAACAGAAGTTTCTTCACTCTTTAAATCATATAGACATCCCCCAGATGTGTATAAACCCATGCTGTGATGGGTTTCACACTAATGCATTGGGTTATCGATGAGCTGATATCCTATGAGTGAAGAAGTGGCATAATTTAGATTGCAAAAAAGTGGTTGTTTTACGCTGTAAAATAAAAACCCTACTTTGGTATAAAGATAAGAACATTATTTTCTTATAATCAATGTGTTTGTACATTTATAACAAATTAATTATTTTGATCAGTCTTATCTCACATGAGCTTATTGTCAACTCAGCACTACACATCTTGTCGTTAAACATGTTAAGTGATATCACCTTGTAGATATTATATGTACTAGTTTCCCAAACAGCTCTGATACTCTGATAACCATCAAAAACATACTGGTAGGTGATAAGTTACAGGTTAATACTTACACACTTGACCATTCCAGCCAACACACATAAAAAAGCTACATGTAAACTGGTAGGTGAGGAGATATGGGGAACGCAAAATAACCAGACTGGTTGGCCTTAAAGTCCAGTGGGCTAAAAAAGTGGGACAATTTCTGACCAGGATTATATTCTGAAATGGGATGGTATTGCTTCAAATTCTGCATTTAGCCTGTCCGGGAGCTCTGCTATAATGTTTTTTTTCCACTTTTTATTTCCAGATCCATTTATAGTTATGTACAATACAGTCAACAGAAAAAATCCAAGTCATTTCCCAATAACACCTTCACAAGCAATTTGTGCATCTACCCAACAAGCTCTCTAGCATTTAATATACAGTTGTCATTAAGCCTGAAATTTACCTCTCCTAAGGTGCTTTGAAGCTATGCACATTTCCGTTCTGTAGTTTACATCAACCATTCCTATAAAGACTCCAAAATTTGGGGTTACCCTACGCACGAAGTTTTGCAAGAATAATACTATTACAGTTTAATAAACATCCACTTAACTCTACCATGCCAGTTGGCCCCTGTTCTTTTCACTTTTGAGACACTCTGGGTTTGTCAATAACCTGGAAGCTTAATTTCATTCCCTTTTAGGAAGTCATTGCTCAAACTCGAGATAAAGAAGCTGCTAGCATGACAGAGGTGAGCTGGCGTGGTCACACTGTACCAGTGAAGAATGAGAAAGTACGCTCATTCATATTGCATTCACAACAAAGTGCAAGAGAACTGGACAGGGCTGAGACACTGGACAGCAAGTTGTCTTTGTATGACAATTTATTGATGGAATGCAAAGATGCCCTGCAAGCTATTAAGGACGAGTTAAAAGGAGACACAGTGAGTACTTCTTCTGCTAATATATGTACCAACTACTTATTTTCTCTTTGAGTGATTTCCCTTATGCTGTGTTAATGTCAGTTGACTAGACAAGCCTGGTTTAAAGTTAAAGTTGAAGTTTACCTTTGCTTGCTTTATATTGCCTTTTTTGTTTTTGTGTACAGTGGAATCCCATTAATACAACCACCAACCAGCCATAAAGATTTGGTTTGAGTGACAGGGTGGTCAGATAAACTGGTTTTGATACTGAAGTTATCCTTTGGCCCAGGAGAAAATGGTCCTTACAACAAGATGGTTATGTTAATTAATGGGGTAGATGCACGGCATGTAAGGCTTGATTTCACTGTCTGAGAAAGCACATGTCCTGAATTACATTTGCAGAAACATTACATGTAGATCAGTGTTGCTATGAAGAAGCTTTTCTTCTAGTTTTGACACTGGTGTCTTAGCACATCCCCAGTAAGCCTACTTTGCTTATTTGGTTTTTGTTTTGTAGGTTTCTGGCAAGATGCGTTCTCAAAAGACTGAGACACAAATTGGAAACATGCAATTCCTTCATATTTACATCTCATTCATCCGGCTGAGTAAAACAGTTGAGAGGAACCTGCTCATGGCCGAGTCAATGAAGAGCAATTTGCCTTCTGTACTGCAGAATTCTGTTGAGGAAGTAACCACAGAATCAGGCTCTGTTGGCAGAAAGATTTCTAAACCAGAAGACCTTGTGCGAATTTATGACATTATTTTGCAGGTAGGATGCCAGAGCAGTTATTATGATATTTACTAAATTCTCCATCTCAGTTATTGAGTTCCCCACTTTCTGATTGATTCACCACGCACAGGTTATCAGCAATTATAACCCACTGATTAATTTTCGCACCACTCTTTGGACGAAACACATCATGTGGTAAATCGGAAGGTGTGTATCAGATGATACCCGCCATCTGATTTGATATCTGTCGTCCGATTTTATCAATAAAAGAAAAACAAGAAAGGGCGTCGGGTAAACTACCAGGCTTGGATTTGTTTAGGTGCAAGTGTGCTGCGACCCTCACTGTATGCTTTTTCTTTACCACAATAAAGCGCACACGTTGTAAAAATTGATACGAGGGTTATAAAATAAGTAAACTCCAATATACCAGCTGCCCGAAAGGGGATTCTTCACTAAATAACCCTGCTTTTCACCTTATAAGGAAATTGGATGCCTTGTCAAATGCCACAGCATTCAAAGTCGTTTTGACTGCAATGCAATCTGGAAAAGAAAAATAAAGCTGAGAATTTAATAAAACAATAATTATTGCACTCGTGCTTGGTGAGTATGAGGTGATTGTAACCAACTCAGGGCTGTTTGCCTCATTGTTCATTTACCACCTCTTATCCAACATGTGCTCATTATTGTTTATTAACCTAAAACAAGTTCTCTGTCCCTTAGAGAGCTTGCTCGCAGGCTGGTGTTTTATTTAAATCAATGAAAAGAAGATCAGATCAATCTTTTCATGCACAGATCACACACCATTTTTTTGTCTGAAAAATTGTTTAGAATTACAGAAGAGTATTTAATTTTGTGTCCATAATTTTTTTTTATGCACCCTGTACGTACAATATACCTGCTTTTGTAACAGAGACTGCTTTGTTTCTACAAATTGCACAAGAGGTTTTACCAACTTGGCTGTTAATAAGAATAATAGTGATGTGAGGAAATACACACTTAAGGCTTGCAGTGTTCTCCTTATCAGGCGGTAACCGGTAACATTTACCGCCTGTAGCACCACTTGTTACAGGTTAGAACCACATACTAAGGCCTGGATTAGAAACATCCAACAGTTTTGGATTGTGAAAAGATTTATTATTGGCTTGAATTATGAAAAGTGTTACCATCTCGACGTTTCTAAGTTCGTTAGATAATAGTCTAATCTTCTCAACGTTCCTCCGCATGTTTCTACCATCGTAAGATGTTAGTCGTTACTATCTTTTTAACGTTTCTCCATATGTTAGTACCTTCCAAAGGTATTAGTCTTCTCGCCATTTTCCGTGCGATAGATAGTATGTTCGTCAGTGTTGGTCTTTTCTTCTCGACTTTTCATTTCTCCGTACGTTAGAACGTTTGAAAAATATTATTGTTATCTTCTCAACGTTTGTCCATGTGTTAGTATATTCGTAATTGAGATGTTGTTAGTTTTATCTCCCTGACATTTCTTCGTACGAGCATTATCGTAAGATATTAGTGTTATCTTCTCGACGTTTATCTGCACGTTGGTTTGTTCAGGTTTGTTCGTAAGTTGCTGTTAGTATTGAATCTTCTTAAAGATCTTAGTTGGAGCCTTTGTAAGGAGCTTATCGTAACTTCTAGGCGTTTCTCTGTACGTTTTTGAGGTTGCTTTAAACTTTTTCTTCTCGACATTTATCTGTACATCAATATGTTCCTTGTAACAGGAATCGCAAATGTCAAGCGTTTTGTAGGGTTCTCGAGACGTGTTCGAGCCTATTGTCGTGCAGGTGACATTCCGGGTCTCATCACGACACTTCCACTTCAGGGTCATGGTAGAAAAGTAGTTCAACAGAGCTGCTTTACCGGTCTAACAAACTGACTTACCTGTCACCCTGAAAACTAGGGAGAAAACTGGGCTTGGGTTATAATAAGTAAATAATATTTATCTTTTAGAACCTGTCTGACATGGCTGATTTACCTGGGATTGATCAAGACTTGACTCTCTCCCAAGAGATTGCTGCTAAAGTGCTGCAATACAAGGCCCAAAGGTATGGTAAAACAAAGGTATGGTAAAACTCACCTGCACAAAAGAAATTAATTGGTAACTGCATACAAACTACATCAATTATTATGAATGCTTTGTTAGTTCTGTCTTTTAGCTTTTCATAATTAGTATTCATCATGCAAAAGTAATTGCTTTTTAATTTTGATTTTTTTGTCTTGAAGGTGCTTATTTGTGGCGCATTCATATTTGCTAGCCAGGAAGTGGCGTGAAGCAGTGTCGTTGTATACCCGTGTACTGAGTCATGCAACCTCTGCTATCACACATTTCCAAGAATTAAACTCTCCTCAAACACAGGTTTGTTTCGCTATTTTCACCAACACTTTTAGCATCAGAATGGTGCTTCTTTAAAAGCAAGAAAGTCGGTTGTTTGTTAGTGTTTAATAGTGCAGTTGTTCAACCATGACAAAGCACAGTTCCTATCTAGTAAAAAGATGATATGTATTTCAGATGCAAGTACATGCTTGACCTTTTGAGATTTCCATAATTTTCATTCATCTCTAACACATTATAGTTCATATGCATAAATTTCTCTGTCACCAATTTCAGGTGGAGGAGTGCTTCCACTGTTGTTAATTTAAAATGTGTGATGTTTCTTTTGTTTGTTGTTAGTGCTATTTGCCTAAGTTAAGGAACCCCAGGCAGATGTGGGGCATTTGACTTTCCTGAAGATTTTTTAATTGGAATCCCCTCCCTGGCTCCCTGGGGAGCAAAAGTGAATGAAATCAGGTCAAGTCCACCCACTCTAGGGCAAACTATATCCAACCAAGAGCTGTTTTATCAAAGCACATTTATTATTATAAAATAACTGAAGATAATGCACGTGCTGTGATTGGTCAATACCTATTGATTATTATACCAGTAAACCACATGGAAAATGTAGTTATTATATAAAAGCAATACACCACACATTTCTATATGGTTTATTGGCTCAATAAACCTCTTGCGATGTTGGAATAACACTTGAAAAGCTTGTAAATCACTCACGTTGGGCTCGTGACTTACAATCTCTTCTCCTGTTCTTTCAACATCCCGCATGGTTTATTGAGCCAATAAACCATAGAAATGTGTGGTATATTGCTTAAATAATTTTGGTCAAAGGAACAATAAAAATAGAATCAATAGGAAAATGTCACATTTGATGGTAGATGACAATTTACTGCATTCCTCAATGTAATTGTCCATACAATGAATGCTTACCTTCGAAACAATACAGTGCCTCCTATATTTCTTACCTTTTAAAATGGCTGCCATTGCTTGACATCTTTTGGCTAAAATAATCAAATGTTCCCATCCCAGAGTGGGAATAGAGAAAGTCATCAAATGCCCCACAACTGCCTACAGGGTCCCCTCCCTGTGGCTTCACATTTTTAGGTGCATAAACCTGGAATAACTAACTTGACCATCTCAATGCAGTGAAAAGCACATTACCAAGTTTATATACAGTTAGGTTTTAGCTGCTATTGTGCAATTGCTTTATTACACCCTGTAATTCCATAGACAATATATCATTATATCAACATTGTTATGGACTCTATGTTTGAATGTTGGGATTATTACAGTGACTTGAACATAATTTTCAAACGAGATCAATTTGAAGTTATTTACATTCTTAATTTCTTTGTCTTTTAAGCTTTTGGTTACCATTTTCTCAATATGTTTTAAAGCCTCTTTTTTGATCTGCGTTAGGTAATAAACAGTCTCCAGGAACTGATATCACAGGCCAGAGGATTCAAATGTTCTGCTCATGCATCTTATATCCTAGGTATGGTCACTACAAAATGCAATAAGTGAGGCTGAATGTTTTGTGAAGCTTTTGGCTTCTTAATGCCTAAAAATTTGAGATTAATAAGAAAAATTATCCTTGAACACCAACAAAATAAACAGAAAATTCTTCAGAGCTTTTGGGATGTATCCAAGTCCCTTTTTCAATGATGTGATTAGCGTTTTGCAGGCATGGTGCTGGTGGATGTAGATGGCCTCACAGATTTTGTATGACAGTAGGTGGTTCTCTTGGCCAAAGATATTTGTACTGGTCCAATCAATGGAGTGCCTTGTACTCTTCACGTGCTCCCAAATTGCCGAAATTGAAATTCGATGTTTGTGCCGACAGCATGAAGCTGCATAACACTGATCATATAATTGAAAAAGCGTCTTGAATAAGTCCCGAAAGCTCTGAAGAACTTTCCATTTATTTTGTTGGTGTTCAAGTGAATTTTTTCTATGACATGTTTTCCCAACAAAGGAACCTTTACACTGCTATTTAAGATTAGACTTTCAAGACTGAATTCAATTGATACCCGTCAACAGTTCATGACATTTTAGTCTGAAATGTCAGCTGTGTGTTTCCTCCCCTTGACCCACAGGGGCACACCCACCATCGGTTAGGGTCATTATTATTATTATTGTGTCGTGACAGTTTTCTTCTCCTCATTTCTCCTGATCAGACATCATGAAAATGAGCTTTTGTTGTAGTTGTAATGTTTTATATTACTCCCCATCTTGGTAAGCAAATGATATATTTTGTTGGGAGAAGAAAAGGTTTGAGGAAGAAAAGCCTCATGGAAATGTCTCACCATTTTTCTCGTGCCTGTGAATAGCTTTCTATTCCCCACTACAGAGCCTGTTCCTATGGGTTAGTGAAGAGGCTCCTTTGTGGGGGAATAGGGTACAAATCCAATCTGTGCGTGGACTGGAGCATGTTTTTGTTTTTAATTAAAAAATCTCCACTCACTTTAGTCGTGTTAGTTGTATTACCAGTAGAAGGTTTTTATTTATATTTGTCCGTGGCTTTCCAAAGCAGAAAATTCAAAAAATTCGGCCCAGGATGTTAAGGTGTTTGTGATAGACTCGTTAGTACTGTCTACTGTTAAGACTTTATTCACTGTCACTTTGCATCATTGCATTAACAGAAAACATGCAAACATTTTGCATTTTGAGAACAGTTGATGTAACAGGTAGACTCCGCAGTTGTTGCCAATTTAATCTCTGACATATGAAAAAAACGTATGTTTGAATTCTGTTCTGGTATCTTATAACACATTCTGTTATATTTATCACGTTGAAACAATGTCTTCTTGACAGAGAGAGAAGTTGTTGCTGATGAAATGGCTGACATGTCTTTGAATGAGAAGGTAAGATACAACATATCACATATACTTTTAAAAATGAAACATTTAAGGCAACCTGAAACGCTCTAAATAAGAATTCCTTCCCGGTAGACCTTTATATTTGGAATAGAGGTATCATTGTAGGAGCCGAGGAGACTTTTTTGTTGAGGGGGGGGGGGGGGGGTGTCAATCTCACAACTTTCTTCATTTATGGTTTATTGCATTTGGATGATATGGAGACTTTTCTTTGTGTTTTGTTTCTGGTTACGTAGCCACTGAGTGCTCGTTTGGATCACTATGTGACTGACCCTTCCCTCACAAGCAAGAAGCCTCAAGTGACTGCATTTCCACCGGATTTTGAACCAGTTCCCTGCAAGCCTCTGTTCTTCGACTTGGCTCTCAATCAAGTTCAGTTTCCTTCTCTGTCCCACAGAGTAGAGCAGAAGAAAGCAGCTGGCTTAGCTGGTTATTTCAAGGGTTGGCTGTGGGGATCTGGAAGCTAAAACAAACGCTAATAAAAAGCAATAAAATACAAATTTAATTTACAAACCGAAATAAAGTTGTTGTGTTTTGTCTTAGTGTAAAGTGTGCACGCAATAAGCAGTCATCACTGACAAGTCAGTTTTCTCGCTCTAAAAAATGACTTTTGTGTACTCTATTGTCTGAGTTTTTGTTTGGTCCTGTTCAACGCACACAAGCTAGGAACCTTTCATTAGGTACACATTTTGCTCGCACCCTGTATTTCTAAATTGGAGGTACAATTATTATTTTGGGTGGAGTCTTCTTCCCCTCCCCTCCCTCATTCCCCCGTGGCCTAGATTCCACTGTCCTGTGGTGAGATCACCGAATGTCACTTGCCACTCCGCTGCCAATCCAGTGTCGAGATAACTTTATACGATAAAAAGTTGTCCCTGCTAACCGAGTCAAAGTTGACCCTATTTAATCATATTCACGACCTCAGTTCCTCCTTTTCCTCAAGATGTTTTCGTTGTTTCGATCACTGTAACCTCTGTTATTTGAATATTCTACGTTATATATTTTGCTAAATCACTAGGATTTCTTATAACCAAAAACCGGACGTTACGTGACATGCGGCAACCCGGTTGTTACGGTGGGAAATCAAATGGAACGGTCCTTTTCACTGGTAATTTTTCGAAAAAAAGGAATACCTTCAAAGGTATTCCTCTTTTCACGGTTTTACCGGAGTTATCGAAATATCACTGTACCATTTGCGTCTTCACACTAGCACCAGGCACCTTGATGAAATACGCGGTTTGTCTGTGGAAAAATGTACTGTTCCATTTGGCGGAAAATTCTCACTGGCTTTCGGCTACAAATGGAAAGCGCTCCTTGTCAAAGAAATAGGTGAAAAGTTAGTTCGCCCAGGGTATCTCGGGGGGGGGGGGGGGGGCTCAGGTAACCAAGACCATATAATGGGGCCTAGCTCACTCACTTCCGCACCATGCATTAGGCTTCGTGCGGACAACGAGATCCCCGCTTCCTACTTCGAGTACTGAGCTGCCCACTCACGACAAAACATACAGAGATCGGTCTCCGACGTTTTCATTTTGGACAACAATTTAATGGTGAATGCAAAATACAGCACAACTCGTAAAAATACACGGCGATACTTCACACCGAAACATCTAATAAGATATATATACCGGTATTACAAAGGAGTATGATGGAAGCCTTGTATTCTCATGGCACACTGCTTCAATCATCCACCCTCCATATATTACAGTTTCGATTTCTTCTGTCATTCCTGATTAGAGCTTTAAGAATTTCAATCTTTTCTCAGTTCGACGAAATACCGTAGTAAAAGATCGGAAACAGAGCACTTGCCCTTTCTACCCCTCTTTGTTGTTGTTGTTTTTTATGCAGCAATAATCTGTGAAGGCAGAATAAAGCCCCGTTTATGTCCAAAAATATTTCTGCTTCACTTGACGAGATTTACAGATCACAAAGAGCAAGGTCACTGTTTTAGGAAATACATTTTTATGGTGCTCACCGCGGCAGAGGTATCAAAGGAGAAGGAAATACTAATTAGGTAAGAAAAGGTTAAATCAGATTGAACAGTGGCTATAATAGTCAGGCGTTTCGCTCTCGGTGACTAACGGGGCTAGGTATAGCTGGGCCAGTGCTGATACAAGTCAACTTGCCATGAAAATGACAGCATACACTCAATGATATCTCGTTGAACTGGAGAAGACGTTTGAGTTTCCGGTACTTTTACAGGGCTTCGAATCTAAAGCCTTGTGTATAGGCTCAATAAAGCATCATTAGCGTTTCAGTTTTGTGAACCTTTTACTAACCCGCGACATTTATACGCGACCCGCAATAACTACCCGCGACCCGCGACAATTAGACACCTCAAGGTTGCCATTATTGGCGACACGTAATTTTTCGGTGCACTTTTCGATCTCAAGTAAGGCCGCTAATTTTTAAAACTTAACACCAAACTGAACATTTCCTAAACAAAAACAGTATAAAGTGAGGAAAAGGACATTTTTAGAAAATAATAAAAAAGGTGTGTAAGTAATCCCTGTCGCCAATAAACAGGCTTCCAGGTAGTAACCTGAGATACTCCCTTTAAAGTTAGCAAATAGTTGGCCAGAATTTTCGCACAAGACCTCTTAACTTCGCAGATGTAGTGAGATTTTTAATTTCACGCAGGTCATTTTTGCAAGACCCCTGGTGTGACGCAGGTGCGAGAAGGAAAATCAGTTCTAAGACTAATTTAACTTTACAGCAGTTAATGAATAAAAATTCACTTTATTTTCTCCTTAGCGAAATAAATGAAAGAAGAATTTAACACAAGGAAATTTATAGGAGAGTGGCGCAAATGCATTTATACACAATTGCAAAGAAATATCAGTTTTTCCTTCGTTTTGTAAGTGTTACGAAATTTTGTCGAGTGTGTGTTAATACGCATAAAGTCATGACAGACTACTTAGCCTCACGGAACGTTAAGTTTTACTTCTTTTCCAAGATGTTGTTTAATAAGTTCTTGATTTCATCGTTTTTTAGATCCCTCGTTTTAGATTTTCTTCGCATCACCAACAACGCAAGTTCTACGTCGTCCATCCAGGAATCAGAAACGTTATTCTTAAATTTTTCTTGTACATCTTTGATTTTAAAGCCAATTAATTCTTCTTCTGTGCATGCGGACAAATATTGATCTTGGGAAGAAGACGACTCAGCAGTCGACGTTGATGCCAAGGAACCCGACGAACTCCGCCTTTTCCTTCCGTCATGCCGGAGATCCTCAAGATAGTTTTCCATTTTCTTGTGCCTAACTTCAAACTTAGCATTGCTTCTATCTTCCCAATCGTCTCGCTCCTTATCTAAGAGATCGAACTTTGCATCGATTTCATCTTCCCAATAGTTTTGCTGCCCGCTTAAGAGGTCAAGCTTTGAATTGATTTCACTGTCTTCCCAATCGTCTTTCTGCCCGCTTAAAAGATTAGTATCATCCTTGATATCGGGGAGATCAGTGCTCTCTGTTGTTTTGACTGTGTCCTTTGCATTCTCTACTGGTTTGTCCTGAGTGGCTGGTTCTCTTTTTGGGAATCGCGTCCACTTTCTTTGCGGCTGCTGAACTGTAGCTTTTACTGGAGCTGGTTTTGCTAAAACAGGTTCCTTTCCCTTGACTGTATCATCCGGTACCGAGCTAGTTTCTGTGTCAGCTGTGGCCTTGGTACTTGGCAAACTATCTGTTAATTTGCGATTCAGTTCGGTGGCCTCTGGTTTTGGTGCTTTAGTCTCTTTTTCGCCATCACCTAAATGCCAGTCTGAAAATTCATCATTCACAAGCTCGTTTAAGAAAGCTTCTGTGTCTTTCCCATGCACTTGATCTACTATTCCCCTTGACTTAGCTCGCTTTTTCTTATTGGCGGGCATTACGCAAACATAGCAAAAACCTTTAAGACGTGCTGCTTCAATTTACACTAGAATCGAATGGTTTGGCAGCTGTTTTTAACTGTGAAGTTATTTTAAGGGCTAATATCATGTTTACGAGAATCTAGAGACTGATCAGCGGCGGTGAAGTTTAACTCCTGATAAGTTATCTCAAGCGTCCTGGTCTCCAAAATAATCTGAGTTTATTTTATTTCCTCTGGTTAGTTTTCATTTCAGGAAGGAAGAATAGACTTGTAACAAGTTCAATTCTGGGGTCCAATTTTCTCTTTTTCCTTTTCCATTTTCCCTTGCTTGTCGTCTTCTTTTTTGTTTTTGTTCAGTATTTCTTATATGCACCAATCACAGCCAACCCTCGTGCTACAAATGCATGTTGACCTGTGACCCATAACCAGACGACCTTATCACCTGATGAAGAAAGGCGACAAACAGCCAAAACATTTGAAACGTGGTGATCTGTGTCCGAAGTGACGACATTAAATCGTGAGACAAGCTGTGTCGCAATATTGCCTCATGACAGCAAGGTGACTAATCCAAATTCGTTCCAAGACGGTTTGCAGACCATCGGGGAGAATTTCTCTATTGACTCTTAAGAAACACCTGTCGGGTCAATAAGTGTAAGAAGATCATGCGCAGTCCGGCTAACTACAGTCACAAATAAAACAGACGGACCGACAGAGGTGAAACATAATTTTTTTATCTGGATTAAAAAATCTGAATAAAGTTTAAATTTAATGGGAACCAAAATTGAAAACTATTTTCGACTTAAATGGAAAATAGATTCAATCTATCTTGTTAACTTTTGTACGATGTATTTGGTCCCACTATAACGTTGTGATTTTAACCTTGGGTGGTATGGGGGGGGGGGGGGTAGGGCCACTACCGTCCATGGCAGAGAGAATGCATTCCCGTCCCCAGAGCCTCCTGTCCCTCTTGGCCGGCGGGGGCCTTCGTACGAGAGGAGGCTCTGGGGACGAGAATGATTGCAGAGCATTTACCGACTGAGTTACTGAGTAGAAGGAGGAAAAAATTGGCTCTCCATCATGGCCAAAGCCCAAGCACTATCCTCTGGGGCAAGCGTTTCAGTGGGTTTTTCTGCGCCGAGAAAGAGTTTTCTTGCGATTTTTCCGTGTGCTAAAAAAGTGAAAACTCAGCCTTTCCAGTCAGTTATTAATACATTACTTTTGCATGAAGAGAGGTGCATCTTTCATTAGCTTATCGTTGCACATCTTTATTTACTAACAGGTAAGCAGCGCACACTCGCTTTCATGTGCCCACTGCGCAGCGACCATTCTTTTGGCTCATCCAGGAGTCAAAAGGTCCCAACAGGATGCAACCCCCCGCCCACCCCAAGGTAGGGCCTTAACAAGGCGTCCCTTGTCGCGGTTTTGGGGGGTGGAATTAAAGAAACTATGTCAGGTATTTTTTAGTAACACTTTGAAAAAACCTTAAGTCAGATTTATGTTAACGAAAACTTAAAAATAACGATTTAATTTTATTAAGACACTGTATTAGTGCAGTGAAACTATTAATAAGTGTATTTGGCCACGGATGGCCACGATGAAAACGGATTACACTTGAAAACGTTGGGCCAACTTTTTCAAGTTCTGCTATTGTGTCTTGCTAAAATCCTTAAAAAGTTACCAAGGGTTAGTCTCACTGCGGAAATTCATTTGCTATCTTCCTCTCAGTATTGTGGGCTATTTTAAGGGACTCGCGCTCCATAGAGAGAAACTGTTAAAATGCACGCGCTAACGCTGAATAAAAATGACAAATTTTTAGAAAATGACGAGTCATATTTCTGAGAAAAAACGAATCTGTTCGAGTTTCTGTAGCCCGCATCGCTCCCGCAGTGTTACGGCTGGTAGCGATGAGAGACGGCTATATTCGCAGGCTAGAGTTTCTGGAAATAATGTGCCACTTTTTATACACTTTGATGGTTCTCGTCATGAGGACATTTTTCAGCAACTTGTAAACGACAATGCTTCCCAATGCTTCCTTTTATTAGGCGGAGCACGTGCTAGCCACGTGTGGCCGTCTCACAAAATGCAACGCACATTCCTGAATTGGCGGAAGTCAGTAGACTTAGTCTCCGCGCGGGCTCTAAACAATCAGGCCCGTTATAAGTATCACCAATCTAAATTGATTCCGTCGCCCCAGGTCAGAAATACATCTCTGCTTTTCGGTTCTGCCCAATTTTTGGAATTTTAGCTGTCTAAACTTGTCTAAGACCTCTCAGTCTTTCGTTTATGTCTTTCCACGATTTCAAACTAATTTAATAAAGTTTCATTCATTTTAGTCTGTATTATATTGAGCACGGGTTAACACGCATAGATATAAACGTCAGCAGTCGGTTAGCCATCTCAGCATTGACGTGAATATGTCTCCTTGATGTCTCTAGAAACACAGCTTTCTGGCAATAAAAAATTGGTCTGAACCCCTACGTGAAATCAAGAATACTAGACAAAATGAAGTTTGAGCTCAAAAGAGGAGAAGTAAAGCTTTTTGAGCAAAAAACGTTTCGGCCTGTTGTAGCTTAACGATATCACGGTTTAGAAACGATTTGAAAGAGTCGTACAGAGGTCACTGGTTACAAACAAACGAAGTTCTCAAGTTGCATACAAACATTTAATTCCTTACATACCGGAAGAGCAAATTGTCCATAAAAGGTCACCAGAAACCACGAACTACTTAAAGGGGGGAGGGGGGAGGGGGGTGAGAGACTATGCACCACCTGTAAATTCTTCAGAATTTCTTGTTCTTTGTAAAATCCTGGATTTGTTGACTTAAAAGTCAAACGCTACACAAAAAATGATACTGCACACTGTTCGTTCCCATTTTTAATAGTTTATGCAGCAAACAAGACAGTTCAACTGAGGTTCACTTTCTTGTCGCCGTTTACAAGAAAACATTCTAAAACATTTTACAGACTCTGTAATCTTGCTCACCCAACTACCAACAGTACTGCCTTCACGAGGGGACTACAACGCTTATGTTTGTCAAATACAAACAGCTGATGACATTTTGGTTGAATGTCTTGTTTTGTTCAGTACAGTTAAGTTATGTCTGGTGAACTTGCCAACACAAGCAAATGCTCAGAAAGTAAAAATCTTGTCTTGAAAAACCTCTGTCAATTAAATTAATATTGTCATTAAGGGCAACTACTGTGGGCCAGATGCCATGTCTGCACAGATGTTTATCAGGTAATTACAGTGACAGCCTCCAGGGTACAATGTATAAAAAATTATTCCTTTTTCAATTTCTTTGTTGCTGTGGCGCAGGGTACCCAGGCGGAAGTCCCATTCCACCTCCAGCACTGCCAGGGCCAAGAAGAATCTGATTGAAATGAACAACAAAATTATGTGAGTGTTCAATTGTTGTGTTTGTAATGGCAGAATAACAAAGTCATTAGAGCAGTTTTCAAATCAGTGTGAATGCAATTTGTATTTGCTCTGGTTGCACCATTGCACAATCTCTTTAACTAATAAGAAAGTAATGCTAAAGACAACTGTGGCATGCTTGTATACACTTTCCAGTGCATTTACATGAATTTACCTTGAGGTATGATTTATTTTTTATGTTGATTTCATGATTTTGTTACTGTAAGATAACAGGAGTTCCAGATAACCAACAGTAAATAACTGAACAACATCATCCAAGGGAAATGAGTTTCACTTTAAGATAGCAGGGGATTTGAGAGAGAAAGTAGGCAACTTTTCTGTGAATGGGGAGACCTCTCTAGTTTTGGGCTCCAGTAGTTGCAAAGTTTGTCCCTTTTTTCATTTCTTGAATATTTAGTTAAGACATAATTTATAAGCAGTGAACTAACTTGTCTTTGCTGTTGAAGTTGTGCTTCCTCTGTTTGCACTCTTTCCACTTCAAAGATAACAGGTAAAGCAAGTATAACAAATGAAGTACTCAGGATCCAAACTGTCTTGCCAGCAAAGTTATAAAGCCACTTGGCACCACTGGTGACTCCCTTTGCAGCAGTACTGGTGCTATTACGCACAGACTCTGGAAACATCTCAGTCAGACCTATCAGCCTTTCAGTTAGAGTCTCGTCAATGTCATCAAGATTCTATGAGAGCGGATAGCAAAAAAGTATATTTTTAAAAAATAAAAAAATTATGGTTTTCCTCCCCCCAAAAATAGACCATATCTGTGCAGTTGAACATTCTTCAGGATGCCTCAACAATACACACAATTGACATTATTACATAAGATTCAAAAGGCTTCTGAGACCAAGATTGACAATATTAAACTAGGGGTTTCAATAAAAAGCCGGCTACCGACGGTCTACCGCCACATATAAGGCCTCTTATTGCTGTCTGTTAAGAGTTTATTTATAAGAGAGGAAAGGGACCTTTTCGTGCTCACAGACACCTATTCCCCCTTCAGCAGCCACTTATGAAAAAAGTTATTGAAACCCTGTAAAGTCTACTTCAATAATATGTAATGCGGACACCTGGACCTGTCCATTGTAAATAACTTAACTTTAACCCTTTAAGCCCTGATATAAAAATGCATATTCTCAATACTGATCTCCATACATTTCTTATGAAACCAGTGAGGAGAATTTGTCTAAATATCAAGGCATCCAATCCTCAGTGATCATTTCCTTTATTCTTGTCACTTGCATATTCAAACAAGTACCTTGCATACGGTGAAATTTGAATTAACCAATCAGCATTCAGTAGGCGGGAAAAACTGTGGTGTCCTGACGTCCCGCAGATTTTGTGCTCTTCGCTTCGATTTCTGCGTGATCAGCGAAGTTTATACTGTGGAAGTGCGGTTTTATTTCAGCGTTTTCTTCAAATTTACCGCTTGCCTTACTTCAGTTTATTAAAATTCACATCTGTTTGCAATTCTATGGACTGGATGAACAACCAGGATCGTTTCAAAACTGTTTTCTGCGGCGAGAGACTTCGCTAACTGGACTTGAATGCGAAGGAGGTGGTAAAAGGTAAAAGGTAAAAGTTTTCCTCTTGTCCTACTGAATATTATTTTTCACAAGAAACTTCACCTCCCTTTCACTCTCCTTGTCCTCGTTTATCACATGCATGGATGTCCGCTAACTGAGCAGCTCTGAGTAGCGTTGGATACAATCCGTCTTCTGTCCTTGTAAAGAACTTCGGTCACTTCATACTTGTTTTAATTTCATCGTGTACTTTATGTCTGGTTTTAATTCACACCAGCTTCGAGCTGTGCCTGCAGCTGTGATTGCCTGCTGTCAAAATTGTCATTGCATCTCAACGAGATTGGTCTTATCGGTTAGGGAAAAAATGTTCTGGCATCAGATCAGAGATGCATCATGAATGTCTGACAAATTTGATCTAAAGCCGTTGTATGGTTGCACTACACAGCTGATTCTTCAAACTGGAAATAGACAAGTTTGTACAATTTTCCACATACCCGGAGACGAATGAAAAGGCCTTTTTGGAATTTGGAGCTTCCTTATGTCATCGTAACAGCAAAAAGCTCGTAGTCAAAAGCCGCAGAAAACTAACTCTTCTCAAAAGGCAAAACTCACCTGAAATTCAGGCCAAGCGAAAACAACATGCGGACCGCTGTGGAAACGACACTTTCGCTTGCTTTATTCACCACGGAAAGTAAAAATAATTATTACTTAGCCCATCTTTCTAAGTGAATAATTCACTCGACTAACTTGGATTGGAACAGTAATTGCAGGAACATTGTTTATTTAGGCAAATATTGATATGTCTATTTTCTCGCTTCAATTTCCACGCCAGGTGCTTTAAAACTTGCAATCAATCGACTTTTACAGACAGAAAGCAAAGAGAGGAAAATGTGTAATTTCTCACGAAATTTCAAGAAGATTTAAATTGTTATAATTAAAAGGAACAAATTTGAGAACAACTCTAGGATTCAGGCAGGAGGAGTTTATTCAAAATGGAGAAATGAAAGTAACTTTAAAAGAGCAAAATGTAGATCACAACGGTCATGCATCAGTTCGCAGTACCGCAAGAGATTTGGAAATATAAAACTTTGCGTTACGTCGGATTCGTTGCAAAAAGGAAAAACCGATAGCTACAGGCGACTCTAAGAGATGAAGTTGTTCTCCAGAAACCAATTAACAAATTTATGATCCGGCTGTTTACTTTAAGATTATTTCTTGGGTCGTAGTTGCATTAAGTTATGTAAAGCGCCTTTCGAAACTTGGGCGGCTTAAATCAGAAAATGGGAGAGTGTGATAATTTTTTCTTTCTCAACAAGCACTCGTAATGCCATTCAACTTGTAACGACGCTAATGTCACTTCAACTTTAAGTCCAGATCATGCAAAACCGCAAAAATTCTTACTGGAATTAGCATTTTTGTAGCTCTCGTGATGGCTTTGTTGTTTCTCTGAATTTGGTCCCAGTGAGAAGTAGGGCAGCTCGAGTCAACTCTTCTGATATAAGGAATAAATTCTGGTGTAATATTACGGTTTTAGTCATCGTCTTGTCGCTCTTCATACCCTTCAAACAACGTACACTTTTAATCCAACACAAGCAACCCAAAACAAACGCCAGCGGCTTCGGTCTTCGTACTAGTTTTTACCTTTGTTGCAAGCGCACCTACCCCTTAATGCAAAAGTGTATGAGTAGAACAACAGGAAAAGAAAACTTTTTTCGGCAAAGTCAACTCAATCTTCGCGTCAGTCGCTATAAACTCTTGCTTTTGCTTACAAACCGCAAAATACTGGAGTTTCAGTTGTAGCATTCTGAACCGTAACCGGAAACGAGAACCCAGTGCATCGTGCATTTCGCAAAACACCGACAGGAGCCCGACAGGACACCTTACAGGACACCACGGTTTTGACTGCCGCTCGTACCGCGGGCGCAGTTGCCGTATGCAAGGTAGTGATCATGTAAAGAGAAATTTCATTTTCAACAGGGCTTAGGGCTTAAAGGGTTAATGAGTTTTATATTGCGCAAACATCAATGTGGCATTTTCGAATGGCATTACAATACACTTGGAATAAAAAGAAAAAACTGGGTAAAATTACATATTAACATATTGTGTAAAAATCAGGTAAATATATGTAAGACAAATTGAATAAAACAGCTAAGAGAAGCAGCCCAACCCCCCCCCCCCTTCGAACTCCCTACCCCGTGCCCTCCTTCTATCCATTAAAATCTATATAATTTATAATTTAAAAGCTATCTTAAATAAATATGTTTTCACTTGAGTCTTAAAAATTCCAACGCTAGTGCTATTGCATATTTGTTCGGGCAATGCGTTCCTTAATAATTATTTAGGGGCAGCATACATAAATGATCTGTCTCCGAGGGTTGTGCATGACTTCGCAGGTGGGAGTGTTAAGGGCAGAGAGTTATTTGATCTTAAGTTGTAACTACCACAGTCCTTTACTTTTAAAAGTTCTCTCAGATAAACAGGCTCTTGTTGATGAAGTGATTTAAAAGTTAGTAACAATATCTTAAAATCTATCCGATACTTAATTGGCAGCCAATGCAATAAATGCAGTAGCGGAGTGATGTGGCAGAATTTGGATTCATTGAAGATTAAGTGTGCTGCTTCATTTTGTACTCTCTGTAGTTTGGCCAGCTGTTAAGCAGGTAGCCCATACATAAGACTGTTGCAGTAGTCTAAGCAGCAGGATATAAATGCGTGGATAAGAGTTTCCATGTTCTCCCTTGACAAATATCTTCTAATGCGCTTAAAGTTGCAAAGATAATAAAACCCGGTAGAACTAGTTTTGGTCACGTGTGCCTCCATGGACAGTGTGCTTTCGAGCCACGCCCCAAGATTTCTGATTGGCGATTCAGGAACTATGTCAGCATCATCGATCTTAATGCTATTTATGTTAATCATTGAGAGCTGCTGTCTTGACCCAATGACAAGAAATTCGGTCTTAGCATCACCTACGTTCGTAACATGTTAGTCGTATCTTTTCAACGCTTCTCCATATGTAAGTACCTTCCTAAGGTATCAGTCTTCTCAACATTTCCTGAACATTAGTGCGCTCGTCAGTGTTAGTCTCATCTTCTCGACATTTGTCTGTATGTTAGTATATTTGTAAAGTGCTGTTTAGTTTTATTAGTGTCAACTTCTCGACATTTATCCGATCGTTGGTATGTTCGTAAGGTAGCATTGTGTTCTCCTTGAAGTTCTTTGTTGGTGCCTTCCTAAGGTGTGTAAGTCTTATCTTCTCAACATTTTCCATATGTTAGTACATTATAAGTTGCGGTAAGCCTTTTCTTCTTGACATTTACTGTGTGTTAATACATTCCTTCAAACAAGAATCGCAAATGTAAAGTGTTTTGGAGGGTTTTCGAAACATGTGTAAGCCTAATGTCGTGGGCAACACTTTGAGTCTCAAGATGGCACTTCCACTCCAGTGTAGAAAAGGATTTTCAACAGAGCTGCGTTTAATCACCAGTCTGGAAAACTTGACTTACCTGGTGCCCTGGAAACTAGGAAGAAAACTGAGTTTGATCAAAATACACTTTGACCAAAGAGACTTTGACCGTGCAACCCAGCTCTAAATATACAAGCTGAAATTGAAGTTCAATTATGCTGCAATGTCAATGTGCATAATACACATTGACGTTGGACGCTGTTGCACTGTGTGGATGTGGAAAACGATTAAACCTGGGAATAAGCTAGTAGGTTCGGTAGATTGTTAAAATCGCTGTTGTAGTCTGTGTTTAGTACCTAAATGTCTAACTATTAAAATGATTACGTACATGTTCGTGGCCGTTTCCTCTTTATAGTTTAATGTAAAAGATTTCGGGAAAATATAAGCTTGAAATTAAAGAAGGCTGTAAATCAAAAGTATAACCATTACCTCATTGTCCAAAGTTTCGATTTCAGGCATCGTGAATGTATTTTTAGGAGCAAAACTACTAAACTAATGCAAGAGATATTCGCCTCAACACGAGGATGGCAAGGTAACCTGGCCAAGACGAAAAGGGATCATGATGGGGGACTGGGTCCCTCCTGAGCCCGCGAATAGCAACCATCTATCAACATGGCGGCGATGGCGGCAAAAAGCGCTACAAGACAAACCCTGCGGAAAGTGTAGCGTTATTAACTAGCTGACATTGAAAATGTCTGACCCTTTGAGTCAGTATCTTGCACAGCTGCACTCTCTGCTGTCAAGCGATGCACTGCAACGGGGTGTCGACGCAAATAACACTGTTGTGGACCTCAGCAGTTTTTGCTTGGAGAGTGCCTCGGAAAGGGAACAAGGTAAGATTAAGCTCGTCCCCCAAATAAACTGGTACCTTTAAATACTTTTAGATAAGCATTTTTGAAAACATTTTGTCACACCATCTACATCTACATCTCTAACTTGCAAAATCCTTGTTGGGAGAGTTCGCAAGTGATATTAAAATAAATCAAATAAACAATACTACTACTGTAATAATAAAAAACTACGACGTCATGTTCAGACTGCATGTTCAAAGCTGACTTAAGCTTAAGTTGACTCATTGAGTCGGATGTAATTATTTCAGCGTGCAAGTTGTTCCAATCATTGATCGTCCTCGGCCAAAAACTAAACTTATACCCATCACATGATGTTTGAAGTGGAATAAACTTGAGGGGGTGGGTGCGACGGGTACAAAGAAGGTTCTGATGTTGGACGTAAGTTGGAATAGTCACATCCGCTTGTTGGTTAAGGGATTTGTAAAGCATGCATAGTCTGGCTGTCTGTCTTCTGTGTTGTAATGGCAGCCAACTGAGATGGTTCAATGCTCGAGTGACACACCCTTCTTCTCTTGAGTAGGTCCTAGTGACAAAACGAACAGCCCGCCTCTGAACTTGCTCAATGAATATGTAGTCACTTGAACGTGAATGGCGACTTTGTGACTTCTTCGTGCTCGTATTCATCATGATCTCGACTTGTCACCTGTACTTGTATAAGCTTATGTTGTAGTTCAATTTTTTCCATGGTTTTTATTTTCCTTTGTTCTTTTTGATGTAAATATATGACAATGAATATAAAACAAAAGAAAATAAAAATTGAACCAAGGGATAAAATTGAACTACAACATATACAGTGTTGTATATCACCCTTAGTTGAGGGACTGTGTTTAATTAACAATTATTCTACGAGGGCGCACTGGATATGAAATGATAGATAACCAACGAGGCACGTAGCGCCAAGTTGGTTATAATCATTTGATGTCCAGCAAGCCCAAGTAGAATAATTGTTTTATTAAAAACCTAACTACTATTTTTGTTAAAAAAATCAAGAAAGAAAGAGAAAAATGAGAAAAGGGGTAAAAAGGGAGCAAGAATCGATCGCATGACTGAACGAAAAAGGCGCCAAAACCTTGCGAAGTGTTGCAGCGTTTCATTGCAAAGCTAAATGAATCAATGAAAACTGCTCGAAAGTGACCGAAGTGGCACAAGTTTGGGGAAAAAATCTTCTAATTATTGGCTCTGAAATATGGTACATGTTTGATTTTTCCCGAAACATTGTTGTAATCATTGTTCAAAGCAGATTGAAGCTGTACAATTTCACCATATTAGCTGCTGGGGTTGAAACAGAACAAGTTTGTAATCTGTTCACGCAACGGAGCCATCATGTGCGTGTTTGATCGAAATGAAGACAGAACCAATTTGAACTTGAAGAAGTAATTTCTATGCAGCTCAGAAGCAAGATTACTGTAGCGAGGAACATTAGAATTCACCATCATAGTTTGTTTAATGCAAAGCACAAAATGCAGTTGTTCTCGGTTTAGAGGTTGCAGACGGAATGGTAAAAACAACATTCAAACAACTGGAAAAGCGATTCAGCTCTGTTTACATGGCATCCGATTTCTATCTGAGCATTTGGACCTGTTGGAACACAGAGCTACAACGAGTGCAGGTAAACCAGTGTCAATTTTGCGTGTTAAAGCCGAAAAAAATTTTCGCCCTTCCTTCGGCCTTCTCGGTAGTTTGCAGCTGTAGTTTGTTTAGTACTTGTTTAGACTGCTTCATGATTTTTGCACCGAATTGTCATGAATGTGTGACAGTTGTTATTAAATGCTTCTGCCCCATTTCACTGTGTTTTATTTTGTCTTGTCTTGATATTTTGAAGTGGAAAGGCTTCCTGATAAAACCTATCGTTTGTTCAATTTTAATGATCGACATGACGATCGATGAAAGAAATTAATTGTAAACACAACGCTCAATGCTTAAATTTCTAATTTCTTTTTCTGCACAGTTTCTTCAAACAATATTGACTTGTGTTAGACGACGCTGTTAGTGACGCTGTTGGAATTTCTGCTTAATTCAAATTCGGTGCCAAGTGATTTTTCTTATCTATTTTTCTCGCCAGGTTCCTGGCGAGGAAAAAACTTTCAGCTCACTTTGTTCATTTTGTTGTTTAGTGTTCATTGTCCATATTTGGTCACAGCAGGTACATGAGCTGATTGCCTGGCTCCGTTCAGCCAATCAGAATGGTAGAAATCCAATATACCTAGTCCAGTTTTTAATAATGAGAATTACCCTAGGGCCGCGAATCGGCCTGAAGTGGTAATTCGGATTATATTGACAGACAAAGTGAGAAATACTAAACAGGAAATTCCTACTATTTGTTATCTCATATATTTTGAACGGAGTCTGTGAAATACATTATTAAAATCTGTTTTTTAATCCATTGACATCTAAGTTCTTACCCTTTGGGTTTTGAAGCCAAACTGTCAAAAACTTGGCTTGCAACATGAAAGTTAAAATTCCCTTACATCCAAGATGAGAATTTTGAGATTTCATTTGGGGTGTGTGCACAACTCAAGTTTTGTTTTAAAAAGACCCAGCCAGCCTTACTAGTATTGTTTTTTTAACCTCTGCTTTCTTAATTTTTACTTTTGTATGCTTTCTAGTAGTTTGCGTCACATTGGGAAACGTTTGACCCAAACAGTGAGGAAAGTGGAAAATTTTAATAAGTTCCAGTCAGCAGAAAGCCCAAATAAAATTTTTCCCTTCCATTTCACAAACAAAACTGCCTGGGTTTTCAGTATACGTAACTCCAGCTGGATTCATCAGGTCATTATAATTTTATGTATGCATGGTCTGCATGATTTTTTACTACTGCATCAGTTGACTATCAGATCCATCTTTTTTGCTTTAAAGTGATGACCTCCCAAATACTGTAAGGACCACAGCCTCTTGCAGCCAGTTTTTGCTGGTGTGGTAGTCAGTGGGTTAAACTGTTTTGAAAATGCTGCCTTCCTCATCTTATTATTATTATGAAACACCAGTGTTCACAGCTTAGATCTTTTTGTGCATAAAACAGCGCTAGCTCAATGCACAAATATGATGCTGTCATGTTGATCCATCTAATGCACACAAAAGACACGAAACAAAGAAATCTGATGAGTCAAGCTGTATTTATATAACTTTATCCAATTTCTCAACTACTGTGGACCCTCTGTGTTTTTATTACACAAATACAGTAATCTTGTTCAACTTTGATCTTCAATTCTTCTATTAGGTTCCTTACAGGTCCTACGCTATTGTGTCTCTTGATGATAGACATCCTTTCTTCTTGGAGATTGCTAAAAAAAGTCTAGATAATTTTGTTGTGGTCTTCCAATCCAGTCTTATTTATGCTACATGGGTGTAGCACTATTGGTGCTGTCAATAAAGTGGATTATGCCTGGTCTGCTCTAAATTGGCAGAATAATGGTGTATATGTTGTGTTATTTTCCTTTATCCTGGCTTGCATGCATATTTGTAAATTTCCTATAAGTCTGCACTCATCTTTCCTAAGTACATGTAGATAGACACTATCTTTAGATCATGCACTGTTTCAGTCCTTCTGGCTCTATTTTATCTTAAATTGCTTTTCAGTGACCTTGTCTGGTAAAAAAGGTTCAATATGTAACATTTTGGTTGCCAATTTGAAATAACCGTCCCACAGACAAGATTTTGTGGTTGTTGCACAGGGCACCCAGGCTCATGAGCAGAGCACTTTAGGAGGAACATGTAAAGATTTGTGTGGAACTTGATCCTACTTTAGTAAGGAAACTCTTCTTAAGAGTAAATTATTACATTTGTGTTTCCTCTTTTCTCTTCTTAAAACCATCCTTTCTACATCTGTATATATCTCTTGAATAATAATTACCAATGGACAGAAGATGCAAAAGGTGAATTGAATGATCCATCACAGAATTCCATTTTCAGTCACATCAGCAAAATCAAACATTGCACTATACAAGTTTATTAAGTAATCAAAACCGGAAATAAACTGTTCTCATCGACTGTGTGTGCTTCACAAACAACAGAAGTATAACCACAATTTATTCTTGAGAAAAATCTATTCTAGATAAGAACACATCGTTGTTCGCTGTGATCTAATGCTATATTTCTTAAATTTTACTGTAAAATATTGAATATTACTGACCATGAAATCATTGATAAACAACACAAGTTATCACGCTAAACGGTGGGACCCCAGGCAGACAAACTAGTTATCTGATACACCGGCGCCTAAAAATAACGAAAGTGTCTCCGACATAGCCCGGTGATACAGCAAAGTTCCTCTCTTGGAAACACCAGAGATCTTGTGAACATGAGCAAATGTTCATGAGAGCTGAAAAATAAGCACAGGAATGTGCCAACTCCACCACAATATCTCGTACTGAGTTGCTACCGCAGCCACACTGTAAAATGAAGGGCCCGGTGGAAAAAGGGCATAAGTGATGATTTGAGGTTAAAATTGAAATTGCTCCTATTTAGCTGAACATTGGCACACAGGCTGGTTTTCATGTGAGGAACGCTGTTGCGCACTGTCTTATTTCTTGACCTGAGATCTAAAATTTGAAGAATTAGCGTATTACTTTTGCGTGAAAAGTTTTGTTGAACCGAACTCGCTCAAGTGTTCTCTGCCTGAACTAAAACAAAGGAATTCAACCTAGAATCCGCGGTCCTGTTGTTTTCTTTGTGTCAGTTTTAAGCAAAAGTAATACACTAATTCTTCAAATTGAAGCTCTCAGGTCAAGAAATAACTGCACAACTATTATCCTTACAGGAAACCAGCCTGTGTGCCAACGTTCAGCTAAATAGCAGCAATTAAGATTTTCAACCTGCAATCATCACTTACGCCCTTTTTCCACCGGGCCCTTCAAATGCATTAATACTGGTACATATTCTGCAATATTTTATTACATGAGGGCTAAAACTCAGTTGACCATAAATTATTGAGTGGAAAGAATTGATCCTTCGACTTTACTTTTTTGTATAATTCTTCTGTTATAGCATCTTATAATTAGTCTTAGAGTGCGGTAGGTGAGCATTTTAATGTTCATTAAGAAAAGGATAAACATTGATCTTACAATTGTGTATTGTTTCAGCTTACTGTTCTTCACTTCTTTTCCACGAGGAGATGGGCATAATTAGTTTCTTGGGAAAAGCAGTCACTCGTGATGAGGTATTTCCTTTGTTGACCAGTTATTGTTAACTTGTTGGAAAGTAAAGATAAAAAGTAAACCAAGTACACCACAGTGCATTGTACTTTCCATTAGAAGTTTGCTGGTTTGAATCCTGATCTCTGTCATTATGTTGTTACCTTAGGTAAGAAACCGCTTGGCATTGCCTAGCTCAGTGAGCCATTTACTGAAACCTGACAAAGCTGCTGGGTTGATGAATAAGCCTAATCATTATAATTGCATAAGGAAGTTTTCAAAGTAGACGTCATTGTAGTAACATATGATTAACCTTTAGTTAATATTGACCTATCCCTCTTGGGCTTCTCAGAATTTTATTCCAAATTCAAGAAAGGGGAGCAATGCAAAATGTATGATTCACAGCAGATGTACTTAAATTGTAAATAAAAGTTCCAGTTCAGTATTAATAATATCTGTTTTTCTAATTCTAGTTTTTAGATGCCAAGATAGAACTCCTAAAGTTTCTTAAATCTTATGTGATGAAGCTTGAGAAGAAAATAAATCCTTATGTTGTGAACATAATGGTAAATTTTCAAGATTGCTTTTTTTTATCAAGTTGATGCCTTGGATATCTTTTAATCAAAAGCGATTTGCTCAAACATAAACTTGCAAAAATAAACATAAAAAGCTGACGTTTTGGCATCTCCATGACGCCATTATCAAGACTAAGTTTGCACCTTTAAATTTGGTTGAAGCTTGCGAATAAAATACATCTCTTTGAGGAGGCAGTCAAATTTGATGTTACACTTCGCGAGCACATGAAACTGTCCTAAAAAGCGTTCAGGCATTTTGGCGTTGTGTTTCTTATTTTCGTGTCGCATAATTGTTTTTCTTAATCTTGGTAATGGTGTCGTGGAGATGCCGAAACATCAGTGATTTACATTTATTTTTGCAAGTTGATGGATAACACTTGTTGTATTCTACAGTTATATAGTAGTGGGAGACAGAAGCACACTAGAAAAACTTTTAGTATCCAGGGTAGCTTTAGCAAGTTCTATAAAAATATTTGGTTCTATAGGATGTATGCTCAACAAAATAAGTATGAATACCAGATGCAGCATGCCTACCTACAGTATGTACCACTGTTCTCAGCTTTGACTGGAGCAGCAAGCGAGTTTAGACCCACCTTCTTTTTATCCTACTAACATGTATGTCACAGGGTATCCACAGCTTTCACTGCTGGCTATAATAACAAGACATGCTAATTCTTAAGTCAACCTCATCTCCAGATGAAGACTAGTAGTAAGTAGTTAGAATGTTACAATCAGCAGTTTAAGTCACCACATTGTGGGACAAATTGTTCAACTGAAAGTTATTCCATAATGGTGCACTAACCATGGATAATATAGAAGGATTTAGTGAAAATGGGGCTAAAATCATGATTTCATGACAAAAACGAAAGACACTCCAATTAGGTTTGTAGCTTTTGCATGCACTGCTGCAGGCTTTCAATTTAGTTTTTCTCTTAAAGGCAAAATTGAGAACAATCCCACTGTAGCAGTGACAATAGTTTTTGCACTGGCTTTTTGTTATGGCAGAATCTAATTTTAAAGTTAAGTATTGTAGTTCCAGAAAATCTCCATACCCACCCCATGGAAGACCATTGGAAAATTTGAGGGTTAGGAGGTCTCAAAAGCCAAAATTTTTTAAAGGAAAGTATGGAGCAAAAAACTGGAATTTCTGCAGGGGTGTTGAGGTGGATATTTTCTGAAATGACACAATGAGTCCTTTCCCGGCAAAAATAAGTATGTACATGCATTTTGTGTAAAATACACATTGTATGCAAATAGAATGGTACATGTATTTTGCTTTTTCCCCAAATTACAAATGTGCACCTTTTTTGCATTAAACCTTCAATTACACCGTAAATATCATGATGTATTTCTTGATTTTCCTAGGAATTATGTTTGAAACTATTTTCTCAAGATCGCAGCAACAGAGTAAAAGCAGAAACATTTCCACTTCTCATTCAGGTAAATGACATGGTACTGTATACATCATAACCTACTTGCAGGTTTGTTTCTGTTATGTTTCATTGAACTTGCCATTTTACAGAACAACAACACGATACTTTTGATTATGATAATTTATGCATATATGGTGGCTCTGGGGGAGACATATGGTAAATCTTGTAACATGTTCAATACCAAATGTTTTTCTTACTGGTTTACATCAGTGATCATTGGTTATTGGCCTTGAGCCTCCCTTGGAACCAGGGCCAGTTGTCTGTTTACAGAAGGTGCACACCACAACATGATAGTAGTGGCATGAAACACAGTTCAGCAAGACAACCTTGTGTCGTTTTGATTAAAATATTAAATGTATACTCCTTGGGAGTTACACCAAAGTGTTATGGGCAAAGGTCTTGTCAAGTGCACCATTAGCAGGGGTACAAGCATTTGCTTGTCCAGTTTAAAAAAATTCTGAAACTGAAGTTGAGATGCTGCAATCCTCCGACTGTACTGTGTAGATTGCAGTTTTTACTTTGTCAAACAGTGATAGTAAGACAGCATCTCTGATTTTTTAAATACCATTTTACTGTGCTTTTCATTAACATGTAAACTCAGAATCTCAAGCCTGTACTAACAGTGTCCTGTCACTTTGCTATGAAACGAATGGAGCTCCTAAAAATTTAAATAAACGAAACATATTCAAATCTACAAATCAAAACTTAGAAAGCCTTTAACCCTGTTAAACTAATCTTCGTGGTTTCTGGCGTCATATCTTCTGTGTTAATAGCCAACAGTGTAAAACACAGCTGTTGTTCAAATGGTACACTTCAGACCTGTTTGCCACTGACGGGTGCAGTTTGTAATTAGTCTGCATCAGGTTTTTGGCCTTGGTTTGAACTGTGACCCACTGGTCTCCACTGGTCTTTTTTAGCACAGTATTGGGTTGCTACCGTCTAGTAGTAATCAAAACTCTATCATTGTCCAAATTTGTACTAAGTCTTAGCTTCTTTTCAGATTTTGGAGATAAAGCTGGAATCCTCCGTTGTAGAAAAACTCAACGTACCCAGGATGATTGACAAGTATCCTGCCAATATATTACAAGCAAGTGATTTTGCCTTCCTCTGCAATTATATACAAATGATTTTATGATCAGTGCCAGATGTTTTGCATTTGATATCACTGTCACTGATGTCGCATGACTTCAATGGGTGAAAATTGAAAAACTGATGAATTAAGGATTCCTGACCGTTAATTTGTTTCACCAACAATTGTGTTCGCAGGGTTTTGTGCCAGAGGTAAAAGCCGTTGTGGGCATCCTTGAGCTCCCGACATAAAAGTATTTACAGTTAACATACTCAGTTCACATACCACATAGAATCTCAATGTTGCCTGAACAGGATGTGGTGGAATAAATGAAAAAGTAATGCCCAAACAGAATAAGCAGGTAATGGTGACATAGCAGTGACTAATGCTTCTAAGGGCATTTGACGAATGCCATAAGGCGTTAGGTAACAGCAGAAACCAATGAACACCACACGCTTTTAATGGCTACTATCCGACTTACATTTTGCCTTCCATCCGCATGGTAGTCAGCGGCCTATTTAGGTACTTCATGTTTCTGCATCTCCCATTTTTGTAACAACTAAGGCATAAGTAGTTTTCAGTGTCCTTGCAGAATAAAGTCAGTAAAGACTACATCCTAGCATTCTTTGATATATCTTTGAGGCTTTCTAAGGGCTTCTCTAGGCCTCAGATGGGTCAGCTACGCTTCTGACTGTAAAGGCTTATTGACTGCAGTCTGGTCCTCGGGAAAAAGCGGGTGTCTGGATACTTCTTGGGTGGCTCCAGATGCTGAAGGACAGACTGGTAGCATAACACTTGTTAGCACTGGCTCAAAGGTCTCGTGACCCACATGCTGTGGTAAGACTGGAGGACTGTCCTTGAGAATCCTTTGCATCATTCTCCGGTTTCTCTACATGAGGCCATTCGGGATCTGTATGACTATGGATCTTGGAGATTCGTGTTGCTTCATTACTGTTCCTTTTGTTTTCAGGTCTGGAATCCAGTTGCAGATGCCAGGTGACAGCTCATCCCCTTCCACTACTCTGTGTCTACGGTCATAGTCAAATTTTATTTTTGCATGGTAATCCTTTCCTTTTTCCTGATATGATCGTAGTCAGGGGTCTTTGGCTTCAGCTTCTCAGGGTGACAGGGAGCTCTGGTGGGTAGTTTTTGGCCCATGCTAAGTTGCGCCAGGGAGTAACCATGGTGCAATAGAGTATCTCTGTAGGTCAAAAGAGCTAAGTACTCGTCACTACTGTTCTTTAAGGTCATCTCCATAGTTTGGACTGCCCTCTCCACTTCTCTGTTGGATTGGGGGTATCTTGTTCAGAGACGCAGTGAGGTGCTCAAAGTGCCAGTCGTTAGAAAAGGCTGTAAACTCATGTGAATCAAACTGTGGGCCGTTGTCAGTAAATGGCAAGTCCGGGATTCTGAGTCTGCTGAATATCCTCTTTAATTGGAAGATAGTCTGGGCGGCATTCACAGTCTTGGACACTGAGCAAATGTCCAGAACTCTTGAAAAATAATCTACAGTGATGAGGTACATGTAATTTTTGTCTTTGTGCTGGAGGACGTCCACACCAACTCTAGCCCATGTTCTGTTGGAAAGTTCAGTGCCTTTCATTGGCTTGATGTGTTATCTGCGATGTGTCTAGCACATGGCACAGTTTCACACAACCTTCCTGATATCTTGAAAGATTCCCGGCCACCAGACTGGGAAGGCAGCATTCACACGTGACTTGGTCACCCCTTGATGCCCATAATGTAGATGTCTCAAGACATCTGGTCTTAATTTTGGCGGGATGATAAGTCGTTGTCCTCTCAGGAGTAGCCCATTGTGGAGGGAAATATTGCCCTGTTTGTTCCAGTATTTCGCAATTGGCCCATAGACCTTTCACTTATCAGGCCACCTGTTCTGTATGTACTGCATCACAAGTTTGAGGGTGTCGTCGTTCTTCAGCTCGGAGCATATCTCGTCCAGTCACTGATCCGATGCAGGTAAGGCCACCAGGACTGCATTAACATAGCACTCAACTTCGTCAAGTAGGTCACTCCATGTTCGGTCTCGTGGCCTTTATCCTCTCGACGGGCTCTAGACAGTGAATCAGCTGTTTGTAAGAGTTAACCAGGGGCATGTTCCATAGTAAAGTCAAACTGCATGAGTCTTATTCTGAAGCGCTGAATGTGCACTGGAAGCTCGTCTATTACCTTGGTGGAAAACAGTGGGAGTAATGGCTTGTGATCTGTTGGTACCTTAAATTTCATTCCTATCAAAAAATCAGCCCAGTGTTCAAGTTCCCATGTGAAGGCCAATGCCTCTTTCTCTATTTGGGCATAGAGACGTTTGGTCTTGGACATGGATCTGCTGATGTAGGCCACTGGTCTCGTCTCACCAGATGGCTATTTCTGCATAAGAACTGAGGCCAAGTCCAAAACTGCTTGTATCTACTGAGACTACTGTCTCCTTTTCCAGATTGTACAGTGCGAGAACTTGCTCAGATGCCATGTCTGCTTTCAAGCGTTGGAAGGTTTCTTGTTGAGCTGGGCCCCAGATCCAAGCATTCTCCTTTTTCGGCAAGTCTCGTATGGGCCTCATCTTCCCTGTCAAATTCAGGAAAAATTTCATCAGATGATTGACCAATCCTAAGAACCGTCTGAGGTCTCCAGTGTCCTTGGGTTCTGCTAGGTCCATGGTAGCTTTGAACTTTGAGGGATCTTTTCTTACTCATTGACTGTCAAGGATCTGGCCCAAATATTGCAGCCTGCATTAGGTTAAGGGTGAGTCTCCTCTCCACTAGCCTATCAAGGACTTGCTTGAGTCGCAGATCATGTCCTGCTTGGTCTTTACCCATGACTAGAATATCATCCATAGGGCACTTCACCCCCTCTTTTCCAGACAGTTCTTTATCCATCCTCTTCTGAAAATGTTCAGGGGCCGATGATATTCTGAAGGGCAGACGCTTGAACATGTATCAGCCGAAGGGTGTAATGAAAGTAGTTAACTTGGCACTTTCTGGGTTGAGAACGATCTGGTGAAAACCAGAGTTTGCATCGAGCTTGGAGAATACTGAGCCTTCTGTTAGACTTCCTAGTGTCTCTTTGACTGTCAGCATGTGACAGACTTCTCAACGGACAGCTTGGTTAAGCTTTGCGAGGTCAATGCATATCCGCACACTGCGAACACCATTCCATCGGCTCATCTACTGGTTCAATAATATCAAGTTGCAGCATGCGTTGGATCTCCTCCTTTACTTTCTTCATAAGTGGTAATGGTACTTGCCTGGGAGTGGTCAGACAAAAGGGTGTGACCCCTTCCTTCAGATGAATTGTATGCCCACCCTCCAGTTTGCCCAGGCCCTGAAAAAGTGTTGGTTATTGCCTTACAATGTCCTCCTTTGTACTCGGTGGTAGAGGATTATTATCAGGAGAAGGCATGGGATGGACTGTTTTGACACTGTAAGTCCCTGGGATGTCACTGGTAAGACCAAACTTCGGTTGACAGGTATTCCCAAAAGTAGCTTGGATGCCCCTTTCACTACGAATACTCACTCTTCAATGACTATTTCATCTAAAGCAAGGTTCATGAGTGCAAATCCCACTCTCGTCAGGGGAACATCTCCTGCTCCAACAAGTTCTCTGTCCGGTTTTGATGGCGTCCCATATGACTCCTTGTAGACGGATTCTGGCATCACAGATACTTGCGCTCCTGTGTCAATACACCAGGTCAACTCTTGGTCTTGTATCTTGAGCTTGATGTGCCATCCTGAGTCACATGTAGATGGTTGATGGGTCGCAGCTGGTTCTGCGGTGGACCCTTCACAAACAGAGTTTGACATGGGCATGGTATTAACTCCTCCAACAAATGTGGGACAAGAGTTGGCCACAGTTATGAGGACTTGGTTGACCATGTGTTCATACCTTCGTAAGGTGCTGCCAGTTTTATCTTCTTGAAATATCTCCATACTTTAGCAAGTTTGTAAGGTATTAGTGTTATCTTCTCGATGTTAATCCATATGTTGGTACATTTGTAAGGTGCTGTTTGAGTCTTATCTTCAGGTGTTTATGTGTGAGTCCTATCTTCTAGGCATTCCTCCATGTGTTGGTATATTCCTAACCTGCTGAAAGCCTTATCTTTTAAACATTTATCTGTACATTATAAAAATTCGCTCGTCAGTATTGTCTCCTTGACCTTTCTCTGTATGTTAGTACCTCGTAAGGTACCACTTTTGTCTTCTTGATTTTCTCAGTCCAAACTGTAACAGCAGTCTTTTTATAGGTGACAATTACGAAAATTACTGCAGTAACAGTAGTTTTCTTGTCACCCATAAAAAACTAGTCTGCAAATTATTAGGATGGCCTTTGAGGGACCAGTCCTACAGTTGAGCATTTTTAAGGGTTTTCATGTAAACCTAGTATCACAGGCAACATTCCAGGTCTCATGCACTTGATTGCACTCCATGGTAGAAAAGGATTCTCAGCAGTGCTGCATTACCCGTCTGGAAAACTGCCCTACTTGCAGCCCTGAAAACTAGGGAGAACACTGCTTTTTTGTAAGAAAACGTAAGTTTGTCTCTCACAGCTTGCTCATAGAAATCTGCGAGAAATTTGCACTTGGTGGCCCTTCCTTTGACGGTGACTACCCAAGAATCAAAGGTTTGTGTGTAAGATGAAGCCAAAATTTCTCTTGTAGCATCAGTTGAGGATCCCGTTTTTGAAAGTATTCATCGAACTTTGCTATAGCAGTTGCCTATTCACTTTGTTGTCAGGATTTTCGGCTGGGAGTTTATCTTTTCCTCCTGCGGGATCTTCACGTTTGGGTAAGTAAACGACGTTTGACTCACTGATGTGAGTTAATAGCGGTCCCACCTTCATTTCATTGAGTTTCTTGGAAGCTCCAGTTGCCTTAAGGCAAATTTCGAATTTTTGTTTCCATTTTCCCCACGAGTGAGCAGGATTTCCTATCGAAATTTCCAGAGGTTCCAGCAGCTTGACATATGGCATGCTTTCCACCATCTTGTTTGAATCCACGTGTGCAGTGCAAAGAGTTGATTTGTCTATTCAATCTGCTTTGTCTAACTGATCTGATCGCAGTTGCTTTAGGTTAGTGGAAAGATCTTGCTTCTGACGCCATGACGAATCTGGTAAGGCATGAGGTAACAGCAGAATCCAATAAACACAACGAGCTTTTAATGGCATACTGTCTGACTTACATTTTATCTTCCATCCACATGGCGGTCAGCGGCCTATCTAGGTACTTCATGTTACTACTAACAGCATTAGCCCACAACCAAGCTTTGCTAACTGAGATTCATTTGCAAGAACAACAGAACTCTGTAGTAGTAAAGAAATTTGTTCTGATAGTGTGATTGTGTTAGAAGTCCCAGAGGGAAATATAACTGGAAATGCTGCCCATTATCCTACATACCTCACAAACGAAATAATCCTTTAGTGAGGGCATCCGATCATGAATTCTAAGAGAAATGTTATCAAGTTTTATGTCAGTCATTACAAAACAGTGCAGGGGGCAGATTTGGTGCAAACTATTCCTAGTTATAATTACGTTAGCCTGCGAATACAGCCGCCTCTCATTCACGTCCCGCAACGAAGAGTGAAATGTGTGACATACAAGAGTTATTCATAACACCAGTAATTTTAAGTCAGTGAAGTATGATTGTCCAGGTGAGTGTAGACCTCAGAGAGACTGTTTGTGATGACAATGAGTGAGATTTCAATAACCTGAACGGAAATAATCATCAGAGTCAAGCAGTGACTTCTGCTTAGGTTGTCAAAACCTCAGTCAATGTCACCACAAACGTTCTTTTTCAGGGCTACACTCACCTGGATGATCACACTTCACCCACTTATGGTATGACTCCTGGGTTCAAATCATTTACGGTAGTAGTAATTTTATTTGAAGTTAATTATTATAAAAAGAAGTTAAGGTTATGAGTAGAAGAGGAAGAGGATAAGACATCTTCTCTAAGCATCAAGTTTCTCAAAAAGATTATTTTGCTTGATTTGTTAAAGTAAATATAACTTGTAAGTAAATGCATTATACGTTATGGCTTAACCGAAACAAGGTATTTTGGAGCTTGTATGCAGCCAACTAAACACTCTTCAACAGGTAAGCTTCCTGTCTTTCAAGTAAAGGTTATTTTACCATTACTAGATGTATCTCTTGCACAAGTATAGTGGAAGCCTGATATAATGAACCCCTATATTACGAAGACCCCGGTGTAACGAAATTGAAATTAGGGGTGAGGTTTATCTGTGAGAACATCTATAAAAAATGTTGGTTAAATTTTCATAAAATGACTGTTTTGAGAAAATCTGTGCTCTATTTCGCTAGCCAGTGGTAAATACGTTTACACAGAATGAAGAAAAAACTCATGGATATCTTGATGCCGAGTTTTCAGGCTTCATTTTATAGCCACTGGATGAACCTTCTTCAGTCAGAAATGCTAGTAGCTGCTGCAACCAATTTGTACTGTAGACAGATAGATTATTTGCACTTTTACTAGTATGCTGTAATACAAGAGGGAACAGTCAATAAACTTCAACACACACACGCACGCACTCAAAGGCCCTTTCTTATTTTAGAATCTCGTGTCATGTGATTCCTACATCATCTTTAAGTATTCAATGGCACCAAACATTACTTGTCCCCAGTTCCCTCTCTTCCGGTCAAATACTTGGTTAGTACGCTTGCTTCAAAGTAAAAAATGTGCTTTTGTTGAGAGGTAAATTTTTACCAAAGAAACAACTTATAAGCCAAAAATGCAGGTAGAAAAGTTCTAAAGAGATCGCCATCATGTATTAGGTGTGTAGACATGCCCTTCTTTAATTTCAGAGGTCGCATGTAACCTTAACTATTGAAACAAGCAAATTTTTGCTGAAGCTTACATTCACTTAAGAAAAGTTAATCAAATGTTTCTCACTGATTGACTGTAAATCTGGGATGCAGCTTATCTGCGAGTGTGCCTTATATGCTGTGTTTACAGTAATTATTAATTTCTGACTAGATATTATGCATGTATATTCAACCGTTTAATTATTTTCATACAACATGCATGCTTGCTGCTCTTTTCCAACCTCTGCATGTTAATCAGAATTTAACCTGTCTCACACTCTGTACAAACTGTACTGATCAAGTGGTTACACCAACACCATTGTGCTGTGCAATGATCTTGCAGAAATAATGCATTGAGGTGTTTGTTTGTATCAGTTACATGTATGTCATGGCTGGGTTGTTCAAAGCAGGAGTAAACAAGCTGAGGATTTTCGTAGAAATTTGAATGCCATTTTATAGCTCAATGACATGTATTTCTGTAAATTACTTTTGTTCTGCAATTTGGTTTTGCACTCTTTCAAAGTGTCACTTAATAATTAGCGGTGGAGATACTTTTTGACAAGGGAAACAGAAATGAAAATAAGTGAAATGATCTTCCCAGTGCGTACCAACTTAAGCAAATGCTTTGCAGCCTGAAAAAGATTTCAAGGCTACAGCGTATTCGACCCCATGACCCCTGTGATACCATTGTGTTGCTTTTCCAACTGAGCTATGAAGCCTTGAGATGATGGGTTTTGGGTTTTAATATTCCGCAAGTGGAATGGGTGACGTAACGAACAAATGAGAGAAAATTATGTGAACTGTGGTATTAACACGAAATGGGCAGAATGATCTTCCCAGTGTGTAGCAATTTAAGCAATTGCTTCTTAGCCTGAAAAAAAAAAAAACAAGATTTCACGGCTACAATGAGGTTTGAGCCCATGACCTTGAGATGTTGGGAGCAGATCAATTTTGACATAAATTTGGTCAACTTTTAACACAGTGTTAGTCATTTAGCTTTTGATACTAGGGGGTTGCAGAGCTATGGCGAAATCCATTGCAGCATTGTTATCCATTAACAGTAAGCTGTTTTTCGGCATGGTGCCTCAAGTACTTGTAATGCAAGAGCAATGTGTGGATAACATGGACAGTAATCCATGATGGACCATTGTGGACCATGGATCTGGTCCAGACCAGTTCTGTGGGCCACCTCTGTTACAAGTAGTTTGCAATTCCGTTTATTGTAGCTTCCGGTGTGTACACACGTGTTATGCATAAACTGTCAATCACGTAAGTATACTTTGCTTCTCTCTAAAATCGCGTTTGATTGTGTAAAAATACAATATGGTGTCAGGATAAAACCATGCTTTCGAAAGCATCACAAGCCGTAAATTTGACGAAACATACCTCGAGGTCGCTAAATATCCCGTCTAAGAAGACGTAGTACAAAATACGGTAATTCGAGAGAGAGAGAGAGAGAGAGAGAGAGAGAGAGAGAGAGAGAAGAACTGCAAAAACAAAACATGAAGCGCCGACTGCTCCTGCCATCCTAGCCTTGACTTTCACATCTAATTTTCCAGTACTGACAAGTTTCTGGCGACAGGATAAAAAAAAAAAACTGAGAATTTTTAGACAACAATGGGAAGACAAAGAAGAGCTGGCAACCGGTCTCCACAAGCGCCCCAAAGCTATTAGACTAGCCACTCTAAGCTTGCTAATGGGAAAGGACTGTCTGCAAATATTTTTAAATCTTCAGTTGACTCCAGGAGAATGGGGAAGCGTGAGCTCCAGCTTAGCCACTTTGGAAGCATATTTCAAACCGACAGCAAGTGAAGTGTACGAGAGATATCTGTTTATTTCGTTTACACAAGGTCCCAAAGAAGGAATTGACAAATTTGTCAGTTACTTGAGAAGCTAGCCTCATCGTGCAAGTTTGGCATGCTTTAATACTGACGAAATGATCAGAGATGGGATCGTTATCAGGATCCAAGATTTAGCTACAAAGCCCCGGCTGCTCAAATAAGAGGAGTTGAACCTGGACAAAAGGCTGAAAATCTGTAGGGCAAGTGAAATTGCAAGGAAGTAGTTGCAGTCGATGAAACTGGATCAAAACAAGTTGATGTCTCGGGCACTCAAATGAAACGTCAAACCAAAACCTCACAAGAAAACAGCATTGAGGAAATATCGAGCTCTGGTCGCAAAAGAAACGCCCAAACACACAAAGAAAAGTTGCGGCAGATGTGGCGGTCCAGATGGTGTAGAGATTCTAAGGGATGATATGCTTAAGGCAGGCTGTTGAGACACACAGGAAGAAGTAGGGGCAGACCATGACCAAAATCTGAGAAAACTCCGTGACAGAGCTAGAGAAGCCAACCGAAACTTGAACAGCAAGAAAATGAACCTGAGGAATCCACAGGTGAGTTTCATGGGTCATGTGATGAGCAATTACGGTCTCAAACCTGATCCAGATAAAGTCAAAGTAGTGAAAGACATGTCCAAGCCTACTTTCAAGCAAGAGACACTGACCCTGGTTTTGTTAACTACCTTGCAAAATTTCTGAAGTGGCACAGTCCCTGCAAAACCTAGCAAATGCTCAGTTCCTGTAGTCTAAACAACATGACAAGGCATTTGATGAAGTCAAGAAGCTAGTGGTACAACATCCAGTTCTGAAATTCTGTGATGTTAATTAGGACGTAACCATCCAGTGTGACACCAGCAAATGAGGCCTAGGTACGATACACCTGCAGAATCGACAACCAGTTGCCTTTGCATCACGAACACTGTCCTTGACAGAAGAGCAGTATGCACAGACCGAAAAAGAATGCTTAGCAATAGTATTTGGCTGCTAGAAGTTTTCACAGTGCATATCAAGAAGAGAGAAAGTTACCATAGAGTCTGATCATAAACTGCTGCAGTCCATTTTTAAGAAATTACTTTTACAAGCACTAATGTGTCTTCAGAGATTGACGCTCCGATTGCAGAGAAACAAACTTGATGTAGTCTACAAACCAGGATCAGAGATGCTCGTAGCTGGTCACTTGTCCAAAGCCTTTCCGAAAGACACTGGTCCTGATGATGAAGATTTTCAAGTTTTTCGCCTTGGAACTAGAGTTGATGACCCCTCTCAGTACAATCAAGATTAGCAGTGAGAGACTACCCCAGTTGCAAAGGGCTACTGAGCAAGACCCAGTCATGCAGACCTTCAAGACTACCATTCTGATGGGCTGGCCAGAACACAGAGAGGAGATACCATCCATATCAGAGAGTACTGGAATTTCAGGGAGGAAATGACCCTTCAGAATGGCATCCTTTTCAAGAATCGGCGAGTAATCATCCCAAAGGCGATGCGAACAGAATTAACAGCCAGAGCTCACTCTAGTCATCGAGGAATTGAAGCGTGTCTCTGAAGAGTGAAAGATGTCGTCTTCTGGCCCTCCATGAGTAACAATATCCTGGAAGCTGTCGTGGAAGGTGAAGTCTGTCCCGAGTTTCAGATAAACAACGGAAACAGCCAATGCAGTCACACGAGCTACCCTACAGACTGTGGAGCAGAAGTTTTATCAGACCTGTTCACCTTGAACTCCAAAGACTACATCGTGCTGGGAGACAGCTACTCAGATTTCATAGAAGTGGGAGAGCTTAGAGGCACCACATCTAGTGACATCACATTCCTAAAGAAGCAGTTTAGTCAACAATGGCCCGCAGTACTGTAGCAGAGAGTTCACTGAGTTCTCCATAGCATGGGAGTTCAAACACGTGAAATCATTGCCGACACATGCCAAATGAACTGGAATCATTTGGCAGTTAAAGTTGCAAAGGAGATCTTTAAGAAAGCTTACCGGGACAAGAAGGACCCTTGGCTGGGGCTGTTGGATCAAAGAAACACGCCCAGGCAAGGTGTCAACTCAAGTCCAGCGTAACGACTTATGTCACAAAGAACCCGCACTCTGCTACCTGTGTCATCAAATCTTTTGTACCCTAAAGTGGAAGAAGGTGTAACCGAGAAGTTGAATATCAAAAGGCAGAAGGCCAAGAGTTATTACAATAGAGGTGCCAAGTTACTGCCCGAGCTTGAAGTAGGTCAAGAAGTCCGAGTTGCTGGGCAACGCAGCAAAAGCTGGGAAGCTGGTATCTGCATCCAGAAACTGTCAGATCGCTCATACATAGTAGAGGTCAGTGGAGCAACAGTGCAGAGAAACAGAGAGACATTGAGGCTCAAGTGTGATGGCAGCTCGATCTCACAGAGGAATGTGAAGGATACTGTTATTGAAACGAAAGTGCAAGCACCTGAATCAGCAAAGGCAGAAGGAGCACCAGTAGTGACAAGCACCCACCAGAGTAAGGGGACAGCACCAGTGGTGGGCAGTGTCATGCAACAGATCACCCCTAGTGTGCCCATGAAGATCACTCGCACCAGGACTATCAGGACACCAGTACGGTTCAAGGACTATGTTTGAGTTATCAGAACTGGGCACTGAACATTTTTCACTTAGTCATTTGTTAATTGTTTTTATTTGCATTTATCCGTTGCTTCAATCAAGTTAGTATCTTCATTTCCTTTTCATTTCAAAAAGGGGGGGATGTTACAACTAGTTTGCAATTCTGGGTATTGTAGCTTCCGGTGTGTAGACTGTCAATCAAGTAAATAAACTTTGTTTGTCTCTAAAATGGTGTGTTTGATTATGTAAAAATACAATAACCTCATGTGGCGCAAATGGGGGACTATGTTTGCAGAGTTGTCTATTAAAGTGATGTATCATAGTAGGAAACCAGGGCATGGAAGCAATTAATTTGCTAACCATAAATTCTACCATTAAGAATGCTTCCCGCATAACTACAGCTCTTAAACTTACTTGTTTCTGATCGTGACAGGGCAGCCGTGCCTGCAGAAGAGGGCTTGCAGTAAAGCCTTTGGTAACCATGGTCTTAACAAATCCAACGAACTCAGTTGCACCATACAGCTAACCTGATAACTTATTATTAATAACATCAAAACACTACTTATCTCCAAGGATTGCTGCAGCTTTGATCTCTTGTTTAATGAAGACTCCGGGTAATCCTTTCACTTGAGATCATTGTATAGAGCTTCGTAATAGTTGTGGCCAGTGTATGAAAAGCACTGCAGAGGACAGTACAGAGAAGAACAAGAAAAGGAAGTTAAATAAATTACTTATAAAACTAACACAATAGACAAAGCAAAACACAAAACTCGAATAAATATGGTAGGGTAACCACAGCAGCAAATAGCCAATTACTGTGGGCCCGATTAAAAAAGAAAAAAAAACAATAAAGTAAGCTAAAATGGATACACTTAATGGCAACATGTTACTGGATGAGCAAAGCTCCGAGGACAGTTACATTTAAGACATATAGCTTTAAAAATCAATGACCTTACGTACATAATGGTGGCTAGCTATTCGTGACTGGATATACAGGAAAGGATATAGAATTTTCTTTTGAATAAACTTCTTGGGCATTTCCCAGGAATATTCAACAGTGACACATCCCCTCTCGTGTGGTTCTGAAACATGAGTTATCTGGAATTTTGTTTCCATGAATTGTTGCATGAAGTTCAACTGGCTAAACTTCAATTCAAGTTCAGTTTGTTGCAAATCATCAGAAAATCTGAGCTAGACTGCAACGATCCAACCAGTCTAATGAGTTACAAGAGTTAAGTTGGCTTGTTACCCCTTTTGCTGCCTGAACATTTCTTTTGAAAATGTGGCTTCAAAATTTAGGGTTGTCGTCCACAGGGCTAATTCTTGGACTGGGTCCATGAGATGGCCACAGACAGGTTCCATGGGGGTGGTCCTTGCAGCATGATGTTTTGTATACATCCCTACCAGAAGGAGTCGGTGCCCCAAATGTACAGTCTGGTGTTGCTCATAAGACTGTCAAACCAAAAGGTTAACACTGCAGTGTAAAAATGTGAGATTTGAAATAGAACTGAAATGAGTGTATCCTAATCATTTTCCTTTCCAATGTTTTGTTTTGTTCCTAGTAAAATACTGGTTGTATGCCTTGTTGGGTACCTTTGCTGAAGTGTTTCCAGAACACATGATTGGCCATTCAGATCGGCTTGTTTCGATTTATGTCAATGTTCTTAAGTCAGAGGTACTGTAACTTCTTGCATCTTTATTATACAGTTTGTTTATTTGTCAGATGTTTTTCTATTTTAGGTCATAAATATGAAGAATAAAATCAGCGTGACAACAATTTGCAATCTTAAGATGTTCGTCTTGCATGAGTTGGAAAGTTCCTCTTTGTATCTTCTTCATTTTTGATTGTTCATTTTTGTTGGTAGATGACAAGTAAGACTAAGAAGCCTGACATGCCTGTAATTGCTGGGTGTTTACGAGGTTTGGCATCCTACCTGACTAACTTCACACAATCTGTGGAAGAAGGTTAGTTATCATTGTTAGCACAAAAATGCAAGGCTTTGGCTGGTTAAAACCCTGAATGCCGGAAATTCAGAAACAAAATTCTGAAAAAAATATTTGCAGTCTTCAGGGCGTTTCACTGGTTAAGAACATTTGGCTCATCGATAGTGTTTCAACAGTCTTAGACTTTGTGCTATAAATTTGACAGTTAATATTTTGTCATTGAAGATTCTTCCCCTCTCACCCTTATCAATCTTGTTCTGCTACTCCAAAACAAACGTGAAGGTGAGAAGAATCCTCATGGATCTTAAACTAATACTAAAAGGTTCTGAAGGATATTTCAGTGACCCTGCAAGATCCTCAAAAATCTTCAAGGCAGTTGTACAGATCCTGCAAGATCAAGGATCCAAAGGACAGTTGTACAGATCCTGCAAGATGCTCAAGAATCCTCAACTGAACCTATCCCTCAAGATGCTCACGGATCCTCAAGGCCATTATACAGATCCTTCATGTACCTCCAGGATATTGCACCAAGCCAATCTCATTCCCAAGGATCTTGCATTGATCCTGCGATATTCTCAAGGATCCTCAAGGAACTGGCACTGATCATGTGAGGTCTTCAAGAATCTCCACAGATCTTCATTTGTCAGTGGCACCAGAACATTCTGTTTATAACATTTGTGTATCTGAAAAATGTTGATGTTTAAATAAATTAGCTTTCATTTGGAGACCCACTCTTGGTGGGACAAGACACTTACACCTTGAAGACTGCGTGAAGCAATAATTTTTTTACCACACCCATCCATTATAATAACACGTGTTTGAGCTGTTTTAAGGCAGTGTCACACTATAATCTGTAATCTTATGGTGGTCTAAACCAGAGTTCCTGATCCTTGTTATGGGCTATCCAAATTGGCAATATTTGGCATACCGGTTAATGCATGTGTGCCCACTAACAGTGCCAAATGACAAAACGTCTTTGTGATATTTAGTGGTGATCAATTTTGTGACAAGAAGCGTATAAAATTACCTGGTAAGATGGTTAGAGTGGCCCCAAGCATAAAGCCAAAATCGAGTTTGCTGTAGCCAAGTTAATATGCAGATCCTGTTTCTGAAGGGGGGTTTATAATCATTTTTACTTATTTCTCAAGGTTCTAGGTATGCCAAAGATGTTTACAACTATGCCAGGAAAGCTATTGATCCACAGGTATGTGATAATGACACTGCTATGCAATAATTAGACTTGTTACAGGATCTTAGTCACGAGTGCACCTCCCAGCTGGCTTATGAAAATCTTGAGCACTTTAGCCTCCATTTTTCAAGTTTGTTCTAAAGACAAGTTGAAGGTCTTTGTCGTTCCTTATCTTATCTATCCTTGCATATTGTTTCAAGGCTTTGTGGGTTCAAGGGTTTGTGGAATGTTACTGTCAAATTTCTGGGTACATTTTTATCTGTTCAAGGCTTTTTCAAGAGTGATTTAGGGGATCTTTTAAAGTGTTGAGTGTCTTGGTATGGCAGTTGTGAGGTGGAAGCAATATGCAGAGACTTATTCGCACTGCCAAGAAGAAATGTGTTTGTATACATAAAAAGGAGCCTTGATCGATTTTAATTGACAATATGGCATACTTAACGTCGGAGCTCAGGCTCATTATTTTGCAGCAGTTTATGTTATATGTTAGAATAAACGGTATTTTTCATTGTGAGGAACTGCATTGTAGTGTACATGGAATGTAGCATGAAAGTGGACTACTTTTATATACCGTAATGCAAAACTGTAGCAAGTAAGTTGTATCTGATATTATTTTTGTGCCTTGGTTCAGTTGGTGATGATTTATTTTTAACTCTTTTCAGGTTAATTTGAGTCGTTATGAAGTACCAAGAGGTGGGTGCAAATCTACAGAACAAGCTACTACATCTAGAGACAATTAACAAATTTCCTCCAGTTTTCCATGGTATGGCCTCTTATTTCCCACGATTTTCGTCATCTAGCTGTGAAAATGTTGTGGAAAATCTGGGAAATAAGAGGCCATACCATGGAAAACTGGAGGAAATTTGTTTTTTGGCACAGAAAAAAGAAATTTAAAGCATTTAACGTTGTGTTTAGAATTTATAATCTCTTTCATCGTGGCGTTGATCATTAAAATTTTACGGAGTGGTAGGTTTCATCAGGACTGATGGCTTTCCACTCGAAAATATCAAGACAAGACAAAATAAAACAGTAAAATGGGACAGAAGCATCGAATTAACAAATTGATGTCAGTTTTTTATGCGTCTGTCCTCTTATTGATGGTAAATTTTGTCATCACATTGTCAAAGTGTTGTAGATCCACGAGCCGCAGGCGAGTTTGTTTAACAAACTAAGATGGTGAATTCTGACGTTCCTCACAACAGTAATCTTGTTTGTGAACTGCATAGAAATTACCGGCCTGTTCAAGTCCAAATTCTGTCTTCAGTTCAATCAAACAGGCACATGATGGCGCCATTGTGCGAACGGATTAGGATTACAAACTTGTTCGGTTCAACTCTCCCAGCTAATATGGTGAAATCGTACAGCTTCAATCCGCTTTGAACGATGATTACAGCAATGTTTCAAGAAAAATTAAACACGCACCACATTTCAGAGCCAATAATGAATAATTAGAAGATGTTCTCCTGAAAACTTGTGCCACTGGAGCAGTTTCATTTATTTATTCAGCTTTGGAAATAAATGCTGCAACACTTTGCAAGGTCTTGGTGCCTTTTGTTGTTCAGTCATGTAACCGATTCTTGTTCCCTTTTCATCTCTTTTCTCGTTTTTCTTTCTTTCTAGTGGTTGAGGTTTTAATAAAATTAACAATTTTAGTGTAGTCAGCTTTTGCACAGCTAGGGCCCGGTGATTGTTTGTGAAGAGCTGTTGTACCTAACATTCATCGTTGCATCTGTACACTCAATTGTTTATGGGGAAAGAGCCAAAAAATAATGTACACAACTCCTCCTTCAGCCCCGTTGGTATTATAAACATTAAGCATCACATTTCCAAGAAATCTTGTGACCAAGCACGAGAATATGCTTGTTAATTTTTCTGTTAGGGAATGAAAACAAAAATCGGACGTTTGCCATTTGCCCTAAACATGATGCTTATTCGCTCTATTTAATGTTGGCTTTATTGGAGGAAGTGGTTTCTGTAATATCATTAGTGAACTTTATTATTTTTTATTTCATTTTTTAATTTAAAATAGGTACTAAGTTCCAATTGTTTATGTTAAATTTGATGTCAATTCATAATCTTACATAGCTGGCTTGGCCCTCTTTGCAAAGCATGCTGGTCAGTTCAAGGAATACATTGCAAAGGACCATGAGGTTAGCAGCTGTTTAATGTATCATCTGTTTAATATGCATTCAGATTTTGCCTGATTTATTTTGGAAAAAACGCATCTGCTCTATAATGTCTTAAATGTACTGGATCTTGTGTTTCTCTGGAAATTGAGGGCCAGATCACGTGTACAATGGATTGGATTGTTTTGTGCACGTTGATTGTTATGTTACAATTTCTTATAATTCAAACCTCTGTGTGGAGAGTTATTGACAAGCAAGTGTCCTGAATCCTTTGCTTTCCATTTCATTTCTGTTCACTTCACATGCCTTGCCAGGAGCCCTCGACTACTGATGCTATACAGCAAAATCCTGCTTTAACGAACCCAGTTTATTAAGAGCCTGTTTGATAGGCTTGTTATTTAGAACCCTAGCATACAAGAACCCTTGTCGTGAATTAATTAAAGGAAAAATACTGAAATTGCAATCAGGATATGGAATAATACATTTATGGACTCTCTGGCACTGACTAGTGAATAGTAAAACAACATTTGCAACAAACCTTGAAAAAGATGTTTCAACTGAAAAGCTTCGGCCTTCTTCGGTTTGAAGGTGGAAAAAAAGCCGTTGTTTGAAATGAAATGTCACAAAGAATCTTTACAGGGATAAAGTGGATCATAAGACCTAGTGGTATGTTTATTCTGTGTGTGTTTAAAATGTAGTATTTAAAGGCATATTATACGTTTGTGACACAGATGCAAGGTCACAACCATATTGAAGAAAGCGCTTTTGCCCTTGAAAAGATAAAAACTATTCACCAAATATATAAGATCCTTTTTGTTGGTTCTTATAGCATGGAAAAATTCCAGTTCTTATAACTTGCACTTGTAACGTCAGCATAGGGGGCAGTTCTCTCTCTAGCCCACACTGGAGAAGAACGAGTCATAAGCTAATTACGCTGCACACCCTGAACTTAACCACACTAGGCATCAACTTCCGGCAGTAATTAGAGCGTTGGAAAACAAGCAAGAACCCAGAGGGACAAATGGTGAGATGGCTGGAAAACTGCAGACCTATAATTTTCGTGTTACATATCGGGCAGTAAAGGTCACTGAAATGCTGATGTGTTGTCATGATAACCCTGCTTTGACAAAAATTTGCAGGCATTGTCAAGAGGAGAAAGAATTCTGAGAGATAGTCAGGGCAGCAAGGCCATGAAAGATTTTACTGGATCCATTGTCGCCATAATGTATAAGAATGGTGCCAAAATTGTGACCTGCGTGCTTCTAAGAAGGTTCCAAGAGTGATGCAGAGATAACCACTGCAGCTCTATGATTTGGGAGATCGTATGGAGCTTGTGGCCATTGAGGTTTTTGGGCCTCTTCCTGAAGCAGTGACGGAAACATATACATTCTGGTGGCAATGGACTACTTCAGTAAATGGCCAGAAGCCTACACACTTCCAAATCAGGTAGCTGTCACTGTTGTCAATGTCGTTGTATCTCAGTTGTTCCATAGTTTTGGCTTGCCAGCTGGCTTGCTGCCTGCTTCGCCTGCTTCGGGAGATGTGCTCCTTGCTAGGGAGCTGTAACACTAGGACAACTGCCCTGCATCCCCAGTCTGATGGCATGGTGGAGTTTTGCAACCGAACTTTAGGAGATCAGCTGGCTACATTTGTTCAGGATTACAAGAGAGACTGGGACCTGCATTCAACACTGCTTCTTATGTCCTGTTGGACAACTGTTTGTGAGACCACGAATCTCTCCTGTTTGGGTGAGAATTGCGTGTACCATTGGACCTGCTCATGGGGTGGCTGGCTAATGACCTTGAAGAACAAACTTGTCTCTAATGTATTGAGAGACTGTTTATGATTTCACTGGAGATCATCAGCGGGGCAGTAGCCACTGAAATAAGCGATTGTGCGACATGTACAGTGTAGCCTATACCTTGAACAGAGGAGCAATTTTGTGGCTGTACAACCTCAGGTGCAAGAAAGGCATATCTCCAAAGCTGAACTGGCCTTGGGATGGGCGATATGCTGTGGTGAATGACTAAATGACATTGTGTACCAGATTCAGTGGGGTGCTCCTCAAAACCCAAAGTTGCGTATAAAGACAGTCTCTGGAAATACGGTTGGGAGGCTGGTGGCATCTGGTTCGAAGAATCAGACAAAGGAACATTTTTGCAGCAGGAGATGCTTGCAGGCACTGCTAAATGGAACACCCCACCCAGTTACCCAAAATGGAGAAGAGACATGCCCCCCAAGATTTAAAAGAAAACACTCCCAGACACATATTCCCCAGGAGAGAGGAGATCAGGTGATGGGGAAGGTTTCAAAGAAGACACACAAGATATAGAGACCTTTTCATGATTTGAACATTTGCAAAACACCATAAGCCTTTTTTTTTTTAGGACCATTAAACATTTTAGACAGCTACTGTTGATGTTGCTATTGTAATTTGTCTTTTCTGATATCTGGGACAGATAATCAGTCTCAGAGGTGGGCAGTGTAATGCATGAAATAGTGTACAAATATGGTTTGTCCATATTGGGGTATACCATGCAGTCAAGAGATTTTGTTGTGTGGACCTTTTATATGGTGCACAGTGTTCGGAAAGGTTATTAACAAGGACACTTACCCAAGGAGTTTAACAATATAATTGGGTATTGGTAATTTGTCAGGAGAACCTGACAAACAAGCCGTATTTCATGTAGGGCAGTATCATAGCTCCATCCTGCAGACGTGCCTCCATTGAGAGTAAAATATCTTTTCTTATCCAGGATTTGTATGAAGCATTTTATCGCTGGTGCAAGCATAACAACCCTGAAACGAGCTATGCTGGATATTTAGCCATGGAAGCTTTCCTGAAGCAGGTATTTTTAAGAACATGGTTCCTTAATAAGAATATTTTGTAGCTTCCCTTACTGTACATGCCCATCTTTCAAGGATAACAAAAATTGTTTGAGATAGCAAGAGTGGTTTAATCAAAAATTTAAACACGTGAGCTATTATACAAATCATCGAGCTGTTAGTGTTAAAACATTGACTTTCCATACTGTTGTAATTTATTACCTTTGTACTATTATTTAATTGGATAGTGAGGACCAGAAATTAATTCAATAAATGGCTAATTCAATAAATGGCTGGTACAAAGTTACACTAATATTCAACAACAGTATTATCGATTCTATAGATATCAGAACACTTTGTTTCAAGAAACGGGGATAAATCAGAAATAGCTATGTTTAAGGTGAGACTTTTCCTTGTTGATACTAATTAATTTCACATTATTCAATACTGTTTTATTACCTTATTACTAAAACGTTTGAAGACTGTGGGAATCAGTTGAGTTACTTTGAGGGTATAATATATTGGTCTTGCAATAAATTATTATGTGAGAAGACAAATTGATATTCGAGTTACAAATGACATACATAGAGTTTTTTGCTCATTGAACTTTTTTTTTACCCTTTCAGTATTTTATCAAGAAATTCCGTGCAATTATTGATTCTGCTTCCAGTGATACAAGACAGATGTCGATTGCAATCCGAGGTTATGGCTACTTCTCAAAGGTAGAACTGTTCCATTTAAGTAAGGAAGTAATTGGGTAATAGTTCATATCAGACAACCATTTTTTACTTTAATTTCATTTTTTCACAGAGAAAGAATTATGCGGGTTCTTTAAGAACCATACTTTCAAAAATACATTTTTTCATTGAAATATTAAAGACCTCTCCAGAGTCAAAAAGGGGTGGGCCTAAGTCATAATTTCAATGAAACCCCTCTAAGTACGCAGGCAAACCAAGCTGGGTAATATTTAGCTGTGTATTTGCCTAATGCCATGTGTTGATCCTATGTGCTCCTAGCCATGATAGTCTCCAGTTTTGAGTTGGTGTCCCCAAATGCTAACAGTGTCTCCCAATACTTTATGAATCCAAAACTGCCTCATCACTGGTCAATGGCCAAGCAAATTTTTCCCACATCAGAGAAATGTCCAGACATCATGGCCAGACAGATTTTCTTTATTAGAACTGACCACCATTTTGTAGTTGAATGAAAATCTACCTCGAGCGTCCTTTTCTCGAGCCAAAAATGATGAAGTGGTCAGACAGGCCTGCAAGTTCAATGTTTTCAGTTCAATGTTTTCATGTTTTGTGGATGTTTAACAGCCCTGCAAACTTTTTATGCAAGCTGAAGATGTGAAGTTTATGTTCAGTGAGATGATGCAGAGGAGTGAGCAGATATATCTCAGGTAAACTATGTTCAAACATCTGATCATGAGTGATGTGTCCACTTTTCTGTAATTATCAATTAATTGATTTGCAAGTTAGCTGGAAACTCACTGTGCGTTTGATAGTCACAACAGCACTTGCAAAATCTGCACATTATATGTGAGCAATAGACACTGCACTGATGAGTATGACTAACAATTAGTTTTCTCATAAATATTGTGATACTCACCTGCCTTTCAGTATCACTCCTTCAGCAAACAGTAAGGTGTAGGCCGGTAGCCCACAACTGCCGTAGCATAACCGAATTCTTGCAGTGTGACTAAGATTGTTTCTACAATACTAGCCCTCTGCTTGGGATGTTAGTCTATGACAATTCTATCTGCCAGCAAAGAGATTTGTTTCTAAGTCAATGGAGGTAAGAAACGTGAATAATCTTGTGACTCCTTTTGGCTGCTTCTTGCATGCATTTGCATTCACTTGCATTTGCTTTCATCCCTTTGATCAAGTTCAATTTCACATGCTAGTGAACCTAAGCTGTTCATCTCCTGGCCACCCCATGAAGTTATCTCACGTTGCTCTCAGTGGATAGCAAATTTCTTTTTTTCTTAGGAAACAGTGGATGGACTTGAATCACTGGGCTTTGGTTTGAAAGTCCTACTTGCTAACCACTTAAGACTACTGAAGTGCCTGGCTGGGAAGACGTTAATTAAAGCGTGGTTGAATTTAAAGTTAACCAGTTAAACCAACCTACATTGCAAATTTTATTTTAGACAAGATGAACTGGTGGAGGACAAAGTACAGCATCTTCCAAGCTTTCTAGAAGCTCTTTCATGCATTGTTGAGGAGCTGGATGAGGTAGGGAGTATACACAATGATCCTTTTTCTCTGTGTTTTCTACAGTTTTCTCCTGTAGGGCGCAAGACTTCCCTTATAGGCCCACTGCGGTAACAGTCTTACTTATGAATTTCCTAATTGTTGGCAATAGTTATTCAAGAATTTCAATTTGATTACCTCTGCTGATACAGGTGTAAACCTATGCGCGTTACTTTAGATGTTTATGGTGTGTACCCAATAATACTGTAGTGGGTTATCAGGTGACATGGGGCCCAAATATGGTTCTTCCATATTTGGTCAAACCATGTAAAACCAGTGTTGTTGCTGAATACGTATGTATTGGGGGTCTCGTTGCTGGAGAGTAGGAATGTTGAACAAGATTGCACTGCGACTGCATTTGCGGTACCCAGGGAAGTGTAACACTGTTATCAAGAGTGGGTTAAGCAATGTGAGTGTGGCTGATAAGGATAAAGAAATTGTTCTGATGTAAGCCAGGAAGATGAAGCTACTGTGTAGTTCACTTCATTTACCAGCGGAGTCTGAGATGAACATAGCTGCTATGCTGGACGTACTACACTCGATAGGAAAACAAAATCAAAGTTAAGATAAAAAACATAATACAACAAGGAGCTTCAAGTAGCAAATGTCGTAGCACTTCAAAGGACTGGGCAGTCATGGAAATGCCCAAGCAGCTGAACTGAACACTCAATTACGCGGGGATAAACTGACAGTGAAAGTGAATGTTTAGGAGGAGAAATTCCCAAGACAGGTGGCATCTCTGCATTCTAAACAAAGTTTATTTGAGGTAGACATTACAGAAAGGCTCAAGGAGACACGAGAGACGCATCTGAGCACGAAGCCTGTCATAGAACATCCCATGCATGTTAAAATAGAATTCTCCAAACCTATAAAGAAAGCCTTTCCTCTGAAGTCTCCAAAGTTATCAAGAATACAAAATGCTGATCCAAAACCCTCTTTGCTTGACGACAAGTCACAAGCTTACATAGCTCAGCTTGTAGTCTTTGCTGGGATAAATCAGTGGAATGAGAAGCAGAAAGGGAACTTACATTGCAGAAAGCCTCTAGGGTTTTACTTCGACTCTACTGGGAAACATTCCAACACGATCGGCAAGGACTATAAGGAGTAAGTTGCGGCTCTGGGGAACAGATTACTACAAGAACTACCCGAGGATTTTGGAGAGCCTGGGAGGGAGGCGCTTAACAAGGCTGGCTTACCCCTAGAAGAAATGAAAGACGTATTGGAAAACGAGCAAATTATTGATGCTTACCAGGATGGAGGCACTACATTAGAACTGAAACAGAGTTGGCCCAATGATCGCTGCTTTGACCCAGACCTTGGAGCTGAAATTCTACTGGTAAACCTCTTGCAAAAGAGAATTTCAGATTTGTATGAATTGTGGCATCTCGGAAGAGACGTCAACTGAGAACCCTGCTGGCGGTCAATACCAATGGCAGTCTTTACCCAAGGGATTGGAACAAGGGACTGTTGTGCATGTGAAAAAAGTGGACAATATAAGTGAGACGGTTGACCTGTTCCTATTGACCTGTTTGCACCTCGTCTGTCTGTACCAACCAATAAAGCATTCTGCTGTTTTACCTTCCTCGAGTTATATAACTTCATTGACGTCACATGAAGTGCTGTTGTGTATCTAAATTTTGCTTGGTTCTTGTTGGCACAATTTTCATAATTGCAATGTGAACTTCATTGGCAGCCTATGTGGTAGCAGTACCCAGCAGCAGAGAGTAAAGGCACCGTACACTTTTTGATTGACTTGAAAAAAATAATATTCGTCATAAGGTATATGTTAAAACATAATTTATAGCCGTTTCCTCACTATTTGTGAGTTGACCATCTATCTTTTTCAGTGAATAGTAGTGGATATATCCCTTCTCCAAACCGCTCACCAAATACGTATTGCTATTAATTCATCTCCACTTCTCCAGAGACTAATACTTTTTTTCTTTACAGATTTCAGATTCTGTCCTTACTTCCCTGGAGAGACTTGTTGTGGTGTTATTTAACAATTTCACAAGGTTGGCCAAGGGCTCTAAATTTCTTTGTTGTAAGGCCCTTGTCAGAGTACTTTTTAACCTCTCTGCTAAGGGTGCAGTGCTCAGGAGATTTCTGTCAGAAGTAGGTAAGTATTAGTTGTTGGAAGGTCGAAAGCTTGCAAAGGCTATAATTAATGTCCTTTTGTCCTTTGTCTTTGTTTTACATCACCACGTCCCATGTAGTGCTTCCGTTACATGATAGTTGCCCCGTCATTTTAAGCTAGTCATTAAAATTCATGCTTTCGATTATTCCAACTAAACACAAATGCTTAATAACTGTGTCCCTTGGGCACCATCTTAATTATCCCCTGTTCTTTACTTGAATCAATCAAACAAACTGGTGTGTTTTTTTTTGCCCTCTGCTTGCTGAGTGCCTATTTTGTAAATGACTGTGACCTGTTATTTTTTGCAGTGTACCAGGGACTCATTAGAACCTGTTCACATCCACTGGCATTAGAAGAGGTATGTTTCAGCTACAAATAAACTTCTTTCAGTTAGCAGGTTACTGTTTAACTTTTAAAGCCACAGTAATTCTTGTATTATGCAATGTTTTCCAGAGTTTTCTGAACTGGATGGCACTGAAATGGTCCAGTGATAAGCAGCTTAATGTACCACATTATTATTTATAATGTAGGACTACAGAGTTCTTTGAAATCAATTTTCACTGTTGAGTTTAAGTGCCAGTAACCCGTAAACATGTTTTGGTTCAATTGAATCTTTTTTTTTCAGAACCCAATGTTAAAAAGAAAACAGTTTTCTCGTACCGTTTTTTTGTGATGCCATGACAAAAAGAGCGCCCAGGGCAATCGATAGTAGTGGACTTGCTATCCATATTCTAGATACTTTCTGTTAGTTCATTGTAAGGTCTGGACTACAATGGAGTAATGAAAAAAGTTTGTCGTTGTGAGTATAAAAAGAGTCAATTTCTCAATTTTTTCAAGGTAAAAGAAATGGCTGCAACAGAGGATGGTGAAGCAGGAGAAACTTCAACCCCCAAAACATCGTACAAAGATTACTTGGAGCTTTGGGAATTCCTCCTAGAGAAGGGAAAGTTTAAGGTATGGGAATTTTCTTCTTTTCCTTTTAAAAAGTTTCTCTGTAGTAATGGTACTTCGGATTATTTGTTTCTGTTTTGATTGGGCAGATGGCTTGAGTAAGGTTTTGTCTTACTGGTTGTAATTGATAAATCATAGAACTCTTCCAACACAAAGTGCTCTCCTTTCCCTTGTAAACGTGCTACGATTGTGCTGAGGTTAGAGGGGACATTTAAATATTTTTGTTGTCGAGTTTTAAAGGTTTTTATACCGTATGGGTGTAAAGCTACAGTATCTTTCATTGGCTTTGTGCATTTTTGGATTTGTTTCCATTAAGTGATTCTCCATGTTGTTTCTTTACCCAGTACCATAGCACATCCTCGTGTGTTGGGCGCCTAATGGGCTCACACATCTGAGGCAGGTCACCCAGAAACTTTGAAGTATACTTTGTCTCAATCTCCATTTGTAGTACCACCACATCATCAGGTCTCTTCATGTTGAGGATTGCTTTTACTTTTGGAGGGTCAGGCTTAAGACTATCTTTGGTTAAGTGATCACCAACAGACTGACTGCAGTTCTTGGCACTAACGCTCACTGCATCTGTTTGAAAGGGACAAGAAGATTTTGATTTGAAGTGGAAACCTGAAGTGGAAGGCCATTGTGGATCGATAATGCTTCTGGGCGAATACATAATATATGATAAACCTGGTCACGCGATACTCATTGCTTGCCCGTTTGGATGAGTTAATAGTTCATAATTTATGCAGTTGTAGGTCAAATTTCCCATTACCAAAATTGAATTTATCCCTGCAGGAGTTTTGTTAATTTCGTCAAGCTTTATCAAGGTCTAGGAATTGCTTCTTGACGTATTTCCACTGAATATTGCTAACATGTGCTCTTTCTCAGGGAAGTCTCACCAACGTGTATACATAAAGCATAGAGAATTTTTTTTTCATGTGTAGGACCTCAGCCTGCTTGGACAAAAACTGGAACAGCGTGAAACCATGCACAGGATAGTGTACGATGAGATGATGAAGGCCATTCTACGTATCATCCATAAGTTGGACTTGTCTTCCATTAAGGGTTCAGCTTCGGGGTTAGAGGTATTGTCTTGCTGGGAATAAATTATTTACTCCCACAGGGTTTGGACCAAATTTTACACGTCTCTTGTGATATACTTTCAATAAAGAAATTCAATGGCATTTGGTATTATAGTCTTAATCTAGAAACGCTTTTAAGAATATAAACGGATGGTTTGTTTATTAGTTTGGAAACATACTACTTCGTGGGTCCCCAGTGAGCACTTCTTGGTGAAATCTGGATCATCGGTTTTCTTAGCTTTGAAAAAAATCCTGCCACAGTAGACAATTTCGCAGCATAAAGACCTCATTTCTGTGGCAAAATCACCACAACAAATGTGCCGGAATGAGCAATTCAAATGAAATCACATTTTTATTTCTGGTTTGTTTCTAATTTTAAATTAGTTTTGTTTATTTCTGTACCAACGACGTGTTACTTATGACAATGCTAATGCTGGCTATGATGTTGGAACTTTCACCAACACACTGAGGAACAAGCGGGCAGTTTCATGGAGCTCGACATCCCTCAGACAGGCCCTAACAGTCACCATTTCAATGGACTACCTGGTTTTATTTTGACATGAAACCAAAACATGAAACCAGAACACCCAATCCGAATTGTTAGTGATATGAAACCAGAACACGTAAGCTGACTTCATTCATGCAAAGCTAGTCACCAGAAAGTTGAATCACCTTTGAAAATTACTATACAACTATGACGTGTAAAAGTTCCCTTCTGACATTAACATTTTACCTTTACGCTGATGTGATAAAGATGTTGACTTGCCTTTCTGCTATACTTTGAGTGCTTTAGAAGGATCTGTAAACTCGTGCTATAAAGTTAAAAACAGTTTCTTTTGTTGCTGATAGGATGATGTTATGATGGAAGCTGGTCCATCGTCACCAACACATAAAGAGCAGGTGTCTTTGTCTGATCCGGTTGCAGGACTTCAACCTAAAGTGCCCAAAGACTTCCTGATTTTCATTAATCTAATCGAGTTCTGCAAGTGAGTCCAAACACAGCAGTAACATCTCAGTTTGCTATTAGATGTACATTTTTACGAGGGTTGATTTGTCGGATTCTGACGATACTTGTTACATATTACTTTGGTACACTATGACACTGTTAGGAGGGTCGTTAGACGAGGATTTGTGGATCACAAGATCAGTAAAAAATTGTGTTCAGTTTTTGAATTTAAGATGCATGTGATTGAAATAGGTTCAGAAACAAATGTTATGTTTTCAAAATTTGTCGTCAGATTCATTCACTTTTTTATTACTTTGCACTCCACTAAGTATATATTTTCTATTCAGAAATCAACTGAGCTTGCGCATGTGGTAATTCGGCCACTAAAGAAAAAAGGGTTGATAATCTTTCTTTTTTTTTTTTTTTAGGTGTGTTCTTCCTAAATATTGTGTGACAATGTTCGAGAATTGGGTGTACGTGTTTGGCAGAGAGATAATAGTCATGTCCACAAGGTGGGCCTTTGTTTTGCTGTCTGGGTCACAGTCCAAGAGTAAATGTTTTAAAAATACATAATAATGTTACAGTAAATATGTTATAATATAAGAAATAAACGTCATGTACAACATATCGTGCATCCAGCACAGCTGTTGTTGTCCTCCAAAAAAGTAAGGTCCATTTTACGATTATGGCCCTCAAATATATTTCTGGATGTACTGTTTGTTATAACAAGGGGAAGACTGTTCCACAGTTTCGGACCTAGGTACTGCAGGGAGAATTAATTGTATGTTACTGTGTCAAAACGCGGTAAAGAAAACCCTCATTTCCTAGGATTATAGGATGAGTTATTAGGTTGAAAAATATTACAGGGTACAGATTGTTCTTCACTTATACATAAGGATTGCGATTACTCATGTATTCAGGGTCACATTTCTTGGCTACTTGTTTTCATTTTGAACTTCTGGTTTGCTCAAGCGAGAGTTTTTTTGCACATTTCTGCTTTTGATCACCCGTGGGGCGATGCAGTTGTGTATCAGAATAAATCATGAGGTTGACACCAGCTGGTTGTATTTTAGTTGGCAACCATATTGATGTGTGTTGTTTAGTTAATATGAGCAACTACAATTTTCTGCAGAGTGGTAGAAATAACTCGCAAGCTTGTAACAGAACTGCTTCGTTCACTGAATTGAGTTACTTTCAAAACAGCAACAACAACACCAGTACAAGACCTTGTTCTCAAACAATTTAACCTCGCATGATAATACAGCATAAGTAACACACTGTGAGACTCCTCCTCCCCCCACTCTGCAGAATGTTGTATCAAACGGGCAACAACTTCTTATCTCACCTGGGAAATCAAAGTCAGATTTCATCTGTGATGAAGGTACCACATGGCATATCACTGAAGTGTCTGGGACGTCTTCTGTATCACACAGACCACCGAGGTTCGACCCAGTTTCTACTGATCTGTTGCTGAAGGTTTTGCTTTGCGCATCTGAAAGGGTCATCAGTTCTGTTGTCTTTTTGGATGGATTGATGCTCACCCCCATTATGGAGGCATTTGTGGCACTGGCACCAGTGAGCTGACTTCGTGTCAAACCAGTCAGTCTGCATCAATTACTCTTGCTAACATCACTGGAAGTTAAACCCATTGAATGCAATTGCGATATTGGTACAGATGAGATATCCCCATCTTCCTCATGGGATCTTACACCTGTACAAGGTCTCCTAAGGTAGAAGAGCTAGTGTCCCCTTTTGTATCGTGACCTCTCTTCATTTGTTCACTCTCGTTCAGGGTATTTGTGCATCACTTTTGCAACTCATTTTCATACTTGCTAATAAACTGATAGGTAGCTTCCTCATGTAATCTACCCGTCACACCGAGTTTGAGAACAGAGAAAGTAATGATCAAGGTTGCTTATCCCAGTCGTTCTGCTTGGCCTCAACAAAGGTGGAGCGCTTTGTTTCAATTGTGCAATTGTAGTGTTCAACCATCACATCTGACTACGGGTGTAGCAGGGTAGTTCTTGTCTTATGAATGCCCAAAATTTCACAAACGTGTCCTTGATTTTAAGCGTATAAAGGCATTGGCTACTGTAAAGAATACCTAAGGGCAAAAGGACATAAGGGCATTGGTTACTGCAACTGCCCCCATATGGGGAGGAGGGTACCCTTCTGTCCACCTGAGGTCCTCACAAAGTTTAGTGGAAACCCGCTTTTTGGACTCCTGCTTAATACGGATACCAACTTATTACAGGCAGCTTCTTTTAATCCCAACAGAAAGTCCTTGTTTTTCTCTTACATAAGCTTACTCGATATGGACAGCAGTTATTACGAGTCAAGTCAAGCGCCGGAGCCAAACAGCTGCTCCAGTATGTGACTGGTATGTGCAAAGGGATATGCATTTAGCCTTCTGGAGTCCAGACAAAACCTAGCAGTTCTATCTGAACAACAGGTGGCAAGGCCCATGGGCCTCGATAAAGCTCCCTTGTTGACGCTTGTCCCGCATGGCCTTGATTGCCTGTTCTCTTTTTGAGATGGGTAATTTCTTAGAGTTGCCAGATTAGTGGTCTGTCACATAGTTTCGTTGTATGCTGTGCAGCATTGGTGTGGCCAAGGTCATGGGGTTCGTCATCAGAGAGATCAGCAAAGTGTTCGCACATTGTTTTCTTGTGAATCTCCTTTACTTTGTTGCAGGTCACAATGGTGGGATGTAGTCACTCTCCACAGGTTCACAGCTGGTAACTTGACATCCCTGTTAAACCTTCGTTGATACTTTTGTTGGGTTAATTATCTGAATAAGGTCTTCTTCCTAAAGAAGTTCAACAAGGGTGCCGGTGGTCCCCACTAACTCGTGCCTTTCTTCCCCATAATGGATCAAATGGATAATGGATAACTTTATTTCACCACAGTAAATTCATCAGTATAGAAAAAGTCTGTGATCGATGTAAAAGTTCACACTAAAATTTTAAAATGTCTTCAGAAAGAAAAATGCTTTACATGAATGCCATGTCTGTAAGAATGTCATTGAAAGAGGTATAGTCGATTGCAGAAGTCATTTAGTGATACTGCTTGCCGCAAATCGGAGGGTAAGCTGTTCCAAAGCACCGCACCACTATAGCTAAAAGTCTTTTTCAGAAAGTTGGTGTTATGCAATGGAACTGCAAGTTTGTTCATGACATTGAGTCTCTCAGAGAATAATCAGTTTTGTCACAATGGTTAATTAATTGAGCGCTTTTATACTCGGGTGTAAGTCTATGTAGAGATTTAAACACCATTGTAGCTTTTGCATTTGTTGTTGAGTATTTAGCTTTCTCTACCCAAGTTTTGAAAATAAATCTTCAATATAAGTGTTATAACAAGAAGAGGTTAGAATTTGGGCAGCATGGTTTAGTAGCTTCTGTAATTTATTTGATTCGTAATTTAATTTATTGGGGGCCCTTGTAGATGTATTTGATCTGTGCCTCATGCCAATTGCCAACTGTTTTGCTACTTGGTAGGACTCATCGTACTCAGGCCATGTTCTTCTCGTCTAGTTTCCACTTTTGCTGGGACAGAGACCTCCCCAACAGAGTTCTAAGCACTGTCTGTGTTGTCACCACTGGTTGACAACTTGAAGCAAGAGTCAGGGGTTACTTATGCACAGTTACCTCCTTAGTGCCAAATAGTAATCTCCCAGCCACCCTGTCAAGAGAACATTCGTTTGTCCGCATGAAGTCGAGACGAAACATACACTAACCTGTGATATCAATGACCAACTAGTAATGCATAGTTAAACTTCAGTTCGCTCTTCTCACACTCAAGGACCAAGTGGTCTGTTGCTATTTGAAGTAAACTTGTAGATGACCTCATCAGGTCATGTAGTAGAACTTACTTTATTTAACCAGGGTGGCCCATTTGGCTACGATGCTGGTATTCTTAGGGGCCCTGGGCAATAAAGGTATACTCAAACAATAAGTGTACAAAGAGAACAATATGAGAATCTACTTTACAATTATCAAAAGTGCCTGCAATTACCGCTTTTTACTTACACATACATATTGTAAACAACATTCCTTTACGTTAAGTCGGTAAAGTATGATCGTCCGGATGAGTGTAGGCCTGAGAAAGACTGTGATGGCACTGACTGATGTTTCAACGACCTGAGCGGAAGTCATCATCAGACTCTGATGTTCAAACCATTTACATTATTCCTTTGCATTGGCTACTTTGTTGAGCTACGAAATGCGAGTACAGCTTTGATAGTTACAGCGATCTGTTTCAGGTACATCTGTCCTTGCACTTGTTGGCCCGGTTTCTGATCATCTCAGTTGCTTGCCTTGTAAATACCCCTCTATTCTCCCATCTTTGTGCGTATCCTTCTGCTCATTTAGGTGCCCCCTTTGCTTGCTGGCCAGTTTAAAGGACTATTTTTCTAATGCCAGCTTCTCACAGGGCTTTAGGGCAGTTTTGCCTGACTGTCCTGTACAGTACTCTACAAGCTGAGCCATCAAGCCAACTGGTCACCGTGTGACATCACAATATACCCATGGAAGACGAATAGATGGAACCCGTTCCTTGAAAACGTCACCATTTCCTTCCTCATGCGAGAAAATTTCAATTTGCTACATTGTCCTCCTTGTTTGGAACAGGACTCCTGATCACTTGTGGTTGTTTTCGACTGCAAAATGTTTCAAGTCCAGGCACTAGTTGTTGCTTTTGGTTTATTTCTGATCGCCTACAGTTATTTGCAGAACAGTAGAAGTACCTCGTGAGCTTGTAAGAGAACAACTTCGTCCACTGAACTACTGTGCTTCACAACAGCAACAACAGTACAAGAGCACAACAGCCCGTGCTCGAGCAGCTGTACTGTGCACGCTAAAACGTATTGCATCATAACTAACCTAATCTTTTGGTATGCTTTGGGAGTCTCTTTTTTGAGTACTACCATCGTTAAGGCGTATTATAGAAAGGATTTTTTGACATTTCGCAGAAGTTACATTATTTATATTGTTATAGTGCACGTGTGTGGTTTGACATACACTTTGTGTTTCAGGTTTCCTGTGGTCAGTGGGTTCTACAAGTTGTTGGAAGTTTGCATGAGGATTTGCAATATGCTATCTTTCTTCAAGGTACTATAAGTACCTGAGTTTTGTAATCATTTTAATACTTTAGTTTTCTACTTAGTTTTGAGAAAAAGTGGAAAGGTAATTCACGTCCCTTACTGCATTTTGTAACTAACATTATCTTAGTGGCTGTGTGCTGTCGGTGTATGTGGATATTTTGCGAACCTTTAATTTGTATAGCTCTTATTTTATTGCCTTTGTTTTATGACTAAATCTGTGTGATGATTACACCATTAATTATTACAAAATGTAGATTAATATTGCATAAGCCATATAGCAATGAATGCAGTATACCTGTGTGTTACTCATAGTCGCACTTGTGGTCTGTAGGCTCCATATAATTTGGCTGTCCTATAAAGGGGCTGATTACATGACAAAGCTCAGCTCTGCTTCCTGAACAAATCTTCTTAAAACGATGTTTGCGATTACATGAAGAGAGTTTCAGCCCAGGCTGACATTTCCAGCCTGGTGAACTTTCAGCCCGGCCAAACGGGCTGAGAAACCTCATGTAATCGCATTTAAGTTTCAGTAACTTGGGCATGCCCACCGCTCGAGTTGTGAATCAGAATGTAAAACGCTTTTCTGCGGACTCCTCCCGCCCAATTTTATACATTTCGCCTAGGCTGAAATTCGCCAAGTAATCGCAAGAAAATTTCAGTCTGGTGGGCGGACCGAAATTTCGGCCCGGGCTGAAATTCACCATATAATCGGCCACTAAGAGCAGTTACGCAGTTTCCTCCCTAGTTTAGGGCAACAGTTTTTCTACCATAGAGTGTACGTGTTATCATGAGATTTGGAACGTTGCTCATGACACTAGGCTCACACACGTCTCAAACACCCTTCAAAACGCTTGACTTAAGGGATTCCTGTTTCAAGGCCTTGTAAGGACTCACAATTTGATAACTTTGGTCCTTTAAAGGCCATGATAATAATTTGGAGCCTAGTGCTTGTGGGTGACAAAAAGCTACTGTTAGCACCCAGAAAGTTCAAGCAGAAAACACTTGTCGTACCTTAGGAGGTGCTAACGCTCGGAGAAAGGTCAAGAAGAGAAGGCTAGCTGACATGACAAATAACCTTGTCTTCTTCACCTTTATGACAGCAACTTACAAATGTACTAACGTAGCAACTTAGGCTGACAGCAACTTACAAACGTATTAACGTATGGAGAAACAATGAGCAGATAAGACTATTAAAAACACCTTAAAAACGCACCAACCAAGAACGCCAAGGAGAAGATAAGACTAACAGCACCTTACGAGCATACTAACATAGAAATAAACTTCGAAAAGATAACACATATTTTTCGAGCGTTCTAATGAAAGGAGAAAAGTTGAGAAGACGAGACTAACACTGATGTAAGTACTAACGTACGAAAATGTTGAGAAGGTTATTACCGTATGAAAATACAGAGAAATGTTGAAAAGATACGACTGACAACTTACGAACGTAGAAACGGATGGACCGAGAAGCCTCGAGAAGATAATCTATCACTTTACGAACGAAGACATATCATTAAGACGTTGTCTAATATCGTACAAATGCATGAAATAACGCGGAAAGTTTCTAAGACAAGACTCACTTGGTATGTAGTACTACTGACATAAATCGTTTCATAATTCAATCCAATACCAAATCTTTTTACAATCTAAATCTGTTGGGTATTTCTTATGCCGTCCTTAGTGTGTTGTTCTAACCGGTACCAAGCGGTGCCACAAACGGTAAATTTTACCGGTTAGCACCTAATGAGGAGAACACTGCTTACTCCTCTTCAGCTCTTGCTTTGAGCTTCAAGTTGAACTTGTGCTCCTCCAGCATTGCATGTCATTTAATATGCTAATTAACCATATTAATTGTGCGACCTCATGATTGCTTTTGAAATTAGCAACCTTTTAAATTTTTGTATCTCTTAATGCATGGCCTGTATTCTAGCACATCAAGACAGAGAAGCTAGAAGATCACACTGAAGACTTAGATATGGAAATAGTAGACACATCCGATCGCATGACATGCTTTGTTCTCTTTCGCAAGTTTATGAAAGAGGTATGGTATGCTGTATTTGTATAGAATAACTTTTGGTACTTGTAATGATTTTAAATGCAGAGCATTTATGTTTCCGTTATTGGATTTGCAGCCTTTTCATTGGTATGTTCAGTGCACAAAGGTTGTGGCCTCCTATTTTGGCCGTTAACCTACTTTGGTAAATGAGCTGACACATTTGACTGTTACATGTACTTGACAACGTTTTCACTGTGGTGTGGCAATTGTACCATAGCTTCACGTTGGTGTGAAAGGCAGAAGTCATGAAAATATTTTCAGTCAGAATACTAACGCTCTTTACATTATTTACTTTGCTAAACAAGGTACAGAGGTTTAGAAAAATGTCATAATAAACTGTTGTAAACTCACTTTGACTAAAGGAAGACAGAAAAGAAAAACCGAGGGTTACCAAAACACAAACATGATGCATTGATCAAATCTACAAGGCATCCACAAAGACACAGATTGCTTGCTTAATGTTTAGTTTGCTAATAAATCAAAGTTAACAATAAGTTTAAGTACAAAAACGTTTGGGAGAACTACAGTGGAAGCAATTGTCAATTGTGAACACTTTCTTGTAATGCCAAATTTGAATTAACAATAAAGTTCATCACCTGACAGTTCAATCAACTGAATTTGTTATGCTGTTTGTTGAGCAGTGCCAACATCCTGTAGAAAAAGTCAGTATCCAAAAATAGTGTGCTTTTGTTCTACCAATTCCTTTTGCTAGCTCAACAGTGGTTTGTGTGTGATATAAATAAAATCAACTTTGTGTTCTTTGTCACTCGCTGTTTATCATCTTGTTGCTAACATGTGTTCATGCCTTTGTGTTTTTACTGTGTCCAATCAATAGGAGGATAACACTGTTTTGTTCACATACTGCAGGTGCTAATTAGGATGCAACAGTATAAAGATGACCTCTTGGCCTCCTGTCTGAGGCTGGTCCTTTCTCTTCCTCTTGAAATAGTCAAGCTCGATGTAGCCTCTTTAGTACCTGCTGTTAAGGTAAGAAATTTGTTATTTACAGTCAAGATTTGAACAGCAAATTTCTCTGAACTAAGCAAACCAAAGATAGTAGTATAGTAAGCACCGGTTAACCTGTATTTTTCCCAAGGCGTTTCTCTGAACTGTAGGAAACTAACGTGTGTTTTTTATCGATTTGATTTTGTAGCTCACATTTAAACTTGGACTAAGTTACACTCCTTTGGCACAAGCTGGCCTGGATGCATTACAGAGCTGGTCTGCTGCTCTTCCTGTTGATGAGTTGAAACCTCACCTAAGTGAAATCCTTCCCAGCTTGGATGGCTACCTTAAGACCTCTGCTGAGTCAAGTACGAGCAATAGAAGCTGTCTTTTTCCTTCAAATGCCGCAGCATGATTGACCTGTCAACATTTAACCTAATCTGTGTGCAAAAAGCTTCAATTAAGGATCGATCAAATCACTGTAAATTTGCTTTAGTATATTGAGAGAGTCGCTATTTATCCACCGTTTCTAGGTCGACTTCGACTTTAGGTTTTGTGGAGGGAGGAACACCCTGTGAGCAAGAGAAAGAACCGCTGACAAACTCAACCGACATGTGAAACGTATAAGGCTGGGATTGAAATCCAGACCACACTCGTGGGAAGCGAGTACTCTCATCACTGTGGAATCCTTGCTCTCGTCTTAAGGCTTTAATCCCCTCTGATTTTACATTAGTGTAGAACTTGTTAGTGTTCAGTTCCAGTTTCTTCAGTCCACGTGTTTCAGTTCCTTGACAGCTCACATATGGTTGGCTGACTTTCGGCCAACAGTTGGACAACACTGTGTTAAAATACACAAAGAAAATGTTGGCCAGCTGTTAGCCTATGGTTAGGCGTTTGAAGGCCAACTGTTGGCTGAATGTCTGCTGACAGTTTTTTTGGGGGGAAGCTGATCTTCAGTTTCACCTTTGGTTATTTACTGGTGGTGCTCTGTTAACTCACATGTCTGTCTTCCTTCTGTCGTGTTATCTAGTCTTTCTGCATGTTTACAGATGAGGAGGGCCAGTCATCTGAAGAAGCCAAGACCATTGTCCTAAGCACAGCATCCCGCCGAGGGAGGAAAAAAATTCCTCTAAAATTGTTAAAAGTCAAGAAGAAGTCACATCCACAGGTTAGAAAGACGAAAGTGTATGGAATAAACTCGATGGGCCCTTACTCTACGTTGTCATTTATAAAATTCTCCCTAAGAGCTACACTTATCTCTTTGGCTGTTGGATTTTTCAGGTAAAAAATGTAGGTCACTGCGTGTTGAAATTGGTCCTTTAAGTCGCCGAAATCAGTTCACATTTGGTTTCAGTGTTTGTGCCTTTGAATACTTAATTGAAAAAAAAGAACAGTCATAAACTCAGCCCCATTTATTTCTCTCCAGGCTTTATTGTTACAGTTGCCCTGTTTGTTATGGGTAAGGAAGAGAAACAAACTATGGTGCCAAAAAAGTCGTCTATAAAATTCCTCCTCTCGATGTTCACAATCTCTTATCATCTAAACCTGCATTCACCATATTGATGTACCAGTCAAATTGGAAAAAGCTTCATATTTTTATACCGTTCATTAAATATTTTTGGTGGAAAGGTTTTTTATTTTTTTTTCAAGGGAGGGAAGGGGGTCAGTTGTATGCCACCAGGAATGACTCAACTGCTTGTCAGTTCGACCAACGATCACCTTTGACAACCGCAAATTGTTATTACACCATCTTTATAAATTTAACTTTTTGATAATTCCCCTCGAAATGCCTGTTGGTTTAGATGACAAGATTAATGCTGTGTTAACGTATGATGCCTTTCTGTTGATTTGCTTTTCGTCCTCTTTCCTTTTCCTTCCTTCCAACATAATTTGTCGCTACAAACGTTCATGGATGATTAAGTGTTCGCTAAGGGGTGCACATGGAGTGGTACTTTTTTTTCCTATCTTCTAGCACAACTAATGTGCCAGTTTGATTTTTTGATTTCTCTTCAGAGCAACCTGGCTCCATTAGCTAATGTTCGCCATCAGATTGTCAGACTGCTGGGGAGTTTAGGAGGTCAGACAAACATGCTGCTGCTTGGTAGCGGGGAAATTGATCCCTCCAGGGCTGTGGCTTGGGACACTGAAAACCATCTCGTATTTGCTGTTCCTTTTCAAGACATGAAGCCTAACATTTATCTAGGTATGATGAAAACAGAATGTGTTATAAGGAGTGCTTTCCATTTCCAAAATTCTGGAAGTGTAATTAAATGGAACGGAAATTTTATGGAAAAATTTGTGGAATTTTGGGCACATGTGGCGAGGTTGAACCAATGTTCCATAATTTTGGAAAGAAATGGAAAATTACATTCCATATACCCATTCCTGCTTGGGCTTGGTTTAGTCCGACATTAATCAGTTGTGTTATTTCTGAAGGGGACGAAAAGCAATTTTGGGTCGTTTGGAAAGCAGTCCTAGTTCTCAAACTCTGATTCATTCATGAGGCCATTTGCTGTCTTGGAATTCTCATTTCGGTCACTTGCATGGCTTTGGATACCAGAGCAAGTTAATAAGTGTTGGAAAATGTAAATCTAGAGGAAAGAGAGGCCTCTTAACAGCAATTTTTCCTTTCTTCTTACCCTGTGAAACATTTGTTTGCATGATTTATACAGTTTTTCGCATACATGTGCATGAATTTTGCAGATCCATTCTTACCTCGTGTGGTAGAACTTGCCACCACATCGAGCGACAGGCAAACAAAGGTAAGTGCCAGGTGAACACAGTGTGTGGATGGTGTGTAGTGTCATGCAGTTTGTGTTTGTCCAAAATGCATCATAACTCAGAGATAAACTATACGGGAACACTCGAACAAGGCAAAGTATCCCCCGATGCCATATAAATTTGCCTGCTGGTTTTGCTGCAAATCTTGGAAAGCTTTTGTTATTTATCTGAGTGGAGGAACTCATATATTTAAGCCACATAAGTAGTATAGTTTGCACCGAATTATCCATATTTTTGAGGAGGGGATCTCACCGATTGTAAAGGAAATTGGCGATGACGCCACATTTGTCTGTATCTCATGAGTAAATTGCGGTGGAATCTGATTAGCGTGGAGGAGGGGAAGGAGGATGAGGAAAATAAAATTGTGGAGGAAGAGGAGGAGGAAGATAAAATGTGGCGGAGGCAGCATTAACATGCAGAGGTGAGATGCTAAGAATCAAGAAACTGAAAAAGCTTTTCTACTGTTTAAGAAAATGCTTGTCTGCAGTGGATCATGAAGGCAACAAGAAATGGAAGCTTGTGTAATTACTTCACGGTTGAGTGATTTTGAATCGTTTGAATAGGAAGCAAGCCGGTGCTTGGTAGTAAGCAAAAAAGAGGAAATGACGTCACCCTATCTAAATGCATTCCTCCCCACTCTAATGAGATCCCACTGCAATGTATTCATAAGGTACCCTGGTACAGGCAGTAGCCTGTGTTGACAACGACGTTAATGTGTTCCTCTCAAATTAATGGATCTCCCTCCACAATACGGGTAATTTGGTGCATACTGTACCACTCACACACTTCCACCATGATACAAGCATTGGAAAACGAAACAAGTTTGCTGTAATTTAATGATGCACTGGTTTCAATGAGGTACCCGGGTATACACAGGGAGTATGAATTTATTCATTCAAGTACTTCAGAGGACACTTTGATATTCTCACATTATTCAAGCCGCTAACAACAAAGCAAGGGGAGTATCAAGGTGTCTGCGTTGCCTTGTTGTGAAATAATTGCAGTAACTAACTCTCACTTTATAAAAGGACTACAAACACTGCTCACAGTGACCTTTTACGTAGCAGTTTTTTTATTTTTTATCAGCAACAAACTACAAATTATGCACTTGTTTGGTTGAGTTCCATTTGGTTTTAAAGATACTTAGATTTTCCTAATGGGGAAGAAAAATTCCTTCATTTGCAGAATCTGGCCATTTTTAACAGTACTAACAAGAACAGAATAGCACCAAACATAGTTACGGTGTTAAGAGTGAAAGACAATCATAATTTTAGTTATGGATAAAAGCCAGTATGCCTGGATTCACGGTTTGTCTGTGTAGGTTTTGTAAATCTCGTTATTTGTGGTCATATGTTAGAGGATTTGTCCTTTTCACAGGTTGCTGCTTGTGAGTGTCTTCACTCTCTCGTCCTGTACATGCTTGGTAAAAGTGTCACACAGCCTCAGGGGACCAAGAAAGTAAGGATAACGAAACACTTGGTGCAATTAACAAAAACAACTTTAATAACAATCAGAAATGATCACATGAGTGTTGCTTAATAAATTATCTGGTAAAAGGTGACATTATTTGTTGTTTTGAACTTAAGGTGAATTTCAAATTGATAACATACTAGTGTTTGATCTTTGTGAGGTTTGAGTATGTTTTCTTGACATACTTTGCAAATGAAAAGTACACAGCAATATGAATCTAAGTCGGGACTGAGTTCAACTTTGCTATTGTCTGTTAAGACTTTTGTGTCAAAGTGTAGGGGAGAATGACCGTGCCAAATTGGAGATTGGGTTTCAAGTTCAAAGTTTTGAAAGAAGTAATTGTTATTAAATAATGATAGCCATTCTTGAATGTTTTGCTAAGACTTTTTCTCCAGTAGGTTCTTTTAAAAAGCCACTTATAATAAATATAATAAGTTTTCTACAGTACAATCTGTCATTTGGAAGAGGGTAACGAAGGTGACGCAGTTATCTTCTTTTCCTAGGAGGTTCCTTTATCCTGCAAGAAATTCTATTGTTGAATTTATGTTCTTCTTTTGATAGGATAATTAGCCTGTAAAAGTATTAGTTGATAATAATGATGCCTGAATGGAGGTACTGGTTTTGAAGATATAAAGATCTGTTTTCTGTACTTTCTTCATGTTTGAATAGAGCCCAATGGAAAAATTGTGGAAGCATGTGTTTCCTTGCCTTCTTCAGCTGGCATGCGATGTTGAACAGGTATTACAGTTAAGCACTTTGCTAATGTACCATGGCTTTCTCTTGGCGTAGGGAAGTGGAACCAGTGGAGTGAACGAAGCTTTGTTGTAACTTTTACTATTGTATAAAAGATTCAAAAGTGGCACATTAGACTTTGTCTTAGTGTGTTTTAACAAGGAGATTCCATTTTATCAGGCGTTTGTTCTGTTATATTTACATCTAATTACGGATGTCGTTAGAACTGATCTTAAGTCAAAATGGGGTAAAAACAGAACAAGCCCATCAGATGATCTTGAAGGCGAGTTGGTCACTGTCCCACCTCAGTGACCCCCCAGTGGTGCTTAACTTTGGTATTGCAACCTTTCCACTGTATTTCATCTCTTACTTTGCAGTATACCTCTTGAAACATTGCAGAAATAGTAACAGTGTGCACTTTTTTCATAGAATATTAATATATGGCTTTCACATATGTTTTTTGGAGACGCCCGGCAAAATGGTTAGCAGTGTTTATAGACGTACAATTTTGAGGTCCTGGTTTAACTCCTCTGTTATGTTTACAAAAATAGTTTACAAGAGAGTCTGTATATTAATATGAAAGTGACGTGCCTGACATTGCCCTTCTTGTCGGTAAAGAATTTAGTTGAAAGACAAAGTGAATAGCCCACTTAAATAATTATGTGCTAAAAGACGTGATATCTGTGCTATACTTCTTATTTAGCTAACCATCCATTGTAGTCTAGAGGGCTCACAAGACTTTAAAACATGTAACGGCAAGTTTAATGTTGCATTTTCATGTTATCTTGATTTATATAGGTATCAGAGCAGTTATTCAAGCCATTAATTTTCCAGTTGATCCACTGGTTCACCAACAACAGAAAGTATGAAAGTCCTGAAACGATGGCTCTTTTAGATGCAATCCTGGTAAAGTTATCATGTTTTTCTTTTACCCTTTTTGGTAGAAGAAAATTAAAAAAAGCGATTTTAATTCAGTTTTAGGGGAAACGAAGCTGCAACCATGTATTTAAAATACTTTTTATTCCCAGGATGGTATTATTCACCCTACTGACACAGCATTGCGAGATTTCAGTGCCCAGTGTGTACGGGAATTCCTACAGTGGTCTATAAAACAGACAAGTGAAAAGGTTTGTCAATTTTTCTTTTGTCTTATAAAAAGCACGTCTTGCACATAACTTTGCTATTGAAATGTATACAGCAACACATGTTTTAGCCCACGAAGATGTTGAAAAGATATTTAGAAGGAAATTTTTTTATAGTTTTTTTTTTCAAATCAGGGCATAGCTTGTGGTAGACTATCATTGGTCGCCAAAGTATAATTTAATGTAGGGTTCGTCCCCTTGATTCCATGTTATGAAGAAAAACGTTGGCCTTCGTGCCTAATTATTAACAGATAAGTTCGTTGGTAAGACAATAACCGTCCCACAGACTGGGAGATCTCATGGTTGTTGATGCTTTTTAGCTCGTTTTTTGTTCGTTTTTTTTTCTGCAAGGAGAGTTTTGTATTTTATTTCACCAATATGTTCCTCTCCGTTAATCTGGTTAATCAACAATGAAGTTTGATCTGATTCTATGACTTTCTTTGTCTTGTCAGTCTCTTCTCACGAATTTTTAAAACGTTATCTCAGTTTTTCATTTCTCGTATCTCTTGGTTGGCTGATAGGTGAAAGCATCTTATTTAGTACTCATTCTTAAGTTTTAACCTATTATATGGTCTACATTTTCGAGGAGCATAGCCGAGATTAGTTGTGAATTTTGTCTGGATTACCCATGTAAATAACAGTAGGATCTTCTTCGGAAACAACGGCCTCCATAAGAGTCAATGGAGCATAGATTTTATTCGATTCTTCGTATATGCAATTGATAAATTTAAAGAATCACCATCTGCTCGGAAAAACCCACATTGTTCGCCCAGACCATCGAAGGCCAGCTAAGCGCAGCTTTAATAACCCATTCATTATTTTTCATAAGAAATCACGGAATCAAATGTTAAATATAATTACACTGTACCGTTTTTAACAGGGTGAGTAAGGATACTTACATTGAGCACTTGAAGGTGACTCTGTTGACTGTGTAGACTTCTAGATATCATGGACACTACCAAATTCCATAAACGTTATTCTTCTGTGGACAATCTTTGATTACCACTCTTATTCCATTCGTGTTTTCTGTTTTCTCTTGTCAAACAGTCCTTTTTTAAGTATCTCTTAAATAATAATTGCCAATGGACAGTAGCTGCAAAGGTGAATTGAATGTTCCAACAAGATCTCTGATTATGTAATCAAACCCCGGAAATTGGCTGTTTTTATCGACCTTGTATGTTTCACAAACAACACAAGTATAATCACCATATGCTCCTGACAAAAGTATCCGAAGAACACGTTGCTGTTTGCTGTGATCTAATGCTAGTTCTCTTAAATTTTACTGCAACATATTGAATACTACTGAGCGAGAAATCATTGATAATCGACACGAGTTATCATTCTAATCAGCGGCAACCTCATTACCCCAGTAAACTGACACATCAGCGCCTAAAAATGAGGAAAACATCTCTGATAAGGCCCGAAAACACAGCAAAGTTACTCTCTTGTGAATACCAAATATCACACGAACAACACCGAATCTACACGACTTCTCACGAAAATAACACAGGAATGCACCGATGTGGTCACATAATCTCTTGGCTGCTATCACAACCAGGAGATTAAAAACTATCACAGTTGTTACAGTTGGAGTGTATATGTATTAAATCAGTAGATAGCCAATCAGATTTGTACTTTTCATTGTGATTATGGACAATCAAAGCACCTTTTGGTCTAAGGCTGTGTTTTCTAAGTTTCACTAGTTCTTGCAAATGACAACCTGCTTCAATTGTCAGACTGACATGGTTCTTTTATATTGTTGGTTTAATTTGCAAAATTTCAGCCTGCAGCTTCTTAATCCACAGCCTCTTACATGCGGGTTTTTAGGGTATCCCTTGTTATGTCCTTTGGTGTTCTCCCAGATGGTGCCTGTGTGATACAGAGTGTTCTTATAAATGTGAAAAATATTTCCTTATGCCCCCTGCATTTTCATATCTCTTTAGGCACAGTTGATTGCATATGATCGTACACATATCTGCTGTATCCATTGCAGGCAATTCTGTCTCCATTTGGTTTGTGGATGTGCTAACGTTGCCCAATGTGATCCTTCTTCACAAGCGAGCATTTCTAGTATGGCTTTTGTCGATACTATGCAATGTCAGATCTTCCTTAGGGGAGAATTCCTTTGCTTGTTTGTTATATGTGGTTAAATTTTAATTAGGCGAAGTTAAAGTCGAGTCAATGCAGTCAGCAGCTTTGCCTCCTATTTGTCATGTGTGAGTTGCGGGGTGGCCCCTGGCCCTGTGCAGGGAGTTCTTAAGAGTGCTCCATTTCACATGCTTGGCATTAGAGCTGATTGTTGCAGACCACTCTAAACGGCTTTAGGGCTAGTGTAGCTGGTGAATAGTTGCGGATTCTTCCTTCCAGCCCCCGTTTCTGTCTGGTTCGTATCTAGGTAAGTATGGTCAGGGAGGTTGCCAGTAGGTTGCCATGGTTACCCCCTGCTGTGCCTGAATTGCATCATCCCCCCACTAACTTTTAAGGCACCAGTTCCCAAGCTCATCCACTGAGGATGAGTATTTTGATGAGTATTTTGATGTACTGGCTCTGAATGGAACTGTTTTACCCAGTGGTGAATGGTGAATCACATAACATAATGCTTTCTACGTATTTTTTAGCAATTAGAGAAGAGTCCAATCAACATCAAGTCTTTGTTAAAGCGTCTTTACAGTCTGGCCCTCCATCCAAGTGCAGCAAAGAGGCTTGGTGCTGCTTTGGCATTTAACAACATCTACACAATTTTCAGGCAAGACAGAAGCACCTTATTTTTATTGTTCATCGCTAAATTTTCTTAACAAAAATCACTGAAATTTCGAGTTTTCAGCCGACCACCAAGAGCAACTTGTTTCTTGAGTCCTGTGCATCCGGATATTTTGCTAGATGGACCCTATCGTCTGATACCATGACTCTGCCAACGAACACTGTCACATCCCGTGATCAATTAAACTAATCAGATTTGGAGAGGATTTAGTGGTGAGCTGCGAGACCTGATAATGCTGATTCATGAATGAGCGCAATTACGTTACATGATCAATTTAAAGCGATCACGCTCAAAGAAAATTTATTGTTGAGGTATAAGGTATAAAATGGTTCGATCTGAGCGTGAAGTGAAATTAAATCATGTGTTAAGAAATAGTAATTAAAACAACCTGGCGCACTAATAGTACTTATGATGGCTTTCAGAAGGTGTTCACACAAAAGGAGTTGTCTGTAATAACAATAATTTATTCTTATCCAATAACTAGAGAAGAGTCTTCCTTGGTAGACATTTTCGTCTTGGAGATCCTTGCAAACTTCTTGGAAAGTTTGTCTCTTGCACATAATGATGACCAAGCAAGAGGTACAGCCACAACTTAATAGGCAATTTTGAAATGTGATTAATCACAGATTTTCATTTCACTCTAGTGGTTGGTGGATTTTGTACTGAAGTGTATGTTATGTTAGAGCACTCTTATTATGTGGCATTGATTCACAGTAAATCTTGTTTGGCATTCGTAGAGAGAAGATGCTGGAAAAGGGAAAAAAAAATAATTTGGGAACCAACTTTTGCTACCCCTCATATATTTTGTTTTGTGGTAGCTGTTGGGGAGGGCATTCACTAGCCATATTAACTGAGATGATTACAGTAAATTCGTTGATGTACACTCGTATGATTACACAACACGTGAGCTTTTGTACTAGAGGGTTACATTACATCATAGTTATGTGCAAAATTGAGGAGAATCAAGTTGAATAATTAAACACAACCGATTTGACATTGCACAACCTGTCTTCCCAAGGTACCCAGGATCAGTGTGTTCAAGTTATTGTACACCTGGAGAGGATAATTAAAGCTCGGGCTCAGTTGCTGAACAAAGAAAACAAACGCCGAAGAATTCCCAGGCATGTGTAATGTTTTGAGAAGTAATAATCAAATTATTACTTTTTTTCACTTTCCATTTCCCGGGAGGCTGCTCTTCTTAATGTCCTTCAATTTCGCCCAATAGTTGTCACACCAAGCACGCCAGACTGTATTCTCGAAAAACAAAATCACCAAAGATAATAGCCGTGGTTACACCGGGCAACTTTACTTAGGTAAATGTGAGGTTTCCCTGGGGAAAGTGGCATTTTCCCACGTAAACGATTTTACCTCGGGAAATTTAACCCAGGTTAATTTTCGTGATGAAGTGACTGAGAACAATAAAAAATGCGCCATGCAAAACCCTTGGTGGTTTGAAGGGTCGTTTGAGGGCCCCAGTTTTGGACAGTGCACATACAGTGCGTGACCAGCTGCGTGACCTAATTTGCAAGCAGCATCCGCGTGTAGAAGATTGAGCAATGTTGCGAGTGTTAAATTTCAACGAAATACTGAGGCTTACTGCACATTTTATTTTGTGTTTCAAGAATTCTTTACATGTCTGGAAATGCAAGCTACCAAGGATCTAGCGTCTTATCCATTGGAGTATTTAGCTGGCTGGCGCTGGCTGTTCTCCTTATAAACAGCTCCTCACAAGCTTCTTCCTGCAAGTGGTGGTGTTGGTTGTGTGTGGCTTTAGAGTAGTCATAAGGGAAAGTCACATAAATGATCAAGCTAACCTTCAACAACCTTTGTTTTAATACTGCAGGGGATTTGGAACATTAACTAGCATAACACTGCTTCATGTGATTCCCTGGCTTGTTAAGCAATGTGGAAAACCAAGCACTGAATGTCGACACCAATGTATGAGACTTTTTTACCAGTTGGCGCCACTTTTGCCAGGTAGTTACTTAAATATGTTATCCATTAGGCACTCATTCTTTCTTATTATACAGCTTCCTTATTTGTGCATTGTTAAGTTTATTCTCATTAAGAGCACAATTTTAAATCCTGTTTATCGTTGATGGCATTTGATAGGTGTAGCCTCTGCTGCTGATTGGATGAAGAAAACTCATGCAGATCATCCATCATTGTTTGTTCGCAGGTTTGATTAAATGGAGTGTGTATGTTCTGCTGTTATAATAGTTTCTAGAACGCATATTTTTGGAAAAAAGTTTACTTTGAACAACTTACCAACTGGGGTTGTTTGTGTCTAGTGCGAAGCACATAGACACTTTGGAAAAACAAAAGAAAATTCGATAAGTACTTCATATAATCGAAAATATGACATAACACGCATAAGGTTTACATTATCTTATGACTAACATGAAGAGGAGATTGGAACGTGTAACCACATTGATATATAGCCTTTTGGGGGTTAGATTGACTCATACTTCAAAAACTGTGGCATACTGAAGGTTAAAAAAGCAAACGTTCACTCACCAAATTCTCTTCACAGTCGCTGAAAAAGGTTTCTGCTCGCTCAGTCGCTGAAGATTTCCGCTCGGTCAATAAATTACTTCTTGGTCACACCACACGGTGGAAAAGCACAGTGATTTGTGGTAATCTTTCGTCCTCGAATTCAATTGGTTCCGATTACCAGTGATGTTCTTTTCTCAAATCCAGTTGGTCAAATATCCCAAAACCCGTCAGGATTGGTCTTCAGGATTATCAATAATCCCCATTCAGGGGTCGATTCTTTGCAAAAAAAGGCTCAGTATTTGCTTTGGAATGTAGCATAGTCATCAAAGCGTGTATATTCAGCAGTTGGCGCCAGCAGCATTGATGGAACGCTTGAAGGCATCTTTTAAAGCCTTTTATTCGGCCAGATTGACTCGTACTTCAAAAATGTGGCATACTGAAAAAGTAATATTACAGAAATTCATCAAAAAGTTTAAAAAAGCAAACGTTCACTCACCAAATTCTCTTCGCAGTCACTGAAAAAGGTTTCGGCTCTCTCAGTGTATGAAAGAGACAATCTCGCACTAGACACATGTACGCATCGCGGTCCTATTTTGTAAATGGGTCAGCATTATCAAATATGTAATGATGTATATTGACTACCACGACGTATGCATTTATTCATATTACAATCATTAAATTCGTTTGGTGCCATTATAGGAAACCAAAGCATAATATTTTCCATAAAGGATATAATGCCTGAATTATAAGACATTTTGAAAGGACATTTTTAGTAGTAATAAATTACCCAGATCACTGAAAAAAGTCATGGAACAAAAGATGATGTGTGGAATTTGTAGAATTTTAGGGCTACAGACAGTGACGCCTAACCATCAGCTCCACCATTTGACTTGTTTCGAGACCAGCTTGAAGTTTCTCACAGTAACATTTCTGCTATCATTCTGAGTCGATGACCGAGAAATAGGATGTCTGTATCGGTGTGTACCAATATTCCACAAAATAGGCTATCGGTTTCAAACTTTATTCCATTTAGTAGTAGGTAGTCTGTAGTCTGTAGTGTAGTTCGAAATCTGTAAAGCAAGACATAACTGTCTATTTATAGTCTTCACATCACAAAAGGAAATACAAAGAATATTTACCCGATGGCCTTCAGTTGTTGTCTTATCACAGTTGTGTCTGTGTCAATTGATCAGTAATACAATAATTAGGAAATTATCGTTTGTCACGCGTTATGTGCGTGTAATTAAGTGAAATTATAATCAATGACGATACACTCCCCCCGCCAAATGCGAGTTAAAACAGTATTTATATTTACAGTAACAGAGTGTTTCTCAAATAGTTAATCAGGAAGTTTCTCTTCATCATTGGGTAACAGAACGACCAATTTGTTAACTGGTCTCTCGATTGTGACGTAACCTCTTCCGTTATATTTCAATACCGGTTCTCCAGGTTTTGGGTTTTTATACTGTGCTTGAACTTTGCGCACTTTGCCGTCTTGTCCTTCGAATGTTTTTGATACCTTTCCCAGTTTCCATTGGCTTCTGATAAGATTAGAATCCTGGATAAGAACGACGTCTCCTACTTTTAAGTTTCTATGTGCAGTATGCCATTTCTGTTGTATTAACAGGCTTGGAAAGTAATCTCTTGTCCATTTCTTCCAAAAGTTGTCTGTAATCATTTGAATGAATCCAAATCGGCGTCGTGGATCGGTTGAATGTGTAAACGGTCCATTAGGTATTCTGGATGTGGATCGTCCTAGGAGAAGATCGTTAGGGCACAAGTACTTATCATCTGGGGAAGTTGGATGTCGTCCAATCGGTCTCTCATTAAGTAAGTTTGCGGCCTCATAACACACAGTTTGTAATTCAGAAAATGTTAGAATGCTTTCACTGATGGCTGCCGTTATGGCTCTTTTCGTTGATTTTATCAGCGCTTCCGAGACACCGTTTTGCCAAGGTGCGTCTGCTGAAGAGAACACCCATTGAAATCCTTCTACGCATCCATAATCCTGTAAACTTTTTTGGTCTAAATTTTTGACCATCTTCTTTAATTCCTCACTTGCGGCTACCAATTGGGAGCCATTGTCTGAGTAGATCTTGGATGGATAGCCTCTTATAGATACAAATCTTCGAAGTACCATTAAGAATTTTTCGGTACTATAGTCCGGTGAAATATCTATGTGGACAGCTCTTGTACCGAGGCAATTAAAAATGATTCCATATGCCTTTCCAGTTGTTCGTTTTTTAACTTCATCTTTTATCTTAAACGGTCCGAATAGATCTAGTGCTGTGTAGGTCCATGCCGGGGCTGGTTTTAATCTTTCAATCGGGAGTTTTCCCATGATTTGTTCGTTTAATTTCTTATCCAATTTCTTGCATATTACACAGTTTGTTCTGATGGATTTCACCAGTTTCAGTAATTTGATGATCCAAAATTTTGCTCGTATTTTGCTTGCAGTTGATAGCACTCCTAGATGACCTCGATTATGTATGTGCTCGGCATATAGACGTGAAAATGTATGTCCATATGGTAGTAAGATGATCTCGCTTTTGTTATAACTCATTTCCACCCATCCTCTAGCACGTCCCCCAACAACGTAAATTCCGTCGTCTCGTTTGCGAGGGCAAAGTCGCTTGTATTTACCCGATTGGATATCCTTTTGCATCAAAGTTTGTGATTCTAGAATCCAGAAACGTTCGGCATTGTCGATGTCATCTGCTGTTAGCGTTCGTGTTGCATTTTTCAATGTTGGCTTTAGTTCTTTCTTATACATAGCCAAAATTCTTGCTGTAACTCGTAGCAATTTTTTGTAATTGGAATATTTTTCGATGTTTATTCTTGACGCAAGTGTATCTTCTGTGTTAGTTTTGATGGTTGGTGAAGATAATTCTAGTTTAATCGTATTGATGGGCATTTTTTGTTCCGAGTATGTTTTCGTTATTGGCCATTCAGATTCGTGAAGTTTAAGGAAGTCTGGTCCCTTTTGCCATTTACTGTTTATGTCGATATTGTTTGGTTTACTTCCCCTTGTTAACAAATCAGCCACGTTAAATTCACTTGCGGTCCAGTACCAGTCTTTCGTGTTGGTTCCTTCTTGGATCTCTCCCACCCGCACTGCTGCGAAGGTATTGAATCCATAGGATTCCTTTTGGATCATGGAGTGAACGATTTGAGAGTCAGTGATGTGATAACATTTCTCGAAACGGTACCTGCATTGTTCGGTAATTGTGGTTTTTAGTCTTTTATTTAATACTGCTGCACAGAGCTCTATCCGGTCGATTGAAAGTTTCTTGGAAGGTGTGAGGCGGTTTTTGGACAAGATGAGATTGGTTTCGTGGTCTCCATTAGAAAGTCTCCATCTAGCATAAGCACATGCGCCATATGCATCATTAGATCCGTCGCAGAATATTACGAGGATTGGATTTCCCGTTGCTTCTTTAGGTTTAGTGCATCGATTGACTTGAATTTTTTCCATCTCCCTTAGATCTTGGAAGAAGTTATCCCAGTTTTGGTGATCTTCTTCGGGTATAGGGTCATCCCAATCCAATTTTGGGTTGTGAATCCATAATCGTCTCATAAGAATCTTTGCCCTGACAATCAGAGGACTCGCTAATCCGAGTGGATCATAAACACTGTTGACTCGTGATAGAATTATCCTCTTCGTTAGAGTCTTGGGATTTTTAGTAGTCGTTCCTTGATTTGGTTTAGGGTGTCGTTTCTTGCTTTGGGGTGTGACATTTAGCTTGACTTTGAAGCAGAAATTATCCGTAATTGGATTCCATACAACACCTAGTACTTTCTCGTGTGCTGTTTTTATGTCCGTTGGTATAAGGTCCTGGTCTGGAGCAATATTGTCATGTGAATATATCCATTCCTTTATTTTGAAGTTTCCGTTACTCAAGATGGTTTCCATTTCTTTCGTAAGTTTTTTGGCAGTTTCAACATTGTCAACGCTATTAATGATGTCATCCATGTATGTATTGTTTATGAGTAGATTTGATGCTTGTGGGTATTTTTCTTTAGCCATCTCTGCTGTCTTTCGCAGTGCAACAGTTGCTATAGTGCCAGAAGGTTTATCTCCAAAGGAAACTCTTTGAATAACGTACGTGTCCGGTTCTCTAGTTACATCCATATTCCTCCAGAGGAAGCGGTGTGTGTGTTGTTCTATCATTCCTGTTCTGACTGTGTGATACATTTTCTTGATGTCGCCAATGAATGCTGTTTCATTCTCTCTAAATCTGATGAGGATTCCTAGTAGACTGTTTAAAAGGTCGGGTCCTTTAGCCCAGTATTCGTTTAGCACATGACCCATGTAGTTGGCACTGCTGTTAAAGACAATTCTCACTGGCGTAGATTTGGAGTCTGGCTTTAACACTTCGTGATGTGAGATGTAGTGCGCAGGTCCTTTGTATTCTTGCAATTCTTCTTGTGTAAGTTTGCGAGCTACATCTCTATTTATCATGTCCTGTATCTGTTGTTGATAGATTTCAGCGTGTTTCTTGTTTTTAGAAAGTCGTTTTTCGGTTGATATAAGCATGCCGAATGCTGCTCTTCTGTTATCTGGGAGATCAAAAGGGTCTCTGATCCAAGGGTATTCTGCCGTCCAGAATTTTTCTCTTATGTTATAGCTCAAATTTTTCTCAATTAATGTTAATTCCTTTTCTTCTTTGATTGTGTATGCGTTGCTTCCGAGTGAGCATTTACCGCACTTACATCCACCGCAACGAGGCATACATTGTATCCCGAGATTCTCTGTGTTGTAGAAATCTTCGATTCTTGCCATCTTGACATGATGGGCGTGTATGGTTCCGATGAGGGACTTCTCGTTGATTCCTTTCAGAACTGGGTGTGTTCCACCTGCGCATCGTCCGAACTGATTTCTCAATAAAAGTAGATGTCCAGAACTTTGTTCCTTTAAGGGGTGGAAGTCTGCGTATTCATAGCCTATTAAGGCGTCAACTTCTCCGGTGGGCCTTGTCAGTTCTTCTTCGGATACGTCTTTGAATAGTTTAGAGATCCCCTTTATATTGACTGCTGGAATGGGGGAGGTTATCTTGTCGATTCCGTAACCGTCGAATACGACTGTTTTGCCCTGCTTGTCAATAAGTGGAAGCTTATACTTGAAAGTGTCCACATTTTCACTTTCTCCGCCTACTTTGATAATTGACAGCTTAGTTTTGATACCCTTAAGGTTTTCCGCTCTTGCTTTTGCGTTTGTGATAAAACATAATGACGCTCCCGTGTCCCACAAGACGTTTGCAAATCCATTCTTTGTAGGTATCCTTTGTATTTGGAGTAAGCACGTTTCAATTTCGTTGTTATTGCATACACTTGCAGAACCGCTTGCGGAAGCGATGTCGGTTGGCGATCCTTTGTCCTGTTCTTCTTCGTGTAGTGTTTTGTGGTGAAACCTTTTGCAATCGTTAACGCCACAGGGTTTCTTGCTTGTACAGTCTTGAATTCTGTGACCCCGTCTCAAGCAGGACCAGCATGCTCCTCTTTCCTTTAATGTGTTAAGCCTTTCCTGTACTGGCTTTGAGAGATAAAGTCTGCATTCATTAGTCCAGTGATTGGCACCTTCATGGTATAGGCATTTGGTTCTCTTATAGCGTGACGAACCTTGTCCCTCTGGGATGGCGACTTTGTCATTCTTTTTCTCTAGGTAATGAAGAGAGCCCCTTAGTGGAAGGCTGCCGCTTGAGCGTAACTCTGCGTTTTCGTATTCTATTGCTTGTTTTTGTTCAAGGAGAAATCTTAACAGACTTGGAAACTTGTCTCTTTTATCGACGGGACTGTGTTCGGAGCTTACCAGTTTCGCCCACTCTCTTTTCGCATCATTTGGCAGCTTTCTTTCTATTATGCTCACCGAACTGGTTGTAGTTATTTCTTTCTCTAAACCTAACCTTTTCAAGTCTCTGTAACCGTCGTCGATGACGTTGATGAGTTCGACGAATTTTTTACTTTCGCCTTCTCTGATAGGCCTCATGTTCTGAATTGCACACATTATGACGTCAGCGACTTTTGCAGGATCGCCGTATTTTTCGTCCAGTCTCTTCCACATTGCATCAATATCGTCGTCGCCGCTTTTTACCGTGTCGGCGGGCTCTTTTCCCAGACATGATCTGAGAACATATGGGGCGTTATCGGAGTTAATTGACGGCATGACTTGTTTTTCAAAGTCTGTTTTAAATTGTGGGTAATTTCTTACATTTCCGTTAAATGACGGCATTTTGATTTTTTCGAGTTGTAGCGGATTGCCTTTGTCTTTCGCGTTGTTATCGTCTCTTTTAGCTGAAATAAATGCTTCGATACGGCCACTGATCTCTTGGTGGCGCGCGTGCATGTTTCGAATCCATTCGATTTCCTTTTCTACGTTTTCGTAGTCAAGTAGCTCGAGCATTGTGTTATGTACTGCTTTACAGTCTGCGAGCGCGATATCTAAATCTCTTTCGGTTTTGCGCAAAGCTTCTGGAGTATTTACGTCCTTATTTTGTGATTCCATTGCGTCGTGTGCGTGTTCAACTAAGGTGTCAAATATAGTCCTCATGGACTTCTTTTTTATACTGAATTGTTCCAATAGTCGCTTTAGTTTTTCTTGTTCATGTCTCTTTGATTCTTGTTTGTGGAATTCTTCCACTCGTTTCTGCTCGTGCAAGGTTTGGTCGTTGACGTACTGCGCGTGAGCAGTCGCTGCTTCTTCGTACAGTTCTTGTAATTCATTTATCCATGCTTCATTCTGCTCTATTTCGTCTTCGGTTAAGTGTATCATGTAAATGTCATGCTTACCTTCGACAATATTCCAAGCTTCGTGTAAGTCCGCAAAGGTTCTTTTGACCGCATCCATACCTTTGTTATCCTGCATGGACTTCAAGAATTCATTGCGTTTCCTTGTGAATCGTGACTTGGCTGAAGTCCTAACTCTCTTTGCTTCTTCTTTTTTCGCTTCTGCTGCCATTCTTGGAGGATTCTCACGGATTTCGAATGTATCGGTGTGTACCAATATTCCACAAAATAGGCTATCGGTTTCAAACTTTATTCCATTTAGTAGTAGGTAGTCTGTAGTCTGTAGTGTAGTTCGAAATCTGTAAAGCAAGACATAACTGTCTATTTATAGTCTTCACATCACAAAAGGAAATACAAAGAATATTTACCCGATGGCCTTCAGTTGTTGTCTTATCACAGTTGTGTCTGTGTCAATTGATCAGTAATACAATAATTAGGAAATTATCGTTTGTCACGCGTTATGTGCGTGTAATTAAGTGAAATTATAATCAATGACGATACAATGTCTTTCTGTTAACACATTAAAGTGCCTATGAAATTATTTCATTTTTTCGATTTTTGAAAGGTTTCACCTTATGTGGTCTCACAAACTGAAGGGTTTTAAGGGTTCGAAACGATGCGAAACAATTTTTTTAGCGCATGAAAGTTTTGTTTGTCGCGCCGAAAAGTGGTTCTGTTTGCCGCGCGGCCAAAACGATCATGTTACAACGTTGTGACGTAGAAACGATGACTCAGTGCTGCGGGCATAATGGCCGATAAGGAAAGCGAGAAGAAAGGTGGAAGATATTGCGTGGCCGGAGGCCCCAATATGATGAGTTGTAAGAATAAGCAGTTCACTAAAAACGTGAGTTTGCACAATTTCCCTTCCAAACCAGATAGGCGGAACAAATGGACAAAATTCGTCCGCAGACATCGACCGGGTTGGAATCCTTCCAAACAATCTCATCTGTGCTCCGTGCACTTCGAGGAGAGTTGCTTTGAACGTATGAGGGTACGTAAAATGACAGGCCAAACACGACTCCCGCTAGTCGCTTAAGTTATTCTAACCATTCCAAATAGAGCTTTCTTAGTACATTCGCAACAGCCTTGTCCCTCTGATCAAGGTGATCTAAAGGCGACAATTGTGCTGGTGTGGTTGACCTATTGATCAAGAGATATAAACTGTGATATAAACTATTTGGAGGGTTTTAAGTTACGTTCTTAGAGCCGTTTTAAGTCTCTGTGCCGTTGTGTGTGCTAGCTCTTTGGCAATTAGTTAGCTTTTTGGGCTCAGATTAATTGCAAGATTCCTTAAAGCCGCTTAAAAGAGTGATGTTTTCTGAAGGATCCCAAGTTTCTAAGTCCGTGATCAGATGTCTGCTTGCGGTTATGTGCAACACATGTAACTTTCTTTATCACGGATGAGGTATAGAGTGTCTAAAGGATCCAAGTTATTCTGAGACTATTGCAGTCTCCTTTGATCAAGTGGAAGCTACGGCTTCTTGCGCTGTCGTTTTGACTCCACTTTCAAGACTCTGCAACATCGCTTTGTAATCGTCATGCTGCGTTATGCACTTTATCCGGCCGTTCAATGCTGCCATCGAAGGTCAACTTTTGTCGAGCCTGTAAGACTTCCCAGCAACATCGATATTCTAGAACACTTGTTAGCTGGTCAATGTTGCACTGACCACAGTCGCACCTGAAAAGCAGATAATGCAAATCACAAGGGTCGAAATAATGAAAATGTGCTCTATCTGACAGACTGTGCTGGCTAACTTTCAAAGGCTCCAAAGTTTAATCCTATTGTTAAGAGGCTATAATCCAAGGAAAAGCGTTCTTACCATTCGTCTAGCAGCTTTTCTCCTTCGAAACTCGTTCGTAAATTAGCTGGTGTTAGACTATCTGCGTCTTCTTCGTTGTCTTCACTTTCATCGCTCGAGCGGCCAAGCGGTTCATCTTGATACGGCTCAACCAAATCACTTACGACCACTTCATTCGAATCAGAATGATCAGAAGCATCCTGGCTACCTTCAGACACCGAAAGAGAAACACAATCGTCGCTGTCCGCCATTTGTGACAAAGTATAAAACAGCTTTTATCAACCACCACACTAGAGAGTCCAGGGGAATTTTGGCTCATAAACAAAGTGATGATCATCGTTCCTACGTCATCGCTTCTCGACTCGTCCCAGTCCCCCCAAAAAATAGGCGCCAGCTTTGAACTGAGAGTTCGCATCTTTGAGCAGCTGAAAATCTGGTATTCCTTTTGGTTACCTGAAAATGGTAATTATTTTCGTTCTTTGCATATAATAAAATACAGAAAAACACCAAAAAAGAAATCATTTCATAGGCACTTTAAGGAATTAGCTACGTACTCTGTAAAATCACATAACCCTTAAAATAGCTGCTACGAGACCCTGAGGATCACATTAGTAGACCACATTTGTGTGGGAACTAGTGAGAATTTTTCCTCACCGGATTGTAAATGCAATTTTACCCTGCTGGCATCAAACTGTCACTGATTACCCATTCAAGTATCCATCTGTTTAATTGTCAGGTTTGAAGGTGGAGGAGGAGGCCAAAATGGTATCGAGCAGTATCCCACACTGTCACATATTGGTGGACCGTTTTCCTTGAAAGAGACATTTGTTTGGTTTGACTTCCTGTTGGCAGCTCTAGATTGTTACACCTGGAGCTTTGGTGAACATCTTCTTGCACCTAGTCAGGTTTTTACCCGTGAGTGTGGAGAGATATACACTTGTAATACCACATCAGTAATGCCAACCAGGCTTCAACCTACATATAGGAAAAGTGTACCATTCATTTTTAATAACTTTCGGCTGGTTGGTGAAACAGTTATTGTGATTTATAGTACCAGAAGATACAATTGTTTGTAAAAAATGTATTCCAGCTTCACGTCAGCAGTCTGTAGTACATCCTGAAAGAAGGCACTCTTTTACGGAAAAACAAATTTGGCAGTTTCATGCGGTTGCTGCAGTTTCCCGACCTGATCACCCTTATTTTAGCGTAACTGCGTAGTAATTAATTCAGGTAATTGTCGGAATGTTCCAGTGAAACGGTTGCAAATAATGCAAAGAGAAAATCTTTCTTCAACAACATTTTAGCCCAAAGGTACGAAGCCCTTGACAGTTATAGAGAAGTTGCGAGTTATGTTAACACTCAAGGAATGATAAATGTGATGTGTACACCTCTCTGAGAGAGCTAGACCATTTGTGAAGTCAGTCTGTACCCACGAACTAATGAATCTGTGTACCAATAAATGAAAAATTAATGAACTTTGGATTAAAGATGGTGAGGTATTTGCAGCAGTATTGCAAAGGTTTTGTTGGGCTCTGTACTTCATTTGGAACTGCTTTGCAACTTTAAAAAAAAGGTTAATTAGTTATGCAATATTATTTGTGTATAGATTATCGAGTGTGTGGGAAATCTGAAAAGGCCTGGGTGCTACTTTCTATGTGAATAGTAAGTACTCCTACAATAGCTGTGTGCTTTTTCTTGTAGCTCCAAAAGATGGTAAGAAGTGTAGTGTTCTGCTCAAATCGCTGAACTTTTTCGTGACCAAACTGGCCATGTTTGGCATCACTGCGGCTAGGAATTGCTTCCCAACAGGAGTGTCTAGTGGCGATGCGGGGGTATTTACACCAAAAGAAATTGACAATTATAACAGGTGAGGTACAAAGTACTCATTACAAACATTGATACCTTGAAAGCCACCTGCCAATGGAGAGAATTTTTAAATATTAATATTTTACTAACTTTGACTGTAACTCACGTTGACTAAAACATGAAGCCAAGAAACTGAAAAGCAAATCCTTATTAAACGGTTAGAGTACTATTTTTTCCATTACATGCTTTTTTGGCATTTTGATTAAGTCATATTTCGGTGTCCTGTAAGTTATTGCATTATCTATATTATATATAATACGTGAAGAGAGAACTGTTGTCCACCCATCACAGAAAAACGGCTAAGTTAAAAAAAGCCAAAACCAGGCCATTTCTGTACTTTCCTGGCAAGGATGTGCCCAATTTGGTTTTAAATCGAAAAGATCCACTTTGGAGAATTTCCGGAAACGTCACACTTTTCTCTCAGAAACGAACACCGCGCCATGGCTGTTGATTTCTAATTTCAACCGCTTATGCAAATTTGTGTCGGTTTTCAACACATCACTTCCTTAGCTGAACAATGAATTAAAACATACAGAAAAGTCGCCAAAAACCTTTTCCAGCCTAACATTTTCTTCAAATAACAAATAGATTTGCTTTAAGAAGCAAAAAAAGTTTTGAATTCCTTGCTTGCGTGAAAACAGGCATGACATCTTTGTAAGTGATTTATAGGTGCCAGCACCGTGCCAGGGCTGTTGATGTGTGACTAATTTCAAAGGCTTATGCTTATTTGTGTCGGTTTTCAAAACATCGTGTTGTTGAGTAGTGAATTGTTTATGGGTACCAGATAGATGTTAAAATATCTTGGTCATAGAAGTTTAGTCACCAAGTATTCAAGTGTGGTGCTTTTTAACTGGAGAGGCTTCGTCCGTATCTTTTCCAAGAGGACACAAGGCAACTCATGTGCAGTTGTGGAAACAGGCTGACTTAAAATATGAATGGTCAGTGTCCCAATGGTTATTATTTGAAGTGTAGATAGTGTGAATTAGTTTTGTTGGTATTTTTCTTCACTTTGATTTGCTTCACTGATTTGTTTGTCTCTGTTTCTTGTAGAGCAAAGTGTACAGTGATAGTAAGGATCATGAACTTTGTAACAGTGTTACTTCAAGTCTCATCTCAGGAAACTTTGAAGGTAAAGCATCGTTTATTTAATCAAAATACTGAGCTGCCTTCGGTTTCCGTTGAACTACAACAATCCATTGTCGTGCTATGTCACTGTTCCATTCTTTGGATAATGTCTGTTTTCATTTAATTCTAATCTTTTTCCCAACACGACGGTTATCATTCACATTTGTTTTTAGTTCGTACCTGCTGAGTTTTGGAGTGATAGCCTATTCAGTGTTGTACTTAGCTGTGTAATGGAGCCAGGAGTCATTGGATTCAACATGGGAGATGTCGAAGTTATTGAAAAGCTTCCAGAGCAGGTTTTGTGTTATTCGTTATCATGTAAAAATGGTTTTCAGTGGTAAGGTGTTTTTAAATCTCTTTTTCCTGTTTTGGAAACCAATCATGGTCAAGACACATTATAATGCACCAAAGTAGAATGGCGAAAATCCCACCCTAAAAAAAGCAGTTGCTGTTGTGACTTATTACATAATTGACCGCTTGAATTATTTGGCAAAATGCGTATTGAGTTATAACTGCATATGTAAACAAATTGTCAACTGTCTTTGAAGAAGTAAGCAAAGGTGATCGTCCAAGTTAGAGTTGCAATACGTGTTTGCAACATTTTCCATTTTAGTTGTACTCGCCAACGTGCAGGTATTGCAAAGATAATATAATTGGATCCGTAGTCTGTTGCAGCCTAATTTTAAAAGTATTTGCATTAAATTTTATGAAAAATTCCTTCATTGCTATTGCGTCTGAGTTGCTTTCATTCAGTAGGTATCATCCTTAGAACTAACCATCAAAAGCACACCAAAAGCTATCAATTTACTTTCAAAGTACTATTCAATTGTTTTCCAATTTCGGACAATTTATATGCATGAATGGAATTAAGTTTGAATTGAATTTGATGAACCTAAAATAGTTTTTTTTAAATAGTTTTTTATTGATTTGCAAACATGTGTTAGGAATGTTATTAACATTAATGATAATTACAAACAATTACTAATTACTAGTGGTTAATTTAATTTACAATTTAACTAAATCAAATTTTGACATTAAAAAGAAAAAAAAAGAAAATGATAATAACAACAACAAAACAAAGAAGAGAAAAAGTACAGCTAAGTACAAAGATGGCATTTCCACAGACAGGTGTTGCGTTAACAATTCACTGCATTTCTTCACTTATCAACCCCGAACAAAGATTTTTCCTTATGAGTATTATCAACTCGATTCCTACAGAATGGGTTCACTTATTAAAGCTTCTACTGACGTAACAGTAGCCGACCCCATTCCAAGTATTCCAACTATTAAAATGGCAAGCGGTAATGTGGTACCAATCTTTAACATCTCTCCTAAACAGATCTATCAAATCTTTCTGCAGCAAAAACAAATTGCGCCCACTGCTAAACAGAAATTAACAAACAAATACTCAAATATAGAGATTGTTTGGGAAAAGGTTTATACATTGGCCTTTCAATGCACTTTAGACACTAAGATCAGGGAATTTAAATGTAAGATTCTAAATTTTATAATCTTTACAAACGAGAATCTTAATATAATTGGTGTAGTTGAATCACCAAACCGCACTTTCTGTCAAGAGGCAACGGAATCCGTCGAGCATTTACTTTTCTCCTGTAGGATAACCTGTAATTTTTGGAAACACGTCTTGTCCTGGCTGAAAGATAATGATGTTCATGTTGGGATAATTAACGAGCCGGATATCATTTTTGGAAAATCTGATATTGTAAAAGACCACATTTTAATTAATCATATCCTGTTATTAGGTAAATATTATGTCTACTATAGGAAATGTCAAAATAGCTTACCTACACTTAGAGGCTTTATTGCTAGGACAAGACGTGTCTTCAATATCGAGCTCCATATTGCCAGGGAAGAAAATAAACTTCTTTTTCATTTACAAAAGTGGGAGAAGCTAATTAACGAACCTAAAATAGTTTCCTAAAAGTTATAGGGTGTGTGGGGAAAGCGTGTGATCAAAGAACTTTAATTTAGAAGGTTTCAGGGGCTACAAGAAAGGAGATTTTAACAGAAGGCCACCACTTTCTGTCACTGTGGTTTTTTTTTTCATTGCAGAACTTTTGATCTTTCAAGTGTCCTTTTGAGTGCTTAAACTACTGATTTCACCGTTAAAATTAAAAAGTCCTGATTATATTATGCTGTTGATGTTTATTAAGACTGGTGTATTGTGTAAGTTGCTGGCTCAGAAACTTCCTGGGAAGCTTCAAGAAAAATTTACAGAGAGTATTAAGAAGAAAATTGCATTGGGAAGGTAATGTTTATTGTGACAAGCTGAATTCAATGTAATTAGTCAATTTTGCATATTTCGAAAGGAAATAATATCTTTGCCTAGCTGTCCAAACCGTTTTTTAATCCGAGCATGGGAATGGCCGTTTTTTTCAATGTACTTTTTGCGTTTTCGTGACTGCCATTAAATTTGAATGTTCCAGAAGTTCCAAATGCTAAGCGAAGCTCGCCAGTGGAAGTCATGTCAGAGGCAATGCAGGAGCTTCAAATGAGAAATTTGAACCATTCTAAGCCGAAAATTGACCAAAAGAAAGAGGCAAATTTTTGTCAAGCTGGCACTTTGCTCCCAAATCTTCATCTTGTGTTTGCACCATTTTTGTATCAAATGTTTAATAAGACCCTTTCCAGGCTATATATTTAATTTACATTTACGAAATGGATATCAAGAAAAATGTGTCAAATGCTTTTTTACCTGTCCGATTACCCGCCACATTGTCTTTAGAGGACCACTTTCCTCTTACTGATGTTAATATTGATGTTGACTGACATTCCCACTCCTGCATCCCTTCTGGTCTTGTAACTCCTTGGAATCAGGAAGGTCAAATACACCATGCTGGGGCACATCGTCTTGCACTAACTTTGACCTTGAAAGATGAGGTAGTCCTAGTTTTATTGAATTTGTATTCTTGAAATTCCGCCTCAGTCACTGCAACCTGTTTGATCAGCTGCCACTTCCCTTGTGTGGCCCAGAGGAATCACAAGTGGATCATCTGCGTCTGAGTCATCTGGTACAAGGATACAAACAACTTCACTCTGCCGGTCTGCTTTTACCTGCTCAGGTATTTCCTTGTTTTAAAAACCTTTAACCAGTTGTCTGGGTATTGAAATAGTTTACATGGTATGACGTGCCTATTCATTTCATTTGAGTAGAGAAAGTATTTGAATTTGTGATGTATCAAGGCTTAAAATATCAAAGTTCGAGATTCACAACATGTCAAACACCCAAAAATTTACTCAACTACTTTAAACTACTCGTACTACGTGGTAAACATAGACAAACATAGGTAAACGTAATCTTCATTTGGGTGAGATTTCTGTGCACCTGCTATGAGAAATGCAGAACAGGCAGTGAACAGAATATTATGAATACTAGAGCACTGTCTGAAGGCAAACACAGTGGTGGTTACCGCATTTAACTTTTGATCAGGCTTTGGATTGAAGCCTGTAGGGTAGGTTTTTTTAAGGCTTGGTCTCTGCGTAGTGTTGTGTGGTTTCCTTAGATAAGACAGTTTCCTCCACATTGTCTCTCTCCACCCAGGTGTATAACTGCGTACCAGGGACAAACCGATGGACTAGCATCCTATCGGGGAGTAGTGATAATCCTAGTTGCTTTATGGTAAACAGGCTGGAGTGAAGAGCTGTCTATGTGACTTAACCTTCCTTTTCTGTCTGAAGACTGGGCGAAGGAAGAATTTCAACTCAATTTGTCGACATTGTTGTAAAAGGAAAACACGAATGCTCCTTTTCTGATCAAGTAGGGGACTGTCCTTTTACACAGTGTAGTGAACGTAGATTTAGCAAATGCAAAGCAATGGAGACAAATCTGTTGCTGACACGTGCTTGTACTGCCATCATGTTTTCAGGCTGAGAGTACACCAGAACAGTGCTCGGCAAAACTGTTGTCAGCAGTGTATGAAGGTGTTAAGTCACCTGCAAATGTCAGCTCTTCTGTAATAAATCTTACTCCAGCATCACACCAGCTTGCCTGTAAATTGCTGGATTTGGCTTACAATCTTGGGCTTCAGGTTTGTAAGGTTTTTTTCTCTTACACTTTGCAGTGAAACATGATTCTATCGTACCCCTTGTTTACGTAAATGAAGTAAACTAGTTACCCATTTTACATGTAAGTGCGTTACATTCACTTGCTTTTCTTTTACTGTGACTAACCTAATTTAATATGAGAGTGAATATATGAATTACTCATATTTGTGAACTGCGGATGAAATATGAAATGATGACGACCCTCGCAGTTAGTGATATCAACTTAAGGCCGCAGGTGACAAGCTGCTCATGAATATATTTATAAGGCAAAATTTTGGTGGAGGTCTTACGTTAAAAAACTTAAGGTCTTGATCGTTTGGGAGCTGATTTCGTTGAAACTTAATAGAGGGCTTGAGGAATGTTGGAAGTGCAACAAGATTGTTTTTCCTTTGATAAATTGCGTTTCTTTGCAATGCTTTGAGCTTCTAAAGTTAAGATTTGGTAAAACGCGACTCCGTGTCCAAGTTTTCTCCTCGTGGAGAAGACAACGCTTCTTGATTTTGCCACTAATTGATCAGTTAAAACCTCTATTGTGTCACAACAGAAGCCGATTTTGTGATAAGTTCCACTGAAAGTTATAAGCCTTTAAATTAGTAAAATCGTCCTTGTTTAAATTTGAAGACTTAAAGCTCCTCTTAAAAAGCCTGTTTTAAAAAAGTGCTTCTGTTGCGACAACCTACAACACACCTATTTTACCTGTCTGCTGTGTCAGTTCAGGAAATTTTGTATCTGCGCTGTGTTCTTGGACACGAAATTGGTGGTTTTAGGACTTCTGAAGGCTTATCGAAGAAACACGAGTGTTTAAGCCAAGAATATTTTATTATGCAAATTATGGATATAAAAATTAAGAAGCTATTGTTAACACTCCAGAAACAAACAATAGGTTGCGTGCAATCTAAAAAAATCGTGTGTTTTCCGTCGAAAATAAACGAAAGAGAAAAGCATTGGTGCTGAACCAATTAATATTTATACCACACACAAAATAGAAAGAGAATTTTACTATCGAAATTTTCAAAGCGGATATTTTCCGCTTAAACGTAGAATTAAACACTAAAACCAAAAAGAACGACGAAATCGAACTCTATTATTTTCCAGTCTGTGGAGCAGTGTATATATACACAGAAAAAACTTCACGGAGTTCCACTTACGAAAGACCCAGATGTTGATAAATATTGGACACAAAATTGGTGATGTTGATAAATATTCGAGATAGAGATAGAAACAGTATTTTATTTTCGTTTTGTTTTGCTGGAAAATTCTAAAAAGTTGCAATTAACGTTTCAACTAACAGATAAAGAATAAAAAGAACGGTACAGATACAACAAGCAAGCGCTCAACGCATTTATAATTATTATTATTATTGTTATTAGGAAAATTTTTATTTAACAATACTTAAAATGCACAATATTTCCTGCCACACGATTAAACGCACAAGCAATCATTGATGCATAAACCAAAGGTTTTATACTGCAGAGCTTACTCATGAATATTTCGTGCAATGTTGCTATCATTCGTCGCACTTCGTGCGTACGCTTTAAATAAATAAATACTGATGATCTAGTCTCTCACCCGCGGCCTTAAGCAGCTAATGAAAGAACAGCCTGCCTTAGTTGATGTCACTAACTGCGATGGTCATCATCATTTAATTTAGCAAAACAAAATTTTTTTAAGAGTTTTTGAATAGATGTCAGTTATATCTGGACACCACAGTGTCTTAAATGTACTTTCCTTTACTTTTTCTCTGGTTTCTAAAATATTAATATTTGAAAGAACTTTTTTATCTATTGCAGCACAATACTCTAATGGGGTATATCGTACAGGAAATGCCCAACAATTCAGGTTTGAAAATGCTTGGCTGTAGCCATACATGAATTTTAAGTAGCAGTAATTATCGTTTTCGTTCGTTGCTTTTGCAGTTCAAAGAGTAGATTCAATTGCATCCAACACATAGTAATGCAACAGTGCTGTGTGCACAGGTTCAGCGTATAAAATTATTGTCGTATGGGGTCCTTGTGTTTGGGTGATGAGATTATCCACATACTACACCACAACGTATTAAATAAAATAGTCTTTGTGTCTTAAATACATTTTTAAACCAATACAAATTTTCAGGTCATTGAGGAGTTTTCTCTTTATTGCCAGGTTCTTCCTTTGGTCTTGCATTCTACAGAACTTTTCAGACAAGCATTAATGGCTTCTTCATCAAAGAAGCAAATGCTCATTTGTCAAAGATTTTGGCTAAAGCTCCATCGCATCCATTTTTGGTAAGGATATGCAGCGTTCCATGTTAAATACAGCCTCAGAATGTTTTCTGCGGTATTCCTAATACATAAATAGAAAGGCAAATGAATCTACACACCCTTTTCTAATAGCTGGAGAAGTGCGAGATGGTTAAGGCAAAAAAAATTATTTCAGGTCAAAAATTGTTAATCACACTTGAGGACCTTTAGAGTAGCTTTGCGTTGTAGAACTGCGGAACAGATGAGGGCCATCTGGTAAAACGAAACATTTTTCAGGGAGGAAGTAAATTTTGTGGTAGACATGAGAGCCAATCTAACAATTGTGAAGCTGGCTGTGTTGGACAGGATGGGATCCCTGCAACGGATGATCATCCCTTGGAAGACCAACATGCTTTTTGCTGATGGCAGCTCTCTTCCATTTCTAGGCTAGGGACGTTTTGCAATTTGCTTAGGGGATGAGCATTTTATGCACGAAGTGTGGGTTGCAGAGATAGCTGGATGGGACTCATGTCATGGACGTCATTAAGGAACATAATTGTTGGTTGACGTTAGGCTAAGGATGTTATGAGTTAGCTTTAAATGGTAGTGTGACTAAATGTGTGGGAGGAGAATGGTTGCCAAGGGTCTGTTCGAGTTTCTGCACAGATGATGACTGCCATACCAACAAGAAGTGAGAGCCTCGTTCCAGCAAAGGTAATCGACCTTTGTGGGAAAACTTCCTAGCAGTCACCAAAGGAAAGGACCACTTCACTAGAAAGAGTCACCTTTTTGTTCCAAAAAACTGGTAGACACTAATGATGTCATTGAGCTCGGTAGACCAAACTCAGACCAGTTACCAAAACACTGTTGCCATATGGTGTGAGCTAGTGGAAAAAATTTCTGAACCTGGATAAACTGAGAAGCAGACAAAAGAGAGGCCATCTGGGAGAGCTTGTAGAGTGGCTTCTTTGACTACACCATTGCCAAGCCATTTTGGTCGACCTCTACAAAACAATCACGTTGTGTCTGGATGAACCCAGAAAGTAGAAGTCATGGCATTGCTGGCCAAGTTTGCCAACTTGTTTGCCTGTTCTTTGGATAACCTGGGGAGGACAAGCATCATAAAGCATGTCGTCAACACTGAAGGGAGAAAGCTATCTGTGAGATCCCCGGGTGCCTGCCTACCTCTCTAAATGAACTGTGGAAAGGACAAAATAGAGAGCTTGCTGAAATGTAGAGTAATCAAGCCTGTGTTAAGTCCATAGTCATCCCAGTTGTCTTGTGCATAAGGAGACTTGATCTCTGAAGTGGTTATTTGCAGGTTGAAGTTGAAGAAGGGGGTCCGCTAAAGACAGCATTTGGCACATGGAGCTGTATCGGTTTGCCGTGATGCCTTATGGGCTGTGCAATGCCCCCGCAACATTTAAGCGGCTTCTGGAATGTGTACTGACTGGTCTTCCATGGTTACCTTGGTGACCTCAGTGGCTGTGTGCAACCTTCACAAGACTTGTGGCAGGAGAGCTGAAGCTAAACCCAAAGAGATGCCACCTGTTCATAACTCCCTTGTCTTCCCGTATCACGTGGTGAGCGATGAAGGTGTAACGATCCATCCAGAGGAGATGAATGCAGTCTGGGAATAGCCAACTCCAGCTCCAACATTAGCTTCAGCCTTGTGTAGCTTCCTGGGTCTCTGCTTGTGCTACTGCTTGTTGCAGCTGCCTTTCACCATCTGACTGAGAAAGATAAAGCCATCACGTGAACTGTGGAATGCAATGTTGTATCCCACTGGCTAAACCAAGTTCTTTTTCAAGCACCTTTGTTGGCTTACACCACCTCACAAGGCACCTTCATTGTAGACGCATTCCAGCAACACTGGTGTTGGTGCTGTCTTTTCACAAATACAGGGGGAAGAGGAGAAAATTGCCACCTACTTCAGTCACAGCCGAACATAGTGTGACTGGTGGTGATACTGCATGACAGTGAAAGAGTTACTTGCCTTAGTCACTACAGTGAGGCATTTTCGCTTCATCTGTGTCAGACATTTCAAGGTGCAAAGGAAACGTGGGACACTTAAGACACTAATGAATTTTAAAAACCTGGAGAGTAAGACTGCAAGGTGGATGACAATACTTGGCATCTACAAATGTTGAAGTTAACCACCACCGCTGTTGGTGGAAATGCAGATGAACTCTCTCGACGCCCCCTTGTGACACATGCAAGCACTGTCAACGTAACGAGAAGGAGGAGAATGTGAAGATCAGCCAGTTTGTACAGTCCTAGAACAGAAGCAACAGGAGGTTGCTCACATAGAGATACGGAACGGTCAGCTTTAGGATCGATATCTCCAGGTTACCATCAACCTCAAAGAATAATAATAATAATAATAATAATAATAATAATAATTATAATAATAATATTTATTACTTAATATTGCACAAATTAACATACTTAAGGTACATGATCAAATGCACATTACAAAAGAAACACTATAACTAACCAAAATTAACTAAAAATATATAAATAGATCAAATAACTACATGCATTTGTCTTAAAAACAATACAAATGAATCTCTAGTTTACTGCTTATTTAAATAAATATATAAATAGATCAAATAACTACATGCATTTGTCTTAAAAACAATACAAATGAATCTCAGTTTACTGCTTACTTACCCAAGTCTATTTTTTAAAAAATTATTATAATGAAAAGGAAATATGTCTGTTTCATATAAGAACAAAGCACAGAATGACCATCTTGGGAAAAGATCAGCCTGGAGTGTTCTAAATTTAAGAATTAACGGGCTCAGTGGTCCATGTTGTAAAAATGTCGTACTTCACTAGTACAGGAAGTGGGAGTCGGAAAGTTGTTGGAAAGTACAGTAAGTGGGAGTCGCTTGGAAACTGGTGCTCTTCGGCAGCACAAGACAAGCCTAAGCCCTACAGAGGGACACCTCAGCATCAAGGAAACGAACACAATTGAGCAATTCAGTGCACCTTTTCACTGGTTTGGCCTATGAAAACATGTTGAACTTGGGTGTGGTCAGAGTGATGTCTGTGCCTCGAGGAAGAACCAAGGAAAACCCAAGAACAGCTATGAAGACCTACAACCTCGACGCCCCTATGGAGAGGGTTGCCACAGATAACAAGCACATCCTTATCATCCCAAACTGCTTCACGAAATGGACAGGGTAATCTCCCGTACTGAACCAGAAAGACGAAACATTCATGAGTTCATCTCCAGGGTTTTGTTGCACCAAGGCAACTTCACACTGATCGGGGATAGAATTTGAACATAGATTTTGTCAGGACATGTGCAGGATCCTTGAAATTGATAACACAAGGACCATGCCTTTGAGGCGGCAGTGGCATGGTTGAAGGGTGTTACAGCACCCTTGAGGCCATCCTCTCCAAATTTGTCAGCAAAAAAACAGAAGGACTGGAATCTGTACCTGCCTCACCTTATGCTGGCTACCATTCCTCTGTGCTTTCACTCGATTTGACAGACAAGTGGAAGCTACTGGAAACAACAGTGAGACAGGGTGTGCTGCCACAGTCCATGAGCAGTTGAAAGGGGTCGGCCAGTTTGCCCGCCACTATTTCAAAGTGTGAAGTGACCACCAGAGGAAGAACTATGACCACCCAGTAAACCAGTTTTTGCACGAGGGAGGGAAAGCAGTTTGGCTGTATGGTCTGCAGAAGACGACAGGCCTCTGCCCCAAATAAATGCACAACTTTGATGCTTCATACTTAGTTAACAAAAGGATGACTGATGTCGTTTGCTGAACTTCAGAGGAAAATGTATCAAAATGTACAAAGAGACCAGCGGTCAGGTAACGTGGGCTCTAAAAGACGAGCCCACGTTACCCGACTGCTGGTCTCGTTGTACATTTTGATGTCACAAACAAACAGCCAGGCTGCTAAGTACGATTCAAAATGGTGGCGCGCAGTTTTGAATTTTGGCCCTCTGGAGAGGAATTTCAGTGGGATCGGATGCACTTTAGAAGATAAAACCATGGTCAGTAACTCAGCTTAGTGTTATCGATTTATTGGCGATTTCAAAAAATACAGCGTTTCTGGAGTGACCTTCTCCTTTAAGAAGCCAAAAAATCGCATTTGGTTTTCAGGAGAATTTATAGGGTGTGTAGATTCGTCGGATTTTGATAAAACTTGATCAAAACATCCCTGGAATAGTAACAAACAACGTAGTTTCAGGGAATTTTGATATTCAAAATATTTTGGCTTTGGTGGTCTCTATCGTAACATGCTTCACAACTTTTTCGCTGCTAAAACGTTACACGTAGATATCTCAATAATCAATCAGAATGACGAAAATCCCTTCAGTATCCAGGACTACCACTGAAACTCTAAAAAGGAAAGAACTTTGCATTCTTGAGAAATTTGATCATCTTTCTTTAGTACTGGTTTTTGCTCTTCTTTGTTTATTTCGTATTATTAACGCTGGTCACATGTTCTAAGGAGCGTTGTTTTCATGGCAATTTTCGAATTCCTTGCGTGTTTAGGATTCTATCGTTAGTCATTGAAAACAGTCACGTATTGTGTTCTCATACAAATCCTGTGGTTAGAATCACAACAGGACTTTTTGGAAACACTAGTTAAGTCTTCTTTGTTTATCTTTGGGTGTTTAGTTGAATAGTTCGCTTGTGTAATTGTAGTTGAGAATATGCACTGTGAAGTCCTGCACTGTTTGTTGTTTTCTAAAGCCTTGACTTTTGGTGGCACTATAGAAAGACGTAAATAACAAATTAAAACTTACTTCTCGAAAGAATGGTCAATTTTGGTTAACCTGCTACCGTGGCCATGACTTGTGTTGTTTGTTAAATTGGATTTATATGGTGTGTATAAATGGTAACAATGATAGTAACAATAGTACAAGATTAGGTTTTCCACAGGAAAAGGAGTAACATTGAATAGCATTTACATTATCTTGCTCTTAGATTTCAAGCATGCTGATTGGAATTCTTGATCAAGTTATCAGAGAAGGGATCCTACGAAAAAGGTGTCGTATTAAAAAACACACTAGATGTCATTGATGTCACATATTGATATCAGTGTGACAAGCAAAGTGCTAATTGCTGTGGAAACAAAGAGTTCTTTTATTTTAATGGTTGACACATTTGAATAAGAAAGGGAATGGTGGAAAATGTTTGTGTTCCATTTTGCCTTAATATGTGCTTTCACTTATTTTTATTATTGCTTGAACTTGGATCCACTAACACACGCAGATGTATATCAGCTGTCGATCTGTATCATAGAGGTCTGTTTCCTGCAAAGAACCATTTAGGATACTACCCAGTACCGTATGCAACCAATAACACTAAAATCTAGAGAATTGTGGTTGCATTTGCTTTGGCTTATGCAAAAGAGTTAAGTTGAAGTCAGTAAATGGGCCTTCTGATTGGTTGAAAGCTGTGTTTCTGCAGCCCTAAGGAAGCGCTAAAGGAAACGGGAAACATTTTGTCTGGTATTTGATAAATCTCAAGAAATACTTGTAGAAACAGTAGCAGAAATACTAATCTATGGCTTATATTTATACAACATTTTCGTTCTCTGAAACTTTTATTCATCTTTCTATAACCCTATAAACATGAAAAATATTTTTGATTCCCAAAAAAGAAATTGTTTGATTCCAAAGTTGATACAAGCGCTTCACTCGATATGGATCCCAACAATTTTTCTCCCCATAGTTTCCATTCGGGTGGTGCAACCTTTGCCTTTAAGTGCCACGTCCCAGCTTTTATCTTGAGATGGCTTCCAAATAAACGACTGACCGTCAACTCAATGGCTTCTCAAATCGGGCAGCTAAACTTTTCATAATTAATTTTAGGTCGCTTTCTATTTTTTTCCAATCATTGCTCGCCTCATCTGCATTTCACCACATACCACTTCTTTGTTTGGGTTTGGGCGTCGGCGTCTTATTGTCAATATATTTCGTGCTTCTGAGATTGTGTGACAATAAGCTCTTTGTTTTGCCAAACTCCTTGTGGTCTGGGATAAAATGCGAACGATTCAATCAGAGTGCACGTTATAACATCAATATGTTATGTTAATATGTTGTTGTTTTGAGTCGCTTTTCTCTGTTTGTAGACATGCGTCAGGTATTGTTGCAGCAATTTTAAATTGCTGGTCCAGCTTTGATGTGTGGAGGCATAATGATTCCGCTATGGACCTCAAGCAGTCCATGCTCATGATTCTGAAAAAAGCTCTAATTTTAGACCCCAAGGTAAGTAAGGTGCCTGGATTGCCTGTGGAGTGTACTTATGTCTTATTAAGATATGTTTGCTTCTTTCACATTAAATGAGGTGTGTGGCTTCCCACACCTTGAAATGGTAGACAAAAAGAACTTTTGCTGTAGACGTACATTTCCTTACATCGTTTGGAAAATTGTTGTCAGGCTAACATTTTTAAAGGCTCGTCTGCTCATTATGTGTACTTCAATTTTGTGATCATTCCAATGCTGTACAACGCTGTTTTTGAGTTGACTTATTGCTGTAACGGGGGGAGTTAAGGAAAGTTAATAGCAATTTAGCAGACAAAACATACAGAGACATGAGAACCCTGAAAGAAAACAAACTTTAAATGCTTCATTTTCATTTTTATTTGATCCTACATGGTTTCAAAACACTTTTTTGTTTTTTTTTTTCTACCAAGGAAATTAAACCCGTATTCTGGTCATCTATTTGACTTTTTTTCATAGAAGCACCGGGATCTTATGACAAATTAATCACTTTGAATGTTTTTCTCTATCTGTTGTTTATCTGTAGGTACCATGTTTTTTTTTTACAATTAGAACTGTTAACTGACTCCTTGTGCGCATGCCATCTCCATGCACTGTTTACCCTCGCATAAGTCCTTGTTTGTGTTAAAACTTCGACCAAGTCGTCGCTTTCTTTCCTTGCTCACACAGATGGTTACAGATTCAAGTACACCAGTCTTTCCAAGCTTGTTTGACATGTACTTGTGTTTTATGAATGACAAGTTGGCATCTCTGGCATTCAAGGTGAGTTGTTACATCAACACGCTGTAACAAACCTGCAAACGTTTTCACAACCAATTGTGGGATCCCAAACTTGAAATGAGCTCTGCCAGTCTACAGCTACTTGCGTATGACCAACCACAGCTATTATAAACAGACACCTTGAACTGTAACTTAGTCAACTGTAAAAACCTTAAGGGAGGAACATTATTACTTGATTTCATGACTTTTTTATTTCCTAGTTACTTTTTTTTCTTTAGAGTCAAGTTCTGGAGCTTTTGCCCTACTTTACCAAGTTACCAGAGGAATATTTAGGAAAATTGAAGTAAGTTTGTGTAGAGGCACATTGTAAAATTGTAGTCCCTGAGTAAGTGTTTTTTTTTTATTTCTGTCTATTTTGCCATACCCCATATTCATGCAGCTTGGATGGTAAAATCTTTCCACTTTGTTTCTGTTACATTTTCAGGCTTGGATTGGATATCTTTGTTACAGATAATTTCCCACTGAAATCCACAGAATTCATTAAGGGTGGTCCTCAATATAATGACTATATCCAGGCTTTAGATAAGGTACTTTGATTAGTGTAAGACTGTGCTTGTTTACACGTATGTTTTAGTGCCTGTTGCTTAGATGAAAGCAATGAAGGACAATTCAGAGAATAGTCAAGTCATTGAAAAACCTCTTGACGCCATCACTGACAGTCGTCATCCAAGTAGCATTGGAAGAAAATGCTTTTGTGAAACATTATGAAGCTTAAATGTGTCAAGAAAACCAAAACAAAAATTATTTCTGTTTTTCATTGCACATTCCCATTACAGCTGTCAGATTACAAACAGCTGTGAGGGATAATCAACATCAAGGTGTGCTAAGATCCAATCATATGGAACAATTTGGTGTATTAGTAACTGCTAATATTTGCTGGTCGTTTGAATTCAACCAAAGGCAAAACGGTTGGCTTAAAAGGATCTACAGGAATCCTCATCACTGTAGACTGTAAGACTCAATTCAAAATTGATGCTAATCCTGGGTTAGCTTAATCTTGCTTTGAATAGCTGAACCGAGTAAGATATCTCTTGAGAATTAATACCTATATTAAAATAGGTCTAAACTGTGTCACCTTTCTGAAAGAGTGTTGCATTGTGTTAAGTACAATTTGATTTGATGTTGCGTTGAGCACTAAGGAGCATTCTTTTTCGTTAACCTAGATTTAGTCTAACTAAAATGACTTTAAACAATTAAGACTTCTTAAACAGTTTCTTTTTTTAATGTACTTGCTGTGGTATGGTGATCGAGAGGCCTTACTAGCCAAACCGCAATGTTTTCTTTGTGTGAAATAGATGCAAATCATACTCTGTCAGACTGTTTTAGTGTCAACATATATCCTGACTTATTTTTTTCATATTTAGCTCCTTGCTGCGCTTATCAACTCCAGTAGTCTGATGTTACTTGAACTGCTGATAACCGTCATGTGCCGTGAAAGCCAACATGTACATGAAGATCAAATTCAGAAGTCCCTAATAGCCTTCATTCAAAGGTTGGTATTAATGCATGTGTCATTACGCTTTGCTACACGTGACTCATAGTCATTAGTGCAAAGATTTTTTCACATTTAGACCTTTAAAAGGTAATTTTGAAATGATTGGGCTATACAGCACCCATTTAGCTGAAGTCCTCTGTGTCTTTAACAGCCTCGTTATTTAAACCCATGATAGGTTTGATTGCTGTAAGAAGAAAATCCTTTAAATGTCACTTGAGTCCAGGCTCTGCTTTCGTTAGTGTTGGTAAAGCATGTTTGCAGAAAGTGTAAAATGACTCAAACCAGAGTGCATAAGGGCACTTCATTAAAACTGTGCTGAATGGAAGGCTATTTCAAATAAATCACTGGAGACAAGTTTCGGATTCAACTCCTCGTAAAATTAATATTTGCAACTGGAGAGACTACGATGGGCAGATGTTACCTAGCACCTGTTTGCATCTATTCAAATCATCTTCTCTCATTGCTTGACTCAATCTTCTATAAAATCTCATGATAGCTGTAACCCTTATTTGGTAACTCATCTAGTTGTTTCTCCAAATCTAATGGTAATGTGTAATGCAACTGTAACTTTTACACAGTTGCTTCTTTTGTTTTGTTTGAAAGACATGAAAAAGACATTAATGCTAGTGATACTGGCATTTTAAAATTGCATTCTAACAGATTTGCTCCAGTGCCCACTCAAGCCAAAACCGCCATGGATGTGTGCTTTGCAATATTCTTGAATGAGCGACACTATCGTCCTGACTCCCGCAGAGCTGTGATAGAGCGAGTCTGCATCACATTCCTCCTCAACACATCTTCTGCAGCACTGAGGGAGTTTTATCTCCATCATATAAAGGACATTATGGGAATAATAGAAGCAAAGCAAGCCAAGGTACCAATAAGCTAGCTAGACTTACAAGGAGTTTTGTGAACTATATTGAGCAAAAGAGGTAGGAGGTACAGTAGTGTAGTGTGCCAACGTGGACATTCATGGTCTATAAGTGTAGTCGGAGAGGGAAAGGTTTCTTTTGATGATAAAAAGGAACAAAAGCAGCCTCCAGCCTATTCACTGTGACAGCCAGCCACCTTGCTCAGTTGCCTGTACTCTGATTCTACATGGCTCTGCAGAATGGCAGATTTGATTAACCTTCTTAATGGACACATCATACTGTTAAAATGTCAGGAAGTTATGTTTTTACCAATACTGACAAAGTAGTCAATCAATTTAGGATCAACTGGTTGTATGAAGTAATGTCTTTTGAAATTTGCCCAGCCTTCAGATCCAAATTTTGAATCCCAAGTGACATCCAAGTTGTGCTGTTTTGAACTGGTTGAGATATTGTACTCTCGCCTTTCCAAGTCTGAGCTGAACACATCAGAATCAAGCATCAATAAGGCATATGCAGGAGATGTCAAAACAGGAAAGGAGATGACTATGGCAATAACAAAGTAAGGTTGCAAAACTGTGTTTTGGCATGGCACTGAGTGTACAGAGAAACTTAACCCTTGGTGTAAGATGTGATCGGCCCAGTCCTTTTAAAAGTAAACAGCGTTCAACATCAGAAGGGGGACCGTATGGCATTTTGGCCTTTGTTGTGTGGCTTGGTGGGAAAAAGACCTGAATATTGCCCTTAAGTCTTAAGAACAATCTCTGACGATCGAGACCTTCCAATGAGTGAGATACTTTTCTTGTCACGAAAACATCACATTCACAATTCTGAGCTAACATTTGATGGAAAAAGTGTTTACATTTGTAAGTTAAACTATTTTATTAAAGTGGTACTTACTTTTGTTGATTTCATTTATTCGCTTAACTCGTGTTTTTATTTCTATTTGTTTTTATACGACCTCACCAGTTAACGCACAAGAGTTGCTTACGAAAAATAAACCAGTTGGACGAGGGATGTAGTACTTTTTGGATTCTTGTAAAACAATCCCTCTTTACCAGGATAGAAACAATAACGATTCTAAGCTACGGATGATGCCAAGCTGGACAAAAACTGTGGAACGTAGCTGCTCCAACCACTACCCCAACCCTGCTTTCCATAACTTAAAATGACTTGTTCTTATTTCTTATCCACTTGAAGAATATTCCAGTTTTATATTACAGTCATATATACATGTGTAACTGGAATACGTTGAATGCCAATGTTAAGTCTGACGTTGCTTTTCAGGGCAGCACGTGCAGCTATAGTTGAAGATATGCGTGGTGAGACAGTTGCTGTTGAACTGCGAAGACAGTACCATTGCTATGCTTACAATGCCCTGGTTGCTCTTATATCTTGTACACAAACAGAGCTCAAGTTTTACGTTGGATTTCTCTTCTCGGAGAGTCCAGTCAAGGTTGGTGAATGCGCTTGATGCGCTTCAAAAGACAGTACAAATACCTGGCGACTACAAACTAGTGTCTTTTGAAGTGAAATCACTGTTCACCGGTATTCCACTTCAACTGGCTCTAGACTGCACTGAGACCGCCATCAACAGTTCTACTATTGAACTACTGCTACCTACAGACGACTTAATGGATTTGCTGAACCTTTGTCTTACTTCTACTTATTTTCAGTACAATGGCAAGAACTACAAACAGTTGCACGGAGCAGCTATGGGCTCACTAGTTTCCGTTGTTGTTGCAGAAGGCATTATGCAAAACATCGAGGAACGAGCCCTTGTAACTTACCAACGAACACTACCACTCTGGTTACGTTACGTTGACGATACCTTAACAGCCGTACACAGACGAAATCGACGATTTTCACAATCACCTCAACGGACAAAACGCTGATTCAGTTTACTAAGGAGATCGAGGAAAATGGTAGAATACCTTTTCTAGACTGCTTAGTTACCCACGACAATAACAAACTAAGGACGACGATTTACAGAAAACCGACACATACTGACAGACTACTCGACCAATCATCTTACAACCCTACTTCTTACAAAGCTACGGCTATACGGACCCTGACAAGATGCGCCCAACTAGTTTGTGACTTACCCGATAGCTTAGCGAACGAAATCAAGAACTTAGACAACGTTTTCAACAAGAACAATCACAGCCGGGAACTTTATTAGACACGACACTTACAGAAACTCCGAACCGAACACTACGAACACTAACCTATCACTACTACAACCATACCTTGCATCAAAGGGACTTCTGAAACTATCGCAGAAATCCTACAACCGTGCAACAGCTACCTGGACTTTACAAACGACTGTTTGCCGACAATAACAAGACAGGCAAACGATAGACATACGAACTAATTTTACTAACAATTGACCAATGGACATTTGACTAACAAAAGTCAGATCGAAACGCGCCAATCACGTTCTACAGTCTTCACAGCAAATAACATCACGGCTTAACTGACAGACGACCAATCACAACACGAGATCGTCGACCTATCAGGACAACGACCAGAGACTTATAACATCTACTGACGATTCACAGTTTACTTGACTCTGATGATGACTTCCGCTCAGGTAGTCGAAACGCCAGTCAATGTCATCACAAACAGTCCTTCTCAGGACTACACTCACCCAGACGATCATAATTTACCGACTTCTGATATGACTCCTAGGTTCAAACCATTTACAGTTTACTTGTATTTGTTCTCCCTTTGACAGGAAACCTTCACTATTTCACGCTGTTTTGTGAATTACTACCTTGAGCTTAAATATTTGCAATTACCATTTAACATTTTGTTTCTTTTATTTCAGGGTCAGTTGCTGTTAGATAACTTGGTAGATTGCAGAAAGCCTTATGAGTTTGAAGTGGAGCTCTCTGTAAGTCTGTTTCCATTTCGCTGTGTGTGACGGTCTCCATCACGGGATTAGCTTTAAAATGCAGAGACACTTTCTCACCATTCTTCCCTAATATTGTAGGCCCCCATTGAACGAAGAAAACAAATGACTGCAATTAGGAAAGATGCCCATTCTCATACTTTGGAGGAAACCAGTCAAAGTGGATCTACTGGGTTAACTGGTGAGTTGTGGTATTATGAATTATCTTACACCTTGTTGATCATTTTAATATGATAAGCGTCGGTTCAGTTGTTAAACTGCTTTTTTGTCTCATTAGGTCACTCAGTCCATTATATGTGCTCTCAGTACCTTGCGGACAGTAGTCTCAGTGAAGATGTTAGCCAGTATGATTTTTCGACCCCAGTCCAGGTAGAATATTTACTGTGTACGGTAGTCAGGGCCATGAAAAATCTTTCATGATCTGTTTTGTTCCAGTTTTCTTATATCCGAATATTTTGTAGGCTTATTCTGCTACTGATGTGACAGCAACTCCATCGTACAGAGCTAGTGGGGGGAGCACAAGCATAGAAAGCAAGGTAAAGTAAGGTTTATCTCAATGACCTCGCACAATCTTGGATGCATGGAATTGGCATCTCAGTAACTTTCATTTTCAGTGTCCTTGCCAAAAATATCAGCTCTAAGAAGCAAAAGAACCTGTGCTTTGGCCAATCACTTCATAGGAAACAACATCTGCAGTGGAGTAGCCATACCAGAATGAAAGGGCAGATCACTCTGTTTTCTGAAGTTTTTGTGATTTTTGCGAATGCCCTGACCAGCCATTAAGGTCATTTCAGTTTGTTTAAAACGAAAACTCCATTGGAAGCTGTTTGCAGGTAGTTTTTCAAACTGGAAATATGTTTTTCAAACTTTGTTCGAGACAGTACATGGTTAAGAAGAACGGTGTTTCTTTATAAATTTGTCAAGCAGTGACTAATTTTTGTTCTTTTGTAGGAGGAGCCATATGAAGTGAGTGAAGATACTGTGGAGATGGATGAATTAAACGGTCATGAATGTATGGCAACGATTACTTCCTTGTTGAAGCACTTGATACAAAACAAGATCTCACCTGAACTACCAAAGGTATTTTAACCCTGCATTACATACATTACACATGAAACAACCATTAGAAGCCTCAAATTTTTAATTGTTTATTACACAACTGGAAAGTTTTCAGTAAAGGACAAACAAGAACTGTTTCTTGTAAGGGACCTGGTAATCTGGGCACCACAAATGCAGTCAGACACCAATTTGTAACTGGAGCAGCAGAACCAGTCAAACTTCAGCTCCCTATTCTACATCGTGTCCAGGTTGAAGAAAGCAACAAGAGGCATTGCAGAAGTGCAAGGCGAAGGTGTGATCAAACCTTCAGCACACCATTGTCCTTGAAGGAACAAAGGATTGTTTAACTAGATTTTGTGTAGACTATCGCAAGCTAAATGCTGTTACTCACAAGGTAGCACATCCCAGATTGGATTCTAGCCTGGATTTGTTGTCCAGTTGTTCACTTTTGATCTGAAGAGGGATACATGATTTGAGCCAAAAGTGCGATATCTGCTTGTCACTCGAGTAAAGAGTAGTACAATAACAGTTATAGAGTTAAGGTGCCAAAAGTAGGGTGTTGTGAGGGTCTAAAACACACGTGATGTCATCTGGCGAATCACTCAAATTGCAATTTCGCCAATTGTACTGAGTTGGCCAGGCCATGGCATGAACTTACATGGTAAAACCTTTCTTTTTTTTGCAAACGGAGTTCTGAGTGCCAGGAAGCATTTATGAGGTTAAAGTGTACCCCACCGACTACTCTATTATACAAAACCTAACAGATCATATATCTTGGATGCGGATGTGTGTAAGTCTGTGGTGGGAGTTGTCCCTTTTTTTAAGAGGATGACAGTGTGTTTCTTCCGTGAGCTAGAAGCGAATCAATGTTTTTCAAGATGAAGAATGCGAGCAGTTGTTGAAAAAATCAAGCACTTATATCTTTGCATGTGAGAAAGTCGATTTATGTTAAGAAGTGACAGAGTCTATTCAGTAGGTGGAGGAAGATGGAAAACCTAATTTGCAAGACGTGTTACCTGTACTAAAAAAGTTCAAGAATCCCGGCTGTTTTCAAATGCAGAAGCAAAGCTGTCCTGTATTGCTTAAACACCATGATGTGCAAACATCTGGACATTTTGGTGTTTCAAAGCAAATAAATATAGAGATCAGGTGTTGAAGAAAAGTGCCAACATTATTCTTTTATAAAGAAAAAGTTGACAAGGGACGACCTGCGAACCCACTGATAAAGAAGTAATCATCTGTTTACAGCAATGAAACAGGTGATAGTCGATATGTTAGGCCTCCTACCTATCAGGAAGCTGCGAAGCGCGTATCTGTTGACTGTTGGAGGTTCCTTCTCAGAACGCAGGATCCTTCTCTAAATGAGGATTACCTGATTTCTTTTGGGGAACCTAAGGCAGTAGCTAATGTTGAATTTGTAGCACTTACGGAGAATGAACATATCCCTCAAACCGACAAGTAATTGGACCAGACCTGCTCTTATGCAAGGAAGAATCAGTGCTGTTGTGTAGGAAAATTTCGAAGTCTCCCTGGAGCTGACTTGTTTCATCCATTGGGGCCGTATGGTGAGAATGATTAAACAGAAACGTCAGGACGTCATTTGGGAAGTAAGCAGTAAGCTATCAAATGTGAAACCTGGAGAAACAGTATTCAAGATGTATTGAAGATTTTAAACTCTACTGATTCAAGCAAATACGTAGTTGCCTCATTTTAAAATTCATTCACCAGCAGGTTATTAATATATGTTTATGTGTAATTGTACGGTTTCGTTTTACGTGTGGGCTGTTTAATACAGGTGAAGGCAATAAAAATAACTAATTTACTTAAGGTGACGTTATCATTTGTTGGGTTTACAGTACTTAGCATAAGGTTGCTGGGACTTTTTTAACTGTTGACTCAACTGAAAGCGACCGTTTTTAAGTATTAAATACAGCTTTGACTGTACTCACGCAGTAGGTGTCCATGGTCAAGCTAGTGTAAATGGTTATCCATGCTTCTTGCTGCTTGCCTGGAACTCGATAGTTAAAATTGGAAGAGTGAGTTCAGTGTCAGATTCAGAAGAACTCCATGCCCAAAGTCTGTTACGATATTAATTTTTTGACTTCGGTTGAGTTCACTGGTCATTGTTTGATTTATCACCTGTAAAAACAAATGGCTTGGGTTTGTCTTTTTAGAATTTGTGACTGACATTTTACTGCACTGGCTTAATTACAGGGTGTGGCTGCTGTTGAGATGCCAGCTTGGATGTCTCCATTGCACAAAAAACTGACGTCTTCAAGTACCCACATCAACATTTGCCTTTTTATTGGAAAGCTGATTATAAATGAGCCCAAGGTACCTTCTCGTATTCATCTCAAATTCATACATTGTTAGACCAAGTGGAGTAAATCTTAACACTGAGCTGGGTCGCTGACTGGGCCGTGTATTAGGCCTTGTAACGTTTTGCAGCAGTGTGGAGAAAGTAGTAGCTCAAACAACAGAAACAGTAGCCCAAAGGCTAGAATCATTTCAGTGAACAAAAATGTTTGTTGATGTACTGCACCCCTATAGTACATGCAAAGATACTGAAATAAGGCGGCAAAGTTAATTTCTGCGTATGTAAAGAAATGCATCATGAGTGGAGGTCTCCATCATTGATGGGTGGAGGAAGGGGCAAAAAGGATACTACACCGAAGCAAGTCCAGAGAAAAGTTGCAAATGTATGCATGGGCATTTCAGTGCAGACATACCGGTGAAAGTAGCCACTAAATATGTGAAGCCAGTTAGAAATAAGAAACCAGAAACTTAGAAACTTACAAGTAGAAAATTAGAAGCTTATAATAGGTGCTATATTTTTAACTGATGAGGGTATAATCCTGAGGTCAGTGAAATGTACTTTTTAACAGATTTCACTCGAGGCTACATGCATGTTGTAAAAAATTTCTTTATTGTTTGGCATACTTATTTTAAATGTGCACTGAGATTTGTTTCTGTTATATTCAAAGATATTTGAGCCATATGCAAAGTTTTGGCTCAGTCCTCTCATGGAGCTGATCCTGAAAATGAAAGAAGCTGAACAGCCTGGCACTGAAGGCATTAATTACTTTATTGTTGATCTTGTCGTGACCATGCTGTCATGGAATACCACTGCAATACCAGAGGTAAGGTCAACATATTATTGGTACATAAAGGTAAGGTTTGTGCGAAATAGCTATCATCTTGTCAACTCTAAGTTGACTCTATTCAGCTAAAGTTTAGGGTGAATAGTACTGCTGAGAACGTCCAGTAATTACTCTGGAATAAGTTAGAGAAGTATGAGGGAAGAGAGGTGGCTAACTGGATTGAGGGAGCTTTTGTGTATTCGTGATGTTTTGCAGGTAGTATTGTGGAAGGGGGGTTCTTTATTGTCATCATGTGTCTGTTCTTAGGTAGCCTATTTTTGTTTCACTTTGTCATACTCTCGTGAGTTTCTTTGCAATGTTGCAGGTTTTGTTCGTTTTTTCTAGTGTTAACTATCTTCATGTTTCTCTTTTCCGCTGAAACCTATCAGACCAAAAATAGCAGTCCTAGGCTGAATAAAAGAGAATGTATTCCACCTTTAGAGTAATTTTCATTCGACCTCGTAAAAAGGGTTTCCGTGAGTGTCATAATTTGTGACAGTAGTTACCTTGTTATAGGAAATTAACGCTTGTGTTAATTAAGGTATTTGAAATTAACGTGACTTAAATTAACGCGAATTGAAGGGAAAATTACTCCCCAATAAAGGAAATTAACGCGAATGGGGGGGGGGGGGGGTAAAATTTCAAATAAGGAAAATTAACGCGATTAACAAAAAGACACAGCTTGTGGTCACAACTGGAACAAATCCATTTCATGACTGAATTTAAAATCTAAAGCGGCAAAACAGATCTACAGGTGTGTGGGGCTATTTCTTTATTGACAATGTGCGTTCCATTCTGCCGAGGTATGGGAAAGCTGTTGTTTTCCAGGTGTCAAGAAAGCCTGGACTGGATCCAGAATTTGAGATTAAAAATGATAGAAAGCGAGGTCGCGGAAATTAACGCTGCACTTATTAACAACGAGGAGATTAACACACAAAAATTAACGCGACTTAAATTAACTCGAATTTTTACAATTCCTTATTTCCTATAGTAAGGTAGTATTTGAAAGGTTCAAAAGAGGACCTTGTTCGTTTGCCGCTAAAAATGATCGCAAGATGGAAAAGAACATTGTTTGATTGACCCATCCAAATGCTATAATCTTAATGAAATCAAAGAGAATATCGATTGATTTTTACAAATTTCTTGGACAATAAATTGGACTGCAATTTCTTTTTTGCTAAGCTAACAAAATTTCAAATGCATTTGTGTCCAATCCCTAAACCAATCAAACTGCCACCTTTCCAGTTAGTTTGTTGTTTGGCTGTGTTGATGCATAATCCGTTTCTTGGTTGATCTTAATTTTTTTTAAGTGTCCTTCTGTTTGAATCTTTAGTTTAAGTATTTATTTGCAGGATCGTTACCTGACAAGCAGGCTTCTTGAGTTTGTGATGTCCAGAACTCAGCACAGAAATCGTTCAGTGTTCAGAAATAATTTAGAGATTGTTAAAAGCATGGTAGAAATCTGGAAGGGTCGGTTTCAAGTGCCTACAAAGTAAGTGATGACCTCTCCAGATTTTCCATTTTGTATCTGTGTCTAGCACTTTATCTTTCTGAAATGTTTTGTGTATGTTCAAGCAACCTTTGACAAATATTGGAAATGCTTGAAACTATTTGGCCAAACTTCTCAGTTTTATGTTCCTATTACCGGTTGAACAAATGGAGAAGGCAAAACTAGCACTGTATTGTCATTGAACCCGAGAACATGAGAGAAATATAGAAAGCATGAACCAAAGGCAGGTGCTTTCTACGTAAATGGCCGAAGTGTTTGTGACAATACAGTCCATGATTTTGCTTTCTTAAAGCTGTTTTCTTTTCTTTTTTCAAAGCCTCTTACTTTTCGACATTTTTAGATCGATTTTCTATGCTTTATTTAACAAATGGATTTCATTTCGTTGTGCGTGTGTACTCTGATAACGCACAGATGACGTCAAAACGTGGTAAGAACAAAGAAGTACGCTATGAGACGCAGGTGAGGAGCGTGACTGATGTTCTCACCACGTTTTGACATCCTCTGTGCATTGTCAGAGTACACACGGAATGGAATCTATTTGTTATCCCGCACAAGACTAGAAATGATTCCAAAACACTTTCTAGTGACGATTTGTGCGCGAAGAACTTTGCTGCTCATTACGTCATTCGTGAGTCTGTACTTTAATTTATAACTCCCCTAGAACAATTAAAACGCGTGTTTTACTCTGTCCACTGTATAAACTCTCCTAAAATATGGTTTTATAGCTAATCAGAGCGCATGCAGCTTCCAGTCAGTGTTATAACTTTGGTTCAAATATTAATGTATTATCTTTTCACATGGCATACACAAGAATATTCCACTCGTGACTCACTTGCATGTCTTGTGTCAGGGTGTACCAGGAAACCTTTGCATAACTGTTATTTATTCAAAGTCAATAGAAGAAGGCCATCCATGTTAGTACAGGCATAAAGATGTTGTTCTAAGTTGCAGCAATTTGTTGCATAGTGTACCACATAATCTTTCTTCGGTAAACGTATTTTTAAGGTTTTTGTATTTGATTATCTGTTGCAGTTTTTCTTTATGTTTCTTAGTGTTTCAAATCTTTTTAAGGGTGATCTTTGATGGGTTTGCCAACCCTGACCCCTTGAAGAAAGACAACACTACTGGTATTCAGTTGCTTGGAATCATCACTGCTAATGGCCTTTCACCTATTTCAGTTGACTCCACAATTGATAAAGACAGGTAAGAAGTAAAAAAGAACATTCCCTGATCTTCTCTGTAAGATGCATGATTCATAATGGCAGACTGCTCAACAAGAACATAAAACAACGCAGCCAGGGATATTAATTTCAGAATTAGTCATTGTACAAAGGAGTTTCGTTTGAAAGAGGTGTTTATGGTGAATACCTCTGCTTTTAGATTTATATTCTCACCCATTATCAGTTCGGAATATAGCTGTGATAAAACAAGGAATATAAATGTTAACCTAAGATGCTATTATCATTTTATTGTAACGGATGATTGGTGGCAATTGGACTGAGTGGAGTACAATTCAGGGATTAATCGGGCTAGTAATTTTAAATCTGCCGAGCGCCTAGCACGAGGACAATTTGAAATTACGAGTACAATTAGCCCTGAATTGTACGACACGAAGCCCAGTTACCAATTAATGGTATCTATTGAAAAAATGCGAGATTAGAAAATCTACAAGCCCTTTGGGGGTCTATTTTTAATATCAGTTTTGCAAGCAGTGGAGAATGAGCTATAAAAAGAAACCATTTCTGTACACCTGATTGACGCGCGTACAGAGTAGTTGTCCGATTACAGCTATCCAATTACAAAAAAGTTCAAATTTGACAGCTGTTATTGGACGCCCACGTGATCGCCCTCCAGTTACGTATCAAATAGATGCGCGGAGAACCCATCACAATCGAGCATTTTGTTATAGATACGATTAATGTAACAATAGAACATAATCATCCATCCCATACATGGGGTACTAGGAAAGGACTGAGTCCAAAAACTAAAGGAGAATTTCTGTCTAAACTTATGAGAGTAAACCTCGCACGATTTTTTTTGTTTATAACCCACAGGTTTTACAGTTGTCTTGTAAATAATGTAACGTTCAAGTACAAAGATGTTCATGCAGCTGCAGCTGAAGTGATTGGTTTACTGATGAAGCGTGAAGGTGATGTGGAGAAGGTCAGGATTCTCTCTAAGTCAATGTTTCGTACTTGGTGTTCACGTGAAATTCTTCTTACTTTCTGTTGTTTTTTTTTCATATTTTTGCCATAAGAGATAGCGACTCACTGTTGTCAGGCATGTAACCCATTTTAAGCAATTGTTCTTATAGCCTAAAAATTAGAGGGCTACAACGGGAATCGAACCCATGGCCTTTGCGCTACTGGTGCGTTGCTCTACCAACTGAGCTGTGAAGCTTCGATGCGTTGGGAGCAGGTCGTTTGTCGGTTCTAATGTCCCTCATGGGGTATTGATGACGTCAATTAATATATGAAAGAGAAGAAGTCAGTTTTTTTCAATTATACTTTACTTTTCTGCTCTTTGAGTGAGGTGATATACCTTCCCTTAAATTAATTCTACCTTATTCTACCCACCGAATTGTTGTAGGTATTTGATGGTCCTCTACATGACATGGTCAGCCAGAAGCTTTCATCGTTAATTAATTCAGCCAAACCAGAACCTGACAAGTTTATCACATGTGTACACAGACTGCAGCTCAACTATCCTCCTATTGTTGACAGGTACATGTATTATTTATTGCCATTATCATATACCTGACATGATATTTTATGTGGGCTATGCCCACATAAAATATCATGTCACAAATGCATTAAATAGACAATAAGACATGGGCGCGCGGAGATGTGGAATTTCTCTTCGAGTGTTCAACGCGATATCTCACGAGTGAGCGTAACGAGCTAGTGAAATATCGAATTGAACACGAAAAGAGAAATTCCATATCTCCAAGCAACCATGGATTTTTGTGTTTGTTATATAAACACAAAAGCCAACAACATTACTGACATTTTTTATTTAAAGGCAACAGCAGTAAGCGTAAAGGCAGAAAGTAAAAGTAATCCTAGTTCAACTGATTCAAACTTTTTTCAAATACATTCATTAACACAATGAAAATTTTACTATTATGTTATTTTCATTTCAGTTATTACCGTATTTACTCGATTAAACGCCGCCCTCGAATAAACGCCGCCCTCGATTAAACGCCGCAGATGGAAGTAAAATTACCAATAAACGCCGCCCTCGAATAAACGCCGCACCCAATCAGAAGAATGCGGTGTTTATTCGAGGATTATAAGAAAAAAAACAATAAGAACGGTAAAACTCGGTAATCTACACATGAACGTTGTACGTATCACAAGCCAGACAATTATGATTCTATCTCAGCAAAAAAGCGAGACATTGGAACTTTAAACATGTTTCTGTTTTACATAGTATTTACGAATGATTTACCGTAATTATTATCAGTGATTTAAGAAATATGATTTTGAAATAAACGCCGTCCTCGAATAAACGCCGCATCGGAAACGCTAAAAATTGAATAAACGCCGCGGCGTTTAATCGAGTAAACACGGTATTACCACTCTTTACTGCTTTATTTGTCCGTATTCATTAGTAGACAATCTAAAATCACCGTACCTTCTTGCTCCAGATTAAACTTGCGACGTAAATGACTAGAATAGCACTTAACGATTAACCCGAATATGAATTAAATTCGGCAAAGTCGCAACTCGCCGCTCGTTGTCGAAGCCTCCACACAAACTGAACCACAGTGTCGTCTCTAAATTGAGAAATTCGCTTAAACAAGTGCCTCTTGAACAATTCAACTGTCGAACGGTGTCCTGCGATAGTAGACTCGCTGTAGCGTAGGGTTTTCAGATAACGCTTCACCGAAGCGATATAATTCCTCTGAGTGTTGTTGGCTCATATTCATCACCGGACTTTTTTCTCACAGGCAATAGAAGTCTGCTGTGGTAAGCATCTAATTCTGGCGGCGGTATGCCTTGGAGTTGTCATGTTTCGTTTTCATTTGGCTAAAACGACTTCATCAATACTACGTCGCTGTGCATCTTTCTTTGAGTGTTTTTGTTGGCTTCCACTTCGACAAATCTTTCAACATCTTCGTCGGTGAGGGACACGGATCTTTCACTTGCCGAATTTTTGGTTGTTGTTTCTTTCTCTGGTTTAATGCTCAAGGATATCGTAGACTGTTAGTGGTCATTTCTTTTTTTCTGAACGAGCCAAGCGAGCAGAGAATCGATTGTCAATCCGTTGTCAAAAGTGGCGCGAAAGAAGCCGCATGACGTCGCGAAAGCTGATTGGCCGTATTTTCACATGTAAAAATTATCGTAATTTTTACATGTACCAATTACGATTTTTCGTAGTGGTGGAAATCTCTAATATATAGATTTAGCCAAGCCTAAAAGCGGATCTCCACATCTCTCTTTCATGCTTATTGGCCCGTAAAATACAGTAAATTTCAGTTGTGCAGTTATTCCCCAAGAGGTGAAAAACAGCAAGGGAAAACATGCGGACTGCTGAGGAAACTGTGAGTTGGCTTATTTTTCTTCAAAGAGAAGACTTCAGCACGACTTTCACCAACAGTTCTTCTCGTAGCATTCTTTTTTAGTTCACTTTAAAAATAAAAAATATGACCTCACGTCAATGAACGCCCACAAATAATGGTCTAGGTTTGTTACAAAGACTATACTACTTCACTGAAACTATTTTCTGTCGTCTGTTACTACGGATGGCACGGATGGAAATGGATTGGAAATTGAAAAAATTAGGCTAAACTTTTCAAATTCTTTCAGCGTGTTGACATTCAATCGATATTAAATGGTCATGGTTTGTTTTCTCGTAATGAAATTAAGTTAATGTGTTCCTTTAAATGTTCAAACACAATGTTGGGCGTGGATAAAGTTAGCTACCGATAATTTTAGCCCAATTTTGACCAAAAATCTGCGAAATCCTCGTGACTATGCCCCTTTAAGTTCAAGAAGAGTACTTGTAAAACTACAATTGCTAAAAAAAACCCACTTAAGTTGTTCCCGGTAGCGACTCGACAGACTTTTCCATGCAAATACACATTTCTCACTGTTTCCAGTACATCCCTCTGGCTGGTTAGTTCTTTTAACCATGAAACAAACAGCATCAAACCGTTTACTGACAAAACTTACCCAAAAAATGTTTTAGGAAACTTTCAAGCACACGTATAATTATCAAGAGAAAATGGTGCAAGTTTTTCAACCACGAAGTAAGTCTCTTATTAATCGGGCGCTTTCAAGAACACACCCTGAACTAATTTTGGGAAGCTTTTAGAGTCTCATTTTAGACAAAATAGACTTTGCTTATAGTTACTTAAATAAAGATTTTATTTCGATCTGTAACTATAAAGACACACTGAAATGGCTTAGCGGTTAAAACAAAACGAACACGAAAACATGCCACACTGAACTCACTCACTGAAACGGCGATTCCAAGTTTAGTCGCTAAATTGGGACAGAAATGTCATTCATTCACTTCAAATGAGGAAACCAAAAAATGTAACAATATAAGGAAGATAAAATATTCCACAACTGAACAAAAAACATAAGGTGCTTTACACTAAGACTATAAACTTAAAAATGACGACAGAGCGACTCTTCACGTGTTGAATACTAAATTACGAATTAGTCAAAACAACCCAATATGCGTTGCCGAAGAAAAACAACCTACATCGAAAAAAAACAACAACATAGACTTAGTCTAGGATAGTCACGATCGCCATTTTTCGAATAAAATACACTAGAATTGCTCTAAGAAAAAAATTGAAAATTACGCACTAAAGTTCAAAAGGAAATTGAGCTTAATTAAGCCTAAATATCAGATTGCTCACTAATGAAAATTCCTTTAATGAATTAACACAAAAAAGGGACAGGAAACCCTCAAAAACATGAAATGTCATTCACATACGAAGCACTTGTTTGCCTAGGAAAGCAAACTGCATTCAATTTTTCCCTCGAATGAAGTTACTCGCAAGCTGGCAAACGGGAACTATAAGGTATAAATTTCACAACTATTTTAAACAAGTTTTTAAAACATTTCATGAAAATTACCGTAATTTACTAAACATGTAAAGTGACTCTATTAAACAATTTTACAATGTCAATCCACAATCAAATCTATGATGAAGGGCTTGAAAATCTAAACGAAAGTCGCCGGGTTCTTTCCAGAAATCCTTAGCTTTGAAAAAGACAATTATGTCCTCGAACAAGGATTTCTGGATCATTTCTTACCTTCAAGCTCTCCAATATATTCTATATGCGCCATCCAGATTGATGCAATCCTTTTCCTTTTCGTGATGAACTGTCTTCATCTTCAAGTCTTCATTCCAAGAATGTATTACAATTATCGTATTGAAAATCGAGCATACGAGGAACCAGCCGCCATATTGTTTACTTCGGCTAAACGAAAAGATGGTATTCCACCTCCCCCGGTCGGCTTGTCTTGAGACTCCCCTTACCCTCCCCCAGAGTCTGTACGGACAGACGGACGTACGCTGACGTCAGAACCAAAATTTTTCGGATCAACGGGTTACCAAATTTGCTTACCCATGGTGCTCCGAGAGCTCCGCTATAAAACACTCCAGTTTGTATAATAATAAAGATAACTTGGGATAGGTTGGTCTGTTAGTTGCTTAATAGTGTAAGGTTGTTTAAAAAGTCATTGACCAAAAATATTTTTCACAGTTCTTAATGTTGACTGGTTTCCTTGAAAATTCCGTTCAGTATGATCCCCGTTTCACTCTCTTGGGCGTGGAGTCTACCAAGAACTAGAAGGTCACCTTAAAGCAACCATTCTAGAGGGATCTTTGCCTTTGTAGATATCTGCCTTCAAAATTGCCCAGAGATTTGCGATTGGGCTGAAGTCACCCGAATTGCCTGGCCACTCTTCTTTGGCGATGAATTTTGGCAAATTCCACCATTTCTGCGCTAGCTTAGAGGTGTGAACTGGGAAGCCGTTTTGTCGGAATCTGAGGTTAATGCGATTCTGTACCATCTTGTTATGGGTAATATTTCCATTTGAACGCGACCCTCCAGTCCCGTCTTCGAGACTGGGAATCATCTGGTTCACGTAGTGGTTGGCTGACATTTTTTGGCTTTGTTGGTGTAAAGTGGAGGTTAGAAGTTTCATGTGCTGAATTATACGCCAGATCATCACATAGGCACTATTCTTCACTTGTGAGGCATTTGTGAGACTCCTGGTGCCCTTAACTACATCATATTCTGGACTTGGCTGGTTGAAGAGATAAAGTGGGGCCTCATCAGAGAAAATGACGTTTTTCTTGTCCTTTTCAGAGAGATTGCTATGTTTATTGACAAACTGCTGTTGCTTTTCCTTGTGCTTTGACCAAAAGCTGCCTTCTTGCTGGTGCATTGGTTTTCATCCCAGGAGGTTTCAACTTAAGCTGAGTTTTCGGGCTAGTGTGTGAGATGAATTTCCTCTATTGTAATTCGCTTTTGCGACAAGTTTCTTCGATTTGATGGTGTTATCTTTGATGGCCTTGGCCCCGTTGGCTACCGCTGACTAGGCTGTTTCGGCTTTAGAAAGCAGTGAAAATGAAAAGTATTAAAACAAGTGCAATAAAAAGAACTTTTACCGTCTCAAAAAATTATTTTGAAACGAAAGAAAAAACAGCCTAATATAAAAAGAAAATAGTCAAAAACGTTCTTCACACCACGGACTAAATGAGGTAAGTGTCTGCCTAAAGGGCATTCACTCTTATTAGTGAGTCCCATGTTTACTGATTCCTCAAGTAAAATCGTGTTTTCTTACTTTATTTCAGATTTGTGAATCAGATATTGTTTAAGCTGCCCTCTGTACATGGTGACTTCAAGACATATTGCCTTGAGATTATATGTTCGAGGGCAGAGAACATTCCAAACTTGTTCACAGAGCTGAAAACAAAAGGTTTAAAAGAAATATTGGGTCATAGGTAAGTGTGTGAGAGTTTATGCCTACTAAACACAAAAGGTTTAAAGAGCGTTTTGGCTCGTAGGTAAGTATATGTGTCTGGGTGAACCAAAACACTTTTTATTATCACCAGTACTCAAGCTAAAGGAGCTACCAAGTTTCCTTGGTAAACAGGTTGTGTTGCTTGTTCACCAAATATTAGACACATACATGACTGCATGTATTTTTAGTATCAGCTGTACTTTGTTTCACAATGGCTGTGGTCGTACTTAAGCAATACTCAGTGATATGCTACTGTTACTGTGATCGAGATCAAGCAATCCTTATTAATCATCGACATGACTAAAGAGATGAAAGGCAACAAGACCACACCCCACGAGGGAATTACTAAGATGCCTGTCAGTCATAAACTACTATTGAGCGGGGATTACAGTTCGTTAGCGCTATTATGCTAAAGCTGCTTTTTCCATTAACGAAGTAACAGTCTGATGATTTCAATTGTAACATGCCGATGAGCGTGCTGGTTTTTGTATGTGGCTGAAAGCAAATGAACAAAACGAAACGTCTACAATTTTAATTCCCTTCTAAATAGTTCAGAAGAATCCGATTAATTTTCTGAGCTTGAAGTGCTGTGGAATGAAACGGACATTTAAGTAAGCTGAAAGCAGGATTCGCCGTTGTAAGTAAAACACGCACCGGTCACATCCGTTTGCTAAGTATTTACCAAATCTATGAAATTCTCACTCATAACTATTCATGTTGAGACGGCAGCACGAGTGAGAACAATTACTTTGCAAAATGCAAGAACTGATTATGACGCACTTGTAGCTGTTATCAACGCTCCTGTGACCACAGCCATTGTGATGCAGTATCTTTGAATCTGAGACAACACCAATGTAAAATGTTTAAGACACAGCTGTATTCAAAACACTAGAATTTGTCGTGAACACCAGTTTGTTAAAACACCCATTATAATATACACAATCACTTTATCAACAAATACAAAATCACTTTGTAGAGACGAAGGAAGTCAGGTTGCAGTACTAAGGATAATTCAAAGGCTGTTAAAGAAGCTGACTGTTCCAGAGCTCCAGTATATTTTTCCATCAGTGACTGCTTTTCTGTCTCATCCCAACTCACTGTGCAGAGAACTGATGTATGATATCCTCATCTGGATTTATGACACTTTCAGGTGTGCATTGTTGTATTATACTGATCTGTACTTCAGGTATAGGGACATAGTGTTCCAGTACATGTAGCTACCATGTTCGAGTTGGGTTGGTCAATACGCCTTTCCTTAACTGCCTTTAGCCTCTCTATCAAAATGAGGCCCGGTGCAAAGCTTTTCATAGCCTTTCACATTCTCATGTGAAAGGTTGTTCACCAGGCCTCGCTTTGATACAGAGGCTGAAGGCAATTAGGAAATACGTTAATTGCCAATTTAAAGCTTAGTAGGGACCTGGAACTGAATTACAACTATAGAGGACATCATTCCGTTGCAAAGAATTAATGGACTGTCGCATGAAAAAGTATTTTTCAGAATTAGTATTCTTAGCAAGCTTGAGACAGCTTGGATAAATGTCTGAATTTCTGTACCTTTGTTCCCCAGCTTCTATTCAACCAATTAATTTCAAATGTAGTGGAACTACTAATTTTGAGGTGCTTGATCAGATGAGAGACATAATTTTTATGAACTGATTTAAGAGTTTGCTCACAGTCTTCTGGTCGCTTCTGAAGTGGTTAGTGGGTCAGTCAATCGGTCGATGGTTTAAGTCCTTTAGTCGCTGTTATGGCGTTTTGTCTTTATGTATACACAAGATCATTGTCTTTTCTACATATAGAGAGGTAACAATAAGTGAACTGCTATGGATATCCACAAATGCTGGGGTAAAATTAAAGTAAACAACTGGTTTGTTTACTTTAATTTTGTTTACTTTACTTTTTGTTCAGTCTTTACAAACAAATGGTAACTGCTTAATTGGTACGTTTCGAAGTAATGTTTAAATTTTTGATATAGAAGCTAGTAAGCCTTTTTTACTTTTTTCCTACGTCATGCATGTATTTGTAGAGCTGATGAGGTATTCCGAGCCGAGGAAGGTGCTGCAGACATTCTGGCTGTTGCAAAAGATCACCTACTACAAGGACTTGCGGATGACAACAGAGATCTTAAGTACACTACATCTTTCTTTTATATTTGTACAACGCAAAAACATACTTGTTTGTTTAAAAAACCAAAATTTGCAATTGAGTACAATTGCTAATTAACTTACTGTATTTGTCTCGAGTCAATTTTAACGTGTTGAGTTGTCTGTCCAAGGTTGAAGCTGAGAAACTTCTGGAGTGACGAGAGTCGACTTCCAGGAACCACACTGGAACGTTTGGTTGAAGTATTACGAGCCATGTACTCACCCAACACGGAGAGTCAGGTTTGGAGTATTCATTGTAACTAAGTGTTCTAATAAAAGAAGCGTTAAATCTTCGTATAAGCTTGATAAGGCAATATTGATGTAGATTACTAGTGGCAATGGTTGGTTCACTTTTTTGGGGTGGTAGTTTTCCGAAGGATAGCACATTTTATTAAACTAACTTTTTTATGTTTACGTGTTGAACAGACTATCAAACAATGAAATTTTATTCGGATGGCTTGTAACTATTTTTTTTAAGCAACTGTGTTGTCTGATTTGCCTTTTAACAGTATTTAGGTTACACTACGAACCTGATTCTACACCTGACGTCTCTCAGCCCTGATTATGGCCGCATGATGTTTGAGCAGCCTCTGTCTGAGTGTAAATTTGAGGTGAGATACGAGTGAGATACACCATATATAGATACACGCTTGAGTGACCATGGCATCCTTTCAGGTTGATATAAGAATAACCATTTCAAATATACTATTCTTTTTCGTAGGAATATCAAATAAATTACTCATGGCAGCAGAGGCATTTGTTGATGACACCGTTGTTTGCAGCAACACAGAGCTCATTTGGCTCTGGGATGACTCAGACACAGGGATCAGGATCAATGGCAGTGGATGGACCTCCTCAGTTGAGGGCTACACAGAATCTGCAGTTTACTCCAACTCAAGATCAGGGAAGATCACAAGCCTTTGACTGGCTTAATCCAAGCCAGGTTTGTCCTTTGTTTGAATGGAATTAACATAACTTATGTCAAAAGTGTGCTTTTCTAGTCTAAGCCATCCTCTGTAAAAGGGTATTTCTTGGTGTCAACACAAACATTTGTTTGTTATGAAATACATTCTTGTTCTGTTAATTCATAGTGCTTATCTTGGGTGCTAAAATGCAACATCACGCATTATTTAGCTTTACCTTTAAAATTCAAACCCATGGAACTATCTTCAAACGGTGATTTTGCTTAACATAATGTTAGTACACCCATGCATGATGGTTTACATTACAGGTTTTTATAACCAAGCTTTCTCACTTTGTTTTCACCCAAGGAACCAATCCTGAACCCTTTCCAGTCTTTTTCTACCACCTCCACGCAGGCCCAGTCCTCTTTGCTCTTTAGTACCTCACAAAATAGAGACAATAGAAGGATGCTCAAACCTGTTCCTCGGGACTTTGGAAGCCAAAGAATGATGCCTTCGCAAGATCTAACCCAACAATCACAAGGTCAGTTTTTCGTAAAAGAATGAATTTAGCTTATCTGTACCACTGTCCTGTTTATGTACTTGGTGTTGTCCCTGACCGGTGATAAACACAACCTCTGGTCCCTCTTCAGCATAGAAATATGGTACTGATCTGTTGAAGCCATTACGTCCTATAACAGCGCGTTAAGGTGCTTCAGGACTTGTCTTTATCGAGGTCTTGCTGCTGCTACTACTGCTGCCACTGCTGCTGCTGCTACTGCTGCCACTGCTGCTACTGCTGCTGCTGCTGCTGCTTCTGCTGCTGCTGCTACTACTACTACTACTTCTACTGCTACTGCTAATGTTACTGCTACTGTTACTGCTACTGCTGCTGCTCCTGCGCTTACTGCTACTGCTACTGCTACTACTACTGCTGCTGCTGCTACTGCTACTGCTACTGTTACTACTACTACTACTACTACTGCTGCTGCTGCTGCTGCTGCTGCTGCTACTACTACTACTACTACTACTACTACTACGACTACTACGACCACTACGACTACTACTACCACTACTACTACTAATACTACTACTACTACTACCACTACTACTACCACCACTACTACCACCACTACTACCACTACTACTACCACTACTACCACCACTACTACCACCACTACTACCACCACTACTACTACCACCGCCACTACTACTACTACTACTACTACTACTACTACTACTACTACTAATAATAATAATAATAATATGTGAATTTGCAAGCGCGTTTTCCATGACGTAATGATCAAATGCGCTTTACAATATAATAGACTAAATGAAAACAGTTAAAATTAACAATTAAAACATATTAGCTAAAATTAATATAATAGAAAAAATAAAAACAACATCATGAATTAATTAGGAAAGGCTTACTTAAATAGAACTTTGAAAGAATCGACAGCTCTTGCATTCTTGATATGAGTAGGTACAGATCAGTTCCATAATCCAGGGGTAGCCATAGGGTGCATTCTTTTGGGACTATTCTGGTTAGGAATAACAGAATACACGGAATTTCAGTTTCGAAAAGAACGCCAATTCTGGAAACGGAATACCCATGGCGGAGGTGACCTGAGAACCACTATGTCTGCCGAGCGCGGGCGGCCGCGTCGGATTTTCCGCCAAAAATTTCCCAAAAGAACGCGTATTCTGTCTATTCCGAGTAAACCGTATTCCTTTCATTCTGTTCATTCTGCTATCGGGAGCAGAATGAACGGAATGATATTCCGTTCATTCCGAAAACGGAATCGCTCCCAAAAGAACACAAATACCGTCTATTCCGAGTATTCCTATTCCGGAATAGTCCCAAAAGAACGCGCCCATAGTGACCGAACGATCTGCCAGTATACGATATGATCTGCATACAGGAGTGCAAGCAAAAGTTCACTGGTTGATCGTGAATTGTATCTGGTGCCACTGGATAGCTTAATTACTATCAAACAACGTATGTAACTAGGCGTTAAAATATGTATAAAAAGTTGTAATCAAAGTTTTCAACGTATCAGAGTGGGATATTACTGTAGACTCTGGAGAAAATCTGCTGGTTACTTCATTGATTTAAGGTAGAAGGATAATACGGGTGTAGTATTGCTCTCCAATCGGATTAAACGTCGGGTATTTGTTTGACAAGACCTTCACTGGATGAGTGTCCGGCAGTTTTCGAGGTGGATTCTGAAGGAATAAAACTACAGCTGATTTTGCAGAACAGTCTCATTTTTATATTTGTAAACTAAAAGTCATAGTTTGACTTCCTCTTCTGTTGTTATTATTCATATTCATTTGATACTAATACTGTGTCCTGTTTTCCATGCAGTGACAAATGGAAAGAACGAAATATTAAGATTGAAAAGGCGTTTCCTGAAAGAGAGCTCTAATAGAAGTGATTTCTTTGCAAAGAACATGGCAAGGAGGAATTTGCTCAGAGAGGTAAATACAAGTAAATTTCTTCTTGTAGATGCATTATGGCCTTAGGTTCATATTCATAGCGACTGCTAGTGATGTGGTTACTGGCATTGCAAGGATTCTTGTTATTTCTCTGAAAAATTCCATGTGGGCTCGATTGTGATAAGCCAATAGTGAAACAATAGGGAAATATCGTGGAGTGGATGACTGTGCGCCTGAGGTCAGAAGATGAATATCCATTCAATTCTTGGCATACTCAGTAGAGCATTGTGCTCTTGCAACGTAAATCGTTCACGATATTTTTTATACATATCTTTCATTCCCCTTGAATGGGTGGAGCGTTGCAGAGGCAAACCTTATGGAATATTGAATGAAGTTCACAAACAAGATACATTGACAAGTTTGACATGACACGTCGCACGACTCTTAAAAATTGCTGATCGTAGCAGTATGGGCCACAAATCTCCCTTAAGCTCAGTGCTTAGTGCATCTAACCATTTTGTCTACACATGTACCCGACGCGTACATATTTTAATACCTATGTGACCTCATGTAGTTGGCTACTCTGTCGTTATCTTATACGGACGACTCATTCAAACAGATAGTTCATTGGTTGTCTGTTTGTTCTTTGATTTATTTTTTGTTATCTAGCAAGCACTTGAGAGACAAAAAGCTGCTCGTGAGAGCCGTGTGGTAATGTACAGGAAATATCGCACTGGTGACTTGCCAGATATTCAGATCAAGTTTAGTGAACTCATTGCTCCCTTGCAAGCAGTGGCACAGGTGGGTAGCAAATACGTTACTCGTTTTTAAATTGTTGACTGTCGCCCCTTGAGTGAAGGAGAGTAGACAATTTAATGCCGTGGCTAGTGTAAAATGGACTGTTTTACTTACGGGCAGTCAGATACCTGCTTGAATACCAAACCATAAATATACATTTCTGTTCTCTAAGATATTTTGGTACAGTTATTTTTAATACATCAAGAGGCACATTCACTATAACAAATCTCTTTGTATGAAATGTTGGAGTTTTTCTCTGTTTTGTTGCAGTGTGACAGCACTTTTGCTAAGCAGTTATTCAGTACGCTTTTTCGAGGTGTATTCTCTCAGGTTGAAGAGAAATTGGCAGAGAGGGAGGCAGTGAGTGTGACATCGGATATCATGTCAGCTGTGAATAACATGGTGTCCTCATCAACACAGTTCTTCCCTCCATTCATCTCAAGTGTTCAGGTTTGTTCTTTGTACTCTTGGATTAGTGAATACTCTGTGAACTTTTGTTGTGATGGCCAAATATATCATTTTTCAATGTGCAGTGTAGTAGTTTTGTTAATATTTATAGATCCTCAAACGGAACCCAAAGGTTGATGATTCATTTTTTGATGCTATTTTTATGCAATTTTCTTTTTCACGTTACTTTGCAAAATAAAAAACCGCAAACTCTTTTTGACTTTGGAGTGTCAGTTTCCTTAGCTGTCCATTGAATGACAGCTTTGCACACTTAATGTCAGTTTACTTAACAGTGTATGTTTTCCCCTTAGGATGTATGTTACCATGAAAACAAACTTTCCATTGAGCCAGCGTCCATTAGCACAGCGTGCTTGACAAGCCTCCAGCAACCCACTGGTAAATAAAACTGACCTCAATTCCTCTTTTTAAGTTCTAGTAACTTTGTTTATCGTTTTACTGGAAAAAAAAAGATTACTCCGTTCTGTTTGGCTAAGAGCAACAAGATTTATCATTAATTTTTACTGAGTGAAGATCAATGTTTCCTTGACAACAACTTAACATTACAGTGGCGATGAGAAAGCGACAGTTTTGAAAACATTTAAAATAGCCGAGCGCTTCCTTTTTTATTGTCTCAGAATACCTGTGGACGAATCTTAAACAAAACTGAACCATTATTTTTGGGTGTTCTTTGATCCCAATGTGTCTTAGCTTTAAAAAGTATTTGTAATACTGAAGACTCGCTCCAGTGCCTTATGCCATGGGTTTGTGTTTAGACTAACAGTATGTGGTTGGTTGGTTGTAGGGATCATGCTGCTTGAGAAGCAGTTGCTGCAGATTGAAGATGATGGCCAGAGAAGCCGAAAGAGAGCAAGGACATCCGCTGGCCCTCCATCACAAATAACCACAACATGGATAGAACTGTCAAAGTTAGTAATAATGGTATCAAAGTCATTTTGTAAAACCTTCGCAATAAATTTCTCACGCCATATTTGCACCATATTTTGGGCCAATTCTAGGAAAGAAAAATAGTGAGGAATGAACCTTGTGTACATTAGCAACATTGTTGTGGCAGCCTTGTCCAGATGAGAGGAACTGGAGGAATTAGGTAGTCATATTCAAGCTTATCATAGTTCTATTGTGCTTTAACAGTCACAAACTTCATTTCACAAACTGAACTACCTTCCCTGGACATTACATTTGGAACATCTGTTCACCACGAAGAAAGCAACACCCACAGCTACCTTCATTATAAAAACAGGATTCTGTAGGCAGTGTCTACACCTCTTCCCTCTCTGACAATGAAGAAATCCAAGAAAATGACCACCTTCCCACTCAATCACTGTGTAGCTAGCGAGATTATGACCTGTATCATAAAACACAAAATATCTTATACAAATTTGTTTCGTATTCTCGAATCTTTTGGTGAGTGTTCTGGCTTAAAGGTCAATGATGAAAAAACAGAAACCGTACCTCTAGGAAATAATATTCTGCAAGAAAAAGACTTCCCAAAACACAGTATTTGTGAAGTCATAAAAAGATTGGGGATATATTTTGGTTTTGATGAAAGACAAAGAAATAACCTTAACTTCAGTCAAACTTTAAAGAGTATAAAGAAATCAATCAACGTATGGAAATGGAGAGGCCTCTCCCTTTTAGAAAGAATACAGATAGTCAAAACCTTTGCTATCCCAAAGCTCATGTTCAGAGCATCTGTTATACCTACTTCAAAAGAACTAATTAAAGAGGCAAACTCAATTTTTTACAATTTTATTTGGAATGGGAAAGATAAAGTGAAGCGTCTTGCACTTATATCTGATATAGAAATGGGAGGACTCAAAATGTTAGACATTCAGTCTATGATTAGCGCAAAACGAGTAACATGTATAAAGAAATTATTGGAAGATTACTCAAGCCCTTGGAAAACAATCCTAGACAAACTTCTGTTACCAGTTGGCGGACGTTTTTTATTACACTGCAATTTTCAAACTTCTAAATTGAAAACCAATCTACCAGCATATTACAAAGAATGCTTCGACGCGTGGTCAGAGATAAATGAGAAAACTCCAAGTTGTCATGGAGAAATCATTAACGAAATTATCTGGAATAACAAATTTCTTTGTTATGATAAAAAATCGATGTACAGAAGGGACATGATAGGAACGTGAAGATAGGAGATTTAATTTCTGCAAACAACTCCTTCTCGTACAATATTTCTTCACTTATCAACCCCGAACAAAGATTTTTCCTTATGAGTATTATCAACTCGATTCCTACAGAATGGCGTTCACTTATTAAAGCTTCCACTGACATAACAGTAGCGGACCCCATTCCAAGTATTCCAACTATTAAAATGGCAAGCGGTAATGTGGTACCAATCTTTGACATCTGTCCTAAACAAATCTATCAAATCTTTCTGCAGCAAAAACAAATTGCGCCCACTGCTAAACAGAAATTAACAAACAAGTACTCAAATATGGAGATTGATTGGGAAAAGGTTTATACATTGGCCTTTCAATGCACTTTAGACAGTAATTAGAAATTGTTTGTAATTATCATTAATGTTAATAACATTCCTAATACATGTTTGCAAATCAATAAAAACTATTTTAAAAAAAGCGAGATTCAAAGATGTGTTCCATTGCTCTTCAGGAAGCACTTGAGAATCATGTCTTGAGAACAAAGAAACAATTCCTCTGCTGTCTCACCCGTTGAGGTCTTGCATTAAGGTTAAAACGATTTATAATAGCTACAACTTCTTGACGAGGGACCCTACGACTGCAGCGATATTTTCAATTAAGCCTGTTGTTGCCTTTTGATGAGAGGGTACCTTAAGGGATATCCTGGAGCACACCTCTGACCTGTGCCAAACAGAAATCCCGCAATCATTGACTTGTTTATATCTTCTTTGTCGCTTCCACCACTTAATCATGTCTGGCATCCACACAAAAGTTCCAAGTATCATCTGTGAACACTCAACCTGCTGTTCAGAGAAAATAGTCTTGCAGCTCGTTTCATCGAGGTCCTCACTAATAAATCCGATGGACAGTGGAAGTCTGCTTTGAGTGCTTCGAACTTTGACGCACGATTTGTTCAAGTTGTCAGTTGAGCATTCAAGCAATGGTTCACTGTTACTTTTTACCAATTGATACTTTTTCTGTTCTTATTATTATTTTTTTTTACTTTTACATTTCATTTTAGGTGTAAAATGTAGATACACAGAAATACGCGTCACACAATCCAGGAAGAAGAATTTTTTAATCAGTGACATATTTAAGACCCTGTTACTGGTACTCTGTAGATTTTATGGGTCTTGAAGTGGCTACCTGTATGGTGTATTTTGATCCAGTCATTGGATGATGTATTTTGATCCAGCCATTGGATGGTGTATTTTGATCCAGCCATTGGATGGTGTATTTTGATCCAGCCATTGTTACTCTAGAGGTTGCTTTGGTCATTAGGTGACTGTGGCGCGTTTAGCCCCAGCCTTTCTTGCTATGCAGGTCATACAGGTCCTTAGGTGTCTGTGATGTATTTAGACACTGCTGTTATTACTATTTTGGTTGTGCAGGTCATTAGGTGTCTATGTTGTATTTAGACACTGCTGTTTCTACTCTGTAGATTATACAGGTCATTAGGTGACTATGATGTGATACAAGGAATCTTCACTGGACACATTGGTACCAAACCCATTACCCAGAAAGCTTTGGAAGCGGAAGCACGTGGAGACTTTTCGCAGGCTCTTAAACTGTACAATGAGGTAAGATAACCAGTACAAGTAGAAAATTGGGAGGCCAACAACAATTTGCACTGGTTTCATCCATTGTGCGAGGGAAAGAACATTACCATTTCTTTGTTTATTTTTGGTTATTTTAGCCATAGCAAGCTCCTTTATGTACATTACCTTCCTTCTAGGATTGAATTTTCCCCTGTAATAGTTTTACATTTACCTACGTTGAACAGGCCATTGCAACTGAATCCTGGACAGATGGGGAGCCTCAGCAAGAGGAAGAAGATTTATGGAATGATGGCAGGTTACAGGCAAGTGTCAGGCCATACCATATTAATCATTTGCTACTGGGTCTTAAACTAGGTTTACTGAATGATTTGAGCAAACCACCTTACCTTAAAGGGAGTAAATTAAAGTTTCTGTATTATTCATCTTTATTTATCTTTTATTTAAGTTGTTTTTACGTGGAGCACTTTCTGGCGTGCTTGACAGGACTTTTCGTGAGCCCAGACCCTGTCAGTCACTGTGTTCGTTATTTCAATGTTATTTCAGTATTGTTTTTTATTTTATTTTAAAGAATCCTAATAGCTGAACGAACTGTGAGAAAAACCGGGGGCCGGGTTGTTCAAACGCCGATTGAGGCTAACCCTGGGTTGAAAGTAGACAATGGGGTTCTGTGTCTCTTGTTTAAAAGCGTTTCCACTTCTAATTTCAAGATATAGTTTTTAAGCATCCAAAGTGAACTTGTAAAGTGATAATAACTTGCAGGAGTCCACATCATTAAGCTATATAAATTTACACTAATCGATCCAGATCCAGAGTTTAATTAAAAGTTTTTAGACTTGTAATAAAGGGGTTATTAAAGTGTCGTTTTTTACTCGTGATCAATTGGTCCACCATTCGTGATTCAGAAACTAACGTCTATCAAGTGCTATTTGTTACCCAGCGTTGAAAATCATGACATCACCTTTGCATTACTCCTTCTCAGTGTTTTGCTAGCCTTTGTCGGTGGGAAAATTTGGAAAAATTCTCTGTTCTGAGCATTGACGACGAAGATACTCCAGATCTTGATAAAGTGTGGACAGACACTTTCTTCCAGGTGAAGAACATTTTATTGTATTTATTGTAATGAAAACTTATCAAATCCTGAGTTAGTAATGTGCTAGACTGTGAAATGACTGGAGTCAAAAACACTTCTTCTGTTGGACTCTTCTGTAGGAGCACTACCTTCCTTATCTTATCACAAGCAAATTGAAGCTGCAGTGTCAGGGAGCAGGTGACTCGTCACTGAATGATTTCGTGACTAGAGCGATGCAAAATAACGACAGGGCAGCACTGTTACAGGTAAGGTCCGTCTTTACTTAATGGGTTCTTCTGTCTGGTTGTATGTTTTTAGCACTGTTAAGCTTCACCTGGGGGATAAAGACCTGAACACACTAACATTACGCCCAATTAAATTGCAGGTTGTTAGTCTACTTCAGACTAACTTCAGGGACAGGTAGACTGTGTAATTTCAAAATTGTATGGCTACGCTTAAATTTTGGCACGTAAATAGTGAAGATCTCTAAAGGGCATTAACACTAACGTCCATAAAACTTACCCAAAAAGCTTCTGTGGGACTTGGATTTTGAAGCAAGAGCAAGGTCGTATCTCAGTTCTTTTTGGGAGCCATCTCAGCAAAGACGGTCTAGGCTAGGGGACCCCTGATAACAGCATGTATTGATCAGGTGGAATGTGACACAGGGCTGTCACAGCAGGTTTTCTCACTCAGCATGGAACAACTTGTGGACTGGAAAAAAACTCACCAAAGTTATGTGAACGTGCTCGATACAGTAGTCATGGTAGCAGCAGTAGGAGTAGTAGTAGTTGGCTATTTACCTAATATGCTGAGCTTTGAACTGTTATTTACTACTGAGCCATGCCTCCTCCCACCAAAAGCAATGATTCATGCGTGTGCTGTTGACAGGGTCGCCACAGTGACAGTCTAGCATTAATGTATCTTCTTCAAGAGGATTATGACAGAGCATCTTACTATGCTGGTAGCTTTGAACAGAGTTTCCTCTCGGTGAGTGACAAGTAAAGAAATATCGTATTGTGTTGGTCCTCAAAGTCCTTGTGTTTTGTTTTGTATGTATATGTCTTGTGGTAGCATTAACAACTAGCAAACAAGTTATGGTCTCAAATGTTTTTGGACAAGACTCTACCCAGCCAATAGGAAATTCTCAGCAAGCAGGCTGCTAAAACGTAGGAAATCCTTGTTTTAAGGAAGATGTTACTGTTGCCGTCAGGCTTATTCAGTCAGTCATAGTTTATTAAAATACCTTCCTAGTGAAGGTTTGCACCTATTGGTTCGGGGGTAAAAAAGCCAAAGACATCTTTCATTAAATATAAGCTGGTTAGCTCTACAGCCACATAGAGTGTCTTCTCATATTATTTTTATAGGACTGGGCAGGCTTGGATTCCATGATGTCTACCAGTCGCTCTTCAAAACTACAGTCGTTACAGAAAATGGCGGAAATGAACGAATTTCTTGAATTTATGAAGGACGAAGGTCAGTGTACTTTAACACCCAGGTAAAACAGCTGATCATTTCATTCAAGTGTGGCGTCTTATCTTTAAGTTATATCTGCAAGTTCGTTTTTCTTACAAACAGGATTGTGACTGACGAATTGCCTAACTCTTTCAGAGAACTTCTCCAGCGTCAGGCCAGTGATAACATTGTTAAACAAGTGGTCTTCACGATTTCCTGATCCAAGGCTTCATCCAATTAGTGTATGGGATGGCTTTGTTACAAACAGGTATTGTGAACGTAGCTGACGAGTCTATCAGAAAATATTAAGTAGAATATGTAAATGTATATGGATTAACAACTGGTGGAGTTTGCCTAATTTATGTAATGGTATTATTCATGAGATATGTTTCAGGTGAAGCTCTTGTCCAAAAAGACAAACCTGGTTAAATTATATCATGTTTTTCTGATCCAGTCGCAAACATTTTAGACGATTTTGTGTTTCCGATGTCACTGTGGTTTCTGAGAACGATGAGGAAGGACGTTCTCCACCTCCAAAATCCTAGTCGTAGTCCTAGCCAAACCTCTCTTAAGGGATACTTGAATGTGCTCCCAAAGGTGTCCTCTTATAAGAGTGACGACTGTATACATTTTCTTTCTTGTTAACCTATTGTCTTTTGAATCTTACGTTGTTTTTAGGATTGTTTACATGAACAAGATCTTAAGGAAATTTGAGGCAGTGGACGCAGAAGAGAGGTGAATACTCTGGGCAAATTTATGTCAATTTTTCACTTTGATTCGTTCTTATTTATACGAAGAGACCTCACCGGCTTTTTGGTATTCATGGCATGTGGCTGCTTTAAGCACGTTTATAAGAAAACACATCGTCTGTTTGTAGTATTCACTTCACGTTTGTTGCAATTCGCGTGTTACATATTCTTGTTTGTCCGTGATAATGCAAATGGCCAGCAACAGACCTTTTGTGGTCATATAATCGAATATCTGTTTGCTACCACGAGCTAGTAATATATTACCACAGGCATACAATCAAGTTTTGAGAAATTTGGAGTAGCCATCCTGGTGACTGTGCGTTTGCTCATATCATTTCTAGGTCTGGAGTGAGCCTGGTCGATATAAAAGACAAAATTCTGCTACATGAGGTTGAACTTCAGCTGCACATGGCAAATACTGCTAAAGAACAGGTAACACACTTTCTTATAACTCATGGATCTTTACCCGTAGGGTTAATGGTCAGTGGCTATTTTTATACCTCTGTATATCTAAAGCCAAAGTGTATCTATGGCTATGTGACAAGCATTGAACAGACAGGTAGTGTATTGCGCCATGGCGAACAAGAAGGGACCTTATGAGAGAAATGCGACTAAACAAAAATCATCAAATTCACTAGATGACCACCAGTACTTGAATGCCAATTTTACCAGTTTTGAAATCAATGCTTTTACTACCTTAAACTGCCTAACACTGGCTCATTATGTCATAAGGTCCCTTTTACGTTTGGCTTGTTGTGACTCAGTCATGTCCATAGAGCACCTTCATATCTAACTACATTTTCATTTTTCCAGGCAAATTATCCGGTTGCAAATAAATGTCTTCGTGAGGCCCTCAAGATGATACCCCAGGTATTGCCATGTTTGTGCTGTCTTACTAGCTGACATGGTTTGAGAATGTTTGATTTTATTGGTTAATCCATTTAAACCTAACAACTGACCTTTATCGCCTGCTACTTGGGCTGTTGTTTGTTGCTAGGGCGATGACAGCTTACAAATCAATTGGTCACATGTCTATGCCAAAGTACATCACAGAAAAACACAGACCTTGACAGCAGTGGAAGCTGTAGAGACTGCGTTAACGGTGGCAGGGCAGTTAGGCAAGTATCCTTCTATTTTGTATGTTATGCACTTCCAATAAGATAACTTGACCTTGGTAATGTCGTGTTTGTTCTCTGACAGACAAATTTAGCAGCAACACAATATTGGAAAGTGATCCAATGAGGGGCCTGCAACATCACATTCTTAGGAGCCAGACATTTGATGTCATCACAAAAGCAATCTCCACAGATGGTAGGGATAGTCACGTGGTGTATTTGATTGACTATGAATATTATTTTAAGTTTCTATAGTGAGGGTTTGTTTATTTTTTGTTCCCTTTTCCGAGATGCAAAGCATGTGTGAAAAAATGTTAAACAGTATTAGAAATAAGTTAAGAGATTAAGCAACTACAACCTTGTATTTCACATAATGTTTTACTTGTGCCCCTGACTGCACGAAAGCCGCACTGAGAATCTGGAAATATTAAGTCACCTATATGGGTGACCCTGGACCTTTCCTGTGATGCACAGGAGGGGTATTCCATGTAGATTGTCACAAGGTCTCTTTTCTCCTTCCCATATTGACTGAATCAGGGGATTAGCTTTCCAAGGGTCCCTCCCTTTCTTTGGACATTTGCTTCTGATGCTTTCTCAGGTGTAGTTTGCTTTAACGCTTTTGCAATCTTTGCACTGAAGGAGGGACCTTCCGATGAGGGATTGGTGAGATTGCCTCTTTAGTTGTCTTCAGACTCCCTGTTCAAGACAGGGTTGAAGTGTTAAGCCCAACGTGAAAGAATGTCACTCTTCTCTGTTACCAGAGTGGACGTCAAAACATCGTTAGGCCCATATAAGGAGTGAAACCCTCATGAAATGCTTTCATGTTTTTGGCGTCAGGTTCAGTCTGCATATCTGCAGCTTTGTTTTCCTTCTGGTTGTTGTGTCCCTCATCAACCTAATTCCTGCTCCATATAACCCAGTGTGTCAGCTGAAGCTCTGTGATGCGACAGGGTGAAGGGCTTTTCCTCGTCAGCACTGTCACCGGTGGGCTCTGTTTTAAGCGTTGAGTCCTGGATTGTCTCTTGTAACGCACCACCTGCAGAGCACAGGCGAGCGATGTTCGATGTCTTTAAGGGTTTGTCTCTGGCCGATTTGTTCTTCCAAGTAAGCGGCTTGTTCATCTTGCTTCTGAGCTGATGGTGTTCAGAGCAGCAGTCAACCCCACTCATGTAATGTCGCATGCAATGTGGCAACCAAAAACGTAGTTGTTGCTTGGAGTAAAGGTACACCCATGTCATGTTTTTTAACCTGTCCACCTAGTGGATTGATGAGTTTCTGGTGAAATTTTCATTCTTCGAAAACAGCAACAACAGCTCATTGTCGACCATTTGTTGACGTCGTGGCGTCCTAAGATTTCATCCCCAAGGATGATAAGTTATTATAGTGTGGTATGACATTCTGGTGTGTCATCTCTGTCTCTTCCCATGATTTTAACATCACGGGTTTTCTCACTTGATTGCCATTTATTTCTTTTGACTGCATGGTTGGATTACCCGACATTCCTGGTTATCTGCCAAGTGCTCTTTGAGTCAGGCTTTGTTTAGGGATCCTTTACTTCCCCTCTCCCATGTGGCAAAAGGTGCCAACCCTGATATCGCCACAGCTTCAGTACAGTACCGGTGTACAGTAGATCAAATCACGACCACAGCCGCCTTCGTGCATAGCTGTTGCCAGGGACTTCAAGAACCGTACTTTGCCTCCCCCAGCTACTGCTCCACAATTTTCACAGGACTGGGAGAAACAATTGAGGGAGGTTGCCCTTGAGTTTCCGTTGGGGTTCTAGATGCCTGTTTCCAGTTCACGAGTAACATACTGTTTGCTGGTCGTCACGTAGAAGGTAAGCGCCATGAACAGAACCACTACCTTCTTGTTGATCTAACCACTAAATGGCGTTTTCACAAAGTTGGTTGTCCAGAGAACTTTGCCTCCACTGATTGCCTCATTTCACAAAGGCCTGCTGACTGCCTGGTGCCAAAACGTAGTGATGCATTCAACTCTTGAGAGAAACAGAGTGAAATAAGGATGTGCACTTGCACACCCTCTTCTCCTGTAAGCTTTGGTGTTAGATACTTTCAGGGAGTACATCCAGTTTCGTTCAGGTGGAAGACTCTTCAACCTGAGACGACTCAAGGCCAAAAACAGAAATGTTTTAAGTCGTAACATGTGATACACGCTGCCTTAAAACTATGATCAACCATGCTTGATGGCGGGTGGCAGAAACTGTTTCCTGTAGTCGTTTTTGCACTTATGCTTACGTTGTCCTGGCTTGCATGGGGGACGCAATGATGCAAGCATTGTGCAGACACAAGAAAAGAAAGCATACTTTTACTTTTCTTATGCCTGCGATTACAGCTTACGTGTAACCAGTCCTTCAGACCTGTCTTGGAGTAATGTGATGTTGCACGCTAAATTGTGATTATAAGGTCCGTAGCATGGCTAAAGCCAATACGTGTATTTTATTTTCTGCGCATAATAGCAACCTTGCGTTTTACTGCTCGTTTAAGTGATTGTGTCGGTTCTTATTTTCTGTCCATGCAGAAGGATTAGTTCTCTCAGCCCTGGACGACAACAAGAAGGAACATCTTGCAAGACTCTGTGGAATAGCTTCTACTGGTTCCCATAAGAAGGTAATCACCTGTACCTTTTTATTGTCAATAGTAATAATACTTGAAACCATTGTGGTGTCCTTCGCCTCTCAGGGATACTAAAAATTAGTTACCTATTGTGCTTTTCACCATGCTACCTGATTTTTTTCAGACACGCTTTTTTTAATGTCCATGTTTGTTTTGCTTTTTTCTTTATTCCTATTACCTTGGGAAAATTTGACGTATCATGCACAGTGTCTCAAGCCATTCGCAATTGAAGGGAAGCATTTTCAGGTTGATTAGATTCAGTTTATGTCAAAACTCCAACACACAAACATGTAGCTAGTTGTAGCCATTCCTGATGGTATGTTCAGATTTTTAAAGGGGTTGTGTCACGGCAGTCCGGTCCAGTTTTAATTTTTTCCAGTTACTTGCCCTATGGAACTTAACGTTAGCGAAGAAATTACTTGTAAATGACAAAATCACAGCTTCGTGACAAACAATTATATATCCCGAGATTTAAATTTAGAAACAACGGAGATAAACTTTGAAAAACTGTTAGGCTGAACAATTTTCAAAAAAACCCAATTGTAATCCGTGTCAATCTTCTTCAGTTTGGTCCATCCATGCCCTCTATTGCATTTGCTGTGTTATTTAAACCTTTCGTCAATGGTTTAAGTGGTTATTTTATGTTTCGGTCAATTTGGTGGCCAGATCCTAGTGGCTGAATTTGGCTAAATTTCGTGACACAGCTCCCTTAAAGGCTGATTTCCATATGTTCGCTACGATCGCTGTAATCGCTGGAAAAAACGTTCAGCAATCGTTGTGATCATTTGGAAACCACACTTCAGCGATCGTAGCGATGACAGCATTTCACAACGATCACTGAAGAGTGGTTTCCATATGATCGCAACGATTGCTGAACGTCTTTTCCAGCGATCACAGCGATCATATGGAAACCAGCCTTAAGTCGTCGAAGCATGGTTCGTATTAGTTTTTAAGGCTTTTGATATTTATTCAATAACTTTATATTAAATGCTGTGTATGCTACAGGTTGTGAGTCACCTGATGACCCGCTCGTTTGTATCACTGCAGTCTGCCATCAAGGCAGCTAAAAATGCTGAAGAGAAATGTAAAGGACAAGCGTCCAGGTGTTTATTAATTTTCATTTTGACTAAGTGCTAGTGGTGGTTTGCTAATCTGTGTCCCTTTCATTTTGTTTTACTCAGTGTTCATTGTTTCAGTTGAAACAATCCCATGTCATTCTTTTTAACCTTAAACGTTCATTTAAGTTCCGAAAATAGTGAGCCACTTTACTTTAGAAACCTTGCAGTATTGTTTACGGTACAATGGAACCTCTTTTATATGAAAACCAACACGCCATAAAATGTGTTGTTAATTGGCTGGTCAAATTTACAGGGTTTTCAGATAGTTAAGGAAGTGGCTTTTCCCGCCCTATAAAGCAGTCATGTGGCTGGGTTCCGTCGTATTTAGGGAGAGTTGCAAGCCAGAGAGTAATGAAGAGCCAATCACGTGATTGCGTATTCTCCTCTCACCAGACATAATTATATCTGGTCCAAGAACGACAAACGCGATTTTCAGCAGTAATTTTGCCATGGAATGTTATGTTTTTACGTTTTACCAGATGTTGTAAGAAGTAATCAAATAAGCGCTGATGGAAAGGGAACGGTTTGGTGATAGATGCTCTGTTGTGCAAAGACGGCAACGACTACCTTCTATCGTGGCAGAAACAGTTTTTTCCATTTGCCGAAATATAAAAAAGGGAGCGAAATTTGTTTGCTTGGCAACAGGGCCGCGGGTATGAAGAACAAGGGTTTTCCATGGAACTCTCCCATCATTATTTATTTTTGAAATGCGTATTCACCGTGAGCCATTGCATCTTGAATCTTAGTAGTCTTGTTTATTTTTCTCCCTTGTTAGCAGTGGTATTGTCCAAGCTATGATGGCAATGGTTAATTTCTGTGACAACTGTCTCAGGAAGAAAGAAGAAGGTTGGTAGGTAGTGTAAACAGCTAGAAATAGCTGCCGCGCCCTTTCCTGCCATAATGCTGTTGTTCTCTACCTGTATACAGAGAGTTCTGTAAAATTCTGTCAAGTTCAGCTTACTTGTGCTGGATAGAAAGTACTAAACAGAAAGCCTAGTTTGTGACAGTCCTGTCAGTGGATACACGATGGTCCACTGGCCCAGTTTATATTCCGTTCAGAATTGAAGGAAGTTAGTGTTAAAAATTATGGTAAGCAGTTATCGTACTGGGAGTGTTTCTTACTTGGTGAACACTACCATTTGCAAAAATTTTCCTCGAGTACAATAAGATATTTCTAAACCGCTGTTCATTTTTCATCTTCCGCATATATCACTCTTATCACTTTGCAGATACTGGTCCACCTGTAGAGGTTGACACAGAGGTAGGTAAAGTTACTTCAGTCTATCTAGCCATGAATTGTTAACCGGGACTGGTCCACAGTTTTAAAAGCAACAGTTGTTTTTAGTCTATCGTTTTTTAGTCACTTTACAATTCCAAGTATTTCTGTAGATCGAGTATAGACAGCAGGCAAGAATGAATTATGAGGCAGTGCAGAGCCATGCAATCCATTGATCGAAACGTGCCAGCCTTAATTTCGCAGCTAGGTAAAAGGCACGGTAGTTGGCTAGTCTTGCCCCGGTTTTTCACAGTATGTGGTTGTACCATTCGGTTTGTAAAATACACCTGCAACCTTTGAGCGATTGATGGATGGAGGTTTGGGGCACATGCTACCACCTATTTACTTAATGGCATCATTGCACACGTGGACTCATTCGAGGCAGAGGTGGAACATCTCAAATGACTATACATTACAGTGCACCAAGCAACCCTTTAGTTGAACCCATGCGTATGGGTCTTGGTCTAACATCGTGTTAAGTTCCTGGGTCATGTGATAAGGGCGAATGGAACTCAAACTGATTCAGACATGATTGAAACTGTAAATGCCTGGCTGATCCCCAAGAATGCTAAGGTGCGCAGCTTTTATGACCTCTGCACCTACAACGTCCAGTTTTTGCTCGGATTGCCCAGCCACTTCACACCTCACGAGAAGGGAAAAAGCTTCCCCTGGAGAGAAGAGTGCTACAGAGCCTTAAAATGTTTTAGGGAAGTACTTATCACCGGGACAGTCCGTGGGTATCCAACCCAACAACATATATGCTATTCAGGGATGTGCTAATCCAGATGTAAAATGCCATCGTATACCTAAGCCATGTTTCAGATAAGCCAGAACAGAATTAGTCTGTTACCCAGAAGGAACTGTTAGCTGTTACTTGATAAGGACTGTTGATCCCCTCTGTGTGTTATACAGTGGTTGCTCATGTTTCGCAGTCCTGATGGGCAGATTGATGGTTGGTTAGAGAAACTGATATAAAGTACGGTACAACATCGTCAGTAAGAGCCGTCAGAGTGTAGCTACGTTAGTTTGCAGGCCATGCCTCTCAACTGGCTGCAGAACCTGTCAGCGCCACAAAGACCATAGGGAACAACTTGGCACCCATAAGGTGATAAAATGAAGGAACATTGCGATGCAGGAGGAGACCTTACATGGATGTAGTACCCACGAAGGAGGTGGGAGATATCTCGCAAATTGGCAAGAAATTCGAAAGGATCCTATGTGATCCTTGTCCATACCTACGACATCGTGTATCAGACAGCATTCTTTGGGGTGTGGGGTAGTGTCATGCGAGTATCTTAAGTAAAATATTGGAGCATGTGTGTTTGAGCATACAGTCCATGCGCTGTTGTTGCTGCTGAAGAAACACAGTTCTGCGGACAAAACTGTTCTTTAACGAGCTCATGAATGTGAGGGGGGGCAGGGGGGCGGGAGACCTGGAGAAAAGGGGGCGGGAGGTGTGCGGGAGGCGGGAGAAGAGGGGGCGGGAAGCGGGATTCCCAAGGTGGCGGGAAGCGGGAGAAAAAGGGGAAAATTATGCAACATTGTGCAATATTTTGCAATCGAAAAAATGCAAAGGGGCGGGAGCCAAAAAATACAGGTCGAGAACCGGGATTAAAGGGTACGGAAAGCGGGAGGTTTAAGCCCCCCTGTCCCCCCCCCCCCAAGAATAACCTCTGCTGCACTGTAAAGAACTGTAATCACTCAGAAATAAACCATGTATCTCAATACTTTCTGTCTCAGGCACTGTGTGTGATAGGTTCACTCGGAAATTTCATATTCACACTTCATATAAGCGCTCGAACGTAATATTTGTCGTGGCAACCTATCACACAATAGTGCCTTCGACAGAAGAACTCTATTGTTTAAGTAGTAAAATGCTGAAAACAGTACCATGAAGTGTTTACACTAAGAAATTAAATGTAGTTCTTGGGTTTAGCGCGTATTGGCAGGCATTAGCGGAGGAGTCAGGTCTGGCCTTATGACTCAGTTTGTACATTCCCTAATTACTGAGAATTACTTAAAGAAGCCTTGGCCACAGTATTTGTATGATTTACCCTCTTGTCAGCAGCAGTGTCATGCCTGTTATTGTTCTGTAGTACATGTAAAATCATGACAGTTCATTGTACTGGTATGTTTCGAACTGTTTCGTAGTACTGTTTTGCATTACAAGACGAGAGCCATGTGATACAGGTTTTCTGTATTGGTATCTCCCTATCTATTCCCCGGAATTGTTTTGCATTTATTTGTTAAAAGCAATGTGTAACAGTTTTCTGTGTTGTACTCTTTCTAGCTGTTTCCCGGAATTGTTGTCCGTTACATGTTGAAAGCCATGTGCTATAATTCCGATGAGGCTCGGCAGAGGTTTCCCAGGCTCCTTCAGATTGTAGAGATGTACCCTGACACTCTGGAAGCCTTTATAAAAAAGGTAGGTTTTATGTTGAATCAAGATGTTCAGTTAACCCATAGAAAGGGACGTGGGTTGTAAATGATCGTCATTTCATTTGTTGTTATTTGTGTATCTAGGCGGCTGATGTTCCATGCTGGATGTTCATTGGCTGGATTAATCAGATGCTTGCTGTGCTGGACAAGCGTGAAGGCAAAGCAGTACATGCTATTTTACAGGACATAGCACAAACCTACCCTCAGGTCAGTGACATTTTATAGAGACATTTTATTGTCACTCAATAATAAGTACATAGTCAGCCCCTGAGAAAGTAATTTAGTCTATTTAACGTCGTAACATGGTGATAAAATTGCTGGTAGTGGGATTGCCTTGTGTGGGTACATACAAACAGGAGGAGTAGGTGTTCGGTTTTCTTTTAATAAGAAAATAAAATATACAAATATAAAAATATGCATCTTCTAAGTTTAATGCCTGCTATTCTTCCTTTTTGCTTGCAACAATTTTGGCACTCGATAAGCGTCCTTCTTAGGATTTGCGTGACATTAACACAGACAGGCATCACAGTTACTTATGTGAAAATTATAAAGCTCTGTAGTCTTGATCGTCACTTTTTCAGTCCTATGTTTTAATAAGTTTGCACCGCACATGTAAAGTAAAAATTTCAGGCATTATAGATGGCATATTAATTATTGTAATAAATTGTTAAGCAGCGACAGTGAAGCTGGTTATTGACCAGCAGTTAACTTCTGTCTGATAGATTGCATTATTGTTAAATTACTGACGAACTCTAGCACTTTTGTGTTAGGCCCTGTGGTATCCATTTAAGATAAGCAGCGAGCAGTTTGTGTTTGAAGACGGCAAGGAAGGAAAAGCTAATCAGAAGACTGTGAAGAGGTAACTATTCACTAGAAACTCTCCCAGCATTACTCTTTAGATACTATTGTAAAGCTATGTGGGACTGAGACAGCGATTTACTGCTGTTGGGTGTTTAACTGGAAACACTTCCCACGTTATGTTGTAATAATTTTTTGCAAGTCAACCCATTGACTCCTAGAAATTTTGCCAAAAAAATGCCTTTTGAAGCAAGTCAAGCCATTTTTAGGTCACTGTCTAGCCAAACGTATCGAAACTGTCCAAAACGTTGTTTGCCAGTCGAACACTAGACTGGCTTTCGTTCCTGATGCCAAATTACAGCTTTCGAAGTTCGGGCATGCGTAGAAAGCAAAATTTAGACTTGCACCTTTCGCTTTTCTTTCCCCGTTTTTTTCTTTTGTTGGGCATTTACTAGGCTTCCTTTCGGTGGGAAAGCGTTTGGCAAAAAGCCCGAGAGTGGGAAGTGGGACAAGATTTTCATTGGAATTTTCTGCTCAAAGTTACACGTTTTTTTTTTGTTTTTTTTTTGGCGTTTTCTCTGGCCTGTTTGACTGAATCGCGCTCGTTTAAGTATGGCTTGGAAGATCTCATGTCCCTGCACAAGTTAGTTGTCAAAGTTGTCTAGAACCATTAAAACTGATGACGTCACAAGTGGTACAAGGGATGTGGTTAAACAAGGGCGGTCACAGGCGGATCAGGGGTCAATATGTTAAAATTTGTACGAGAGGAAATATGCGATTTATTGGTGGGAGTGTTGTAACATAGCTACGAATCCGTCAAGTTTATTGTCATATTTTTTTTTTTGTTGACAGTCTTCAGTCATCACTGGACAGTCCGTTACTGAATGACTTTATCGCCGCCTTAGAACAGCTTACCAACCCAGAGATGGTGTTTAAGGTTGGTTTTACAGCATTATACTCTAATGTCTAACTGTTTCGTTTGTTTGCTTGTTATCAGCAGTGTAATGAGGTAATTGTGCACTGTCGCTTGTATAACTAGTACAACAAGAAAACCTGTGGTTTATCAAAGACGAGCCCTTACAAGCTGGAGTTATACAGTTGTGGGAACCTAGAATCACGGATTTTTTCTGTTGGATATTATAAATAAATTTTGCGTGATCTGTTTTGAAAATTACAAAGAATACATATCGCAAAAATGAAAGCCCACAGCAAAAATTTTGTACCAAACCGTAGATGCTAGAATTAAATCTGATTTCTCCTACAGCCCTTGCATTTTCAGTATTTTGCAATACAGTCGTAAATAGTACGCGTTTTATAAAATTGCGTTACCTGCATATTTGCGTGAGTACTTGCTAAAAGTTGATCTCGAGCTAAATGCCAGGAGTTAAAGATTTCTCCTGTAAATCATGTCTTATGCACTTTATTCAAGACTCAGTTTGTTTTCACCGCTAAATGTTCTGATTAGACAAAACGTACTGTAGATTCTAGCGTTTTTGTTCCCTCTTTATATCAGCTCGATTTCAAATGCATGAATTGGCATATTCTGTGTGAGTACAGTTACAGATATTTCAATTACACGGTCATAACAAATAAACTCATAGTTGTACGTGTAATTTACTTTCCTGTTTTGTCCAGAAAAGGCAACAAAAATCGTCAGGAACTCCAAGGCCCGAAATAAATGTGCCTCATTTATCAGTTATCGGAATTCGGATAAGCTTTCTCTTTGAGGAAAATGCTATACTGTCAAGGAACAATTAATTGTTCTTTGGAGCAGCTATGAGCCCTTTGAAGTCCAGTTCATTTGAATCGAGACTTCCATATAGCTTTCCCATTTGTTTTCACCCTTTAAATGGCGTGTTTTGATCCGTATGATATCCAAAACCCTCTTGAAAATTGTTGCGTACAACAATCGGTCGGGCCACCATGTTTTAAATGGTCCCCTAAAACTTCCAAATAAGCGTGGTTGAGGCATTGCAATAACCTGCCCATGTTCCCAAGAAAACCACGGTCAAAACATAACCCCCGTCCCGTCCTAACCCCCTAGGATATCATTGAAGAACCAATCAAACATCATATGCTGGACAATCTCTTGTATGTGTATTAAACAGGATTGGTGTGAAGGACCTATGAAGCAGTTGCTTGAAGACAAGGATAAGAGGGGAAATTTGCATGCCATTAAAGATTGCTTTCAAAACATGTTTGGAAACCTGCTGGAGAGCAGACCAAAAGCAGAGAGTGGATCACAGACTCGAGGAAACGAGTTTGGTCTGTTTAGACAAAGATTTGCTAAGGTAAATCGAAAACTAAGTTAAGGTACATGTAGCTAGCGGATAAGTAAAAAAAACGACAGAACAACCACAATTATCAGCTACGTTCCCCGCTTCGTCAGGGAACGTCCCAACAGCTGAAACAGATGCTGCACTGTGGTCATTGCAGCTGCTTCGTGATTCAAGCGCTCACCTTCACTGCTTCTTCCCCAAACTTATGGACTGCCTTCCTTACAGTCCGTGCACTTACGCCTGCCCTCCGAAAGAACACCCTCACTGACCCTCCAACAGAGCCCCGACAGCCCACCTCTATCGGCAGTACTTCCCAGACAAAACCCCTCTGCCGCACCTCCGCCGCACCTCCGCCGCAAGTCCAATCTAAATTGCCTTTAGAGAGCATGTTCTTGGCCTTTTCAGACCTGGTGATGTTTCCTTTTTCCAAAGCTCTTGACAACTGTATACTCTCGCAGCAGCTGTAATTATTTACTTATACTTTTTCCTTCCAGCTGACCAAATGTCTAGTTACTTACCATGTTGAAACAGCTTTCTCAGCAATATGCTGTGCGCAGTTGACCCCTTGATAACTTTAACCTTCTTAATCAACACTCACTATCCCTGGTAATCCTTCACTCAAAGTCTTTTACTTTTTACAGGAATTCTCGAGTGAAGTTCAAAAGTTGTTTGGAAAGGAAGGTGAAAAACTCAAAGGACTTAAACTCAATGTAAGTTAACATCAGTGTGGATGCAGCTAAATCACCTGTTTGTATTACAAGAAACGCTGACCATTTTTTAATTAGGGCTAGCCATCTAAGACTGGTTTTGCCGGGTCTTAAGAAAAAAGAGCCAGTCATTATGAGTACATGTATTGTTTCTCTGGCTCTGGCTGTCAACTTGCCAGCAACAAAATTAATTAAGTGGTGATAATTGTTTCATTTGGTATTATGTTCTGGTTGACAGAACAAGTAATCTGGGAGAATCTTGGCCATGTCTTTATAGACAGACAAATGCACGATGCAAAAACAAATGACGTCAAGGTTAAAACATACAGACTCATCTACTATTAAGATGGTCTTCGGTCACAAATTCTTCAATCTGACAGACAGCGATGAGTGAAAAGCTGCTGCATTAAAACAGTGTATAGTCAACACTTCATTTTAGTGTCTGATGGTTTAAAGAAAAGAGTGTGATTTATGTTCGGAAGAAGGATAAGTTGAACTAGGAGGACGAGGAGAGCTGACGTTTGCTTGTTAGTGGCCCGTGACAAAGGGACGGCACAAGATTAACAATGTGGGTTATTCCTCCTCACTCGATTTCTCTTTTCCCCGTACGTTTAGTAAATTTTGGGTCAATTTTGGTCCTGTATTACTACTATCATCCCCGAAACGTCCTGAACATCCCATTCTCGTCATATGCAAGCAAGTGGTGTTTTAGTTCCTGGGCCTCTTGTGGGAGTTGATGAGTTTTCATCGTATGGGCTTTACCGTGATATTTCAGGCTGGAATCTGGTCTGGATGACCCCAGTCCATACAGATTTTGACCTATCGAATTTATATGTTTAAGTACTGGAGGATCTGGCCATGTAATATCAGTAGTAACATTTTAATATTTGGGTTTTTGCCTTTCAGCAATTTTCAAACTTGTGGAGAACTCTTCTTCAGAAGATGGATGAGAAGAGGTCCCGTACCCCTCCCCCGTTAAATCTGAAGGAGTATTCCCCCTGGTTATTTCATTTCCGGTCCAGTAACTACACACACACGTTGGAGATTCCTGGCAAGTCAACTCGTAGAACTAATCCATGGTTATTATTCTAATGTCTGCGCTGTCCTATTGCCTTTGTCAATAGAAGTAAAGCTTTGTTTTTGGTTGCTATCAAGATAAATGCCAGATTTTGCATGGCTAACGTAAGTTTCAAGTCAAAAAAGAGCTTGAAAAAGTAAATCCAATGTTCTGTTTTTTCATAATATTTTAGGTCAGTACACAGGCAGGGGAAAACCGCTCCCTGAATATCATGTCAAGATAGCAGGATTCGATGAAAGGGTAAGAAACTTTCACAGTGTAACTAGTTCTTTATTTAGTCGTCTCTGTGTACAGTGTCTCAAAAGTACCGGCGCTCCTTCAGAGGCATATGTCTTCTAGATTTGGATCATTTCTTTGTTCAGGGTGTGTTGGAAAATTCACTTCTAAGAATCACGTCAAGGCATAAAACAAGAATGTAAAAGCTCTCCGCCAAATTGTTCTTTACGTTGTCACAAGTTTTTCCGCCAGGTTTGACTTAAATCGCTTTGAGAAATTAACGAACAGCTGACAAAGAAGCGAAGTCGTCTCTCAGTGTAGAGCTGAAGCCCGACCACTAAGTCGTCTGGACTGCCTTTTCGAGAAACAGCAAATTTATTAGACGTCCTGAATAATTACGTGGACTTGAGCTTCAGTTCCTCTGGTCTTAAACAGCAGTCATACCTTCCAATCTCGAAATTTTTTTGTTACTACAGGTGCGGGTGCTGCCTTCAATCCGTAAACCTAAGCGCATCATCATTCGAGGAGATGATGAAAAGGATCACATGTTTTTGGTAAAAGGTGGAGAGGATCTGAGACTGGATCAGAGAATTGAGCAAGTGAGTGGAGACTGGGGATTTGTTGTTATCGTTTTGGAGGCCCATCTGTTAATTCTCATTGAACCACGTTCATGACTCGTGCTTTCTTATTTAAGTCGAGACTTATTTTAAGTCGAGACTTCCTCCTGTCAAAATTCGTGTAAAACTGGTATAGAAGCATGCTCTTAGACAAACGGTCCCTCTAAGGGCAATTTCTTTCAATTTCGGCTAAAAATAATGTGGTTTGTAGTAGAATCTTATGCTTTAAGTTGTTTTTCTTCCAATTTCTGTCCTCGTGTTCTTGTTACTTTGTTTTTGTTTTTGTTGTTGTTGTTGTTGTTGTTTTTTAATGTGTTATTTTCTGTGTTTTCTTTTCTTTACAGCTCTTTGGACTTATGAATGACGTCATGTCCGATGATCCAGCATGCAGCCAAAGGAGCCTGAGGCTAAGGACTTACCAAGTCATTCCTATGACTCCTCGGTAACTTTCCTTTCTTTATTTCACAATAGTGCTGGTGATGTTTCTCTGACCTAACATAAGGTATGAAACTGTGGTTAGCTTGGTTGTTTGCTGATGTTTTCTGACAGTACCTAATGTCCGTCTGTGATGTTCTTTGTTAATCTTTTCTTTTTTATGGTTATTTGTTTGTGGTGTTGCTTGTTAATGTTTCTTTCTTATATGTGATGTATGTAACTGTAGCTGTTGTGTATGGTATTGTTTATCTCATGGTGGCGATAGCAAGTACGAGATATTGTAGTGGAGTTGAGCACATTCCTGAGCACATTCCTGTGGTTATTTACTTGAGCTCAAGTGAAGATTTGCTGACGGTTGCGAGATCTTAGGTACTCCCAAGAGAGGAACTTCGATGTATCGCCGGGCTATGTTGGAGACACTTTCGTTATATTTAGTGGATGATGTATCCGATAACTAGGGCGTCTGGGGTACCTGCTGATTAGAGTGATAACTTAAGTTGTTTATCAATGATTTCTCTGAATATTCCATCTTTCTCATTTCTTTCCGAGCTTAAAATTTACCATCTTTCTTTCTTTATTATCACACACGGTGCTTTCGACATTACTGATCCTAGCAGTATGCAGGACGCGTGATTTTTTTCTTTGTCCCACGTTCGTGACAAACTGAATATTCCATCTTTCCCATTTCTTTCCGAGATTAAAATTTACCATCTTTCTTTCTTTATTATCACACACGGTGCTTTCGACATTGCTGATCCTAGCAGTATGCAGGACGCGTGTCACAACGAACTCAGTAAATATGACCTCGCTCGCCACGAGTCTCCCAGCAGCTCAGTGGTTAGAGCGTCTGACCGGTGTACGGGAGGTCATGGGTTCGATTCCTGTCGGGGACTCAGATTTTTTTCTTTGTCCCACGCTCGTGACAAACTGAATATTCCATCTTTCTGATTTCTCAGTATTATTCACTATGTTGCGGTAAAATGTTAGCGAAATAGCATTAGATCGCAGTGAACAGCGATGTGTTCTTAGAATAGGTTTTTGACAGGGGCATATCGCCATTGTAGATGGGAAACAGTAGATAAGAACAGTCGATTTCCGGTTTTGATTACATAATAATCGGGTATGGTGCAATGTTTGATTTTGCTGACGTGACTGAAAGTGGAATTCTGTGTGGGAACATTCAATTCACTTTTTGCGTCTTCTGTCCATTGGCGATTGTTATTCAAGAGGTACATAGAAGGGATTGTTTTTTCCAAGAGAAAACAGGAAACACTAATGGAATAATTTGTTCTTTTAAGAAGAGACAAAAAGAGGCATTTTGATATTGTGTTTTGATGTAACACGAAGACGCTTGTTGAGTGTGCTAATCGAAGGTTAACGGTTTCGGAAACCAAACAAACTGCTGAAATGCGGTTGAAAGGCTTTGAGACGATCAAGAAACAACACAAGGACAATATTTGATCTGGAATATAAACTTGATTGGCTATTAATTGTCATTTATTGTTTCCTGACTAAACGAGCGATCAAGTTCCATGCTATGAACTTATTGTCTGAGTGGGCTGCGCTCGGTCCGTACGCCATGACCTCAAGTCAAAGATTTTCCCGTCCGGCCCGACCTTACTCAGTCAATTAGTATTTTATCATACTACCATTTTTATGCTCAATATTATTGAAAACTGTCGCGCCAAATGAACTGATGGCGTGTGCGGGGCCGGACGGCTTTTTCCGGACCTGCTCGCGTCAGTTCGTCTGGCCCTACACACATCAACTCGCCAACGCGTTTTCTATAGAACTGCGTCAGCGGGCCGTACGGTGGTGTGGTAAAAATCCGTATATTTTGCCACTAACGTGGTCTGCTCGAGAGCCTGGTTGTCCCTCGCAACAACCACGTGCAACAACCGTGGGACGGTTATTGTGTCTTTCTTACTGAATTTGCATTGTGTATGAGATTTGTGTTTGCTTTGCTTGTTCTTTACTACGGTTTGTGATTGGCTTAAAAAACTCGCGCCACTTTCTCAACCAATCAGAAGTAAAACCAAAACCAAACGACTTGCTCGCACGCGTTTTCCCGCACTTAACGCTAGGTACAGCTATTTACTTTGAGTTCTGATTGGTTGATTGTGTTGTTTGTGTTTGTTGTGATTGACCAGAGTAATTACTTCGGTTTTGCTTTTACGACACTCAATTGAAAACCGCTCTATAATGTATTTCTTGTTACGTAACAGAGTGGGATTGATTGAGTGGATGCAGAATACGAAACCATTTAAAGAAGTGTTGCGAGATGCCATGACCAAGACAGAACGGGAAAGCTATGCTGGAAAGTAAGTTCCGTTTCATGTGGCTTACACGAACTAATACGCTACACCATTGCCGGTACACTCGAGACTTGGATGTTGGTCCCTGTAGCAGAGTGAACCTTACTTAAACGTTTCATGTTATTTATGGAGACCGTATTGCAAAGTTTCTTTCTTTGTAAATGTCCTTGAATGACCATACGTTATTTAAACAATTTCTTCTCCAGAATTAAAAATTGTATCTACCAAGTCAAAAAAGAGTGATTTTCTCCTTTTTTTGCAGAGATGGGCCCAGTGATCGTCATTATAAATGGATTGAGAAGTTTAAAGGTGATAAATTGCCCATTCGATTCTACGGAGAAATGTATAAGTAAGTTCAAGATTATTCATAATTTTTATTATTGACAAACGTCAAAATAAAATTTGTCATGAGCAAACAGAAAGCGATGAAAGACCCAATCACATTAACAGATTTGTAACATTTCACAGAAAGCGTTCACAAGCTGGCACAAGTAGCTGAAATTCATCATCTTATCGTTCGTGATAAACTTATACCAGTCTGACACGAAATTTATCGTAATCTTGTCCTTCAAGGAAAGCAAGTAGGACTGAAACAGAAAGAAGCTTTCAGCTGAAGCTTGGATTGGTGCCGTGGGACCTCCTCAGGTATAAAAGCTGTTTGATTACACAATATAAAGTACCATTTTTTGTGTGGCCTCAGCTCACTTTGTTTGATACCTCTGTGTATATCGAAGGTTGTTCAGTTTTATTATAGCATTTTTTAATACACAAATTTAGTTTTACCTTTTTTGCTGTTTTCTTTCCTACTAGCTTTTTGTGCTTGAGACGGATTAAGTACGTTTGTAAAGTGCTCATCACTTGCCTTGTTTCTTTTGTTTGACAGGCGAGCCTTTACGCAACTGTCCGCCTCTCCTGAAGCTTTTCTTACTCTAAGGTCACATTTTGCGAGCACACATGCGTGTTTGTCTATTTGTCAGTACATTTTGGGTATCGGTGATCGCCATTTGTCAAACTTTATGGTTGACATGGAAACCGGAGGAATGATTGGCATTGACTTTGGTCACGCTTTTGGTTCAGCTACACAGGTATGTTACCTCTTCAAATCTTCTATTTGATGGAAATAAAAAACATTGGATACCAGGGTTCAGGCAACAACTGACTGACCGACTGTCTGACCGACCGTCTGGTTTTCAGACTGCCTTTATGACCGCATGCATGCCTGACTAACTGTCTAACCGACCGACTGGTTTACAAACTGAAAGACTGACCGACCGTCTGATTTTCAGACTGCCTGAATGACTACATGCCATACCTGACTGACTGACTGACTGACTGACTGACTGACTGACTGACTGACTGACTGACTGACTGACTGACGGACTGACTGACGGACTGACTGACTCACTGACTGACTGACTGACTGACTGACTGACCGACTGACTGTCTTTGTGACTGACTGATGAAAGGACAGTCTAATATTGCGGTATTCATTACGTGTTAATTGCTTTTAATTTCTAGTTCCTGCCTGTACCAGAACTGATGCCCTTCAGACTAACACGTCAGTTTGTGAACTTAATGTTGCCGCTGAAGGAGAGTGGAACCTTGCAGAACGTCATGGTACATACACTAAGGGCTCTCAGGAATAACCATGAGTTGCTTCTGAACACCATGGACGTGTTCATTAAGGAACCTTCCATCGACTGGCAGGTTTGTAGTGTGTGATATGGGCATCACCTGACAAAGGATGTCTTTATTGGCCTGCTTCAACGTGGCAATAATTTTAATGGTACTTACCTGCAGGCTTGCCCTTATTAAAAGTTGACACAACCAAAATTGTATTCTTTAAAATACATATCTCTCTACAAACCTTTTTACTGTCAAACAGATTTTAGATTTTGGTTTAGAGTTGCAATCGAATTATAACTGGAAGTCATACCAGCTGATTAAATTGCAAAATACACTTCTTCTGCAATGATGAATTAAGGTGGAATTGGATTAGGATTGCGGCTAAATTTGAATTTAGAGTTGGATATCGATTTTATTTGGATTGCTTTTTAGGCGTTTGCTCGTAGACAAGCCAAGACGCAGGGCATCAACACAGGTTTGTGCAGGTCCTTTTTTCCTTCTCATGTGAGAGCCAATCAAAGAAAGTGTTGTGTCAGGATTTTATTCGTTTTTTCTTCCAGATCATTTTTCATTTGTAGCAAACTAAACTTCCAGCTATACAGATAGCTTGGCATGTAACCTTCCTCGCCAATGAACAAACTGTTCCTCGAGGTACCTTTTAAAAGGACCTTAAAGCTTCCTTTCTTCTTCAATCGTAATCTGGAAGGTTTTCAACTCGTTTGTTTTGTTCATATAGACGATGAGGACTTAGCTTGGTATCCTCGACAGAAAGTGCAAAGTGCAAGGAAGAAACTGGAAGGATTCAACCCGGCCTATGTTATGAGGTTTGTTCAAGCGATGGCAATAACGGCGTTCGCTTTAGCTTGAAAAGTACGCAAAGTGATAACCAACGTGAAACTTTTTCTAAAATTCCTCTGTGCCGTGTGGCATGACATTTTCACACGAATTGGTGCCTTTTGTGTCTGGAAACTGATTTGCGATTCCCATCAAATCGACCATGTTACCGGTTTTAGATGGTTTCGGTCCAGAAATCGTACCTAATCGGCCTTTTGTTTACAGTGGACCTGTACCAAAGGGAAGGTCCAGTTTTGGAAGCATTCCGGTCCTAACTGAAACCGTTCTCGCGTAGAAAGTTCTCATCCGGTACGGAACGGCTCCGCTCTGGTCCTGTATAAACCTAGCCCTTCAAAAACAAGGGCCGTTTATACGAAAGAAAATAATGGCAGAGCTGTAGATGATACGTACCCTAGTTTTATCTGTGCCGTTTCAGGACCAAGGTGCCTATGGTCCCAAAACGCCACGGAAGGGATGAGATTTAGTTGACACACATCGTCAGATTGTGTAAACGCTAGCTTACTCATGCTAGTTCCTTTTGTCTTCTTCCTTTCTTGGCGTGTGCTGTCACGTGGTTAGTTGTTCATTTGGGTCTTCGTGAGCATTTTGCTCCATGTAAACAGCCGTTCTAACCTTGGAAACCGGTGTTAGATTTGTTTGAACTGACCCTTTGCAAGAGATTTCACATTCAAGCAACGGGTCCGATTCCCGATGCGAGGCACTCCTTTTTGTTTTCTTTCGTGTAAATGGCCCTTAAGAAACGAGAATTATGCGTATGCTAAATGAAACTATAAAAGCGAACCGCCGCTGGGCTGTGATTTTAAAATGCAAAGGCGAAATTTGGTGCTTAGCTAAAACAGTCGCAGAACTCGCAAAAATTAAAACAAAAAAAGTTACATGCCATACGATTTATGTTCTCCGGATAACATCTCGCGATTTCTTTAGCTGTACTAGAGCATTTTGGGGGCTAAAACACTCGAATAGGCACAGCGACAGCTGTTCCTCGCTTCTCCTAAAGTTCTTTGCAGTTGTTGTCGTGACTCCGTCCTTTATATCAGTTTGTAAGAGGAATTTAATTCCAACTTTCCATTTTTGGATAGGGATGATCTTGCTTTAGGTCACAAGGCAAATTCCTGGTATAGACAAATGGAAGCCGTGTGTCTTGGTGACAAAGATGTTAACATCCGAGCCCGCGAGCCTGAGAGTGGTTTGACAGTGGAGTGTCAAGTGGCGTGTTTAATGGACCATGCAATGGATCCTAATATTCTTGGGCGAACCTACGCTGGCTGGGAACCATGGATGTAAGTCTGGCAGCATGGCAACCTTCACCGTGGAAAGCCTGGTTATTTTGTTTTACGAAGTAAAAATAAAACTGTTGTAGTTTTAAAATGTTAAGCACATCTGCAAAACAGTAGGACACTTATTAACGATTCATCAAATATGTAATCAGCCCCTGCGAACAGAAGTAACAGTGGTTTCTTGTCTGCAAGAGAATCAAACTCTGGAAAGAACCTTACAGTTATTAATTAAGCGTCGTCCAGAGCAATGGACGACTACATTAACAGAGGCCAAGTTCATTACCGTTTCGTCGATCAGTTGCATCCAGAACCACTGAATGATAAAAACCCTCAGTAGCCTTTTCAGGGAATATTCTTTGCCTGAGAAAACTGTGAAAAAGTAGGAAACCATATACATATTGTTTTGTGTCAAACTTTGTTTGTGACCGTAGCGATAAGCAGTGTGATAAAAAATAAAGTTCTTAATTGCTGTTGTTGCCCATACATGGATAAATAAATAGGTCTGTTGTTTTCCGCATCATGTATGCGGCTTATCCGCATGGGGAAATATAACGGGTAATGAAATTCCTTCCAAAATGTGCATGTTTCAAAAATCTTGAGTTGTTGGCTCGTTCTCTTGAATACGATTTTTTAGAAAAGAATAGTTGGAAAAGGAGACCAAGTGGCTTCGAAATTCTGGCTTGAATGATACTTTCTTCGCGAGCCTTGCCAAATACATTCGTCGTTTGTCAGGTCATACAGCCTTGTCTTGGGAAAAGGTTGCCAAGGTGATTGTCACACCAACTTGATCTTGCAAGCTAAGGAAATGTTTCGGGAAACTTCAAATTTTTCTCTTTTCCTGTGGTGTCAGAAGGTTAGTCTGACTGAGTTCAATTTCACGAACAGACCTGCACCTGAATTGCTTTTCAGGTTTCCATTTGTAGTATTTATCCTTTGGGTAGATTCGTACATAGACCGTGTGATTTATTGTGATCTTGCTGTATTTACCTGTCTTCGAATGTAACACGTGCTGACTGAGAGAAAGAAGTACTGTAACAAGCAAAACTGTCCGAAACGTTTTTGTAACAAATTTAACCTGAGAGAATCGGAAAAAACAAAACATGTTTTGACATAGAAAGTCGCGCTTACCACACGCGACCTTGACCGATACAGCAACACTTTCTAGCGGCCACCAATTATTATATGTCAACACTTGGCAAGACTAAGACGGCGTCTATTATCAAATATAAACACAAAAAAGTTATTTGACTTATATTTCTGGTATATTTATTCACAGATCATAATAGATGGTGATTTAAATAACACATTACACGTTTGATTACAGTCTCTCCCCGTAAAAGTATTTGTTTTAATCCCTCATTTCTTTTTCGTGAAAGGCACGTATGGCTTATACGTAGCACGGAAGCCTTTGTAAACTCCATTGTCTTGTGCACTAGTTATGAAGTGAACCCACATGTACTTGTTAGTGACCACCTGTCCTGAGAGCGGACTGGGACCGCTCCAGGCGATCTCTAAGGGCGCGGTAACCCAGGGCCCATGTGCGACTTCCAAGCGGTCATACGCATTCTCTGTCTTGAACTCGTTTATAGTGAGGCCAATCTGTTTGTCACCAATGAAAATCAACCACGTGCAGCTCAGGTTTGGAGGATAACCATTTGGAAAACCAGGAGAGCGAATTTCACCGGTATCACTGATTAAAATTCCACCACAGTCTACGGAGAGGATCAAATTTCAAGGATGTCTCAGAATGGGTAACAAACTCCAAGGCGTATTTTACGGGTAGATGGTTCTTTGTTTTGGAGGTTTATGACTGAAGGGAGGCTTCAAAAATGAATCGGTCAATTTGCAACGTCAAGAGTTCAAAATTAAACTTTCAATACAATCGTACTCGCTGAAAATCCGTGAAAGGTATCCGCTGCACGAGATAACTTCATTTTTTGTTCCCTAAAACCTTTAAAACTTAAGTAAACTGTATTAATTCTGTGAACTTTGCTAAATACAGTTTATTTATCACATGACCCAGTAGTCAGTTATAGTTTAGCCTGCGTAGCAGGCGTAAACGGGGAGGGAGAAGGGGAGCAAGAACGAGGGAGAAGGGGGACTGGGGGCTAGGGACGAGGGAACGCCTGCTACAAAGACCCTCACTTTTTCATTTCTGCGGCCGCCAGCGGCCGCAAAATTCTGATTGGTTAATTTTTGACAGTACGTCCCACGGGAATGACGTAATTTGACGACGACGTGCAGTTAGAAGATTTGAACTTGGTTGCAGCAGGCTGGGCCAGGTAGCGAAATTGTCTTGAAACCAGAGCAAGAAACGGCAGTGAGAGCTCTTCTAAAGGGAAGAGATGTTTTAGCGGTTTTGCCAACGGGATACAGTCCTAGTGAGAAGAGATTTTCTCATTTTCCGAGAAGATTTCAAAAAAGCATTGCACCGTTTCACGCGTGAATTTCAAGGCAGTGTAAATATCCCGTTATTGGAGCGAAGACTCGCCCTTTGAGAACTATAAATCGGAAGAAGAAGCCCTAAGACTAAGAAACGCTCGACACCTTAAACAGTGGAACTCAGAGAACTAAAAGCGAAGAAATTATTCTTTGAGAACAGACGGTTGTTTTAAAGAGAAATCTGCGGTTGCATGAAACATCACTCAAGCTGTTGACTTTGTAGGGAATCCATGGTAAAGTAACTTACATTTTTGATTGTAAATTTGTATTGAAATGTTTTTTTTATTGTCCGATTCTTCATATTACGGCTTTCGCGTAACTTTTGAAATTTTAAAACGGGCACTTCGGTCAATATAAATGCCGTTCAAAATGTATCGCGGTTCTCGCTTGCGTATTTTAAAGTAAGCTTACCTTTCCTAGAAGCGAAAATTGAACATTTGATTTTCAGAAGCAAAGAGGGGTTTATCTTAATAAATCTTTTTATTTAGAAAAGCTTCGTGTCTCTTATTCGAAAATAAGCGCAATTATAAGTTGTTCTTTGATTGGAAAAAATGCTCATCCTAACTATATGTTTAGACGCTTGGTTAAATTCCTGCGTGCAGTCAGTCATGCAGAAAAGCGTGCGGCTGTTTCTGATTGGCGGTTGCATTGACAGCTAACTTAATTGGATTACCTAAAAATCGGTGGGCGGAGATGAAAAAATGGGGGTCTTTGTAGCAGGCGTTCCCTTGTCCCTAGCTCCCAGAACCCCATTTTTCTCCCGCGTTCTCGCTCCCCTTCCCCTTTCCCGTTTACGCCTGCTACGCAGGCTAGTTATAGTTAGAAGTTTCCTCACTTAGGGTGAATTCGAGTTTATTTTCCACCTGTTGTGTAGTAGTGGTAACTGTCAGATTTTTTATCATTATTGTTAAGTGATTGGTGTGATGGCAGTTTGCACTCAAGTTAACAGATTGTTTTAGCACGATACTGACCTGTTTGTTTGTAAGAAACTTTAAATCCATTATTGACGTTCTCGCCGTTAGAAATGAACCTAACCCTGATGCTATTTCCAGAGGAGGTGATTGCGCGTGGCTTGTCTTTAACACCGCTGAACGCAATGACCGGATCTGTGTTGCCTGTGTCGTAAATAAACACGAAGTCTTTGTTCTCTTCGGTCCTGAGTTCCTCGAAGTCAAGGCGCACTTTCTTTCCTTGTGGAACTTGAATTTCCCAGGTGCAGTACTCATTGTTCGGATAGTTGTTTGGAAAGTTGGTGGACTGAAACGAGCCCGAGGGACCGTGAAGAATACTGCCGCAGTTTGAGGCTTAAAGACAAGAAGGGAACAGAAAGTCACATTAACTGCACCGGTATCTTTATACCGACCGCTCTGATTATTTTTGAATTGGTAAGCGTTTCAGCGGGAAGGAGGGAATTCCAGTGAAATGAAACCGTGAAAACAATCTTTGGAGTAAAAAGAAAAATAAATTAATAAAATAATAATTACCACTAAAATCACGACAGACACAGATCTGCCCAGTAGCTTAACTGCCTGGCCTCATCAGGCAGTGTGTTTGAATAGACGTATTTAAATTTAACTGTGAATAACGTAGTCCGTGACTACAAACGAACATGTATTTAGCGTGCTAACCTAACGCGCACTTTTCATTGATAGCAAGAGAGAGGTGGAATATCATAACATCTCATGACAAGGTAGCGAAAAGTCATACCCGTGACATTAGCAACAATACCGTACGTACATTGGCTGAGAATATTAACCTTACAGACATGCACTGAAAAGTTAAAGTAGATACTCACCCACGCAAGTAGCCACCGTGCCTGACCATTGACCATTAGCCTCACATTTCCTAATAATAGATCCTTGCAGTTTGTAGCCGGGATTACAGTCAAACACGACACGCTCACCATAAGTAAACTTGTCACCTATTTTGAAGCCGTTTGCCAAAGATCCCGGATCACCACAGCTCACGACTAAAAGAGGAGCAAATCGATGCTGTTGTAAGACCGGTCCGTTAGATTTGACCGTTGCCTTCTTGGAAGGACCGATAACTCTCTCTTCCTAAAGATACTTTATTTAGTGAGGGTAACAGTAGTTACTGGTGGCCGATTAGTTTACATCACAGAAATAAAATCCTAATTGTTTTCATTTTGGTTATGTCTTACGTGAACATTACTGTTAGTAAAGGTTGCCCTAACACCAGAGTTTCAACTTGTTTAACGTTTTAAATTTTAAATGCTGGATGTAACGTTTAACGCACCAATCACGTTTAACAGTCTTCACAGCCAATAACATCACGGCTTAACTGACAGACGACCAATAACATCACGAGATCGTCGGCCAATCAGGACAACGACCAGAGACTTATAACATCTGCTGACGATTCACAGTTCACTTGACTCTGATGATGACTTCCGATCAGGTTGTCGAAACGTCAGTCAATGTCACCTCAAACAGTCCTTCTCAGGACTACACTCACCCGGACGATCACAATTTACCGAATTATGATATGACTCCTGGGTTCAAACCATTTACAGTTTCGGTGTTGAAATAGTTTCAAGCTTTTCTAAGCAGGAGGCCATTGCCTCTTTGTATTGGAACATTAGTGACTTACTTTGACATGTGGGCTGTGATCCAGACCACTGTCCATTAGTTTGACAGGTTCGTTGTTGTGAACCTTGCAGAGTGTATCCCTGATTACATGAGAACTGAATGGACGCGCCGTAAGAATGGTTTGTTCCAATCTTAATACCATTTGTCGGTGAACCAGGATTCCCACACGACCTTTCTAAAATGAAAAAAAAATGCTGTTACCTCATCTGGTATATGTGTAATATAGGAGAGGGTGCTATGAGCCGTTACTCTTCTAATACTACATAGGCCCGCCGTGTTAAATAGAAGACTGAATTTTCTCCTTTCAAAGACATGGGGGAACTTACGGTCGTGGTTCAGGTATGCCTTTCACGTTCTCAGAGCCCTCGCTCCTCCCTGTTGCTAGCCAGACCAGTATTCTGCCCACTGTGTCGTCACATCAGTTGTCTATTTGTGGACCTGCCACCTTTTTGCGGCCTCTGAATCTGTTTAGACACCTTTGTCTTCTTTGGTCGACCTTTTTGGTGCGTGTGGGTCTGTCTGTATTTTACTACGTCATTGCTTTCAGATTAATAATGTCAAAGTACACCAGAATGATTTCAGAAGCCGCCGCCCGTGATAGCAACGTCCGCGAATTCAATGTACGGATTGCTTAAGGTCCTTCTTTTTGTGTAGTATGGAGCAGAAAGTAAGGGGGGGGGAATTCCGTCCCTCCTCTAACTCCAAGACTAGTAAAGCCATGGTAACGAAACTAGAATGGTGTGAAGTGTGACGAAAATATTTAAAGTTCGCCGAATATACATAATGACGTCATAAATGGCAAACATTCCGCCATGTTGGATCGGGTTGGATGGCCTGCTTGCTCGTAAGCCAGCCAGACTGTAAATAAAGCGACTGTTATTGCTTCGACCAATTCATGAATGTGCGGCAAGAAAACACTGGCAGAACATGACATGACGGAAGCTCAATACTATCATCACACTCGCAGCCCTTCACTAAGGCGAGCAACTAAAAATTCCTTGATTGCACGAGTTTCAAAACAGAAGCTGCTAAAGAAAAGCTGTGCATCTTACCTAGACACTTGGGTTGCTGTCCACTCCACATTCCATCCGCTTGGCAGGTCCGCTGACTGTCTCCCTCTAGGTGATGCTGAGGGCGGCACGAAAACGATACGGTACTATTGTATTGAAAATTGGAGCCGTGTAGGTAGCCATGCCATGGAGTTCCCGGATCACCGCAGTCTATAACTAAAGTGCAAAAGATATTACAGTAGGTTTACTATCAATGGAATTATTTTTAACTTGTTTCTGTCTCAACGGAGATACGTAACAAAGTTTTCTTTTTCCTTACGTTTGCAGATTGGGTCAGCTCCAGACCATTGTTTGTCTGCCTGACAAGTTCGAAAGGAGGAGCTATCTGGGTAGACTTTATATCCTTTGTCACATGATACGCGGACAGTGCTGCCGGTCTCTCGGCGGTATCCTTCTATCTTGCCATGCGCTGGCGCTGATAATTGAGGGCAGTCAGCACCTAACAAATCAAAAACAATAAAAATATAACGTACTCAACATAATGATTTGTGTGCGATCGAGCAAGTGTAATAAAACAAATTTGCTAGGCAACGGATGCAAAGGGTAAGGCTGAATTCTTTTCGCTGCAACAACTTCTCTTGCAACGCGCCATGTTAACAGGAGCCGTCGCAAGTAAATGTAGAGTAAGGTTCAACTTATCTACTTATCTATGTAGTTGCACATTACTTAACCAGTATTGCTCATTTCTGTGTTGTATTGTTTGTTTAAGAGAGTATTCTTTTCGTGCAAAAGTCAAGTAATTTACACCGCCGCTTAATAAAAATATATTTTGTTTTATTCTGATAAAACAAAAGTGAAAGGTTATCTGGAAATTTTATGCATTTTCAGGATAACTGAAACAGTCCCGATATCCTCCCCCGAAGGGTGTATCGAGCAGTCAATTGCAGTGGTAACCGAACAAAATGTGCGCAGTAGTTATAGAGTTGGCGGTTCGAGATCAGTTTTTTCAAAACTGATCTTGAACAACGCCAACTCTATAACTACTATCCATCTGATGGGAATCATCTAATGGGAAGGAGTCGAGCAGGCTCGGGAAGTCGTCAGGACGAAGTCCTGGCGAGCGAGACTCCTTTGCGGCCTATTGTGGGTAGATATCTAATCTCGAAGAGATTTGATATCGTAGGGGACAATAGGCATATTGGTTCCCACCACATAGTTCCCACCACAAGGCTCTCATCACATGACTCCATCACGGCAATAGACCCCCCGGCATGCTAAGTATTTGAATGATTGCGTAGCAATCCATTCAAAGACGACGCACGGGGATGGGGGGGGTCGTTATTGCAAAGGCGCCTTAGGTGGGAAGAGCTCGAATAGCTCGAAGAGCTATGAAGAGCGATGGGCGCCTTATTATGTGATGGAGTCATGTGATGGATAACTATATACAAGATCCATTTTTTTTGGTTCCACATTATTTTTTAACTATATTGGTTCCACATTATTTTTTAACTATATTGGTTCCACATTATTTTTTAACTATATTGGTTCCACATTATTTTTTAACTATATTGGTTCCATATTAAGCATTGGGGAACAAAAGCGGAGCTTTTGTGAGGCAGTGAATTGATCGCTTTAGCGATCAAGAGGGGAAGTTTCTTTTTGCGATGCTGGTTCCATTTTATGGATAACTATATGTATTTTATTACATGGATACTATATGTTTTTATTTCATGCAGTATCGAACGCTTTCTCCATCACGTGACGTCGCACTGCAGGAAGTCTTAAAACCACAGGGACTTTCCCGAGGAAATGAGTCATTAAGTTTTTTCAATTGTTTTTCTAACGCGTTAGACAGTTTTTTTTGTCTTGAAAACTACAGGGACTTCCCCGATGAGTCATCAGATTGTCATGTAATATCAGATGAACTTGTATTTGAAGTAAAGTTTGTCAGTAAAGTTTGTCAGTAAAGTTTGTCAGTAAAGTTTGTCAGTAAAGTTTGTCAGTAAAGTTTGTAGTGAACAGAAAAGCAGACTGTGTTTGCGGAACTTGTAAGTACATAAAAAAAATATCTCATATAATAGTATAGAATGAATTGCAATGAAGATATTCACAATTACTTGAAAGAATCAGAAGTTGTTTGTCCTTTTTGTGACCAGCAAATCGATTCTGCCAGAAAACCAAAAGATGATAAATGCTGTGATAATCAGTATATTATTAACAACGATGGGATGTTAGCATGTCTAAGTTGTGGTATTGTTCAAAGATATAATTATGTGAAAGAATATGTTGATTTTTATAAAAATAGACATAGATTTATAAGAAAATCTGTTTACCATCGAGAGTACCACATCAACAACATATTACTCGATATTGAAGAAAAATATAACATCAAAATATCAAACTGTCAGAAACAAAAAATTGATGCTATATATGTCGAGATAGGTAAGGTTCTTAATGAAGTTAATGGAACTCGGAAAAGGATGATTAGCGTTAATTTTATTATGAGAAAGATATTCAAGATGATGGGAATACCTTACAAAAATATTCCAATTAGTAAATCGAAAAAAACTTTAGCTTTCTGCGATAAATATTGGAAGCACATCATGTTGTTGATAGGGGATGAAATAAAATCTATTATTGGATGAATACCTTATTATATTTCTTTTCAAATTTGTCAGTAATAGGACACATATCAATGATTATATCATCGAGAACTTTAACATAATCAATAAATTCTTTGTCATTATACTCCAGTCCTCTCATAAAGCACCGTAAATGAGTTAAAACCTTTTCATACGTAGTGTACGCGAATTTACACATCTCAATCTTTCTTTTGTAATTTTTAGCCTCTGAATATGTTTTAAGCAAAAGCCCGGCACCAGATACTGTTCCGAGAACAATAGGGTTCAGTGTTACACCACCGACAACTGTCCCTGTTACTACCAATGAAACAGATCCAATATTACATGCAAGTTCTGCTTTTTTGAAATATTTGTAAGTCATTTTGAAAAGCCAATATTTTTTATGGTAGAATTTGTACAATGCTTCCAACTCAGATATTTGATCATCAGTTAATTTTTCTGAGACATGGTTCCAATTGAATATGTTTTTACGTTTATCCATATATATTATACGGTTACATTTTTTTTCTTCTTGAATGATAATTTAATACTATGGTATAATTTTTTGATGTTTTGAACCAATCTTTCTATGCTTTCGAGAATTTCATTAATTAAAATAGCTGTTCTCATATATATATAAGTTAGATTATTCATCCTGTAAACGATGTCGAAACATCGGTCAGCTTTGAAGTGTTTGGTTGATATGTTCCGCATTGTGATATATAATGAATGAAAAAATATCTATGGCACTCTATATTCAATCAACATTAAGAGTTCTTGATTTTTCACAACTGAACCCAGTTCCACAGCCAAATTACCAAACGCCAGCACTAAATTGATATTTATTGTCTGTGATCGAGTTGATTGGGTTGAAGTGTAAGTGATTGATTGAGTTAAATGGTCACTGTGTTTTATTTTTAAAGAAATAGGCTTATATTTACTTTTAATCTTGAAATAGAGCACTGTTATAGTTAATATGTGGCTATGATTTGGAATGATTATTTTGTCACAACCATTTAATAAAAATGTGTTCCCATTTTTTGTATTCAAAATCCCATTTATGTAATGAACGGAACCACTTAATTTATACCCATTTAAAGACAAATCTGTTTGCATTACCATTTTACCATTTTCTACAACGTACGCCGTATCATACACATCCGAGTCTACATTACTCTGTGATCCTTTGACTCCATATACAATCAAATAACCAACTCCTTGAGTGGAGCTACTTGCAGTGCCCTGACAATGCATGTCAATGTAAATGTATTCGGGAGGAGTTATGCTCCACTTATGTAAGTGAACAATCGATCTACTGTAATTAACAAACAGCTTAGTTGATTGTTGACCAATATTTAGTGAAGTGGAAACGACACTCACTGACAAATTTGTTGTGCTTGGAGTGAAAAATTCAATAGCTAAAGTGTACTCACCTTCTGGAAGTTTGAACATGTTAAAGCCAATGCGTGAAGAATACTCATTTTGAGCGTCTTTCCCCATTTTAAATTTATAAGCTTTTTTGTTGACATTGTGGGGGGAACCAGAAAAGTCAACAATGCCATCAACTATTATGTTGTTTTCACTTGAAGATTCATCAGCATTTTCCATGAGATACCTGAAAACGTCTTTCTTATTGGTTGAGCTGGTGATGTGAGACTCCTTGATTTTTGTGTCAAAGTAAGTTTTCAGCCCTACAGTCACATCAGCTTTGGCGGTGTGTACCTTACTGCTGACATAGCCGACATTAGCTGCTGATTTTATGTCTTTGTCATCGGTGTTCAAGTTGATTATTGTTTTTTCATTTAAATTCAAGTTACCAGTCATGCCATTGCTTCCATCAACATTGACATACTTTTTAGCATCAGCTTTGTCCAACTTAGTAGCTAGTTGAGTGTCAACATACTTTTTGTTTGTGACTTGATCTGCCTGTACTGGGTCTTTTACGTTGTAGATTGTATTATTATTCATATCAATATTTTGCTCCATTTGACCCCCTTCTTTCTTTGACAAGAATATCTCCCTCTGTGTTTCATAACTGATAACCTTGTTGAGATCACCTCGAACTGGATAATTGTCTTTTGAGACAATGAGTGACCCTGTCATCGTATCACCAGCTTTTGCGACATATTTAGAACCATCAAAATTTAATGCTTGTAATTTATTCTCAACATATCCTTCTATCTGTCTTTTATTCATAACATCATTCTCATTGTCTCCATTTTTAACATTAACCAATTTTTTATTTTCCATATCGTAATTACCATCAGAATTTAGTTTAAAACCGATCCCTTGAAGTCCCCGTAAACCAGATGAAGTTGTGCTGGTTGATGAAGGTTGTTCATTAAAAATTCCCATATATGAATAGATTAGATTATGATTTTAGTTATTGTATCTTTCCATAAAAGTTTCTTTTTATTAGTTTCTTCGGTTTGTCCACATACAGGAACGAATACGGTTTTTTAGTTGCTTTGATATATTGTTCCTTATCAACACCAAGTTCTCTAGATATTAAATTACGTTCGTTAGAGCTTGGAAATTCATACACAGAAAAATGACTGCAATTTAACCGTATATCCTTTGGTGTTCCATAGAAAGATTGACTCAGATAAATGACTGAACAATTTTTATGTCGACCTCTTATGAAATAATCAATCAGAGGTTTCTGATTCTTTTCACATACGAAATCGTCAAAAATAACTATCTTCTGTGCTTCATTTTCCATATCTTCAACTGGTACAATTTCATTATTACTGCAGACGAGCACATCATAGCCAACCGATTGACTGATTTCATTGAATATCTTTATCAAATTCTGGTATTTTTCTTGTTCCAAGTTTTTAGCATAAAGGTGGATCTGATCGAAACGGACTAATGGTATCGTTAACATATGATAAAGCAAATTTGTTTTTCCAGATCCTGAACCACCACAAATCAACATTCGGAATGTGTCATTCGGCATATATTGATACAATTGTTTGTAACTGTTCGTTTTGTCACTATTACTATCGTAATTAGGTATTTCCATATATAATATATTAGATAACTTCAGAGATAAGTTGAGATAAGTTTTATCTAAGCAATATATATTATGGACATAGAAAGAATTAAGAAAATATCAGAGGCTAAAATTAATGCTGGTAAACAAGTCAGAAATGTTCGAAACACGCTGAAAGAATTCAAACATGGATTACAAGATGTTCAAGAGGAATTATCTGAGGTGTATAAGCCGATTGTTAAAGCACAAGAGGATGTCAAACAAAAGATTGACGAGAAACAGGACAAAATGCTTGAACAGTTGCAGAAAAACCAAAAAGCATTAACATCAGGTCTTGAAAATCTTATTATGTTTCAGCAACTACCTGATGAACAACCACAAGAAGTAACCAAACTTCCTATTGATTATGAACCAGAAATGATGAAAACTGAATTTAAGTCTGATATTGATAAAGGTTTTGATAAAGATGAAATACAAAAATTAATGGAGTATAAATTAAGTCCTCCGAGCGATGTATTGAAGGCTTCAATTGATAGAACCCTGGACATTGATGAATACGACAAAAATCTTGGTGAACTAATCAAAGAAATAGGTAGACAGAAGGCTCATTTATCTACTACCAAAAAAAATCGAGCAAAAAATAAAGACCGAATTGATGAAATAACAAAAGACATCAAGTTGTTACAAAAATATAAAAATCGTATAAAAATTATACCTGAAGGTAAAAAGACCATTGGAACAGGTTATACACAACCAAAACGTAATGCTTACAAAATATCATCTGGGGGCAAATATGGTAATTTGATGATCGATATTCCTAAATTAATGGGACAATTGCATTTAGTAGCAAAGAAGGATGGTGAAAAAGTACTTGATAAAAAGGTTGATTTTGACACTCTTGATTTGTTGACAAAGAGATTCAACAGCAAAAAGAAGTATAGTGACCTTTCAAAGATGGTTTTCAATCAATTGAATAAACTAAGTGAGATACCTATCCACAGAACTTCTAAAAAATTCTCCAAACTTGGGTCAGGTGTAGTCTATTATAATAATGTTAATGATCTCATCAATCGGATGGAGCTTCTTGGAGGCAGCATATTGGCAGGTAATGATGGTGCAAAGAGTGAAATGTCTGAGATAGTGCATAAATTATATGAACTTGGTAAAATTAACGCAAATCAGCTTAACGATATATTGAAAAGTTATGTTATCTAATCTAAATATATATATGCAAGAACGAGCAATTAATATCAATTCGTTTAATCGACAGAAGATTGGAAGATCTCGTCCAGAGGATTATACAATTAAATTTGACCCTATCATGCATCTGGATACCGAGATGCGTCATGAATTAGCAGTAGATCGAGTAACAATGACGTACTCATGGCATAATATCAATGCAGAATATGGTAACAACCAGATAAAATATACAAAAAACAATGGTTCTACTTGGAAAACAATCAATTTTGTTGACGGAATGTATAGTTATGACGACATTTCTGAATATATCATTGGGGTTGTTACACAAAACGGAGATCAGCCAAGTAATAATCAGGTTGGGGTGAAGATTTATTTTGTGCTTTCGTCATACCGCGTTGTTGTTGAACTCGGAAATGATTGGCAATTAGACATACGGAATTCGACATTCAGTGATTTAATTGGATTCGAACCAAAAATTATAACAAAGACAGAATATAGCACCAAGTTACCAAATATCACCAATTCTATCGACACTATACACATAAATTGTGACGTTGTAACGGATTCAATCACAGATGGAAAATTCAGTAATACTTTGGCTATAATACCAACCGATAATCTCACAAGAAGCTATCCATTTACATTCGAACCAAGACGTGCGCTATTCAGTCCAGTTTCAAAAACGATGATCTCTGAAATGCGCATCACACTGACAGATTCAATAGGAAGATCAATAGATTTGAATGGTATCGATTGGCACATGACATTAATCCTGAGATCCAGTTTTATCTAATATATTGATATATGACACGCCAAAGTGAATTAAAGAGAAGATACGATCCAGAAATTGGCAGATATGTAAAAAAACATATTCATTCTGGAGAAATACACGGTAAAGGATTAATGGATATTTTCAAATCAGTTGGAAGCAACTATTTGGTAAAACAGCTAAGGAAATAGCTAAAAAAGCAGCTACCACCGCAGCAACAAAAGCAGCAACAAAAACAGGGGAGCATCTTGGTAATAAAGCAGGAGATAGAATCATTCAATTGCTAAGTAAAAAACAACCAGAACAACAAACTATTAGTAAAGCCGCTGAAAGACCAATGACTGATTTCGAAATTGCTCAGAGAGTCAATCAACTAATTTCAGGAGGTAAAATCAGGAAGAGGTAATTTTATATAATCTAATGATATATGGAATCTTATAGAAACCCAAAATATGTTGAGAGATACGAAGATGTTATTTTCGAGCTTGAAACACCACTGAATACAGTAGTTGCGAACGCCCGTTCTCAAAAGAAAGACGGGTATCGTTTTGTTGTCGATAATTCAGGAGAAGTAACTCCGTTTGACTGGTACAATGCACGTATCGGAATAAGTTTCAAAGTCAATAAACTGGCAGATGGAGCAAACATCGCTGGAAATGACCATAATGGTATTGTCAATAGTATTCATAGTTTCATCAAGAATTTTGATGTGAAGATGAATGGGAAGAAAGTGTACGATTGCAACGACGCCAATCACTGTGTCAATATCAAATCACTACTAGAATATTCTCCGGGTTATGCACAATCGACTGCAACTAATGAGTTCTATCATTTAGACACCCATAGAGCAGCTGAAGAACGCCCAGCTCAGGCTGCTTATAACAAAGGATTTGCTGAAAGGAAACTGCTTCTGGGTGCGTCTATTGTAGTCACAAGAGAATTGCCTCTTAATAGATATTCGTTTTTTGAAGCTCTTGAAAGAAATCTACTGCCATCAGGTCGATTGGAATTGAACATTGAATTTGAATCTGATGCTAATTTGATCTGGCAGGCAGCTGATGATTGTAGAGTCGTTCTGACAAAGCTGCAACTGATCGTACCACGAATCACATTTAACAGTGAAGGACAAAGCATATATGTGAGCAAATTTCTGAAACCGTATAAATGGTCATACCTCCGTGAAAACATTGAGAGAAGTAATTCAACAACACAGCGAGCTGGTCATTTTAAAATATCATCAGGAATGTCCAAGCCAAGACATGTGTTTGTTTTCATTATAAATGACGCAGATATTGATGTACAGACAGCCAACCCATTTCTATATAACACCTTCTCAGTGAGTACAGATCCCAGGACTCTTCAGAATTGTCATCTTGAAGTAGGAAACGGACAGGAATATCCCGAGATTCATTATACCCCAACAACCGACCTTAGTCGTGTATACAGAGATGTTTTGAAATACGTTCACAAGAACTCTGAATATAGTGAGGGATCCCTCCTTAATATCAGTAATTTCCAGACACTGTTTCCATTTCTGTATTTCGATTTAACGAAACAGAAAGCAGACGTTAGAGACGGTACAACAAAATTAACATTCCGTTATGAGCTTTCAGGAACAACAGCTACAGCTTACAGTGTATATGCACTAACTTTGTATGAACAGGAAGCTGAACTAGTCCAGCAGAACGGCAAGCTGCTTTTCCGATAAATGGAATAATTGTCTAAACAATAGTAAATGGATATGAGTTTTGTCAAAAGAATAGTGAATGGAATAATTTTCATCAAAAGAATAGTATGTAGATATAAATTTCATCAAAGGAATAGTGAATGGAATAATTTTTATGAATGGAATGATTTTTATCGAAAGAATAGTGTATGGATTTAGTTAATATCATAAAAAACATATTTAATCTAACATATATCATATACAAGATATGTCATATGTTAAATATGGAGTGAAATTATCTGCTGGACAGAAAGAAAAACTGGCAAAAGCTTTGTCAAATAAATCAGCGATAACGATACGATTGACAAAAAGTGATTTGACTGGTAATCATGAATTGATGCTAACCAGAACACAGTTGAAACGTGTACAAAAAGCCATGAATAATGGTACTGGTGTTGATTTGAAAATCAGTAAAACTCAGATCAGACATCTCATACAGGAGGGAGGTTCTCTTTGGGGTTCATTATTGACACTTGGTGCGAAAGCGCTTCCTTATGCAACAGCCGCTGCTTCGAAAGCTTTACCTGCTCTTGCCACTGGTGCTTTGTCTGGTTTGGCAAGTCTTGGTGTTGACAAGATATTTGGAAACGGTCAATCAGGTGGCTTTTTGATTCCGCAAAATAAAATCGATCAACTTATCAAGCATAAGGATCTATTGACAAAAAAACAGAAAGAACAAATCGTATCAGCTCTTCACACAGGAGGTCAACTCGTTGTTAAACCAACAAAAACACAGTCTGGGGGCTTTCTTGGTACCCTTTTGGCTTCTATCGGTGTTCCTCTGTTGTTGAATGCTTTAACAGGAAAGGGATTACAAGTTGACAGAAGACGATCAAGACGATCAGCTAACGTTTATGCACCAAAAACAGGGCAGCCCGGAAGGGGATTGCAGGTTGACAAACATGGATTAACAGGATCTGTTCCTATCTATGTCCCATCGCATTATACATCACCTCCATTTTTTGGATCATGGGATAATCCTGTTGGTATGGGGATTAAAAAAAAAAAGAACAACAAAAAAAAGGGCAACGGGTTACTTCTAGGAAAAAACAGTCCCTTCAAGGGAATCCCATTGCTAGGAGCAATTCTGTAAAATTCGTGAACAAACCATTGAGTAATTTCGATTTATTGAATTGGGTAAAACAACTGGGAATAAAACATTTCAGAGGTGTGTATTCGAGAGATGCATTACCACAAAAAATATTGAAAGATGAAGTTGGAATTGTTAATTTGGATTCCCAAATAGGGTCTGGTACGCATTGGGTAGCATATAGAAACGGTAAAAATGTAGCTGAATACTTTGATAGTTTTGGGTTAATAATGCCATCAGAGATTCAAAACTATCTATCAACAAGTGGAAAACAAATATTTCATTCAGGAGATGAGATCCAAGAGAGAGATTCAGTCCTTTGTGGATATTGGTGTTTATACTATCTAATGGAGAGACAAAAAGGCGTTCCTATGCTTAATGTCATCCATAATGCAAATTTCGATATGAATGATCAAAGTGTCAATCATCGTTTTATAATCAATTACTTCAAAAAACAGCATGGTGGTGAAAATCCGTTTAGTAAACCACTTGAAGCATCAAAATGGGCTGAGAAAATAGTCAGGAAAGTAATTCCATCAACAGACCACGTATTTGACAGATATTGGAGTGGTGATATTTTGAAAGGTGCTTTTAATAATAAAACAGGTATAACAAGCAAGAAATTCTGGACTAAACCAAAGAAGGGTACTGTCATGCGTTTGGTTAAAAATCCAAAAACTGGTAAATATGAAAACGTATATATTGAACCTTAATCTAATCTAATATATATATATATGGTAAAATCATATTGTGTGAAAGAAAAAAGAGTCACTGAATGTCTACCTGGTAGTGAAAGATTTGTTAGAGCCAAAAACGGACGAATGATGATGAAATGTGTATGCGCTTCTTGTGGTATTACTAAGACGAAATTCGTTAAACAGGCGGGAAACGGGTTAGCCCGTCGAAAGGGGCGGGCTTACTAGATACAGTAGCATCAACTGGTACTGATTTATTGATTCACCACGGTATTCCTTGGCTTGGAAAAAAGGCTGTTGAAATGGGAAGATATTATGGATCAGAAGCCTTGAGAAACCCAAAACTGCAGAAAAAGGCTATCGATTTTGCTCTCGATAAGTTGAATCCAATGATTCAAAATGTCGGAAGTCAAGCTCTTGATCAATTATCAACAAAAATCAGACCAAATAGAAAGTATAAAACCGACAGAAAGGATTTGGATGGTGGTAGTTTAGATATACATAAACTAATTGGGAAATTACCGACACCAAAAGCTGGATGGACTCCTGGAAAGTATAAATACATGGGGGCATATAACCCTCTCGATAAACAGTTAGAGTATGATAAAAACACTGGTGAGATTACTAAATGGTATGTACAACCTTACAATGAAGTTGATAGAATATCAGCTCATCATGATATTTGTTATGATATGGGGAAGGACAAAGGTGAATGCGACAAAGTAATGGTCAAGTCATTGGATAAAATACCTTATGGACAGATGCCAAAATGGGGACAAACAGCACGATTTCTAATCAACACAAAACAAAAACTAGGTCTTGGTGTAAAACAAAGGAAGACAAAAAACGGAAAAGGCCGTCGAGTGAAGAAAACTGGCAAGAAAAATTAGCTGATGAGCTTCATAAACCGATAAAGCGTAACTTCACCCGGCGGCGGGTAATTGTAAACCATATTGACGAGACATGGTGTTCAGATATCGTTGAGATGCAAAAATTCAGTCGATGGAATAAGGGTTATAGATATCTTCTCATGGTACTCGATGTGTTTAGTAAATACGGTTGGATCGTCCCATTAAAAGATAAAAAGGGTGAAACCGTTATGAATGCTTTTAAAACAATCCTTAAAGAAGGCAGAAAACCACAATATCTTTGGACAGACAAAGGCAAGGAGTATTACAACAAACATGTTAAGGAACTACTTGATAAGAATAAAATAACCTTGTACTCAACTGAGAATGAGGAAAAGTCGTCAGTTTGTGAAAGATGGAACCGTACAATCAAAACCAAAATGTGGAAACAGTTTACTGTTCAAGGTAATACACAGTATCTTGAAATGTTACCTAAATTAGTGAAACAGTATAACAACACAAGACATTCAAGCATAAAGATGACGCCTACAGAAGCAAGTAAAAGGAAGAATCAAGGAACTGTTTACTTTAATCTGTATGGTGATATGGAAACATCAAAACAGAAACCGAAATTTCAAGTTGGTGATAAGGTTAGAATAAGTAAGTATAAACGAAATGTGTTTGATAAGGGCTATACCCCAAATTGGTCTGAGGAAATTTTCACAGTTGATGAAATACAACATACGAATCCAATCACATACAAACTGAAGGATCTCAGAGATGAAGACATTGAAGGGAGTTTTTATGAACCTGAATTACTGAAAGCTGAACAAAAGGTATTCAGAATTGATAAAGTTATTCGGAGGGATTATAAGAAGAAACAGGCTCTTGTTAAATGGAAGGGATACAGTGATGAATTTAACAGTTGGGTTCAAATGAAGGATTTAAAAACAATATAATATATACATATATATAGATGGATACAGGAAATCAGCAGTGGTTATGTGAATTTTGTAATAAGAATTATAGTTTGAATAGAAAAGACAAACATCTTCTGACTAAAGTTCATAAAAAGAATAAAGAACGTTCAGATCGTGAGGAGGAACTTGAAGAATATATGATACGTCGAGATATACTATTGTCGGAAAATATTGCAGATATGGATTTTGAGGAGTTCTTGAAAAAACGTGTACTTGTTGATAAACAACTTAAAAAAGAATTTGGTCGAAATTACAAAGTTCCTGAATGAATTTAAACGCACAAGCCAAAGTGATTTAAAAATAAACATATAGTATTATATATGGATAAAAACAAAAGAGGAAGACCAAAAGTATATTTTACTGAAGAAGACAGAAAGGAAGCAATAAAAAAAAGTAAAACAAAGTACATGCTGAATAAAGAATGGTATTGTGACGTTTGCAAAAATGGAATAAATTATACTCTTGCAGGTAAATGGTGTCATTTAAATAAACAAATCCATAAGAAAAATGCTAAAAAATGATACAGTTCAAAGGATTCGTGTTCGGATCATTTGAATTATTGACCAAATTTAAACGCATCAAAAATGGCTTAAGGAAATAACAATACTATAGTATAACAATGAAATCAGAAATAAAATCTAACGATAAATATATGGATAAAGCTAGTTTGAAGAAACTCAGCAAATCGCAACTCATCAAATTGCTTATGAAGCAAGATAATAACACGCCCATTTTACAAAAAAGACCAGTACCTGCGCCTCGTAAGAGTGTCAAAGAGATGGTCAAACGGTACGAAGAAAACATTATTCTTCCACCAATGCAGTTCAGGGATAATTACAAACCAATCCCAAAACAAAGAACTGTTAAAAGAAAACCGGTTCCTACACCTAGAACCGTAATTAAACAAATCGACAAAGCTTTAAACGGTTTTGTAAAATCTTATGAAATCGATCTAAGAAATGATAAAGATCCTCTTATTCAAATGCAAAATACACGAAAAGGTGTAGAACGGCAATTATCTATTTTATTGAATGAAATGAAAGGCTTGAAATACGTTGAAACATTGAAAGTCACTTTCGAAAAAATATCATCTGATGTAATAATTGAAAAGTCAGCATATTTCAATAGCGCAAGTCAAACAATAATCAACCAAGTGGGAATCAGTGAATCATTAAAAATTTCTTCAGAAAACATCATAAACAAAATAGCTCAATGGATATCAGAAGGATCGGGATGGACTGTAAAAGAAATTAATGACCATTACCTAAACATTGCTAAATATGAGCCTATGAAGGGATCCTCATATATCCAACTTCCTGAAGAACTGCGAAACAGTGCTAAAGGTTTAATAAACATGAAAAATAAGGATAATGAATGCTTCCGATGGTGTCATATTAGACATATAAATCCACAAGAAAAATATCCTCAAAGAATAAAAAAGGTTGACAAACAATACATTGAAAAATTAAATTACTCCGGTATTGAATTCCCAGTTTGTATCAAACATTACAACAAAATTGAGAAGCAAAACAGCATAAATATAAATGTATTCGGCTATGAAAACAAACAACCTTACCCCATCTATATTTCAAAAGAAAAGAATGAAGATCATATGGAACTACTTTTAATAACTGAAAATGAGAACAATCATTATGTTCTTATAAAAGATTTCAACAAATTCATGTATAACCAAACAAAACATGAACATAGAAAACACTTTTGTATGCACTGTCTGCAATGTTTTAGTTCTGACAGGGTATTGATCAATCATAAAGATATTTGCATACAAGTTAATGGCACTCAAGCAATTAAAATGCCAACTAAAGATAACAATATATTAAAATTCAACAACTTTCATAAACAGCAACCTGTACCATTTATTATTTATGCTGATTTCGAGGCTATCACAGAGAAAATTCATGGATGTCAACAAGAAGGTAAGAAATCATATACTGAGGCTTACCAAAAACATACCGACTGTGGATATGGATATAAGGTTGTCTGCTGTTATGACGACAAATATACCAAACCAATACAACTATATAGAGGTGAAAATGCTGTTTACAAATTCATGGAGAACATGTTAGAAGAAGTAAAATGGTGTAAAAAAGTAATGAAAAAACATTTTAATAAACCATTGAAAATGACAAAAGAGAATGAAGATGAATTCAAAAAAGCAACAACATGCCACATCTGTGATAAAAAATATACTGAAAAAGACATTAGAGTGAGAGATCATTGCCATATTACAGGCAAATACAGAGGCTCAGCACACCAAGACTGTAATTTGAAACTAAAAATAAAGCCTGAAGAAATAAAAATTCCTGTTATATTCCATAATTTGAGGGGTTATGACAGCCATTTCATAATGCAAAAATTAGGTCAAATAGTCAAAAAGCACACATACAAAAATAATAAAGGAGAGGATAAACAAATGAATATCAATGCTATTCCAAATAATATGGAAAAGTATATGGCTTTTATGCTTGGTAATCATCTTACCTTTATTGACAGGTTCCAATTCATGAGCTCAAGTTTGGATAAATTAGTTAGCAACTTACCAGCAGAAGCTCTAAAGTATACTAGCGAACGGTTTAAAAAAGAAAAATTAAGTCTTATGACCCGTAAGGGAGTTTATCCTTATGATTATATGGATAGTTTCGATAAATTCAACAAAACAGAATTACCAACTAAAGAAGAATTTTACAGCATATTGATTGATGAACATATTTCAGATGAAGATTATACCCATGCTCAAAATGTTTGGAATACATTTAAATTGCAGACAATGGGTGAATACCATAATTTATATCTCAAGTCTGATATCCTTTTATTAGCTGATGTGTTTGAAAATTTCCGTAGAACATGTATTCAGTATTATAAATTAGACCCATGTCACTATTTTACATCACCTGGTTTGTCTTGGGATGCTATGTTGAAGATGACTAATATTCAATTAGAACTAATGACAGACATAGATATGTTCCAATTCGTTGAAAAAGCTTTGAGAGGTGGTGTATCTTATATTAGCCATCGATATTCAAAAGCGAACAATAAGTACATGAGTAAATATGATGAGAATATGCCGTCAAAATACATTATGTACCTTGATGCTAATAATTTATACGGTTGGGCTATGTCACAGTATCTTCCAACAGGTAATTTCAGATGGATGACAGAAAAGCAAATTAGCAAACTAAATGTAGCCAGATATAATGAAAATAGTGAAAAGGGGTTAATACTAGAAGTTGATCTAGAATATCCCAAAGAGTTGCATGACCTTCATAATGACTATCCATTAGCTCCTGAGAAGGTTTGTGTTAAAAAAGATATGCTGTCTGATTATTGTAAAAAGATAGCTACAAAGTATAATATATCAACAGGACTAGTACATAAACTAATCCCAACATTATCAAATAAAGAAAAATATGTTCTGCATTACAGAAACTTGCAGATGTATATTGATCTTGGATTAAAATTGAAAAAGATCCATAGAGTATTAGAATTTGATCAGTCACCATGGTTGAAGCAATATATTGATTTCAACACACAAAAACGATCGCAAGCAAAAAATGCATTCGAAAAAGATTTCTTCAAACTTATGAATAACTCAGTATTTGGTAAAACAATGGAAAACATCAGAAAACGTGTTGATGTACGTCTTATCACAGATGGTAAAAAACTATTGAAAATGTCTTCTAAACCTACTTTTGTATGTAGTAAAATATTCAATGAAAATCTGGTAGCAGTTCACAAGATCAAAGAAGTACTAACTCTTAATCGGCCGGCTTATGTGGGTATGTGTATTCTTGATCTGAGCAAAACATTGATGTATGATTTTCATTACAATTACATAAAAAAGAAGTATGGAGACAAAGCTAAGTTATTATTTACTGATACAGACTCATTAACTCATGAAATTGAGACTGAAGATGTTTACCAAGACTTTTGGAATAATAAAGATAAATTCGACAATAGTGACTATCCAGAAAGTTCCCAGTATTTCAGCAAAGCAAACAAAAAAGTAATTGGAAAATTTAAAGATGAAGCAGCAGGAATGCCAATAAAAGAATTTATCGGATTACGATCAAAAATGTATAGTTATAAAAAAGAAGACAATAAAGTAGAAAAAACAGCAAAAGGAATCAAAAAGAATATAATAAAAGGAAATATCAAACATGAAGATTATAAAAAAGTATTATTCAAAAATGAGCAAATGCAACATAGAATGAAAACAATAAGAAGCGAAAGACATCAACTCGGAAGTTATGAAATCAACAAAATATCACTCAGCTGTTTCGACGATAAACGATATATAGCAAACGATGGAATCAACAGTTTCTCTTACGGACATTATGCAATCTGAAGATGTGACGTCACGCCACAGCTGTGGCGTTTTATGGTTGACCGAGATCATACGATAGTCTCATGTCATTGACACAATAGCTATTAGTAATGACGTCACGCCACAGCTGTGGCGTTTTGTGGTTTAATATTATTTAAACCCATTGACACAATAGCTATCAGTAATGACGTCACGCCACAGCTGTGGCGGTCTCCATACAAGTTCCGCAAACACAGTCTGCTTTTCTGTTCACTACAAACTTTACTGACAAACTTTACTGACAAACTTTACCGACAAACTTTACCGACAAACTTTACTGACAAACTTTACTGACAAACTTTACTGACAAACTTTACTGACAAACTTTACTGACAAACTTTACTGACAAACTTTACTGACAAACTTTACTGACAAACTTTACTTCAAATACAAGTTCATCTGATATTACATGACAATCTGATGACTCATCGGGGAAGTCCCTGTAGTTTTCAAGACAAAAAAAACTGTCTAACGCGTTAGAAAAACAATTGAAAAAACTTAATGACTCATTTCCTCGGGAAAGTCCCTGTGGTTTTAAGACTTCCTGCAGTGCGACGTCACGTGATGGAGAAAGCGTTCGATACTGCATGAAATAAAAACATATAGTATCCATGTAATAAAATACATATAGTTATCCATAAAATGGAACCAGCATCGCAAAAAGAAACTTCCCCTCTTGATCGCTAAAGCGATCAATTCACTGCCTCACAAAAGCTCCGCTTTTGTTCCCCAATGCTTAATATGGAACCAATATAGTTAAAAAATAATGTGGAACCAATATAGTTAAAAAATAATGTGGAACCAATATAGTTAAAAAATAATGTGGAACCAATATAGTTAAAAAATAATGTGGAACCAAAAAAAATGGATCTTGTATATAGTTATCCATCACATGACTCCATCACATAATAAGGCGCCCATCGCTCTTCATAGCTCTTCGAGCTATTCGAGCTCTTCCCACCTAAGGCGCCTTTGCAATAACGACCCCCCCATCCCCGTGCGTCGTCTTTGAATGGATTGCTACGCAATCATTCAAATACTTAGCATGCCGGGGGGTCTATTGCCGTGATGGAGTCATGTGATGAGAGCCTTGTGGTGGGAACTATGTGGTGGGAACCAATATGCCTATTGTGCCCTACGATATCAAATCTCTTCGAGATTAGATATCTACCCACAATAGGCCGCAAAGGAGTCTCGCTCGCCAGGACTTCGTCCTGACGACTTCCCGAGCCTGCTCGACTCCTTCCCATTAGATGATTCCCATCAGATGGATAGTAGTTATAGAGTTGGCGTTGTTCAAGATCAGTTTTGAAAAAACTGATCTCGAACCGCCAACTCTATAACTACTGTGCGCCAAAGACAATAGAATATAACCAAGTAAACCAATGCGGCTCTTTTTCACAGGTATACTTACGAACACATCTGGGCTGCTGTCCGCTCCAGATCCCACTCTGTTGGCAAGTCCTCTGTGCTGAACCAACTATGCCATAACCACTGTTACACGAGAAACTAACACTGGATCCATAACTTGTGCCACTCCCTTGGCGAGTTCCATACTTGACTGTTCCCACATCAACACACCGACCGGCTGAAAACAGACAGTATTGTATTGCAAGCGGTTTCACTTTCCTTAGGGGCCCATTACATTGGCAGGACCAGTCAGTCTAACCTTGCCAACTTTTCGTCATGATTAAACTTCGCTTCAGAGCAAAATAACCTACCAATAAATTGATATCTCTTTTTGTATATAACACATATTGGGTAGGTAAGATGAACGTTTATTCGTTTGTCTCACGATGGAATCGCTTTGAGTTGTTGATCGCGACGTTTCGACTGCAATACTGCTAGTCTTCATCAGGCGATGATGAAGGAGGTTTGCGTACGAGCAAGCCGTATATCTCTGTCGTGTTCTTTTATCCTATCTTGCATCGCTCTCCCTGTTTCCCCGATGTATACTTTGCCGCACTCACATGGAATTTTATAGACGACACCATCTTGTTTAGTTGGTTCAAGGGTGTCTTTCGGTCGCACTAAGTGAGAACCAACTAAACAAGACGGTGTCGTCTATACAATTCCATGTGAGTGCAGCAAAGTATATATCGGGGAAACAGGGAGAGCGATGGTAGATAGGATAAAAGAACACGACAGAGATATACGGCTTGCTCGTACGCAAACCTCCGCAGTTTCGGAACACGCTAGCGAAACGGGGCACCTTCCTAATTGGAAAGAAGTTTTAAGTTTATTGATCGTGACCCTCACTGGTACACACGTAGGGTCAAAGAGGCTATCCATATAAGACTTCATCCTAATAACATCAATAGAGATAGCGGAATCGAAAGTCCAGAAGCTTGGATACCTACGATCAGAAAGCACAACAGCCGACCAACCACAAAACGGACCTGTGAGGGAACAACATCTAATAGTCGGAATAATAATGAGGATCGAAATGCAACAATAGCAGCGAACCATCATGCTACAAATAGCGACACGTAAACAATTGACCTCATCGCCTGATGAAGACTAGCAGTATTGCAGTCGAAACGTCGCGATCACCAACTCAAAGCGATTCCATTGTGAGACAAACGAATAAACGTTCATCTTACCTATCTTACACCACGATGAACAACAAACACATCTTTAATGACACATATTGGGTACATTCTATGTAACAGACATAAACAACATGAACCTAAAAAATTATGCATCAAAATGCTGGATTAACAAAAGCAAAATCATTCCATGCATTCTCCCTGTTGGAGCCATTTTCTAAAGCTTTTAAATTCAGTTTGAGCCGGGCTGGCTCGCCTCGCGTAATGACGGGCCGAAACTTATCGCAGCAAACAGAGCCAGTCCGGCTCATGTAATCGAACAGTTACATGTAGTATCTAAAATGCTGAACAACTGCCTTTTTATTCGGAATAGACGACGTTAAAAATTGAAATATAAATGGTGAAACAAGATGCCTAAAAATTAGGCTAAATTAAGCGTGCAGTGTAATAATGAGCCAGACTGAGATGAGATCTGTTCAGTCATACCGCGACATGTTGGTTGAACACCGGACCATTGGCCGTCAGCTGCACAGACTCGCTTTTGAGATCCCGCCAACTGATAACCCGCATTGCACTTGAAAGTAGCGATATTCCCCAAGATGGCGTCGCCGGCCATAGTTATTGCCCCATTCGTTGGTGCACTGATGGATAGACATGGCTTTTCTGGAAGGCAAGAACATTATATCAACATAATGCTTTCAGTGACTGAGTGTTGTGTTCTGTTGCGTTCTTTTGTGGTATTATGTTGTATTGAGTTCTAGCCTGTGTTGTAATATGTAATGTTGGGGTTATTTATCTATTCATGTATTTTCCGCTACAGCCCGCCCTTCGAAAGCAAGGTTATGGTGTGTTTGCGATGTGTTGTTGTTGTTGTTTTGAAGGTCCGCCACAAGGCTTTAAATACCGTTACAGTTCTTGCTGTCGCCTGCAAGTGTGTATCCTCCACGACAGTGACAAGCATGGCTTAAGTAACTGTTCACACAAACATGTTCGCAGCCGCCGTTGCTTGAGGTACATTCGTCTACATCTGCAAAAAAAGTAAAAAATCTGAGCTTAAAACAAGCATTCTTTGACATATTACCTTTCTTTATATCTAAAACCTTGTCTTTTTTTAATTTAGCTCTAGAATTTCATAGCGGAGGTTTATTAAATTCATCTCATTTTAAAGCAACTAATTCGTCTGATAATTAAGACGGAATCCATCAGGGAATTGAGTAATCAGTGGACAAAAACCTTGTACCAGAATAATTTAACGTATACTGTATCGCATTATTTTTTACACTTTTTAAGAGCTATAGATGTAATTTGTTATCTGTAATAACCCCAAAGACAATTTCTTATGGGAGCCCGTGAAATTAAATTTCAAATTTCACAGCAATTGTGTAAACACAGGTACGATAGGTAAATTTTTATGCGTAAGATTTCATTTTGTGAAATTTGAAATTTATTTTCTCGGGCTCCCATAAGAAATTGTCTTTGGGGTTATTACAGATAACAAATTACACCCATAGCTCTCAAAAAATGTAAAAAAGAATGCGATATGCTTTAAATTATTCTGGTACAAGATTTTTGTCCACTGAAAATTAAAATTACTCAATTTTCTAATGGATTCCGTCTTAATTCATTTGACTTCTGTAGGAACTCAGTTGCATAAAACAACAAAGTAACAAGTACTGTACCTCGACAGGATCTTCCTCCAGGGGCGAGTTCCATGCCGGAGGGACAGGAACATCGGAATGTTCCCGGGGAATTATGACAACTGTGACTGCACAGTCCCAGAGAACACTCATTCACATCTAACAGAACAAATAATAGTTAATAACAAATAATAGAACAAATAATAGAACAAATAACAGAACAAATAATAGTTATATTTGAACTGCGGAATGAAGAAATAAGTGTAAAGAAGATCCTCGCAGTTATTAACGAATATGAATATATGAGTTTCATATATTCATAATTTCATCTTCATCTTTTCCGGGTATATTACGAACCAATTTAATGACCAGCTCCCAGTTGGCTTGTTAGCTCAATTGGTTATAGCGCTGCACCGGTATCGCAGAGGTCAGGGTTCGAATCCCGGCAAGCCTGATTTTTTCAGGCTTTCTTTTCGCAACTGCATAAGTTGCGTTCATAACTGCGAGGATCTTCTTTACACTTAAATAATAGTTAATCGTAAAAAAGATAAGAAACGATAACTGTACGTTTGTGACATGATTATTAAAGTTATCGTAACTTTGACTAATAAATGATGTAAACCTTTCGGCAGCACTAATAATTCCCTCTCCTTTGTAAAATCTTTCAGAATGTTTCTAAACAAAAACTAATACGTTAGTAATACGTGGTTCTATTGTTTCTATCATTTCAACAAGCAGGGTATGATAAAAAAGAAAATGAAACAATTAAGGTAAACGGCACGGTATTTCAATTACCATCACAAGTTTTTCCATCGTTGTTTAATGTGTAACCAGGGTTGCACGAACACAAGAAGCTACCAATAGTGTTGATACACTGCTGACCGCATTGTCCACCGGCGCATTCATCAACGTCTACAAAAACAGTTGACATACATAAATGTAACAATTCAGTGAGCGGATTTTAGCTGACGTAATGTTTAGCAACAAACCTTTTCAATTCAGAAACACCTCTTAGACTTTGCACAAGGAAACCTTTGTCTTTAGCATCCAGTCAAGGAGTACCAGGCTCATTAATAACAATAACTGGAATCCTCCTACGCCATTAACATACACCTTAGAACATGATGCCGAGATGTTTTCTGTTTAACCCCTGTTAACAGGCTAAAAACTATTTTCTTATCATGATTTCAGCATAAGTGATTGTTAATGCACTAAAGTAACACGAGTTAAGTATCTTAACTGCTCTCTTTGATTAGCATACACCGAAGGAGTGAATATTGTTTCATAGGCGATCTTATTGGCTACTCAGTTTCAACAAAGTAAGTGCTTTTCACCTTCTTGCAAAGTGACAGGAGAAAAACTGCGTATTTAGACGCTGCTTATCTCACTTATCTCCCTCAGTATCGGTAAAAAGTAGCGAGTAATCACCGAACCACGAATATCAATCATTGTTTACCACTAGTTTGGTGAATAATTGTTGACATCTTTTACTTTATAATAGGCAACGTTTTAAGAGTAACAAAAATAGCACTACTTGAGCGTAATTCAAGAAACTATTTTTGTATAATTAGACAGAGTTACATTTATAATCACTCCAGTTAACTAAACAGGGTTGAAGCTCATTTTGTGCTGTCCTTTCATTGATTTCTGCTGGATCAACTAAAAGATTATTAGCACGGGTATTGGACTAACGAACCTCCAAGTTTTGCTGTTAACATCTGAAGTATACTAATGCAGCTTATGAGGTTACGTTAAGTTACAACAACAAACGTACATAACTGACAGTAGTACCTGTCTGTACGTCTGTGTAATCAGTGTATAATGTCGAAAGGGCGACCTCAAAAAACACTGATCTGAATTTTTATTAAAATGCAGACTCTTCAAATATATATTTTTCAAACAGTAAAATTAGATGTTTCTGGGTGTTGCAGAAATCATTGTTAGCTAGCTTTAATTCTACTGTTTTGCGTCATTTGGTGTCACAACATCTGCAACACCAAGAAACTTCCAGTGAAATTCCATTTCATTAAGATGGTTCGGAACACGTTAGCTTCTCGAAGGTAGGGATTCCCACAGAGCATCGCGAGGCGGAGGAAATGATTCTCGTCCCTTTGAAAATCAATGGTACATACCTTTACACTCGGCCCTAGTCCCACTCCACTGGCCATGGCTGCAGGTTCTGGTCGCTGAACCCTGAAGAGAGAATCCCGCTTTACAAGAAAAGGTTATGGTACTGCCATGATTGTAGTTTGTTGAAGACTTGTAACCGTTAAGAGGAGTTCCGGGGTCACTGCATGAGGATGCTTTTAAAATAATTGCAATTATAACACTGCATCAGGCATATATTGAGCATAAAAGGTAGTGAGAACCCATTTCGTGACGATGATGATGATGATGATGATGATGATGGTGGTGGTGGTGGTGGTGGTGGTGGTTATGAGGATATTTATTTTGATTGTGACTATCCCCCATAGAAATAATATTGTGCATTTTACATTGCGTTCTTAGTCGTAAACCTGAACAAACGTACTTGAATTTTAAAATCTTTTGTTTGTAAAATCTTGGCCTTTTTAACTCCTCCACGCGTTTGCAAGTTTAAGGTAATGCAATGGTAGCGCATTTTTCTTGTGCGTGTTTTCAAATGTTCTTTACAACTGATGGGTGAAATCGGACGTCAGCACGATACATCTCAGTTTGGGTGATGAAATCGTACCTTGTTCGCAGGTGTCTCCTTCATATCCTGTGGCACACTTGCATCTAAAGCCGAAGTAAAGGTCGTAACACGTGCCACCATTCTTGCACGGGTTATTACTGCATTCGTTTGCTCCTGAAGTGTCCATAAACAAGACAGTATCAGTTTAGAGAAACCCGAGTATTCAACATTATTATAACAAAGAACACAACTATTCATCTTGAAGCCGATTTAGCTCGTATTAGAGCAGTACGTTACAATGAACTGGTATTTTTGCACAAGGCAAAACATCTTTAATTTTTATTTTATGTTTAAAAGTTACACAAGGAGTTCACAGTACCTGGAGTAGATCTTCGCTTTCGCTTTCGCTTTCGCACTGATAAAAAAGAAAGAACAAACATTGCGTTAGTAACTGAAACCAGTCTGATACCGCATGTGCCATGTCTACGAAGGACGGCTCTTTAGTTCCGTCCATCGAGCTTTGGAATTCAGTCGACAGTCGATTTCAGTTCAAAAGTCTTCTCTCATTGCTAGTAAAACTCAAAAGACTCTGTTAAATACAAACCGTTTTCAGCTATGTATTGTTTATTCAAGCTGCAGGCATGCCTCTTCTGTTTGATAATATAACTGGGAACAACGCTTTTGTTTCATGCGCAGTTTTTGTCCTGATGATGTGTAATTACGAATGTTTACCTGAACCGCATGGTTCGATGGTTGCTGTCAGCTCACTCGGTCCTTCGCCCCTTTTGTTTTGCGCTTGTTTGATCCACGAAGGCAAGTTTGAGCCCGTGTAGCCTGCAAGAGCAAATGAACCGCGGTATCCCATAATAATGGGCTCCATAGCGCCCAGTCTCTTCAGCGCATCGAGTGCTGCTGCACCATGATTTGACGCTTCGTCTTGAATTGCAATGAGCACAATTTTACTGGAAGAGAAAATGTGGTTTACTTTCAGTGCCTGTCTGCCTTTAAAACTTGGGTCTCATGTAAATGTATTACATAATAAATTACATGTATTACATAATAAATGTATTACATATAGTAAATATAGTACGTACAGTAAAAGTACGTATAGTAAATGTATTACATAATACTCACTCGCCGGACAAACTGTTAAGGTAGTTTGCTAAACTTGTGCCGGATTTAACCAATGCATGCGTGTCAAACGATCTGGCTTCCAAAAATTCACCTTCAAATACAACAAGAAAAGAAGTGAGAAAGGCCATGACTGTTGAGATCTTGTACGACACTGTAAACAGTGTAAACACTGCCTTGGCCTGCGCTTGCAGATCTTGTACGACACTGTAAACAGTGTAAACACTGCCTTGGCCTGCGCTTGCAGATCTTGTACGACACTGTAAACAGTGTAAACACTGCCTTGGCCTGCGCTTGCAGATCTTGTACGACACTGTAAACAGTGTAAACACTGCCTTGGCCTGCGCTTGCAGATCTTGTACGACACTGTAAACAGTGTAAACACTGCCTTGGCCTGCGCTTGCAGATCTTGTACGACACTGTAAACAGTGTAAACACTGCCTTGGCCTGCGCTTGCAGATCTTGTACGACACTGTAAACAGTGTAAACACTGCCTTGGCCTGCGCTTGCAGATCTTGTACGACACTGTAAACAGTGTAAACACTGCCTTGGCCTGCGCTTGCAGATCTTGGATCAAAGGGAGCGGTTGCTATAGACTGTTCATCAAACTCCTTCATATAGAGAGGGGTATTAACTGCTGAAACTGGTTTCACGTGGCTGCTCCATACTTTGTCATCCAATATTGCACATGAGGTGCTTTTAAAACGTACATGGTACAATGACCAGGAAATCCTAACAGAGTATTTAGAACTCAATGTAAAAAAAGGTGCAGGAAATAAAGATGTCTTACTAAACTTTGCCTGGGTAAATTCTTAGCATTTTCTAAAACGTTTGGCTGATACCATCCCCAACGTTTTTACAAAACGTGTTATAAAAGAAAGAAGTGTATGTCTTCCTTCGGAGCAAGAGTAAGCAAAAAATGAACCATTCTCAAGAGGACAGAGTACTAACTCGACTGTAACTTCTAGTATAAAACATCAACACTAAACGCACCTTGTTCGGAGAAAACAGCTACATTAAATCCTCTGCGTTGAGGCGAGTATTCTTGATTGTTGATTTTAATGAAAGCTGTACCACATCCAGTTTTACCGGGATCCTCACAACCCTCGCTACGGACTGCAACGTTCAGCGGCAACGCTGCAACGAAAATAGATACAAAGGTGGATGACAAAACTTAACTACGGGGAACCCTGCATAAAGCAGACACCCTCAAATAAAAGTAATAATCCTGAATAAAGTAATAAAACGCATGCAGATTTCCAAATTCCAATTCGATTTGGATTTCAGTATCCCCGATAGAAGATTGAGACTATAATAAAGTTATTTATTTATTTTATTTATTTATTGTCACCTAAGGCAATAGCAGTTTAATTTTAAATTACACCACAGCCACTGGAATTCGAATGTGGCAACATCCGAATGCCATTTTTTGTAGAAACACGTATAGTTATCCATTTGGCAAGTATATCATCTTATCAAAACATTTTGAGTAAGCTTTAGAGATCTGACGTACCATGGTACAGTAAATTTTCTCTGTCCAAGCAAATTTTGTCTGTCGTTGTTAGATCACTTACTTGGTTGGTTTTGTGTGAGTGGAATTTTCAAGTTAATTTCGCTTGGTCCTTCATATCTTTTTTGCTGCTCTTGTGCAATCCACGTTGGTTTGCTCGCTCCTGCGTATCCCACAAGAGCAAATGAACCCCGGAAGTCGGTCAAGATAGGATCAGTAGCGCCCAGTCTTTCGAGAGCGGTGATAGCTGGCGATATGTAAGTTGAACCAGCATCTCTAATGGCCACCAAAACGATTTTACTGCGGCGAGAAAATGAATACTGTTATCGAGTGTTATTAAATGTAACAAATTCAGATGATAGACGATTTTCATTTTTTTTAAAGAGAATAATGCCTGTAAGTAAATAATTGTCACTTACTCTCCACTTATACCGTTAAGATAGTCTCTCAAGCTGCTACCGGCGGAGCTATCTCCGTGAGTATCAAATGTCTTGGCCTCCAGAAAAGACCCTGTACAAACAAAGGGCTTCAATATCAGTTTTTTTCAAGGAAATACGTTTTGAACAACATTATATTGTTTTATTTTATAAGGTATTATGAAAGGACAGCAACAAAACAAAAACAAAAAATCGGCATAAGCAAACAAAAACGAGCAAGAAAAACATGTAGCAATCACTTAGAATAAACGTAAGAATATACGATAAGAATAAACGATATTTCTAGGCCAGACATTATTGATAAAAAAGCTTATTTTTTTAACCTTTTTCTAATTTCTGTTCAGGATATCATGTGCCCTTATTTAATAAACACAAACCTGTGTTAGCGTCCACAATGACAACGTTGTGCCCTCTGCCGTGAAGAGAGCGATCCTGTCCATTGACCCTGATGTATGCCATACCACACTCTGGGGCCGACCCTGGATCATCACAACCTTCACTTCTAATATTAATATCCAGGAAGGAAACTGAAAGCAAAGGAGACCAATACTAAATAGCTATTCAGTTGTCTTGCAATATTGTGACCATAGTGGAATTGCCCTTGGGTACGGTTGCGATGTTAGCATCAATCTTCTCTTAACATTGTTTGTTAGAAAAACACATCCATCCCCGATCAGGCTAACGTTTATTTTACCATTGACCAGTTCAAACCATTCGTTGGATGCTTAGTTTATTAGTTTATGTTATACTTGACAAAGGCTTTATTTACCTGCGACTGACCTGCGTCTTCGTGCTACAAATTCTGAAATAAAGAAAAAAGAATACAGTTGAATCCTGATTTCTCGAACTCTCCCTTCCCCAGTCATACACTAATTTTACCCCGATTTTTCGAACCTTCCGGTAATTCGAACCAAATCCTTTTCCCCAGGAGGTTCGAAAAATCGGGATTCCATTGATTCTTGAAAAAATGGTTTCCACGTTATACTTCGATGAGAACACGCGGCCACATTTCAAACAATTTACTCGTCAGAATTTTTAATCTTCTTTCTAAAATGATGAAATGAGACTCGTGCCACAACTTGCCTTAGCTTTTCGTTCCAGTTTTCAAAATTCCTCATGATCTATTTTCAGCAACCATTTTGACCATTGAACTCAGTGACTTAACAAAATGTTATTAGATTTAAAAAAATTGTCTAGAAGTGACTTAACTTAAGTTGTAAAACAGGAAGATGAAACATGGAAGTAAAAAAGGTTAAGAAAAATCATTCTACAGAGGTATCACCAGAGGTTGGCATTTGTCGATCCACGCCAAACCTTTTTTTGCCAAAATTTGAGTCCCGATCAAAAGGAAAACAAATAGAGAGAAAATGTTGTTTCCTGTCCCTGTTGAAACTTTATTAGTCTGACGGTTCCCTTTTTCAGGATCACAAAAGTTTGCTTTAAAAACTCAACCTTTCCCAAGTGGTGAATATTAAACACTGTCATCTGACACGTGCCCAGAGGTTAACATTGTCAAGTGACAAAACGTCGCAGAAGACCGCTGTAAGTCAAATCAAAAGTCTCGGCGGGCTTAGGGAGGGGGGGGGGGCTGGTAATGAATCAGCCTTGCACTAACTAATCCTTCTCCTCAGGAAATCCTCACAGGGTAGTTTGTATCCCTGAAGCAAAAGCTTGTGTTTCTAAAGCGAACTTTTGCGTCGATCTTGAGAAGGGAACTTTTAAGTTCATCATTGTTAAAACAATGATATAAAAATTATCTTACCGGCTGCTGACAGACTTCGCTTTGCTTGAGAAAGAACAATAAAAGACAATAGAAGTAAGTTTAAAATCATACTGTGTCAGAGAAAGCATCCTAACAGTGACTTAGCAGGCTCAGCAGGTAAAGAAATCGCAAGATAATGCCAAGTTCATTCAAGCTTGAATTGCTGTGCTTTCTTGGAAGCTTCAGCCAAGCGTACCAAATCTCTGACAGTATCTTGCTCAAATAATAGGCTGAGGTCTCCCTCATTACTGGATATCACAATGCTTTTCTTGCTTAGAACCATTCCAAACTAGTGTTTGTGGTAAAATTGTAATGTTTCCTCAAACAGACCAATTTACTATACAAACCAACGCACACCTAAAAATCAAACAAACAAACAAACAAACAAACAAAAAGTATCTTAATCCACTAAACACCGATCAACCTTTAAAATGAACTAATGCTCACTTGTTTAGGCAAATTATCTATTGATTAATTTATACATTTCACTTCGCTAGTTGAAAACCATTAACTATGTTTCACGCGTAGTTTAGTAATAGAATTCAAATACCTGATATAGACGGTGGTGGAGGTATTGGATCTGAAATAATAATGAATAATAACCACAAACTCAAAACACGGACATGTTACTTCCAAAAAGACAGTGTATTATACTATTAGTTACTTGCAGAGTAGTTTCAAATAATAATGTGATCGAACGATTCTGATGTAAAAAATGTTACAGAATAATATAGAAGACAAAGCATCTTTGTAAAAGTGGTCAACCCTGTTGTTTTTGTCGTGGCCTCTCTTCTTAGTAAAGGCTAGTTTCCGTATGATCGCCATCAATCGCGTTATCACTGAAACAAGCGATCAGCGATCGAAGCGATCATATGTAAAGGTGACACGCAGCGATTCAGTGATTCAGCGATTCCGCAATCCAATACAAACTGAAACATATGTAAAGCTTGGTTTCTTCGCGAACGCTGACGATCGCTCAGTTTTTGGCAAATTATGCAACAGTTGTTCGCCATGTTTGATTTTATGTTTTCTCGTGTGAGAAAAAGGTCAGAGATTTTCGGGTCTATAAATTGTGAACTCCTCCTTTATGAATTACATTGATGGGAGTGATACTGATTACAAGTGTAGAGCGGTTATTTTACCTGCCAGGCAGCCAAACACCTCCACTCTCATGGTAATCCTTCCGTTCCACGTCTGAGGTCTGAATCGGATTATTCTAGCCGTGAACGCTTGTAACTCTCGCTTTACTACTGTGTCAGAATCTCCGTTACCTGTCAGGGTCTGTCAAAGAAAATATTTCGTCGCGTTAAATGAGAAAATACATTCAAGAAGTGGCACTTTTTACTTTGAAACTAGCTTTTGCAGTTTTGTACTCACAAATTGATTTGTGCTCATTTCTTTTGTAAACAGTAAAAATAATTGACAATAGTCGATAATTTTTATGAATAGATGTGGTCTACGTACAGGGCATATCACAACAAAAAACAAAAAAACTTCATCATTCTACAGGGACTTTGGAATCCTGCAGTTTTCATTACACGACCTGCTTTAAGCTGGGACGAAGGGACAGTTCCATGGAAACTGCGAGGTAACTATACGGTAACTGCAACAATTATGTTGAACTGATCTGCCGGGATGTCAGTAGAAGCTAGATGGGTGCCCCTTTACATTTCTCTTGGAGACCTCTCCATAGCTTTCTACATTGATTGATGTCTTTTCACTGCTGCTCTCTCACGATTTCTAAGTCGTCAGATGAAGGAATCGTCCTTCACAAAATCAAGGTACAAAAGTTCAAGTGCAAAGGTTGGCCTATGAGACAAAAGTCGAAAGACGTCCTCAAGGAGCGCCTAACAACTAACAAGGAGGAGCTTTTGCAAACGTAAAGTGGACTGTGAGAAATTTGGCCTGAAGTTCCCAGCCTCCATTTTGCAGTATCTCGTTGCAAAAATCAACAATAGTGTCAGAAGGGCATAGACACCTTTTTGTACACACTGGCAAAAAGGGGAAAGTTGACACACTTGGACAAATTATGCCAGTTAAGAAAGACGTCTTAACATGTTCCAACTTCGCTACCTCCGGCGAATATCTAGCACCAGATGGCTTGTCGGGGGACCACATTTCCAACACGAAAGTCTTAAAGGATGCCAACATATTCAGCACGTATACCCTCTTAATCCAGCTACGCCAGAGATGGCTTAGCAAACAGATCCGAACAGAGGATTACAGGACCACAAGGACGTAAACCACAGCGTGCTGGCAACAGGTACTCAGCCTGCGTGAGCCAGTTTTCAGCGACCGTTTACAGTTGATCCACGTCACGCGTGAACGGAACCTCTAAAATTCAAAACAACGTGACGAGTCGCGTTCTCCATATTTGGGTATTCGCTTTGTGTTTTCTGAGATTCAGAGAGGGATTTCGAAAATCGAAAGGAGATTCCGAATCTGTCACGGATTTTTTGAAATGTACAGACCTGCTTATGTTAATGCCTTAGGTCGGAAGAACAGGCCAGGTAGGCTTCTCCACAAGAAAACGAGAAGACGAATAACTGATCGTTATTTGAGTGAAGAATGACCGACAGCGATCGCCACAGCAGCTCGTGCAACTCCTGGCGATGTTTATTGTATCATTCGACATCATAAAACGTTCGGTACATGTGAGCCGTTCAGTCACGGGGGACGAAGTTATCCTTCTAAACTTTCAGACGACGTTCTAGAATCTATTGAATTGTTCAAACTAGCGAAACCTAGGATATATGGACGGGAAAATCGCGAAAGATTGTTGAGCAATAGGATTATGCAAATATAGACGAAGCACAGGTCACGTTTGTATGGAGCTGAAATTCGATTGTAAATAATCGGCAGTTTTCCGTGAAAAATACCTAAGAATCAAAATAGAGTTTGAAAACCCTTACCTGTTGTGTGTTTGCTGTGTCTTTACCGCTTTTCCAAGCTTCTGGAGGCCGTTTTGGGCGATATTCTTTTTAACGGTCGATGCGAGGTCTGCAAGTCACGTACTGGCTTGACATAGTACTGGCTTGACATATACGTAGCATCGACCGTTAAACAGAAAATCGCCCAAAACGGCCTCCAGAAGCTCGGAAAAGCGGTAAAGACACAGCAAACACACAACAGGTAAGAGTTTTCAAACTCTATTTCGCTTCTTAGGTATTTTGCACGGAAAACTGCCGATTTATATTTTGGATCGAATTTCAGCTCCATACATACAACTCTCATATTACGCTTTGGTTAAACGAAGCGTCGGCTTTGTCTTCAATCAACCTCGCAACTGGGATAAACTGTCATCAGTAATTGCCTGGCATGGCACATGTGTCTTAGTTTTCGTCCACTTCCTTCGGAGCTACCGTTCCTACATAAGCACTCAGCTCCAAGGTTTGTTCTCGTTTGATTGAAACAGGAATCCCGCATCGGCAAAATTCATAATTGACATAATTTCACCTACTTCTTAACGTTTAAAACGTTTTTAAACCACTGACGAGAAGCGAACCGAGAAAATTACGCGGTCTCTCGAAAAACAAAGATTTGTCCCGTCACATCCCCTTGCTTCTACAAAGATAGAATCCATTTTCGGAAATGTCAATGAGATCTTCAATATTTCCTTTGTGATCTCCGTTACGTCACGGAAAGTGGCTTGTTCATTTGAAGACTCGGATCACATGTTCAGGTTTCCGTTCACGCGTGACGTGGATCAACTGTAAACCCGGTAGAGAGAAGAGACTTGGCAGTTGGCAGAAAAATAAAAAGCAGCGTAAGCGGAAAGTTAACTGTAAAATGGGCTGACAACTAGCTTTTCTTACAGAGCCTGTAGAATAATTCGAGGTACTGAAAAATCCTTAACCACTTGTTCACTAAATGAAAGTCTACTAACTCAAGACTTAATGCTGAAAGTCTAGTATTATGAGCTCATCCCGTCTCAAATAAACCAAAAAATTTAAATAGAGGCACATTTCTCCAAAATGATTATGCTGTGATCTTACTTTAACAGAATACCGCAGGCATTAGATATATTTACATTCTTAGCATTCCACCTTGTTTAGTTAAGTAATCAATTAAGAACTGACCAGAAAACGGACTAACCTTTGCATAGTATTGCCAAGTACTACCGTCCATACCGTATTGTAGCTTATATGACGTAACCCATTCCGATAAACCATCTCCACCCTGAGTAGCCACGGCTGTTACTTTGTACACATCACCCAAGTTTATCTGAGAAATTGCAACATAAATATAAATAATAAATTAATAATAGATAAATTAGGAAGCAGTTACCCCACAGTTCGTTACAGAGTAAAAACCTGGTTATTTTCTTGATTTACCCAACTGATTACTGGCAAAAATCTTGTATCATTTGAGTTGAGAAATCTTTATACAAATTATTCTCAAGACCGTACCACTTCCTCATCCATCTTAATTCTCACTTGCGAAACATGTAAATAACAACGACGACGACGAGAAATATAAATAAACAAACTGACACATAATATTTGCATACTTGTAAATACTGCTGCTGGTCAGATGTTTGTGGGCTCCACCCGCCCCTGCTGTCTACTACTCCTTGCAGACCGCTGGCCTGTGGAGCGTACAGGCGCGCCACGTTTGGTTGGCTAATTGAGTTTAGTGATGACGATCCCGTCATGGCGGAATCAGGGATGGCTTTACTTTGTACACCAAGAGTTTCAACGCAGCCTAAATACAAAACGTCCAGTTAGTGCAAAATGAATCAGACCAGCTTCGTCCAGAACACGATGCTTGTTGTTAGACGTTTGTAATGATCATAGCACTCCTAGCAATATTTAGGACCAACATATGAATTTAACATATGGTTTATGATTGAAAGTAAGTTCATTAGATAGTGAACTGAATAAATCTTTAGATTTAGACCTTTTCATAACAACTTACTCATTTGATAAAAGTCAAAGCCGTTGACCGTTGATACTGCAGCGTCCCCGGAGCCCGCGCTACTGAGGTAACACTCGGTACCATTTCTGTCATAATCAAATGACCTGCATGGAAACGAGGTCTCTTTCTCGCATGCATCTGCACATTGAACAGCAGTCACCCCTGAAAAGACTTTGTCATCGTTGTTTGACAGACGCATGTCCCGTTTCGCCAAGAAACGTCTCAAAGGACTGGTGACTAGGAATAACAACGAACGTGAATGACATGAAAATGATGTCCACGTATAAGTTAACTCGTGTTACCCTTTTAGATATGTTGAACCAACTTAACGTGTTATCAATTTAATACTGACAACTATATGACCCACACAATTTAACTCACTTTAATTTGCAAGGAAGGCTCCACTACGGAATAAAATAAGTATAAAGATGACAAAAGTGTCCTGAATTATCTAGTTCGTCCAAGATCTCGTGAGACAAGGATAATTTTGTGCCACTGTTTCTAGAACTGGAAGAACATTGTCTGTTGTAGCTATAAAACCGCGGTCTAGAGCGGCAGGCCTCGTCACATGTGCTTCACACGAAAACAATCAGTTTCTCTGAGCCGTTGCAGTCAGTGCGCGCGATTTGTTATCAAAATCATGTTGTTATTGCCTTAGCTTATTGTTCCAGAGTAAAACGACTAACACTTAAAGTAACGTGCTTTTAGCTTCTTATTTACCGTTCCAACCTGTTCCTCACACTTGGGAGGATTGTGAGCTTGCTAATTATAGAAATAAGCAAACGTTAATTCTATGTCCCCTGACCGCATTATAATTACTCACAGTCGCATGCGTATGACTTGGATGTCAGCACGTATACACCTTGTAGTCCCTCGCGAAAGTCAGCCCAGGCCTTCACATTTCCGTGCTCTGCATGGCAACTTCTCACCAGATTATAGATGTCCTGGGGCGAGAGGACTTTGTTCCATACATTCAACTGACTGAGATCTCCAGTGAATGCCTCCTCAGGACTAAAGGACCCTCCCAAGGAATCCTGTTCCTGTCCCAGCACCATAACACCACCCCCGCGAATTACTGCTCCGGACTGGAAGGCCTCGGTGTATCTAAATAGAGATCAAGCTATTTTCACCAAATATTTCACCACCGCGAGCAGATCATCGACAAGTACTATATAATGTGCTAAGAAACCAAATTGGGCTTCCTGTTGTTTTGGGAAAGTGAGTGTCAGTGAAACTCAAATTCGGTTATGCACTTTAAATATTAGCATCGCAAAGTAGAAGAAAAACGAAACATAGTGTCAGTATCGGCAAAATAACACAAAGAGACAAGCCTTATTTTGGTGTTCTTATCCTTGTGACACAGTTAATATGTTTGCAGTAGAGAAGTGGTCAGCATGATCTTACAATGAGTGTTGTGCATTTTTGTGAGCTAACGAGTCTGACACTCAGTACGAGGCAATAGGAAATTTAAGTTTTGAGTACAAGTACCAGACTGAGCACGAGTGCGACTTTTCAATTTCAGTTTGCAGGCTTTACATTATCACGTCATATACCCATCTCATTCCTGGAGCTTTCTTCTCTCTTGGTGAACAACACGAAGGAGTGGGGACTCTGGAAACGTCACTGGTTTGAAATTCAAAAGTTGTATTTTTACTCAATCTCGTGCTCGTAGTCCGATCTAAAGGTCTCGGTTAGTTTGAATTAAGGATACTATCGCGTTATCAAGCAATATCTTCTACATTGATTTTAGTGACAAAAAGCGCCCAAATAGAAGGCACAGAAATGGAAAGAGGGGAATTCTTGCTTCGCGCTCTCTCTGCACCCTTTGTGCTCAAACACCACCCTTCTGTAACCTCTCTTCAAGAGCCTGCCACGCAGTCTATCATAAAATTGTAAGCTAGAAAACAGATATACCTCTTTACTTCTTGGCCATTCTTGTAAAAGATCCATTTTCCACCGTTGTTGTCCCACGTGATAGCCACATGATGCCACTTGCCGTCATTGGCTGACGTACCAATAAACAGTTTCTCGTTGTTTATGTGCAAAGTGAATGCGCCATAATCCTGGATGACAAGCGCATTATCTTGAAGTTTGCCACCTACCATGTTGGAGTATGATAGAGGTGTTCCCGGGTTTTCTGTGTCATCAGTTCGAAGCCAGAAAGCGACTGTGAAAGCGTGCATGTCTGGAATGTTCTCAACACTTGAGGAGGAGGTGGCAACCCGAAGTGGAAAGGACAAATCGTACGCGAAGCACAATTCTGCCCAAGGTCAAAGAAAATAAAATAGTAGTTAAGTTGTTCTGTCAAATAAAGTTTTGGCTAACTGTTCAACATCTCACGTTGGAAATCGTTTCTTTAGGTTTAAACAGGAAACTAATTCGAAAAATAATACAAAATGCAGCAACGAGAAGAATGTTCTTATTTTTGAAAGTTACTATTTCTGTCACTCTGAGTTCCAAGGTCTTTTCTCACGCACTTTCTTAGCGTCTTATATTTACGCCAATCACTGATGGTATCTGGTCGAGCTCTACACGAAAGCATGTGAGAAAAAACCTGTGGTAATCAGGAAAGTTTTGCCGTACATTCAAAGTTTGAGCTTATAAAAATCTTACTTTTACTGCAGGTATCTCCAGAGTACGTTGGCTTGCAGATACAATCAAATCCATTTTCCTTGTCCACACATTGCCCGCCGTGTTTACAAGGATCTGACAAGCACTCGTTTATGTTGGTTTCACACTGTAGTCCTGTAAAACCAGCCTTGCAGGTACACGTATATCTGTTCTCACGATCTACGCACGTTCCGTTATTCAGACAAGGATTGTTAGAGCAATCATCCGTGTTTATCTCGCACTGTACTCCCTCATACCCAGGCCTGCATGAGCACTGGTAGCTATCTGTCAAACTCTTACACGTGGCATGATTAAGACACGGGGACGAGGCACAGTGATCAACCTTCATTTCACAGAATTTACCGCCATAACCAGATGGACACTCACATATGAAGTCTGGCGGCTGAATAACACATTTGGCGCCGTTTTGACAAATGTTTGGACCGCAAACCTGTGATGGAACGTCGCACTGCTTACCACTGAACCCTGGAGCGCAAACGCATTCGTATCCGTTAACCTGTAATTCAACATAAAAAAGTGTCTTAGCTTACAACAGAAAATGTCACCAACAGTCCACGGTAGAAAACAAAACGATTAACCAGCGATGAACGTTTTTTGCGATACAGCGTGAGACCAGAAGCGCGAGCGCTACTAAAGGCTTGCAGCACTCTGATGAAGGTGGACCCATGCAACCGAAAACTTAGTGTAAATCAAGAAAAACAGATTGGGTAAACCTTTTAAAAACCTTTTAATGTTTCAAATGGCCTTTGATAGCTGGTTCCTACTTTATGTGGTCAAATTATATCCTGGTTTTAACAGTCTATTCTTTAGTAATGGAGCAATAGCCTTATTAGCCCAAATGGTTCTTTTTTGAAATAGCCATCATATGGCTTGGTATGCTATATAAAGAACACTTTCTAGAATCTCAAAAAAGTTTGAATTGTTCTTTTACCTTGTCAACACAAGTCGCTCCTTGGTAGCAGGGATCAGACAAACACTCGTCATTTTCGTTTTCACAGAACTTTCCAGAATAGCCTGCAGGGCATTCACAGAGGACATCATCCTTTAGATCACTGCAGGTGCCTCCATTGTTACACGGGTTTGAAGAACAATCGTCAATGTCTACAAGAAACACTGACAGTCAATAAACAGGACAACACGTGTTAGCTGTTATTTAGTCTTTCAATTTTGGTCCCTCTTTAATCCGGTGGACTTAAACGTTTTACAATGGTAGTAATGGTTGAGTTGTGAATCACGTGTTCTCCTTTCATAATTTTGACAAAGGTAGAGGTGTCAGACAAGGTAATTCCTTGTCTCCTGACATGATTGCTTTGGACCTCCTTGCTATTGACGTAAGGTATGTAAGAAGCGAAAAGCTTAACTCAGTTTCAAACAGACGAAATACAGTGAAGGCATGCCGAAAATAATGTTACTTCAGAAGTATCTCATCGAGTGACATTTCAGCAGAGAATAGAACATCTTACCAACACACATATCTAGCGCATCAGCACCAGGCCCATAAGTCGACTTTCCACCGGTGCACTCTATACAAGACAGAGCCCCTATGCCACCCTGATAAGAGCCCTTGGCGCATGGTGTACAGGGCTCCACACCATTGCCTGAATATGTACCAGGAGCGCACTTCACTGCATAAAGAAAAGCAATTGTGATCAGAGTAATTTTAACAGGCCACTGAATGCAAAATGATGGAACAGCCTTTAAAGCATTAGTCATGTTACCAAGTGACAAGTAGAACATATTTGTGAAACACAAGACTTAAAACACTTGCTGGATTTTATCCAACTCAAACAACAGCAATACTGAAGCGATAAACACGAAGGGTGACACTAAAATGACCGAAAACTAAGTGCTTTAAACACATTAAGCTTTCACTTATTGGATGCTGGACAGACAGGTGCAAATCAAAATATCCCACTAGCAAGAAGGTCATACAACACCAATTAAAAGCTTTGTTTACAGATCCTCACTCTTAAAACAGAAGAAACAATAACAATATTCATTTACTTCCGCATTCCTCTCGTCCTCCAGCCGCCGGGAGTATTGTTGTTGTACCCGCTGGACAAGACGTGCAGTTTGCGTTCATCAAACCAGCAGCGTACGTTCCGCTTGGGCAAGGAAAACACTTGGCGAGTCCAGTTGGTGAGAAGTAACCTGGCCTGCACTTTTCTGTCAAAAATGTGAGTGTTAAAGAAATAAGATTAAAAAGTTCAATGTGGCCTTTAACAAGAACGTTATTTCCAAATAGTGATGATGCCTTAAAAAACTCAGGATCTCGGTGCAAGCCCGTAGGCTTCAAGCTTGTCACTGTCTGCTTCTTTGTTACCGTGTGGAGTTGGACAACTTTTTTCAAACCTTTTATCACATGGTGTAGACCTTTGTTCTAAAGGCTGATTTACAGTTATGTTTGTCATTTTCTTTGACATCGAACAAGACAAAAAAAGTAATGTAATGACGGACAGATTAGTTTGGTTCGTACGGCACTCGCATCAAGGCATAGAACTTTCATGAAGACCTATTTTCCTTCGTCACCTCAGTTAAAAAACATGTCAGGATTGGAGTCTGAGTAGAAAGTATCCTGACCATTGATGAATGGGCATAAAAGGGAAATAAAGGAGGTTAGAACTCGAAGGAATCTCACTGCGTTCTGCGCTGTTGCAGTGATCAAATGGCGAATAGATTCTGCTCGTGTTATCTTTTATGGCTACGTACATTAAAACTTCGAGAAGCAGTTTCACTGAAAATGACAAGCGACGATCTTTGATGTAACCTTGTTGTTTAAAAAGGTAGTGCAAATTAACAGCATAAGAACGAATTTTAACGCGGCATTTTGTTGAGTTTTCAAACTATGACGGTTTACAATGCCAAAAAATTTCGCATTTGACATAGTCGTAAGAAATCACCTCGTGCATCAGGCCCATCCATAGTTTTAAAGGTGCCACAAGTTGCCTAAGTAGGCTTTTCAGACGTCTAGCGGAGCCCGAGCACAAAGTGCGCCAGCGGAGCACCATTGCTAACCAAATTTGGTAACCTGTAGATTGCCCACGTTAGAAATTTTGGTTGTGTGTTGGTTGCGTACGTACGTCAGTACAGACTCTGTGGCAGGTGGAGGGGAGTCCTAAGGCGACCCGACCGTGGGTAGGAGAATGCCATCTTTTGAAAAGAGGTTTCTATAAGTGAGCTTTAGCAAAACTATTGTTCGGACAGTTTCAAACTTAAAAAAATAGCTAATATCTAACTGTAAAAGTGGAAGGCGACAAGTTCAAGTTACGAACCGAAATTTGTCTTTGAGGACTTTCACTTTCTTGAGTTCTGCTGCAAACTCGGTAGGCACATCGCTTGAATCCGCAGCATTTGGCACCGGTACCTACGCCAAACATAGCAAAGCTAACCACAGCCATGGTTTTTGCGACGGTCCGAACACATTTTCCTGGGAAAAACACCCGTTCTTATCGCAACTCAATAACTCGCGTAACTCGCGTAACATCGAATCGAGTCGAAGTACATATCGCTTGAATTCGCAGCATTTGGCCGCAGTCCCGACCTCAAATATAACAGAGCTAGTGCCTTCCGGTTTTTGCCGTCCACAACCATGGGTTTTGCGGCGGTCCGAACACAATTTCCCAGAAAAGCACCCACCTGTTTAGTGGACCGAGCTGTGATCAATAAACAACGGTTAAGTATTAAAATGAAGACTTCATTTGACGACATAAGGTAGCTAGTAGTTCAAGTGGTTCACGCGATTCCCTTGCGCTCCAGCGGCAGTTAGTCGAGATCTCAGAAAAAGAGTTATTCTTATTCTTTTTTTTGGTAATTACTTTAAAAATGAATAAGTTCTAGCAATTAAAAAAAGTGGAACTCCGCCTTTTTGGCTAATCTATGTATTATATTGTACCTCGGCAAGCAGTAAAGTTCTTGGAATCGTTGCCAACAGTCCAAGTTCCTTCAGGGCATTTCATACACTCAAATCGTCCTTCTTGGTTCTGATAGCTTCCCGGAGAGCAATGCAGACATTTCTCTTGTAGTGAGTCATAATAAGATCCTTTAGGACAGCGAACTACAAAGCATGAAAATAATACACGTTACTGTGCTGAAATTACAGGAAAATAGCTTTGTTTAGCAGAAAACCTAATTAACAATAGATAAGTTCATAGCCAACAGGGAGTGTTTGGAAAAAGCGCAGAGTTGAAGATAATTCCACTCTGAGTCTCGTTCTGCTCACATGCGTAGCGGAGAATATCAGCTGGCGCTTTCTGGTATCAACTGTTGCCCGCCAGAAGGTTGCCCGCTGCAGGCAATCGTGGACTTTTGGCGTGAAACAGTATCTTTGTTAGCTATCAAATGAGTATGAACCAACCAACAAGTGAGCGCACTGCAGCTGAAAAAATGAAACCACGGCTATACAATAATAATGTTTTTGAAGTAAAGCATCGTTAATGAGGAAAATATAACGAATGGCATGGCTGGTGACTGGCAGACATCGCCAGGTTTACAAAATGCTTCTTTCACCCCTCTGCCCCTCCAAAAAAAGATTTAAAAGAATCTTACGCAGACAGTGAAGAGAAATTTCATTGATTGTACTTACTGCACTTTTCTATTGATCCTGAATCCTTGTTACACTGGCACAAGTTGTAGGGCTTGCTAACTCCATCGCAGCCGGTCTCCAATGAATCGCACTTGCCAACGACTGCACCAGCGTCAGAGCAATACGCCTCAGCGTGTGTCAGTGAATAACTCTGATATTCAAGATCAGTGGATGAACGGAGAGGACTCCAGTCAAATGACTTTGCCTGCTGATCTAGCAGGGGTCTGGCATCATTCTCTAGAATCTGTTCTAGTTGTGTTAACGTTTGAGAAGCTCCGCCTGATTTCTCCTGCGCTACAATGTCCACTTTGACGTACACCTCACGCACGGACCTGCGTCGGCGCCGTTTAGACGCAGAAGTTGCGCCGCAAAACACGTTCACGTTACCAACGTGACAGTCTGCTGGGTGATCTCTACAGATGCTTGATGGAATAAACTGCTGGTTCAATAAATTGACGAAGTTCAGTTTGATTTGATCCTGGGCCTCTTGTGAACTGCAGTCGCCGGAGTAATAGAAGAACTGTGGAACCAGAGCCATACGAGCTTTGCCAGGTGTGTAGCGAACTAGGACAACAGTCAACAAAGTCACTTCTTAAGGCTGAATTTATTAAACAACGAAATTTTATTAGCACAATCCCCGTCCATCCGTCCATCCATTCATCTATTAATGAATCATCAGGCATAGCAGTAAGACAAAGAGTCAGTCAGTCAGTCAGTCAGTCAGTCAGTCAGTCAGTCAGTCAGTCAGTCAGTCAGTCAGTCAGACAGACAGTTAGTATGTCATTCATTCCTTCCTCCCTTCCTTCCTTCCTTCCTTCCTTCCTTCCTTCCTTCCTTCCTTCAGTCAGCCAGTCACACAGCTAGACAAACAACCAATAAGTCAGCCAGTTAGGTCAGTCAGTCAAGCCAGATAGTCAGATGGACAGTCTGCAGCACTAAAGTCAGTCACTAAACCAGTCAGTAATCCAGTAATTCAGTAAGCCAGCCAGTGACTTCGAATCAGGGTAAAATGCAGGTGGAAAAGAATACATTTTGACTTACCCGAGCAACTAGGCCAAGGGGGCGGGGTTCCTCCGAATGCCGTCCATATTCCGTTACCACAGAGATAACTGATAGCAGGTGGAAATGCGAAATCAAATTGGTCATTGCAACTGACTTGACAGAATCGATTGCTGACACCCCATGCGTTACAAGCCAAAGCGCCATTCTCTGGAGGTGGGTACATTTGACAGGATTTAGCTGCAAAGTAAAACATTTAGTATAAGATTTTGTTGGCTGATCAAAAAGATAACTCTTAAAACATTAAAAGTGCGCTTCTTTAGCGTGATATTTATTTCAGTTTTAACTCTAGGTATAAAAGTGAAGTTATACTAGGTAATGGCTCGTAAAAATTTTCTCGCAGCAGCTAAAGTAGAGCGTTGTGGCATTTCGGGACAAGTTACAAGAAGCATGCTACACTATGCAACGCTTGAAAAGTGGGTTGCAACATTGTCGCAATCCTTGCGAAAAGTAGAACCATCTTTTGCTTTTCGCAACGATTGATGCAACGCTGCAAACAAAAAGAAAGAATTACAATTTTGCAAGGTGTAGTGCTGTAGTTGATATTTTTAACTACTGCCGTTGATTTAGTCTGATTTATAAACTTAAGTGATTGATCTTTGTAGGTTGTCTTCCGATTGTCCATAATGTTTCGTAAAAATCACCAAATGTAGAAGGGTCTCGGCTCATGCTGCTTAGACTTGCCACAAGTCTACGTCTTGAGCCAAGATGTGAGACATGATCAAAAAGGTCCAGCGTTAACCACTGGTCTATATGCCAAAACGGACTTTGAGAAAGTGAAATGGTCACTTAGCTAAACACATTCGCAATACCCTAAACTCCCTCATATTAAAATGCGATGTTCTTTTAACTAAATTGAGCTGATAATTTAACGAGAAAAATTGAAATGAATATGAAATGAAGATGTGACCATCGCAGTTGTAATCGCATACATTGGCCTTCGGGCTTAATTCGCAATTGCTTAAATTGCGACTACAACTGCGATGGTCACACCTTCATTTAATTTGTATTTCTGCAGTTCACATCATTTCATTCTCATAATGAAATGAATATGCAGTAAACTTGTTCGACAAATGAGAACACAATCATAATTATTTGTTAAACAGGTGCTACTCATGACTCTTTCTACATGGACGCAAATACTCATCGGATGTGCAAAGGAATGTGGTGGAAAATGAAGATACAAGTAAGAAAGCTGGCTTGCGACATATATGACTGATTTATTGAGTAAGAACTACTTAGTTTTAGGCAAGGGCATACTTTCTCTGGATCTGCTCGAAGGCGCCACTCGAATCTATGATTAATACCGTTAGTTTACCTTTAACATGAACCTTGAACGCACAGCTGTCATTTACATTTCCAGACTGGTCCTTTGCCACGTAGTAAACGAACACCTCTCCAAGGTAGAATTTCTCGCCAGAATTCTTGTTATGGTCCACAATCGGAGTGCGGTTAGAGTTATCCAAGAATTCTGGTATCTTCCACAGTACTCGTGCTGAATCTTCGGTTGTTTCAACAAACTTGTCTTCAGGACATGAAGTGTAGTAGGGAGCTTCATTATCTGTTGTCAAAATGATGTTTAATCAAAATTCCACGTATTTCTGATAAGAAATAATTGCATATAATTATTTTGTTCGAGCTCAGAGGGAATAACAATTTTACATCAATAACAAGGACATTTCGGTTGGAAATCAGAGTAGCTTAATTAAATTCCCCAGTTTATATTGGCAGCTGTTCTCGTATTCTGAAGATGTAAAGGTTACATTTGGAGCAGAATTAAACAATTTCTTTGCAAAATTCAGCTTGCACATGCGTCGTGCCGAGAAAGGGTGAAGACTTTAGTGAAGACTGCACTTTTACATGCTGTAATAATAACGACTTTCTTAATCGACAGACCTTTTGAAACCTAGGGAAAAAAAGAGATTGCCAAGCAAAAGTTCGGTGGTTAAACATTATGTTGCCTTCCTGTCATCATACTACTTAGTTATTTTCAGTGAAAAATGTAAAGGGACAAGGAATTAGTTTCATAGTGTAACGTAGTAATGAAAATGCAAAACTGGATTACGAACAAGATAAGGTAACTGACCCAACACGTCCACTTTGAAGGAACATTTGGCGGGTAATCCAGCTCTGTCCTTTACAGTGTATTGCACTAAATGTGAACCAATCAGAAACTTCTGTCCTGACTTGTGAGTACTTGTCACGGTCACTTCGGCCAGCGGATCTACACCCATAGAGTTGTCACTGTATGCAGGCTCTACCCACGAGATAACCGCGTGATCTTGGTGGAGGCTGTTATTTGTTCTTATGTCCTTTGGGCAAGTAATTTTGGGTGGCTCACTGTCTACAAGAACACATAAAAGAATGTAAGGTTTATTACATAACTCATTTTGTTAAAAATGGCTTTTGGCGAGATGTTAAGGAGCAACCAAGAACGACGACGAGAGCGTCGAAAACAAAATTTGTAATTTAGGACCTGCACGTGCGTTACACATTTGTTACATTTCTTTGCCGTCGTCTGCAAACAGACGAAGAAATGTGAAAAGAACGGGAACACACGACGGTGATTTTTTCTTGCGCGCCTTTTCCACGTAACAGTTTGGTCACATTGTACAAGATGAACACACGAAGTAGCTCAAGTAACATGGATTTCTCTTTAGTCTACCTTGGCTACCTCTTAGCCAAGGTAGACTAAAATTGAGATCGAAATTTCCCCCAAGCCTTAACAGAACAAAACAGCACAAAGCATAAGAGGATTCAAAACAGCATTTAAAAACTATTTTGTTAAAACCCAAAGACGTTCCTAAATTTATGTACCTTGTCTTATCCATACGCTTGACTAAGTTGCATTCTCTAAAGCGGCCACATAACCGTGTGTACGCTATACTAAACTATTTACAGGGGGATCCTCAACAAATAAGCCCTTATGGCTTCTAAGAGGATTCCTTGCCTCTGTTTCTTTAAATAAATCAATAAATATAATCTTGAATTTGTTAAATGGCAAATTTTAATAAAATAAAATGAAACTTAGCTAGTGAATCTAGTGAATCTAGTGAATCATATATTTCTAGTTGCAGCATTAAGGTGGTCATTCGCCGCACTGTGTAGGGGTGTAATGCAATGTGACAACAGTGGGCTAGTGTATAAACTGAATGTGTCCAAAGATAGAATATGCGGATAGGAAAGTCTTAGGTGTTGAAAAACTCACCGACGCAAGGCTTGTGTTCTCCAGTCCAAGTGCCGTCCGTTCGACAGAACCTTAGCACAGAGCGATCAGGTGTTCCCTCGAACAAGTAACCCTTTGGACACTCAAACGTACAGCGCGTGTTGAATCGTAACTCTTTTGTGACGCATTCAGCTGGAGTCACTTGGCTGAGTGAAATCGAGTTCAGCTTTGGACATTTAACCGCTGCGAGTAAGAAAAAAAAGCATATAATTATGATATGTTTTTCTGTATTTTATTTATTTTATATACTAGTTTGTCGTGATGTACTATTTTATTTAAATTTGATAACTCCGACATCGTTATTCAAAGGACCGGCTTTATGGACGAACACTGAATTTTTAATTCTAGCACATCATCAGGAGTGGTTTTCTATACTACTCAATGAACAGTTTTAATAATATTTTTAAAATAACTGGTTATTAACAGTGAACACAAATTAGCAATTATAACTTGAAGATAAAACGATAAAACGATTGGCTCTTGTTGCACCTAAATGGCGAACTGAAAACAAAATGTTAGGTCTGATTGACTTAGTAGATGAGCGTGCATGATAGTTTTCTCAAAAGGAAAAAAAATTTAAAATGTTGTGACGACAGAGGCAATGGCAAAAATATAGACGGGCTTAGATTAGCCCATATCGTATTCCTGTGAAAGGAAAAAGAAGAAATCGGCACGTAGGCTACGCCGAAATCGCTTCTGGTAGCTTCCTTTTCAGGAAACACAAAAAGTTAGTCTGGATGTAAAGTCTCTGGGACAGAACCAGAAAAATAGCAAGGTTTAGATGCGAATGTCACAATGAAAGAAGAACTGGTTTTTTGTTCAGTGCTATAAATTATGTAACCTGAATAGAATTTATCTGCAATCGTATTATGCATAGGGCAACTAACGTTCACAAGTGATGTCTGATCCTGACCAAGTCTTGTCCTGTTGACACTGTCGCACAGGGTTCCCATTTAGAATGTATCCAGCGTCACATTTGAAGGTGCATGAGGTCTGGTATGAATAGTCGCCCTTTGTACACGTCCCAGAAGGTGGATTACCATTTAAAACTTGAAGTGGCAGGCACACAATTTCTGTGAAGAAGGTTTAAATGACTCATTTATAATTTCCGAGATTAACACACAAAAATTACTGTGAATTAAATTAGTTTCTAGTCTTGTCTTATCATATTCGGGATTTGGTTCCCCCATATTTGAACTCAAAATCAAGAAGCGAGGCAGGAGCGACCCTCGCTCATCAAACAACTTAAGCATGTGGCCGGGATACAAGTAAGAAAATCTAGATTTTTAGAAGCAGAACGATTCTCTTTAATTCTGAAAACATGCTTCAATGGAAACTGCCATGTTCGTCAGTTACAATGGATTTTTTGAATAAGTGAAATTTATACTAACAGTTACAATGGATAATTAGTAAGTTTGGCTAACTTGAAAGTGTTAAATTTGCATGATGAAGTTGCTGATTAGGAATGGATTTCTCCCAGTGGATATACAATAGCTTCTTTGAGCCTTACTTGAAATTTTGTTACTCGTTCTGAAGAATGTTTTAAAATCCTAGACTCTACAGCAACAAAATTTTAAGTTGTATATCCAGTAGGAAAGAACCATTCTTAATCAGCAACTTCATCATGTAAATCAGTTATCACTTTCTATTTAGTCATTTTCGGACTTACTAATAACGCATTGTGACTTTTAGTGTAAATTTCGCTTATTCAAAAAAATCCATTGTAACTGACGATGATTTTTGTCGCATTTCTCCTTGAGTATATATTTTCTGTATATCGTTTTGTAACTAAGTAAGCTGTTCCGATGTACAATTTCCTTTTCAACTTCCTTTTCAAACTGTTGATGGATACGGGTGTATCCCAGACACAAGATGGAGAGTATTGTCGTTGTCTTAATATGTCAAATTATTCCATCTTACTTTGGCAAAAAACATCATTGCCACTCCACGCAGCAATATTCAACGCATTGATGACACAAGTCCTCTTTCCATTTCCGGTCAGTTCGTATCCAGTCTGACAAGTCAATTCACAGGTGGAAAGATAATCTCTGTTGCAATTGCCGCCCTTCAGCAAACCGTTCGGCGGAATTGGAAACTGATCACATCTTCTTACTATACAAATAAACACAAACATGGAAAACGTTAAATGAGTTGCGGGGATTGAAATAAACTGGTTTGGATTAATACGAATTAACAGTTGTATAAAGCAAATCAACAACAGAAAAACATCAACAACAGAACAAGATTGAAATTTTAAGAGCCATCAAGGCATGTTTTAAACTCAACTATACAAGATAACATATAAGTAAAATTACTAATTTTATTAGTTTTATTGAACAAAAGTAATAAATTGGCGATCCGCTAATCAAGGTCACACCCAACTTAATTGAGAAAATATATATGGAGGATATTACACGGCGGCGCGAAGATATGAATTTTATTTTCGAGTGGTAAAAACACTATTTTACGAACGAGCGCAGCGAGTGAGTAAAATAGTGTTTTTTACCACGAGTAAAAAACAAGAGTAGTTTTGACAAGAGTAGTTGTGCACAGACAACGGTGTAAGAGCGGGAAATGACGTCATCGATATCCTCACTAGTGAGGATATGGAAAATACGCCACTCGAGTCCCGGATGTAGTTTCATATGAACTTTACGAGTGGGTTATTTTCCACTAAAACACTCTTGTCTCTATAATAAAGAAACCTATTTAGAAGATTCAATTTTGCCTTGATTACAGTTTCAAGAGACTAGATGTCATTTGCTTTCATTTTAACTGAATAATGTTTTTTATCCAAATAATAAAAACAATAATGGAACCTGCTAGTGAAATAGGTTGTCCCGAGGCAAGAGTTTGCTAAATAACTTAAGATGTGTTATAATTGTTGTAGCACATAGCAAAGATCTAATTTAGCTTGTTATAACAATACTCTTAGAGCTGAGTCAAAGTAAACCAAAGAAGGACATCAGGGAAAATGCATGTTATTTGGCGCTCTCGACAAACAGATCTCGGATCACCTGATATTATTACTTGTAAATACAATTATAATGTTGAGCTTTTATTGATAGTTTCCGTTTTCAACCTTTTTTATTTTATATCTAATATAATCAACTTTTTATTGTGAAGCGCCATGAGCAACTAGTGATAATGGCGCTATATAAATATCTTATTATTATTATTATTATTATTATTATTATTATTATTATTATTATTATTATTATTATTATTAGCAAGCTCTTCAAGAAAGATACAAGTTGCTTACTTGTACACTCCACATGTCCAGCAGGGTTCCCCTCATATCCTTTGAAGCACTGGCAGTCTCCTCGGCTATAACTACCTTTTTTGCTGTGGCCCGAATTGACGGGACACGGCAGGCAAGATTTGGCATAACCAATGAAATCTTTGTACGTGGAATACGGGCACTCTAAAAAAGGAAAAGTTGGAGAGAAGAAAATCGTGGTTTTCAACAACGAAAGGCCAAAATTTGTTTTCTTTCAAAAATATAAAGAAAAAATTCTACAGGCAACTTTCTTTTAGGATGGTGCCTCCTAATACAGAGGTATTTTTGCATAGGTTATGACTGTGGGGAAAAAGCAGATCTTGGCAGGGCTATTGGAATCCAAGAAGCGAACTGAAATGAAGATGTGACCATCCCAATTGTAATCGCAATTTAAGCAATTGCGAATTAAGCGCGGAAAGAAAAAAGATTTTCGGGGCTTCAACGGGATTTGAACCCGCGGCCTCTGCGCTGCAGTGCTCTATCAACTGAGCATGATGAAGATCCATACGTTGGGAGCAGGCCAATTTATTGAGTTCATCTTAACCCGGGAAAGGAATGAAACATAGAATGAAAATGATATGAACTGCGGAAATCCAAAAGTAAATTTTGGACAACCACGCAATTTCATGCATTTTTCAGACATAATTAAGCAACCCCTAATTTTCTTTTTGGAATTCAACAGCCCTTGCTAAGATCTGCTTTTCCAGCAAATACCTTTGCATTAGTAGCTACCGTCCATAAGAGACCCGAGTTTCTCAGACCATCCCAAGATGCGCAGAACGTGTGCGCAGTAACAAAGGAGGCAGCCTCCTTGTTTTTTTCTATACTCACGATATTTTCTTTTATATCACGCGTGACTTGAAGCAGAATGTTAATAGGGTTTTTCTTTATAAAGAGTGAAAATGATACTCTATGTACTTACGATGACAATCATTGGTATATCCACTCCCATAATAACCTTCCGGGCAAGAACACTTATATTCCCCACTTAGAAGACCACATGCGCAGTCTGCTCTGTAGTCACATGATCCACAAAGACTTCTTGTCTGACCAAGTGCCCAGTCTCGCTCGTACGGATCTTAAAAAGTTGAATGAAACAAACAAAATTAAAACAATGGTCACACACTTGCGTCATCTGTTGTTGCCAGTAAACCAACGAAGTACCCTATTGGTAACTGAAACAAAGTTTGTTTATTTAACACCCAGAAAATATGAAAAAGAAAAGAAATTTGACGTCAATATTTGTATTAAAACATCAAATATCATTATACAGAATTCACTAGCTTTTACATAAGAAATTATTCACTATCTTGCACATTACAGGAATACCATCTTATTAGCGGCTTGGCTTTCATTGCTCGTTTCAGAATAGTGTTTGTGGCAGAATATTAGCAATGGATGATCCAGGTCGGAGTTAGGTCGATTAAGCGATTTTCAATGATTTTAATTCAGAGATTAACTAAATATTACAAAATATGCAAATTTTTATAAGGCCTTGGGTAAGAAGCACGTTGGAAACTGACCTCGTTTGGCCTGGACTTGCGTGTACCGCTGACAATGACTTCCGTTCACTTTAAACTTTGCCCCACTTTTTCATTTTCAACCACAAAATTCTTCTTAGTACATGTACTGCTTTCTTTGATTTAGAAGCCAAAGTTGCATTTTTTGCACATTACATCTAACTTGCGTTTACTTGCGACTCCGTTTTGCCACCCATTACAAGACTGTGAAGGCAAGCTGGCTTTTTCGAAATTGCGATGGCTTACAACTCCGTTTGGCCTGGGCTTTACTGAAGGGCTTTGAACAACTCTTACACATTGGAAAACACTGACGGCTTACGAGGGTGTCTAGGGATTAACGCGTACATTAAGAAATATGCGTATTAAAATAGCGTAAGACAATGAAACACATAGTTACTGCTCTATTTCTACGTACAAAGAAAAAACATAAAACAACGAAAACAAGTCGTGGTGCTATTTTTTGACTCACCTCCTCTGAGATAATTGGCAAGCTCTCTGAACTGAGTAAAGGAATTATAATGAAAGGCATGACTGCTATCAGTAGCCAACTGTCGTAATACGTTCATATTTACACCGTTCGTGACTCCAATGGAAAAAATCTCGATGTTACCATCTTTCAGTGTTTTTGCTATGGGGTATGGATCACCGCCTCGGTTCCACATTCCGTCTGTGAGGAGAAAGACGGCGGTCTTCACCTGTTGTGTAGGCCGCTTGTCGCCACTCAGCCTTCCAAAAATAATGTCGTAAGCGTACTGGAACGCGTCGTGCATGTTTGTTAGCCCCGAGCGGAACTTTAAACCCTGGAAGCTCTTCTTAAAGTTACATTTATGATTCTGTGCGTTAAGATTGCTAACGTAGTTGATGTCAATGGTAGCCTGAGTGCCAAATAAGATCACCGAGACACGCGTTGACGGTAAACTGACACGAATGTGGCTCAACAACGAGTTAACGAACACTTTTTCATCGTCGAAGCCGATTTTTGATGTTCTGCTCGCATAGTCCCAATACCAAAGACTTCCGGAGGTGTCCAAAAGGAAAATAAGATCTGACAAAGAGTCGTTGTGGGATCTCTGAAAATTCTCCAGCTCCAGTTTCCCCTCAAGCCCTAAAGCTTTGGACAATAAAAACGTTTGGAGGATTGAGAAAATGAAACAAACTCTTAAGGAGAGCATATTGTAGCGTACGACTCCGTGAGAGATGTGAAGAACGAAGTTTTAACGTTACGGCTATAAAGTGTTGGAAATGACAGATGGAGAATTCTCACGGATACAACAGGTGCACAAACATGGGAAATACTTAGAGCTCCTCTTTGTAAACTGAGCACGTTAATAACGCCTGTACTGCAAATAATGCAAATGAAATAAAAATTAGATGTATAGCGGTCTTAGGCCGCATTGACCGGGAGAATAGGAAGAATACTGCTACACTTTATAATTTCTTTAGTCATATCTCTACAACATTCAGAAATGAAGGCAAATTTGTGTTAACCGGACACTTTTATCATTGTTTATTTATCGAATCTTTCCTACTTGTTTCCAGGTGAGTTACTTTGTCAACAAGTCGGTCTTTTTATGTGCAAATTTTTAGTAAGTGAAATGTTAAAACCTAAGCAATTTGTCTATATTACTTCAGTATCATATAATTTGATTGAGAAAGACAGAAAAAACGCTGTTATAAATGCTCATCGGTTTTTAGTTATACAGTTACCGCAAAATCAATAATAAAGTGGATAACGAAGGGCGCTTGATATGCCGTATTCGGGAATAAGGATAAACAAAAAAGTCTTGAGATATTATTTTCTAGACATTTTTGAACAGCAATACCTGGGCTTTGCTGCACTCCGAGTTCAGAAATAGTTGTGAATATTTAGTATATGCAAAATATCTGATATTGGGTACTTTTAATCATCTGGCCTTGTCTAGCTTGTTTGTATAGCAACCCACAGTCGTTACAATCGCACTACACGTTTAATTTTTCTCAGTATTAGCTTTTTAATTTAGAAGACAAAATGTGATTATGAAGGACCATTTTATGGTTAAATGCTTTTCATAATGATTAATTTTATTATTGTTAGGCTGTAACAGATCTTCAACATCAGGTATCAAGTCTCTCTTCTTATTCTCCGCTTGTTCATACCGTTTTAGCTTTCAGCGCTGACACTTCAACTTTTCTTCTAACTTAGCGTTTTCATCGGTCAATAATTAATGAATTCTTATTTTATTTTCCTTAATAAAAAGTATTAATACGAACATTTATATGGGTTTTACCGAGGAAACAAAATGAAACCGGGATTGGAGTTATAAGAACGTGAATAATTGCACGCCTTAAGCTCGTGATAAGACCCTTTGTTTGTTCTCTGAACTCCCAGTATGGATCATGAACTGAGATCAGCAAAAAATTTTCTTTTCAGACATACTATCAGGATACTGAAGAAATTGTTATGTTGAACGGTTTGTTTTGTGTAATGTAGTGTGATATTTTTGTTTCACCGCAAATGATCTAATAAACGCCCACTCTAAAAAAAAGACCCATATCTAATACTTGCAACCTTCAAAAAATCAAGGTCACTAATAATGGCGTTCGCTGGAAACTAAGAAAAAGCAATGTCGAATATAACGTGCAACGTAAAAGTCCCGGCTTAAGTTGAATAAACGCCTCCAATTTGCCTGTGTAGCTGGCGTTTCCGTGGTTTTTCGACAGGTAGGAAGATTTTTTCGAAATTGATAAAGGCTGTAATTGGGCTATCTACAGCTGATCTTGGAGGGTGAATAAACGTCACTCTCCAACGAAAGAGGAAATTATCATATCCCAGAATGCACTGCAAAGGGCGGCCAGCCTCAAGCAGCTCACATGACAACAGAGGCTGTTGACTTTAAAAGTTTGATTATTGTATCTTCCCAAAAGAAGAGTAAATCTCTCAGTTTGAATCATTACGGCTGGGAGTGATGAGAGACACCTGTATTCAGTGTTGGTCTTTCTTCATGCAGTCGTCGGATCAACCGATTGGCAACTTAAATACAATTTCTACTAAAGAAATAGAACCATTTTAACGGAACAGAAGCACAGAAATAAGCCTGCACCGTTCATAGAAAACAACAACTACAGCCCACATGCGACTGTCTGCTGTGTTTGTTCATGTTACGTTATTTTTGTTTCGAAATCAAACTTCGCTTTCCTAGTCAAAAATCAAAGTCAAAAATCAAGCTTTTGCTTTGCGGCGAAAACATCTGAACACTGCAGCAGTGATCGTAGCATCCAATTTCCTTTTTTAGACAAAAAGCAGGATTATTGGCTGATAAACTGTGTGCGGTGAGCTAGTGAAAAAAAGATAGAAATTTAATGATAACATTAGGGACCTGCATGCACAAGGAAACGCATACTTTGTCGTTTTGAGTACCATTAAGTGATTCATTGCGAGGCCAGGTCGACTTCATATTACTGAGCTGAGGCGACTCTGAACCGGTTAAGCGCTTTAACCACAGTAAAAATAAAGTCGTATGTGTGACCGCTCTTTATCGAGGCAAATTTACCGCGGTAAATACCCGTAAAAAGAAGCGCCCACGACAGTTACCGACGGGCTTTTGTTCCCAAGATAAAATACCCAATAAGAATGCTAGGTTTTGTTAGCGACAGCACGCTTTGTACACCGATGAATGAAATCGTGCATTTGATTTTTATTTTTATCAGGCCAAAAACAATTGTCTATCTGGTTTGGTATCTCATTTTTGCGCCCTTTTAAAGCATACTTCTTCAAGTCGGCATTCTGAATTTCAATGGCCTAATGTTTTTTCCTTTTTTTAATGAAATAAGAAGCGCCTTTTACTTCTTTTAACCAACTTTTTTTTAAACTGCTATCACCATGGTAAATCGCTTTTTTGACGGCGTGTATAACCACTGCCATTATCTTACAAACTCCAAAAGAACGAAGTTCTTCGGTGTAATAAAGAACGAATTTTTCGTGTTCTTACTTTAACCATTTCACTTAGAACAACGTTTTTGCCTAGCATCAGCTGCGATCCAAAATTAATCATGTTTTAAGTCAGGTCAAAGCAATAAAACATAAAAGCAACAACAAATAAGATTAATATTTAAAAAAAAAGGAAAAACAACACCATAGCTCCAAAGATTACCGAACGGATGTACCCACTGATATATTGCTTGCTTCTTTTAATATTCCCCATTTTGCATGTTGTCTGTTATTCTAGACAAGTAATTCCTTATTCTGATTAGACATGCAATACGTTCACTTTAAATTATACTTCTAACTAATAGCTAGAACAAAAAAAAAACTGTTTGTATTCGCCGATGAGTTCCATACCTTTTGCCAACGTGAAATGTCTCTTAAAATGAAATTTGCGCATCGTTTAACCGAAGTTAGAAGATGCGTGTCGTAGCTGGAGTGGGCACACGAAGATTACCAAACACGTCAGTAACTCCCGCCACTCGCCCACATGTCAAATTTATGTGACGCCGAAACGAAAACAAAAGACATATTTCATGTCAGTACAGTGTATATCATGATTACCCAGGGTTCTTAGTTCAGTTTTCACTCTAAACAATCGATCAGCGTTAGCGTTTTTTTATTTAGTTATTTAATTGTTTATTTACCATTACAACCTACCACTTACGTGTGAGGATTACTGGCTGGAACAGCGGTCAGTTCATAAGATACGTTAAATATAGTAAGTCAATAGATTAAACAGATAATGATTAGTAGAAGATATACATTGGTTAAACGTGGCTACAACGAACAAGTGTAAGTTAAAAAAGAGTGAGTTATGCCATTGAGATATTGTTCTGGGGTTACAGGCCAGGCTTTAGGCCAGGCGATGAGAGGCAGTTAACGGTATAAAACTGTCGCTATGGGTGTGTTTAATTTAGTTCTGCGCTGTATGGGTCGTAGGTAGTTCCTGGAGTCAACTGAGATTAGAGCGTATTAGTATTATCCAGTGCTTCTTACATAACCGTTTTCTCTACTTTTGGCCCAAAATCGTGTATCTCCTGGCTAAGGGGACTTATTTATTTTACAGCCACTTCTGAAAAGATGAAGGAATTCAGAGGTTTTCGTTTTCTGTTAAAAAAGGCAGGCGTTTGAAGCCGAATACTGGACAAAATGCTACTGCACTACTAAGCTGATTACTGACCAAACAACTACTTATTCACCAAACCGACTGAGACAATCCAAAGTCGCATATAACTTGGTTACTGTTTAAAATACAGCAAAGGCATATTCAGTACCGCTGCCATGTTCAAATGAGAGTAAAAATAAATTGTTATGGGAGCGATTACAGAATGTAGGTCCACTTTGACCCGCCTGATTGGGTCGGCTCTTATGTCCATCGATGTTCGTACTGTTATCTCTTTGACTGAAACGCTTTTTTGGTCGTATCCTTGCACCCACGAACATGCGCTACTGATGCACGCTTGCAAGATCTCATTTTTCTTGACCAAGCAATCAAGAACACATTTGCAGTGTTTACATTGCTTAGTTCCTAGGCCTTTATATTCTGCCGCGCAGGCCTGGGAGGAAGCCGTACAGGAACTAGGGTACAGGCAAGTGTTTACCGGGAGTTGGTATATCCTTAGATAGAATAACCTAACCGCGGAGTTTCTAAAGAAATGGCACTTAGTTGCAGCAAATATGGGGAAGAGTGGCAGATACTAGAACATCTGACAGGCCAGTCCAGTTTTTCTTTCTTAAGACGTGTCTGGCTACTAATCTTTTTCAGTGAGATCGCAAATGCCGACCGGGAATGGCCAGCAAAATTCTCTGAAAAACTGTCTTTATTGAAAAACTACTGACTAAAAAGTCTCAAAGCAGGTTTCAAAGCCATAGCATAATTTATGTGAGGGCAGGCTTTGCACGTTTTTTTTTTTTTTCGGTTTGGACGATCAATAGAACCTGCGTTTCCGCTAATTACCTTAAGCAAGAATATTATCAACCTCCCTACAAACTCAACTTTTGGTGTTTTCAAAAACTTTGGGTTTATCCGCGGGTGCGCCTTGTCTGCTGAAGTTTACGGTACCAAAAACGTCTCACTGTCTGCAACAAGTCGATTGAATCTAAACTAGCATTTCTCTTACAGAAAACCAAGGATTGAACTGACTTCACGTTTCGCCATGCAAATGCCGCGTGACCCGAAGACGAAGGGAAATGCTTAGCTCACAACAGATGCTTTAGGAATTGGAGGAAATTAATGTTTTCTTTAAAATTCACTTTAAACATTTTTTATTGTTTTGTGTAGACGTTCGTTTGGTCATCATGTTCAGGTAATTGTTTTCAGGTCAGCAATTAACCGAATTTAAACGGAAATAAAGCCACTTGCCCAACTGAAATCGTTACGCCCTATAATTGCTCAGTACAATCATTAACCTAACATCAAAGAGAAAGATGAGGAATTTCAAAGGAGACGTGACTTGCTCAAAGTAGAAATATACTCAGTTTAAAAATAAATTGAAGAAAAAGTAGAAAAGATTTGGACCTAAGGAATATCCTAAGAAGATTATGATACGGGATATACGGAGTCTTGGTCGTCAACTGCAGCCCACTACTAAGTCACGTTATAGGAGCGCCATTTCCTTAAAGGCTTAGAGGAAACATATCGTTGCAGAGCTACAAAAGCGAAAAATAAATCAACATTGTATGTATTACTAATCAGAAGCCCTTAGCTCAGAAAGCCAAGGACAAAATTTGCTTTCATTGTTCTCAGTTCAAAGTAAACTCCTCGAAAAGAATAGAGCAGAATTTATTTGTTTTTCTTAACAGCATCCTACGAAGAGGAAAGCAGTGACAATTAAGCTCTTCAAAACACTTTTTTCTGTTACTGTTTTACTGGAGAAAAAAAAAGCTTTATTTACTTATGTTTTCATATCGCGCTCATAAAAACCTGCCACAAAAAATTGCGCTTGAAGAGTTTTCGTTCCCTTAAGCTAACGTTTGTTATGTCTCTTGCGTATTGAATTGAATAATTTCCACAAAATTGTGCGGTTTACATTTAATTTTACCACGCTGCAAAAAGACACGGGGCTTCGAAAATACAATGACAGCATAAATTAAAAGGCAACTGAATGACAGGTTATCGTGCAAGCTAAAACGTTGTTCCAACGTTATCGATCGAAAATTGATGGCACAAAGTAAATTTCTACGCATAACAGCTCACTTCTTAATGGCACAAAGACTACATCTTAATGAAGTGAAACAAAAAAAAGAATTCAGACATACAAAACATCTGTTCGCACTAAGTGACAATGCACCCCACTCAATTTACATTCTGGCAATCTAAAGGCCAAAAGGCATTGGCTGGCTTAGTGTAATCCACAGCAGTCGCAATCACTAGAAACTTAAGCGGCGCTACCAGTAACCTACCAACCCGGAACAGCTGTTCGTTCGACACAACTGAATTTAAGAGCCAGGCTGCAGATTTGAAAAGGCCCTTCGGTTGTTTACAACTGTTACTCGGGAAAACTCGGCTAAACTTTACACAGCATGTCACAAAAGCAGCGGCCAAAGCGAAGGTTATCTAATACCCCAAAATTTGTGGAAGAAACGAGCTATTTTAAAATGCTACGGGAAACGAAAGAAAAGGCGGCGAAACAGGTATGAAAAGTTCATGTTATTTCATTTTAAAATTAAAACACGCGAATTAGCTGCAAGGAAGAAATGTCTACTCGCGTTGCACTTCCACCGGTTGAAGTCTTAATCTATAACCTAGCTCTTTTTTCAATTTATGATAAATGAGGCATCACTTCCGAACTAAAAGAGTAAACGAGCAAATATTCGCAGATGTGTTCAAATCGGTTTCGAGAGTTTTTGACGAGAAGGTTAACTTCACTGAATGCAAACGTCAATTATAGTCACGAGACTAGACGCTCAAGTGTTAATTCAGTTCCTCGCTAATATTAGACATTGAGTTTATCCATTCAGTAAGTACTTGAGAAATCTCAAAATATAGCGATAAGCAACGCAATATTTAAACTTGTTACTATAGCTTCAGCCTTGCTCGAAAAATAAATCACCAGGCATTTAACAAATGATTTTGTTCCAATTAACAGAAAGCGGACCAGCTTAAAGAAGCAGAGAAGCTCGTCAACAAGGAATCGCCAACGTCTCGGCGTAGGGGAAAAATGCTCCTAAAAACAGCAGAAAATATTGAGAAAGAAGCGCTGGAGGAGTTTCAGTCCACGTTTAATGCACATTTAACGAAACAAGCGGAAGTCAGTTGCTACGGTTATGCAGCAAGTTCGGACATGAGCGTACCACCCAGTCTCAAGTCTTGAAACGCGCTTAAAACGGTTAATGTCAACAGTGCAACGGTTAATCGAGCTTCTTGCCAATGGCTATGTGGGTTTGTTAACGTCAACGCCGAAGCTAGAGCTAGTTAATTTTTGAGTACAGCAGCTCTCTTGACGGTTTCGGTGGAAACAAAACAAGAACAAGTAAACTCTACTAAGTGACTGATCCCGTTTGCATACCATAATTGTTAGAAAATGTTGTACAGTTTTGTTAAGATTTGCTGAGCCAAATAACAGATCTACAGAAATTCAATGTTAAAAAGAAAAGTAGAACAGTTAACAGATATTTGAAAGTTTTTAAGCAAACAACAGAAAAATTTTTAGAGCGGTTCGTCGGGGTTTTACCACGCAAATTTGATGGCAACAGCCTATGTAAATTTGATAAGTAGATAGTGTGCGGGAGAAACTTGGTTTGGAAAAGAAATGTTTCAATCGTTTTCATTTGTCAATTACTCAATCGACTGATGTGTAAAAAACGAGTTTTATAGAATTTACTTGTAACCAAGTCAGTGAGTTTAGGGCACCAATACTTTGGGGGAAACGACATCTTTGAAATTAATAATTAAATACGATTGATGGCAACCCTCACAACAACAGGAAGTTGAAACGAATCAAGGGAAAACACAGTTCACGTTGAGGTTATGAATGATATTAAGGATGTATATAAAATTGAAGCATGGTATCTTCCTTGAATTGTCTTGTATGGAGCTGTGCACTTTTAAATTTGTTAGTTTCCGCTTTACAGTCCATATGAATTTCAGGTTTAGAGGGATGCAGTTATAAAAACCTCCGACAACAGGTTATAATATTTCACTTACAGTGATATGATGTAAATGTTTTGCAATCTGCTCCATGTAAAAGTATAAATCGTGTTAAAGATATCACTTTCAAAAATCTTCCACTGATACTTCCTCAAGTTTTGCAAACGAGGGTAAAGAAAAAATCATTTGCGGAGGATAAACGTGCCGTGTTCGCCTACACTAAGTTGTGAATTAATATCCCAGCATACAGTCCACCCACTGAGAAAGCTATTAGATATATTTTGGCGAAAAAATTATCAGAATCTAAGTTATATGTCATATAAGTATTAGTCTCAGTAGCTCTTTTGGACAATATCTTCAGTGTCAATCATATTCAATTGCAAGAGGCAATACGTTCAATCACTGTAAATATTCTAATCGAGGGTAAGACGGCAAGCTTAGTACTGTAGTCTTGTTTTTGCCAGCAGGAAACGGCAGCAATGGCTTTGCTGTTAATTAAATGCATCAATGCTTGATAAAATTGATTTCAGTCCTCTACAAAGAATTTGTGAATAAATGTGAATGAAAAGACATTATTAGAGCCGGGCTTTCCCTGCAATTCCCGGAAAATAATCGAGCGAAAAAAGATGTAATTGAGATGAACTGGGTTTGAAGGTAAATAACGATATGTTAATTGTCGCCAGAAAATCATCTGAGAATAAACCGCAGCTAAATGGAATCAAGTGTAAGAATATTGCTGTGTCACAAAACAGGAAAACTCAATATGGAAATTCGGTAAACAATTACAGGGCACTGCTCGCGTAACGAGGACACTCTTCTACCAGAACACTCTTCAAAGGTTGTATCAAAGATCGAATAAAGCAGTAATCGATTTATCATCGAATAATCGTTGAACTGATGCACTGAGCCTACAGCCTCGTTGCCTTGCTCAGAGCTTTGGTCTTGGAGATAATCTGGAACCGGAGTTGGAATTAGCGACGCCTTTCTTAGAGTATTCAATGTCACATCAGATGACATTTTTTTGGATAATACAAAAATAATAAGAAATAAAACTTTTAAAAATAGCAAAATTTGAAGTTTTCATTTGCGCCAGGTTCAATTTTGTGTACTTAAGCTGTGAGGGTAGTCTTGTGACGACCATGAGGCATTTAAATTTGTCCATAAACTCCTCAATTTTCTTCCATTTTACCAACGGACAAAACCAGCCTTAATTTTTACATGGATAACTTGTACAGATAAGTCACATGTTTTTTTTAAATTGCAGACTCCACTCTACAGGAAGATCTAGAAAACTGATGTGAACCTAAAGATGCAAAGCTGTAGTTATCACCGTAAAACATTGTGCCGTACAGAATTTCTACTTTATAAATTGAACCACCTGTATCAGTTAATTCTCTTCACGCCCACAATCGAAATGGGACAGTCTTGGGGAGTATGTCTAAAAGTTTTATTTCATGCACCTTATTGCGGTAAATTAGGTTTCGGGTTCGGTGAATTACTGGACGTGGTTAAATTAAACCCAGTGATTAAACAAAGAGGTGGAATACAAAGTTACATGTAAATGACTGCACTAGGAACGTAAGCACAGTACTATTGCTAAAATATCAAGGATTCTGGAAACCAATGAGGAAATGGCAAAAACAAGGCAGTTTATCACGAATTTACAAAAGTATAAATAGTCATGATCCGTTAAATAAAGGCACCTTTAAAATACGAATTGCATAACTTTTCAAAGTTCTCTCCAGAAACTTCCTCTCTGTGTATCCAGCCATCCAGTTTTGGAAACTAGAAAACGGAAACTCATTAAAGACTAAAGCTTCGACAGGACAAGGCAATTAGAACATCGCTGAAAAGCAGAAACAAAAAGTACGGTAATTCAATTCAAACAAGGATGTATTCATAGGGGCCCGGATTCGTTAAACTATTTCACTTCCAGATCGGTTTTCCCCCTTTTCTTTTTTGGGGGGTCATCCTTCTTTTCAGACAACTGCGATCACGGCAATGTTCGGTGCACACATATCTCCTAAACATGATAACGAGTCCAAACACCGATTTACAATTCGTTTGAAGATCTCCCTACATTTTTAGTAAATAAATTACAACTGATATCTCAACATTGTTTCAGAAATGAGCACCTGTTTACAAATGAACAACATCCGCTCTCTTTTGTTACGTTTCTGAAAACCCTCCACAACGAGGCTTAGTTTCTCTTTGCACATTCAGTACACCTGATTTATAAAAAACACACAACACTGATATTTTGACAATGAAATTTATGTGTGATAAGAGAATTCCCGAATCAGTGCCTAGTGCATTTTATTTTGCGATGTTCAGAATTCAACCAAAAACAGCTAAAAAAATTTTTGAAGAGTCAAAATTCGAAGAGACGCCTACAAACCACAAGATTCCAAGCATAATTTGAACGAGTTTAGATCTGTTCTTCCGAGCATACTGAGTTTAGATCGTGCATACTGCCAGTGGAGTAACTGGAGTACCAGGCCTTCAATTTTCTCACACGCAACCAAAGAATAAAAGGTAAAGGAAGGTATCCGTTTCCCAGGATCCTTGAAATTGTTTTCTTTTAAATTGGACCTTCCTTTGCGAAAGCAAGTATTTATTTATTTATTTATTTAATTCCTTAAAATGACGGAAAAGCAAGAAAAGAGGATTTTACATTCTTTAGACATTATCAAGATCTGTAAATAGCACAGCTTTGGGAATTCGGACGCCTCTGGATACCTCCCAACCATAGAACACAGTTACTCTTTACAGGGCGGATTCTACAGTTATTGGAGAGATTCTATAGTTCACAGGATGGGTTCGCAAAACTTACGTTTTCGAAACTAAAAAACAGGAATCTTCAAACTTGTTTGAACAACATCCGAACCTTCCACAACGAGGCATAGTTTTTTGGCACACATTTACACGTGAATATAATAAAACACGGCTTTGGTATTTTTAGACGGATTGAAACTTTTTCAAAATTAGCTAGTTCACCTACAAACTACAGGAGACTAAAGCATACATTTATGGCACTTCAAACTGAAAATTTTTGGCGAGATCGCTAGTACTAGTCTTGTACTACATGTAAGTTTGGTTAAATGTAATGTTAGTATTAGTTCAAAAAAGATGAAATCCCCAGATAATGCTGATAAAACATAACACGGTGTTCTTCGCTATCCCTTGCGAAGTGATTTTAGGAAGTTGAGTTATTTTAGATCTATTATGGCTTGTTTAATGATTATCAGGCCTTTTGGATGTTCTCACAAGAATAGTTTTCGTTCCCGTTCTGACTCGACTTCCTAATTTAGTCCAAATTGATTCCTTGCTTTCTCTTACAAAACGCCTACCAGAAAAGCCCTCATTTAGACCGAAAAACTAAAGGAAGCAAGCCAATTATAGCCCACAATGAGTAATCATGTGGAGTTCAAGGACCATTGTTTGATCTGATGAGAATTTCTAGAGACATATTTTCGTCCAAAATAGTGGTGTTGGTGGTGATGGGAGGCGAGGTAAGACTGACCTTTCCCATTCACATGACTTTACATGCTATACTGTAAATGGTTTGAACCCAGGAGTCATATCATAAGTCGGTGAAGTGTGATCGTACGGGTGAGTGTAGTCCTGAGAAGGACTGTTTGTGATGACATTGACTGACGTTTCGACAACCTGAGCGGAAGTCATCATCAGTCAAGTGAACTGTGAATCGTCAGTAGATGTTATAAGAAGTCTCTGGTCGTTGTCCAGATTGATCGACGAACTCACGATGTTACTGGTCGTCTGTCTGTTAAGCCGTGACGCTATTAGCTGTTGGTGCTTTTCGATCCGTCTTTTGTTAATCAAATGTCCGTTGCTCTGTTGTTAGTCGGTTCATAAGGTGCATGTAGTTGTTGGCAACGATTCAGTGGTGTTTGTCCTAAGTTAGTAAACCAGCTTTCCAGAGTGATTCATTGACAACTGTAGGTAACGCATCTAGCAGAGTCCCGTCGATTTTGTGGTTTGATTGTAAAATGTTTGTTTGTAAACTGTGCTCAGCAATGTGATTGTTGATATCACCATTTCTTGTCGCTCGTTTGAGTTCAGTCAGTTGTATGTTCAAACTTCTGCCAGTCTCACCAAAATAAGTGGCCTGGCAGTCGCAGCATTTGATCTTTTAAACTTCTCCCTGTCTGTCGCTTGGTTAGTCTCTGTCCTTAACGTTTGTCAACAGTTGTCGCAAAGTGGTGGTAGGTTTGTGAGCAACACGGATGTTGTAGGATCCGCGCAATAGTTTCAGAAGTCCCTTTGATGTAAGGTATAGCTGACTCGTCCACAGTCGTCTTCATAACGCGCGCGGCACGGGAGCGAGAGGTGTGATGGGCAGGGAGAAAGCAACGTCACCCCTTGCTCTCACCTCGAGCTCCCGTGCCGCGCGCGTCATGAAGTCGACTGGGGACGAGTCAGGGGAAACAATTGCCGTAGTTACAGGTGTCGGGTTAGTGTATGTAACGATAGGTTCAGAGTTTCTGTAAGTGTTGCGTTTAATTAAGTCCCGGCTCTAAATGTTCTTGCTAAAAACGTCTACGTACTTGATTTCGTCCGTTTAACTGCCAGGTGAATCACAAACAAGTTGCGCTCGTCCCGTCAAGGTCGTTACAGTCGTTGCTTTGTGAGAAGTGGGGTTGTAAGATGATTGGTCGAGTAGTCTGTCCGTATGTGTCGGTTTTATGTAAATTGCCGTCAGTTGTTTGTTATTGTCACGCGTAACTACGCAGTCTAGAAAAGGTATTTTACCATTATCCTCGATCTCCTTAGTAAACTGTGTGTCGGGGTCTTGTCTGTTGAGGTGTTTGTGAAAATCGTCGATTTCGTCCTTGTGTTCAGCTGTCTTGCTGGCGTCCATAAAGTATGAACTGTACAGTTGACAGGGCCAAAGTAACCACTTTTTGATGCCTCAATCGGTTCAGCGGATTCAACATCATTCAACTTTGTAGTGCGATGTTGAACGAGGTGGCCAAACGAATTCAATATTGTTGTTTACGCCTGAAGAATCAACACAATTCAGAATCATTCAACAGGGCAGCCACACTCGATAAACGTGTTGAATTAAACAGTGTTGAACGGTGTTGAGTGGAAATGTTTAAACAGTTTTTCCGAAGGCTAAGACTTAAACACCTAAACTTTACAGTATAACTTTTTCGCAGTACCTTTTATTTTACAGAATATAATTTAGTTTTCGCCGAACCAGAGCTATGTGGACGTCATACTCTAGCTTAGTACTCAAAAGGTGGTTTACACTACAATATGCGTTGTGGAAATCAATCGGAGAATTATAAAATAAATAAACCATTTCTCGCTTGCTGGTATATGGCAAGAGAATGCCCTTGGCTAAAAGAAAGTTATCAAAATTTCACGGTGGCCCCTGCGGGTTCTCTTCTCGGATAGCTGTCAGCTGTTCTGATATCCCTCAGCTGAAGGCAGTAAACCTACTTTCGGTCAGCACAATTGAAGAAAAGCGCTTGGTCACGGCTGATTGGTGAGCTCTGGTGACGAGACTGCAGGGAACCAATCTGCGCGCAGGGGTTTCCCAGGATTGCGCTCCGCTGAGCTGTGAACCAGGCGAGAAAAAAAGCCGAGTGACACAATCAGGCTATTAAATCAAATCCTATTTTGTTAAACATAACATTTCTTTTGTTTATTTCTATTTACTTCTATTTCGTACGCTATAAATAGTTACACGGGATTGGATTTTTTAGAAGTACCTAAAGCAATTATCGTGGAGAGAGGTCGCTCAACCTCAACTCTTCTGCAGACTCGTTACATATTGCACTTAAGGGAGAGGAGATTGGATACCAGTGCAATACTGCGCCTCGCTTCACTCGTATCCAATCTCCTCTCATCCTTAAATCAACTAAATAACGACTGTCCTCGAGTCTACGATATTGGGGAAATGCATAAGAATAATATAACTATGCAAACTCCACTACACCAGCTAAACATATTATGAGAAAATTATGCGACAGGCAACGACGACCTTTACAAATTACAGTTTGTATCCTTCTAGGAGGTGTATAGGACAGGAGAGGATAACATGTCTGCACACAAGGTAACTGGGAACTTAAATATTTTAAAGGAATATATGAATCTAACATCGTAAGGAATCTAGTTCATTTATAATTTGGATAGACAGGCACAACCAATAGCGAACGCTCCTATGTTCTAGCGCAAATCATTTTCTACACACAGAATATATAGATGTAAACGACCCATTGACGTTTGATACCATTCGGTGGTACCTACTGTAGGCCTGTTTATTGTTCATTACAGTTACCACTGACTTTCCTACGTTCCTAACGGTGAAAGAGATCACGAGGTGATCTCGGCCGGCAAAGCAATACCAAGTGATAGTTTGACTGACAGAGAAAAGATATATTACGATAAATGGTTAACCTTGGCTACGACGTACAAGTGACAAACGTTTAAAACAACCAACAAATACAAACGTTAATTGGACATGTACTAAGGTTTATACTCAAAACAAACTGGCAGGAAGTAATCTAATGGTCATACGATTTTTCCTAACGATGACCAATATTATCAGACCAATCCAAATTTTCTCCGTTTTTGATTGAAAACAGTGACGTGCATAACGGGATGGTGTTTAACAGAAAAGTAAAATTATCAGCGAATAGTGTGCGTCCGTCGCTTAAGTGCCTGTAGGTTGAGACCGTATGTTTATTTTAATTCCTACTGTCGACGGCATCTATTAATAGCGGAAATGACGCCAAATTTTAAGTTCAAACCTCGAAGGGAACTTTGAGCCTCAGGAGAGTAGTTTCACTGCTTGAGAATTTCACACTGGTGACTTTTCAAATCAACAGTGTGAAATTTCTGCGGCTTGTTACACACACACTACGAGAACGAGAAACATAAAGATTCTGATTTATGGCATCTTTCTCGCGACATCTTTTTACATTGTTTACCACGACGTTTTTCACATATGTGCACTGATGGTTTTCTCGTACAAGTCTTTCTCTGCCTTCACAAACAGCTGTGCTGTTTCTTCGTCACGTGACTCAAGAACTGAAATTTAAAAAAAAAAGCTTCAATAAGGATTTTTTCTGCCGGCGGTGGACAGACTGGACATCTGTATGCCTACGATATGCAGACAACATACTTATCACTTTATAACTTTAAACCTAGCGCTACTTTGGGTGTAGTTCTCGATTTTAAACGTACAATGTTGCTTCCTACTTACTGGGTTTATATATGTACCGTAGGAAACAGCGACATACCGAAGAGGGCAAACTTGCAATGAACTAGCATCCGATCCAGAGTGGGGGAAGGGAAGTAGTAAAACGCATAGTTGTTTCATGCAACAGAACCTAGAGTGAAGTTCCGGCCGTGAGGGCTGCTTGACTCTGTGTGACTTTACTTTACCTTTACACACAGCTTGGCAGCTTTGAAATACAGTTCCTTTCATTGCAATAGCATAAAACAACGAAAACAAAAACAAAAGTCTTACTTTCAAAGTACTGGCCTTCCGGCTTGGGGTGGAAAATATTTCGTGTTTCTTGTGGTACGTTCCCAAAGCCTCCTACTACGACTTCACGCAAACCCGGAATATTGTTCAAGTTGAAATACACGTGACCAGCGATGTCGTCATTTGAAAACACGTCATAATCCATGACAGTGATATGCATGCAGGTCCCAGTCTCTTTCAACAGCTCCGGTTCAACGTCACTGGAACCAAGAAATATTTTGGACAGCACTATGTAAGTTCGACGCTTTGAACTACCGAAATTAGGCTAAACCTTTTTGGATTTTGAGAACTTGTACCCTCTCTGCCTTTTCTATTTAAATTTTCCAACTCGGCATTTCCTTTCTAATAGCGCCAGGCTAGTATAATTTCTCTGACTAAATAGATGTTGCATGATCATGCGATTGGGGATAAAGGACACACTCTGAGAATCACTTGCCTCTACTAAACTAAATTTATTTGATCGCCAGCGCTGGAGAATGTCACTGGACAAGTTCGTTAACGGAGTCTTCGCACTTGAGTTTACAGCAGTTTTTTCTGTTCCCGTTTAAAGGAAAATTGTACCATACTAAATTTAGAAAGAAATGAAGAGCCCGCGTTTAGCACCGCTGACGTATTTTTTTCAGTACACTCTACTTGATCGGGCGAACGCTTTACATTAGTCTTGGGACCACGACTCGTAGCTCGCCAGGTCAACTGGATCGCTGATATTTCGTGCTCATACTCACAACGACTTCTATTCGCATTGTATCACACCAGCTTGTGAAATATGAAAAGCTGACATTTTGTACCCTCACTTTCATTTGTTTCTTAAACTTCTCAAACTCAAGAAAATACCATTCAGTTTGATGTTGTGTCAAATTGTGGCGTCTGTTACACCGGTGATGAACAAGTCATCACTTAAATATCTGATAACCGAGCATAATATGTTAAATGCCAACACAAAAACTTGTTTTTTCTTAACTGTACTTACAAATCAAACTGTTCGTCAAAAAGGGGAAACAAAGTATTCTTGATGGTCTCTGTTTTCCTGACCTCCTTGCCAAAGAAATCCTCTGGCAGCAGCCTCACGGTCACATACGGGTCACACAATCCTGCAATATATTTGACAGAATCATTAAAACGTGATTTCCTACGAGTATTACAGTTGAGAGATTATAAAACACTACACAGGAGCACGGGCGATGAACAGGGTGGAACACTGGAACACGAAGCGAAGCCCAAACGTGAATTTACTGTAGTCGGGTTCAACAAGCTGCGATTTATTTGCCATTAGAAAAGGTCGAGTGTGTGCATTCGAGATAAAGTCATCCCGATATGAGGTAAACACAAGAGTCAACGTTCCTTAATGCTACACGAATGGCCGAACGACGAATGCTACCTACCATTTGTGTCCAACGGTGGAAGATTCCTTGCATTCAACACTAGAAAGGACAAAACAAACTGTTATGGGTAAAACGCAATAAGCATTAACGCCCCCCCCCCCCATGTAGCGGTTCCCAGATAGTGCTGATAATTGGGAGACTCTTGGAGTAGTCTCAAAAGCAACAATTGACAGTCATCTAGCTTTTTTTACCTCTGCCCTCTCAAATCTGCTTTATAATTTTGGGCTTCGAGTTTTGAACGCGGGTCATTTCACCCGATACGGTAAGTGATCAAGGCTATGTCCGACTTTCTCATTGCCTTTTATTATACCAGCACATTGGCTGTCTAAAAGCAGCTTCCAATCAAGTTAGGTATGGCTTGATAAAAATGGAACATGCGCACTTGAACCCACTAGGCATTAGTACATTAACATGAGATGCGAGTAGACGCACCTTCGACTTGGAGCTTCTGATTGTTAAAATCATAAAAAACCTTGAATGTCACAGCCCCGTATTTCTCTTCGACGCTTTCCTAAGAAGAAGAATACAGCAAAGTTTAATAATGGATCTCATCCGTCACAGATTCTACCAGGCAGAAATCGAAAATGAAATGTTTTTTGAGCCGTCTCGTGTAACAGAGTTCTTTACCTGTATTTTACCTTTTTTTTACCAATGAATGAAAAGCGAGAATTTTAAATCCAGTGGTACAAGGAATTTTGAAACAATCATGAGAATTGACAACAGTTAAAACTTTCGCCTGAAACTCTCACGCTCTCTTGAAGAGTTTGAATGCAAAGCAAATTTTAACACAATCAATGAAAGTTCAAAATCTCACTTTCTTTTGGCCTCACTGACTCTCTTGCACTCTCAAGAGTTTAAACTTAAAGGCCAGTTATTAATCCACTGCCTTGATAGGATCCATACCTGTTTCTTGCACTTGTCAGCATAGTAATGCTGGATTAATTCAACGGTGGACAGCTTGCGCATGTTGAGGGTATCAACCAGGGTCTAAAGAAGTAAAACAAATACAAGAAACTTCTGTATTAAACCACTGATGAACACAGAAAACATTACGACCATCGCGACCGACTTCACATTGGAAAACAGAACGAAATTATAAGTGTCTTTGAAATTTTACCTCTCACGTTTTAAAATAAAATAAAATTGTAGGTTTTTTCAAAGGAATTCTCGAAAGTAAAAAACAATTTTAACCGTGGAGAATTCGGAAAACCCAGCAGAAGAAAATAACAATGCTATTTTATCTCTCAAACGAATTCAATGTGAGGAATGTACAGAAAAAGTATAACAAATAAATAGAATAAAGTAACCAATGAATTAACATGGGCTAAAAATCTAACCTAGACACTTAGTGACTAAGAAAAAGAAAATTTAGGAGACTTGCCAGTGTAAAGTCCATTGTGGACGAACAAAAAGATCGTTTTAACCCAGCGAAAGAGAAAACATAATCACCTTGTACTGTTCAAGCTGTAGACGTTCTAGGGGAAGGCCGACTCCATCAGCATGAAAGAAACTCAGTACTATCTGCAAATCAACAAGAATACTTCGACATGGTTGTCTTTATTTCTGCTCAATACCCAGTTATTCCTCAAAATATACAGGGATTAGAAGGTAATGAAATTTCACATGACGTTAGAGAATAGAGAAGCGTGGTGTGACAGCACATGTCCTTCACATTATACTACTTTTCTTAGAGGTCAACAAATTTGGTACGTAGTTGCAGTAATTTTTCAACACTAATAGTAAGCATTGGGTGGAGAGCTCAATTCTCGTGACCTTCACTGGTGTCGCACCAATTATGGTACCTTCCCGAGCATCTTGCCTAACGCTTTGTTACTTTTAAACTTCGGGCGGTGCGCATTATTCGTTTGAAGTCAAAGTACTTAGTGCCCAATCTAATAAAAACTATCTGGTAGTATTCAAATTGTTTCTATCATTCAAAGTACTGTGCTATACATTTATATGGACGAAGAGCGACAATCGGCTTCTTACCTCAAGAGCTTCGAGTTGTCTCTGGTAAAAAGCTGCGGTTTTCTAACAAGAAAGAAAACACGTAAAAATTGGCCTACCAACAACAATACACGAAAAAATAATAAAAACAAGAACAAAAGCTGAAGCGCATGTGTAATAGTTGAAAACCATACCCCTGAATTTGTTTTGGTTGCATTAGAGAAGTTTTCAATCACAATTTCCCAAATGAAACGAAGAATTCTGTGAACAAGAAAAAGATTGTCAGTTATCGTTTTGTACAACCTCGTGTTATTAAAAGATGGTCCGGGGAAGGTATTTTTCTCGATGACGTAAACAGGTAACTTAAGCTTCACGCGTCTATAAACTCCAGATGACTTCCACCTATTTAAGACTAAGCAGATTACCTTACACGGATCCAATAAACATTCACAGGTAGCCATACTGTGTTTGCCCCTAAACTATTGTAAAATTTATCAATCGCTCTTTTTTGTCTCCACAAATCGTAGGTTGTTTTCTCAGGCTGTCCTTCGGTGAGCATTTTAAAACAAGAGGGGCTCGACGAGGTTCACCATCGACAATCTTTGATGAAAACTGAACGGTCAACCGACAAATGCAGGTTTTTATTATTATTATTATTTTTTTTTTTTTTACAAGGATCCAGTGATTGAAAAGTCTAACTGTCACTCTTAGAATGCTATTTTTTGTACCATCCAAGCCATACCGTGTAACCATACCTCCAACAAGAGCCTGAAGTATTTACACTTCTTTTGTTGCATCCCTAGCCAATGCTTACGAAAACGAATTATCCAGTATATCCGACAATTGGTACAACTTTATCATTATCACAACTTTTTTGGGAAAGACTAACAAAACCTGTTAAGTTATTTTAAGCAGTAAGAGGGATCCACTCACCTTTCAAACACGGATTTGGTAACACTTGTGTTAAGCACCATCAGGTCATCATCCAGGTATTGAAGCAAGCCATCAACAACCTGTTATCACAGAAACAATGTTAACAGCGAAAAATGTATACTGTTATAAAGTAAGGAACGTCCACTAAAAATATGACAACCATACCATAAAAATTAAATCATTCATTTCTATTAAAATTTGTGCAAAAAGGCAACAAGGCAAGAAACGGCAACGAACGAGTGTACAATAATTTTGTGATTACGACATTTCTTCTTTATTTACATTCGGTTACTGAGGGTTTTCTTTTTAGTCCAGCAACGCCTTGAGAAATGACTGGTTCCACAAAATCTGTTCCTTTATGTGGATAAAATTAGCAAATCTTTACACTGATTGCACTGTTTAAATACATTAAAATGTAAGCGCTGCTTGGCTGTCCTCGCTGAGAGATATACAAAGGAATGGGAACTAATACTTTGAACTCGAAAATACATAAAGTTACTAATACAAATAACTCATCGATTTGCGGACAAACTAAGCGTTAACTGCGAGGGCCATCAAGAGAAGAAACGAGGACGTGAAACAAGGTAATTTTAGCAGGTTGAAACTTGAAACATTGGGTTGATTCTAGGAACAAACAATGCGAAAAGGTACATAAAAAGAATGATCTCTTCTCCAGTTACAATGTAACTAACTTACGTCTTCAGCTGGTATATTTTCTGAGGCGCAGGACAGTTGAAAAACAAACCTCTTGATGTCTACTCCCATCTGTGGGGAAAAAAACACAGTAAGTCAGCAAACACAGCTATTTCAACTGGAAGGCTTACTCCACGGAACGTTTCAAGAAAAAAGTTTTAAAATATTTTGCTACCGCAAAAGCCTCGTTTTTAAGGATGAGATACGCTAGAAGTCCATTTAACTGTTTTAGAGGACATACACGACGTCATAACAAACCTGCTGTCCAATGTGTTCGATGGCATCAGCGATTTTATTGAGCATGTCCTCATCTGAACTGGACAGCATGTTTTCTAGCGCGGTTTGCGCGTGTTTGCCGCCCCTCTCGCCATGTGCCACCGTCATGGCATTGATGACATCTTCCCAGCCCAGGCTCTCCGGCAGCCTCGCTAGCCACAGCCTCATGTATTCAATGTCATTCAACGTTACACACAGCTTATTGAAGGCAAAGAAAGAAAAAAAATGCTGTTAGGAATAACTGTTACAGTGGAGTAACGACAGCAACCAATTACATAAAGCCAATGACTTAACCGGCAAAATTCTCCTTTTTGGTTAATTAAACTGTTCATATAGTCTTTTTAACTAATCAGTCTCTTTCTTTAATCGTTGCACGCCCCACTGACATCATGACCAAATTAAAGTCCCCATGCTTTTGATACGTGACGACTTCACTTTGCCCACACATATCTCTTAAAATTAAAGGATCCAAAGCTTTTCAGTTTTGAAAGCTAAAAAGCTCAGTCATTCAGGATACCATCTATTGAAAAGCTTTTCACCTGATATCACTGATTTCTTCGTACACTGGGGTGGGGGGAGGGGGGGGGGAGAGGGTCGTAACGACCAAAACAAACGAACAAATAAGGAAACAAAACGACAACCAAACAATCCAACTTTTGAGGATAGCATATGTTGTGATGCTTTTTCACATGAAATGTTTGATTTCTTAACCCGATTTTTGAATAAGATTTGCAAAGAAACAGGACTGTGCCGTTTCATTATACGCCACAGCATGGCTCGGTTCATATGTACCTGTTCACTGACATCAAACTGAGAGGGGTCCTCGTCATAATAGTTATTTTTGATCATCTTTTCAAACAGAAGATCAGCGTAATACGACGCACTGCTGCAAATTTGCTGCAAAAGAAAAGACCATACCGGCAATATCAGTGACTTGCAAATGTGGACCCATCTTACTTCCACAGAAACGACTCAAGTCCACAGGTGTTATCTATCTTTTCCTCGTACAGTACTGTGCAAAAGTAATGAGAACGAATTTCGACGAATTTCGCGCTTTGTTCTCTTCGAAATATCGCCGAACTTTCGATCGATTTTTCGCAACGTTCGCGCGACAATTAAACGAAATTTCGGCGACACACATCACAAGTTGTCATTCAGTACGGTTGTTTCGACGTCGCTTTTACCCATCAAAACACAAAAGGTGCAGGTGTATTGCGGGTAAGCGAACAAGAACTTTCCTCAGTTGGCTGGATCTGATGTGTTGAGTGTCGGGACCCAGCGAGGGATCCAAGGTAGTTCAAGTTGTTTCCAGAAATCACTCAGATTTTTTCAAGTTTGTGTGAATTATTAGAATAAAATAAAAGAAACATCAGAAAACGTTTCATCTCGTCATTCTATCAACCACAGGCAACCCGTTTAAGTGTTTTGGAATCGCATTTTACCAGCTTACGGCCGTGCGTTCTTGTATTTCATCGAAATTGTTAAAAAATTGTCGGGTAGCGACTGTTTGAAATTTGCATGTATGGGAGTAGACTGGGCCCTACCAATTTACCAGCTTACAGCCGCGCGTTCCCATTATTTCCTCCAGAAACTACTCTAACACTTCTCTGATTGGCTAGAACCATGGCCCTTGTCCCGGAAACTACTCAAAGTTGATTCTGATTGGCTGCCGCTAGCCAGAAACATCTTCGGAAACACCCGCAAAACTATAAAAGAATTCAGGAAATAGCATCTCAAGGAACATAAAATTTCAAATTTTCTCGGGGGGGGGGGGGGGGGCGGGGGGGGAACCAAACCCCCCTAGAGGGTGCACATGATACTGGAAACAGGACATGCAGAAATTCTGGATCCACCCCTGGGACATTACGTATAGTCCGCCATCATAGTAACTAAGTCAAGTCTTTTTGCCGACTTATAAAGGTACTTTACGGGGTAGTTCTATGTTCTCATCATCATAATACAACTGATTTGTGTATAAATGGAATAATAGCCTCTCTAATACTGTACGTACATTAGTGATCTGCATAACATACGAGTATGAACCCGCTGGGTCAGGCCAATCTAACTTCTTCCAGAACTCTCGGATCTAGGAAAAGGAAAACACAGACAAACCTGCATTAACCTTATTTTCTGTTAACGTGACCTCTGTTCTTGTAATATATCAAACACGAGAAAGAGTGTTTCATCAGGATATTTAAACACTGAGGAATGGGTTGAAAAAACGAGGAGCAGCCGAGTTTTGTTCGAGGTGTTTGGATACCTGATGAACCACTCGTTGGCTTCTCAAACCATTCATAATTCTTGGATAAATCCAAAGGAAACGTTCGCAAAATTCTATGCTAACTAACATCCGGTATCCAAACCACCGTTATGGGAGTGATTTCCTTTGTTTTCTCTTTATGAATTATAATGAGTTTGAGAAGTATTGAATGGTCACTTTGTAAAAGGGAACCATATAAATAGACATTAATTTGCTCATACTGGTAAAATTCCATAATTTATTTAGAAAAAACACAAAGAGAGGTATACCTTATGGCCTTTTGTGTTTGTGAGGTTTTTAAATTAGTTTCTATTGTAAGTTGTTAAATGTGAAAATCATCGAAAGGCCTACTCTGGGGCCCAAAGTCGCCCAAAGTCGCCTAAAGTCGCCTAAAGTCGCCCAAAGTCGCCTAAAGTCGCCCAAAGTCGCTCTAAGTCGCCTTAAATTCCTTGTATATAATTTATATATTAATAGTAAACTATGTAAAACTTAATATAGTTTATTTTCAGTTTGCTTGCCAAGGCTGTTGCCTAACCAGAGCCCTATACAATAAAATGCCCAAGGAATCATCCTGGGGCCCCTAAGTTTCTTGTTGTGACACTTACTAACTCACAGCTTTCACTTAATGCCTTACTTTTTGGCCTGTGACCAATTCGGCAACAACCTTGCTTGCTAGCTGTTGTTAAGGTCATTGTTGCATGTTTATGTACTACTAATGTCTTTAGTGTGCGGGTCCATACCAACATCACAAGAGGTCATTAGAAATTCCAAGGGGGGTGGGGGCAGTGGAGGCTCTTGAAAGCCACCAAACTAGAATTTCCAGAAGGGTGGGGTGGAATAGGGGGTTGGTGGAGCATTCAAACTAAAACATTTTCATGGGGATAGTATGGATATTTTCTGTAACAATGCATTATGGTGTACCATGATGATTCCCACGTACATGTATACCACAACTGTACTTAGGTTCACCTTGGCATTTCCAATTAAGTCACTGAAGGTTACCTAAAATTGCCTAAAGTCGCTCAAAATCGCCCAAAGTCGCCTAAAGTCGCCCAAAATCGCCTTAAATCGCCCAAAATCGCCCGTAATTTTGGACAAAATAAGCTAAAATCGCCTAAAGTCGCCTTAAGTCGCCCAAAGTTACGGCGACTTTGGGTCCCAGAGTAGGCCTATCGAAAATAGTCCTCAGCTTGGAATGGAGAATGAAATAATTGTACCTGCATAATAGACATAAGCCTCGCCCCATTCCAAATTCCCAATTCAATCATAATAACAATTACTTTCAGGCCAATTAAATTTTTCTCTGGCCAAATATGACAAAACGGATTAATAATTGTTTACAAAACACTATATTCGCCCAGACCGCATTTTTGTGCAAACTTGGACATAATTGACCTTTATGTGTGATTTATAATCTCTCAAAAAACATATTGACAAATAAACAAACAAACAAAATCGGCTGACAAACTGAAATATAGTAAAACCTCACGAAAATAAGAGACATCACGGTAAATGAGACGTGAAGGGCCAGTCGGACGGTGGGTAAATCAATGCTACTCCAGTCAGTTTCATACCTGATGAAAACAGCCCACTGCATCAACAGCTGAAGTAGAGTGAGTTAAACTTTCATCAACCCGTAAAATCTACAAAGGAAAACCAAAAAGGGCATCAAACAAGTGGTAAGCACTGTGCTCATACATCCTGGACTGGAATCACTCGGGAAATAAAAAATAGGGACATGATCAGAAAGCGCCGAAAGTCCAATTTACAACTGAAGAAGAACAATTCAAGTGTCGGAAAACTCGGAGAATACGAATATTTACTAAAACCACCCGACGATTTAAAAAAGCTAACAAAGTCAGTGCCAAGATACTCGCACCACGTTCGGTTCCTTGAAACGGCCATACCCCAATAACTTGTTACGAGCACGTAAGACTGAAATGTTGCATCCAAAGCATAGTACCACATTTCTTAGAACTCGAATAAAGAAATGATTATTTCCTTCAAACATCTAGACGACGCCAAACTATCCAGCTTTAAGTTTACACCAGTTGAATAAGGGACTAATAGAAGACGGCCAAAGAAACATAAGCGAATACGGAAGAATAAAGAGATAACCCTTGCCTGCAATATTCTATCAGCTATGGAGTACCTTGTCATTGGTGCATACATTGTCAGTCTCTACATCCTTCCCGATAAACATGCCCCGCAGTACTCAGTCCGCTATGGACTGCCTAGTAACTGCTGCATACCTTGTCAATCTCTACAGCCTTTCTGATTCGCTCTTTAGCTTTGACTTGCGCAATATCCAGCCACCGTATGACGGCCTGTTTGAACCAGCCGTGATAGTCATCTAGAGCATACTCATGGTCTGACCTGATAAACAGCGAGAAACAGCGCATAAAGAAACTGCTAATTAAACTGGAGAAGGACCAAGGCGAAACAGAAGAGTTTGACGGGTTGTAATTAGTTGCTTTCACCACAGTATATTCTTACTTAAGTTTGTAAGTAATGACTTCCTTGACCGCCAAGTACAGTAAAAAGAGCTTCTCCCCAACAATGTCAGCACCACTCTCCTGTTTAAGCCTTTGGTTGATATTCCTCATGGTGTTCTGAACATCAGACGCAAGCTAAGCGAATAAACGTAGGAGTAAGGTTATTACCTGGATGAAACTACTATGAGAGCAAAGTTAAACAAGATTGTTTAAAAATTAGGTAAAAATGTTTTAAAAAGTTAAAAATACTAAACGCTTTCATCAGAAACTGAACGAAAATGTTTTTAAAAAGACTTTCACCTAATTTTTAAACATTTCATTCGGCGAATATATATGTCTTTATTAAACGACCCCATGCTATAGCTCTCGGACATTTCTGCGCCCAGTCATTAAAGGCTATTCGAGGATTCAAACTTTCAAGCGGAAGACCCCGGTATAACGAACGATGCTGTTCAGCCCAGCAATAGTGAAATATATAATGGAGTGAGAACCCCGATATTACGTAACCCTACAAAAGGAAGACCCGGTATAAGGAACGATATTGTTCAGCCCAGTAATAGTGACATGTAAAAGAACCCCAATATAAGAAATCCCCGTTAAAACGAACACATTTTGCCAGTCCCTTAGCACTTATATCGGGGGTTCGACTGTATTAATTTTACTCAACTTCCTCTCTTCGTTCTTATTTTTTCCGGTTTACTGCTTTATGAAATTTTGCGGCCAACAAAGTTGGCTAAAAGTTAAACAAACTATTACTAAGCTAGTTCCAAGTTACAAGAAGATTTACTGAGTAATTGTTTTAAAGGAAAGTTGTTCTTATTGTTAAATTCCAGTTTGACGCTATCTCTAGATTAATCGAGTCCTCTCACAGCTAAGGGCCGGGGGGGGGGGGGGCCCTGGGAAAGAGTGGTGAAAAAGTAGTCTTTTGAGTCCGCTCTCAAACATTGTAGACAATTAGTGAATAATTCAGTCAAAAAGAAAAACACAAAAGATATATCTATAAGATTTACCATAAGCTCCAGTTGATCGTAAACTGTAGTGAAATATTTCACCTCCGTTCTGAAATAAACAGACAAAAGGACCAACAAGTTAAACACAAACAAATCTTCAAAATTAATAGATTGATACAACGTCGATATATATTTAACATCACTATCACATCTGTAATGTACTAAGTAGCGAACATTAGATAAGATCAAGCAACACACATTAACTTTTACTCTCAAGAAAACACGATTGAAAATCTGACAAGAATATGACAATAAAGCATGCACTAAAAAGCAATAGTAATAATTTTTTTATTATTTTCTATTTCTTCCCCCTTTCCAACAAACACATGCATACTAAATTGATTGATACTCACTTGACTCAATAGTAATAAAAATAATGACTTCGGAATCAACAGATTTTTCTGACTCAAAAATGTCATATCCATAAATCAAGAGATTTGCTGTCGTATGTCAAAAACATTAACACTGCGGAAACCTAAAATGTTACCCGTAATAGCAATAAAACACTGCAGCTTGCACTGTTGGCAATGAAATAAACCTTATACATGGAGGGACATTTCTTTTAGTCATGTTGTCGTTGTTTAAATGTAACCGGAACGTCCTGTGTGAAACTAAAAGAAGCTACTGGAAGCTTGTTTACTCACACTGCGAATATCTTTCTGTAGCAAGTCTTGGCTTGAAACATGTCGGTTACTAACGTGTCAGCTACCTCTACCATGGCTGACAACATGGCTTCCTCACTCTACAGTCCAAACAATACACAAACAAAATAACACTGACCAAAAAGCCAGCAAACAGAAACAACGGAAACAAGATGAAAAAAAACAAAACAAAACAACAACAACATATAAATAAACAATTGAACAACTAAGTAAATAAATGAACAAGTAAATGAAAAAATAAACGGAGGAAGGAACGAGGGAAAGAAGCAAGGAATGCAAAAATAAAAGAAAATATAATGTCAGACGCTCGACAGGGTAACTATCTGTTGACAGAAGAAACAAATTAAAGAGTAAAACACAAATGCAAGTTGATAAGTAAATACACACAGGAACATGTTTCCAGAACGCACCTTGGTATTAGGCTCCTTCCAAGCATAAACCTTCTTGTACCAAGCAAGGGCTGATTCCTGGCAAGAGAAAAAAAACTTGGTTACGCTTACGTAACTTTTAAAACGTACATAAACAATCAAACTACTACTCAGTTGGATATTGTACTTTAGAAACTGAATACGTGATGCCAGCAAGGTTGTAAGAAGAAAAAGACTAGATGTGTGGAAATAAGCCTTTCATGGTGCGTAATTTTCTTTCACGTTAACAAGTTACACGTCAATTCAGCTATATTTTGGCCCAACGTTTGTGAGAACGTTTACGATAGAAAAAAAAAACACTTCAAATTACAACACTAAAACCCTGTAAGCTGTTTATGGACAGCTGTTGCAAGGCTAGGTCTGATGATACTGGAGATGGATAGTCTGTCCAGACGAATCATCCGACTGTAGTTTATGCGTCTAGTATTAGTACAAGATAAACCATGAGACACCGACTGTTCAGCTCATAGCTCGTCTTATACTAGGCGCGTAAACCACAAGTCGCGATAATTCGTCTGCGTATAAATACGGGCAAACAGACCGATAATCCATCCAGACGAATTATCCACTTTGGTTCTTCTGTCAAAACGACCAAAGCAGATAGTTTCTCTAGACGGATAGTTCGACTACTTGGCTGAGGCACAGAGCAATCATCCCACGAACTGCAGCGGAATCCCGCTTAATACGGACAACCGTTGATTACACACAGTCTCTTTTGTCCCATTAAAAAGCTCATATATTTCCTCTTATCTTAGCCCGCTTAATGCGGGCAACGGGCACTTTTCTCTGACCGTAGTGACACGCTTTCATACAAAATTAACCTTGATTAACGGACACAATATGCCAAATTTCTTTCGAACATCAATGCAATTGTTACCTATCTAAACAGTAGTTTAATGTACTGTATATAATATATGACTACTTTTATTTTTATTATTAATACTATTTTATTTATTTATTTATTTTTCGTCTTTTCTTTCTCGGAGAAATTGGCTATACAGCTAACCTTTGATGTTTTTTATGTTTTATTTTTTATAATTATAAGAAACCACAAACTGAAAAGATCTTAAAACATTTGCACAAAGCAAAGTTACTACAGACCGTTTAAATACACTGTACATGTACATAACGTTGTGTTATGCACGTTTGAAACAAGAGAACATTAATTTTAGTTTTGTGACCATTTGTTCGAGCTTAAAGCTAATATTATCTTACAAAGAGAACACGCGTCACAGACATTAAAGTTTACTCTTGCGCTTAAAAACTGCACGCTTTTGTCTTGGTATCGATAAAACATTTGTCTATGAGGGTAACACTTAGGGTGGAATCATTTGCAGCATACGCGCATAGCCGTCGGATTTGCCCGTTGGAATTTTTTACTGTTTTAAAGCTTGAAAATAATAAACAATTCCAACAAACTAATCTGACGGCTATACGCGTATGCTGCAAATGATTCCACCCTTAGACATTGAAAGGTGACAGAAGGTCGCAACAGTTCTCGAAATCAACCAATTTTAATGAAACGAACTTCGTCAATCTAAAAGGGAGGAAACAACTGCAAGAAAATCAGAATATAACAAGGGCTTCTCACCCACCTTAAGAAGATTAGATAATTGAACATTCAGAGGTTCTTTGACTGCATCCTTGAAGACTTCAAGCTTGTAAAGATTCACTAAACACCTTGTAATAAAATAACAAGAAAATTAGTTTAAACCCGGGGTTTAAACACACTTGAAATTAGATTTAGTTTTTAACACACTTGTAAATGTAGCAAGATCGACAATGCCTTATTTGATAATTTTGCAACAAGTTTAATGTTTTTCCGATAATGGAATACTAGCGGCTAAATGAAGCTAGAGACTTGGATACGGTCAGCAAAGTAGTAAATCGTTTACTTACTCCAGCAGGTTTATCAGTCGACTGAGTTTTCCCTTATCTGTGGCAGGGAATACTTCTCGATATTTCTTCATTAATCTCCAACAGTTATCTGTGAACTCCCTCAAAGACTTCACAAGTGAACGTTCCTGTATATGCAAACATGATTTAATATGGGAGCAAGCACCTCAGTGGACACCGGTAATTTTGAGAAATGCAAGAAAAAACTATTTCACAAGCGATGCTTTTGAACAAGAAATTCAACGACAGACTTATTTCGCTCCTAGATTGTTGTCCACTCCCTTTAATTAGAGAATCTCCTGTAACTGAAAGGGAGATGAAGAATTTTGTCAACTGAGAATCTTCTTAATGTCGACATTAGTTTCGGTGTAATTTTAAGAAATAAACAAACATTTTCCCACGACCTTCAAAAGACGACCAAAAACTGCCTGACTATTTCCAAACATTGCTATGTTTCCTTCCAATGACTTACTTAATATTTTCAGCAAGCTGAAATGGTACAGTGAACATGTCCTATGTCTCATTTCGTATTGTGTTGTTTGAAATTGCTGGCTCGGGTGGAGTTATTGTCAAACCACCTGCTTTGGCTGACTCATTCTACACTTGGTGAAATTCTTAGTAAAACAGCGAGTTCCATTGGCTTGTTATACCTCTCTCTGACTGAGTTCTCCTGCCTTCCACCTATGATGAATGTCTAGAAGCATGAGGTTTAAAGAGCTGTATTTCATAGGCTCCAACCAATGATGATGACTGAAAAGGCTCCAGCGTCTGAGAAACAAACCATCAAATACAGCTCAATATGACATCTGTCTCAACTATTTAAACAACAGAGTTCTTCTGTCGAAGGCACTATGTATCGTGTGAAAGGTTGGCCGAGGAAATTTGATGTTCACAACAAATATTACGTTCGAGGGCTTATATGAAGTTTGAACATCAAATGTCCGAGGGAACCTATCACACATAGGGCCTGAGACAGAAGGACTCTATTGTTTTTATTGTAAAACGCTCAATTTTGAGCAAAAATTTTCAAAAACGGGCAGTATGCGCTGATAGGCGTCCGCTGAGGGGACACTATCCCGTCACGTGATCGATTTCGACCAATGGGAGCACGCCAAAATTTAGCGTTGTACTATAAACCTACATAGCCTATGTGAGAACAAACCATCATAATACAGCTCATTATCACTGCGCAAACTACATCAAGTGTGAACAAACCAAAAGATACAACTGCTCAACACAACTGTAAATATGCCTGAACAGGTAATAAAATACAGATCAAAACAACTGTACAAACGTATCATGCATGCATGCTCTCCACCCACTTTTTACTACCACAAGTAAACTACAAGCAGTTCCTCCTTCCATTCAAGGGTAGTCGAGGGACAAGAACAAGCGAGCGCGTGAAGGTTGGCTGCCGGCTGGAAACGTCACGCTTGTGAGGTGACAAACGCGTGTCACGTTTCCACAGCCACCTTTTACACGCTAGTCTATCTCTGAGCAAAAGAAAGGACAGCTCGTACTGTGCAACACAAGAGTTGATTGCTTCGCAGATATTAAGACGGGATGGAGAATGCTGACGGCGCCATTCAAGCAAGCTCAAGCTTAACTCACATGCTGGCCTGCTGGAGGTCTGTCAGTTCATTCTGCAGGGCGTGCTGATGAAGAATGAATTCTGCTTGAGGACAAAGCTGATCGTAACTTCTTTTATTGCCATGTTCCTGAAAAGGTGCAAAATCATATTCGTTATGTAATGGAGTCACAAAAAGGTACGTCCCAACATCACAAAAGTTTAATAAGCTATCACAGCTAATTTTTAAAATCTAGATCTACAGGTACTGATTTTAGACCTTTGCCTTAAAACGACACTCAAAAGACGTCTGACGAAAAACTTCTGGATTTTCGTATTTTCCCGCGAGTTGACACAGCCAAGCGTGTTCAAAATTTTTTTTCAAGTTCTCTTCCCATCTCTTTGGGAACTCTTGCCAAAATTATCACGTTTTCCAAAGGCAATGGACGGAGATGTGTTTAATTTTTATTGCAGACAGTAAAAATCGAACAAACAACTCACATAACTCTGCTCACAGCCATATTTGATGAATTCTCTCAAAAACGCACCATGAATATCGATAGCTGTTGGGTACAGATGTTTTATTTCATCTGGAATGTCTGGTCGCTGTAAGGACGAATAACAAAATTAATTATACATGTACATGTACATGTACAACGTAGCTTTCTCCCATATTCTCTTTACTTAATGCGTGCCATCCTTCCCTTTAGACACCCATTTCCTCATTTTGTATGTCTTATGCAAGGGTTTACACCATGACAATAGAGTGCTTTTGAATCCTCCCAAACAGGTGCCTCTAGATCTCACGAAACTTACATCAGGATGAATAAGCGAAAAGCGGGCACTTAATGTTTGCTTTACACATGTAATTGTGTTAACATAAACTCACCTACATATAAAATGGCCATCCATTCAATCAAAGCGTTACAATTCATCTGTAACAACATATTTATCAAATTGCAAATATACATAATAAATTACCTTTCCAGTTGTGAGAGAGATCTTCAGGTGGCAGTCACCATCTACTCGTGATTTGGACGAGCGTCCTTCAAGTTTGAACCACTGGTCAATGCCACTTGATGGTATATTCTGAAAGAATGCATCAACTGCATAGTGAATGTTCAGAGAAACCAGGGATCAAAACGAACAAGGCAATAACTAAAACTGACAAAGTTATAGCCGATGAAAAGCTCCATACTGTTACCTTGACAGGTATCTCAATGAAACCAAGGAAGTCATCGACAGTGCCATTCTCACCGCCTGTTGATTTTCTCGCAGACTGCATTACATCCTTAAAAAACCTTTTAAATAAAAACCAAAAGCAATATGCAAATCATCTGCTAACTAATGTTTCTAGGATTTTTACAAAGTTATACGCCATTCATTCCCCATGCGTGAATTGGAAAACTGTAAACATTTTTTTGCCAAAGTTTGGAATAATTACAGAGAAAACAGAAGAAAGAGGAATTATTTGCAAAAATCCGTCACATTTCCTGCATTCTGAACTCTCATTTGATGGGTAGCTACGAAAATAAGTATTTTTGACATATCGAAGTCAAATTTAAAACGTTTTCACAGAATTTGGCTTGCCCAGTGAGGCCAAGTAATATGGGCAACATTTTCCTGCAACTTAATAGGAAGAGACAACGTCTACTTTAGACGGCAACATGAAAGTATGATGTATGCTATATGAACGGTCCTAGTGCCAGGCGCGGATTCAGGGAGGTAGATGGTGGCTACCTCCCTCCTCTTTGGGTTGTTCACTAGTTGAAATTATGAAAGGGAAAAAACTATTACTGAGGCGATTTTGACTGCGATTGTTCCGATATCATTCTGTCAGGTCAGCCAACCGCCCTTCAAAAATCCTGGATCTGCCACTGAGTGCAACATTGGGCCGCAACTTGCAACACAACATTTGTTGCACTAAGTCGCTGATATCGGGATTTGTTGTATTTGCCACGAGTAGATTTCAATTTTGGGCGTCCATATGGTGTTCACTGTAATGGCGATTTCGTTATATTGGTGTCCGTTTTCTGAGGATTCCACTTTAGTATTAATTAAGTCACGTTTGGTCTGTAATATTGTCAGATACCCTCTATGGTAAAACTTGTGCAGGAATTTTGCACAAGTAACAGACCATGACAACTGAACAGTTCATGTTTTCACATAGCTGGGATATTTTTAAGCGAAAAGAACACATGAGTACTCTTGATAATAGGTTTTTAGCATATTTGTACTGATGATTTTCCGTGTATAAATAAATAATAAATAAATAAATAAATAAGTAAATAGTCACCTTCGCCACAAAAGTGATTGGAAAGACAACAAGAGAGGGACTAGGGACACAGTGCTCACAGCATTTGAAATCATACGTCAGTCAGGTAACACGTTCAGTGACTACCATACATACCGTCCCACACCAGAGAAGCCCTTGATTTTGGTAATTTTGTTATCTCCTTCCTTGAGTAAGGCTTTGTCATCACAATCCCTTAAACCACATAAAACATGTGTTACACTCTTTTTATTTAAAAAAAAAACATTTTTATAACAACGTTGAGGCTGAGATTTGCTTCCAAATTTAAGAAAATGTATGGGCTAAATTAAGAACATCCTCAGGCTCTGCCAAATTGTACGTGTTCTTATAAAAAAAGAGTGTATAAGTTAAATTAAATTGCAATTGTAATAAGTAATAGTCTAATGGCTATGATACATAAACCTGGGTTTATTAGTAAAATAAGTAAGGTTTAATTCTGAAGAAAGAATTCAAATCTACAAAGTGCACGTGCTTTTACTGTTTTACTGTTCACCTGGGACTTTGGCCTCTCTAGTTTGCCTTTAAGTCAGAGAATTTTCCAGGCAACGCAACATGGCCTGCAGCACTTACCAAATATCAAGGTGAAATTTTTCTTTGTATGAATTGGTAACCTTCCTGTTTGGAAATAAGACACAGTCTGGTTACCAGAATGCATGTGGTATACTTACATGTATCTTTATGGTGTCTAGGAGTTAAAACAAGCAACAACATCAACAACATCAAAAAATGCATGGAAGTTTGCTAGCATCACATTCTCCATGCAGACTTATACTATGGTAGGGTTGCTCTCCAAACTAATTGATACAAACTCCAATACAGTGTATGTCCACGTGATGTATGGTAAGCCATTTGAAAGGTTTAGATGGCTGTGATTCACATACATAGCCCACATACTAATTAAACAATAGAGTTCTTCTGTCAAAGGCACTATTGTGTGATAGGTTGCCCGAGGAAATTTGAAATTCACAACAAATATTAGCCCTCGAACAAATATGAAGTTTGAACATCAAATTTGTGAGAGAGCCTATTGCACATAGGGCCTGAGACAGAAGAACTCTATTGTTTTTATTGTACAACGCTAAATTTTGAGAGAAAATAATATTGCCAAAAACAGCTGATAGTCGCCTGCTGAGGAGAGACACTATCGCGTCACGTGAGCAATTTCGACCAACGGGAGCACGCCAAAATTTAGTGTTGTACTAGAATGGGTGATAGCAATGGGTTTGGAATGTAAACATAACAATGTTGAAAATGTCCGAATCTAAAATAGGTACATCAGATAGCCCCTGGACTACATGTACATTGTATAGCTTACTTTGCAGATCTCAGTGTATAGAATAACTTGTATAGAATAATGTGTATAGAATATGACTTATGTCTAAGACTGCAAATGTGTTACACCAGAGAGTCCAAAAAGTTTCAGGTGTTAGTCAACCACAAATACACATATTATGGGGTTACAATTTAAGCTATAACAGAAAAAAATTCATTGAGATTGACTGCATGGAACATTGCACACAACAATACCAAAGGAGAATTGTGAACACTAATGCGTGGTGGGCATGTGTGCTGAATCGAGGGGGGATTTAACTAAAAATTAAAAGGTAGAAAGGACATTCTGATTCATGTCAATAAAACATGCTGGGTTAGCACGAATATGTTTAGAAAAGTGAGGATGAAGTGGTCATGTTGTGCAGTTGTGTTTTTCTAGACCTGCCAATACTCTTCTCGATCTTGCTGTGAGAAGTGAGGATTTTTAAAAGTGGTCATGTAACGGAAGTTGTCTGTCGAGCCAATCACTGAGCGATGTTCCCCTATAGGCCAAATGTGTCTTGGTTGTCTTTACTTGTAACTTACTTAGTTTGGGACTAAATTAATTAAGCAGAACTGTGACATTAATTATTAACTACATCTCAGATTTTTGCCTGTCAGCATTTGCTTTTTCCTCAAAATATGACTAAAACTACTAAGTCAAGATTCTATCAAAAGTACATGTGACTGTCTGTATAGGGATTCAGGGCTGCAAATAATTTTTCTTTCTTGAAAGGACATATGTCCGACCAAGTTTCCATTTTGTTCGGACAAAACAGAACTGTGGTCGGACGTTTTTTTTTAATTATGATTTTAACTGGAAGTCTTTTTTGAAATAATTTTTTCCCATCATTAGTTACTAATTATTTGGTAAAAAAATTTTTCGTACATAATGTCCGACCAAAGCTAAGATTTCGTTGCACACGGGCCGATTTCAGTCGGACATTGTCCGATGACCAACAGTTATTTGCAGCTCTGAGGATTCAAGTTAAGATCGAGTAAAAGAATTGTGTGGAGAATTAGCAGCAAGAAATCGTCCTTACAATGTGAACGTTTCATTCCAGACTGGACTGAGGGTGTTTTCCTTAACTTGTGTCACATGGATTGAATCTTCACTTAGAACATCCCTGACCGTCCTGGATTTCTTTCTATGTACTTTGGTTTTTTTCCCCTTTTCTTCTTCATGTTCATCTGTCATTAATCCTAACATGCAATAGGGATCACTCAAGCCTGGAAGATAATAAAATAAATTTATCAACAACTTGGCATACGTTCATACTTGTAAGTCTATTAATTTTACATGAACGAAAACGAATATTGCTGAATCTCTCATAAGCAGCAGCCAGAACCACAATAAAGATTTGGATGGTGATAGTTGTTGCTTCTAAACAAGAGATCATCAACACAATAACATTTTTTACCCCTGGCCAAATGGAAATAGAAGTTGACATATTACATTCCAACTTGCATGGACCTTGTCTCTGTTTGGCCCCCAGGGGATTAACTGACCCACTGAAATGTGAAGGGACTGATGCAACTGAAGTCATCAACCAAAAGTACAGAAAAAAAAATCACCATCACCCAGAATGCTATTGTCTCAAATACAAAATTTTGAAACACATGGCAATAATACTAATCTGCATGTTCAGATTACAAGGTCTGAATCTTTTAATTAATGTCTTACCTACAAGAGCTAAAGTAAGGTATGGTGTGTAGTACAAATTATGATTGGTTTGCAAGCTCACAAAGCATACTTGCTGTTGGCCAGTTTCAGGTGATTTTCTTTATTGTCTATCTGAATGAGCAACCTTAATGGTTTGGGTGAGGAAACTTGTAAGTATTTAGGGCAATATTTCTTGCTCATATGAATCCCACCATTTGCATCTTTTGCTTCCAGATTCCTTGCCTCCACAACTAAAATAACAACCAAATGGAAACATCTTTTAATCCACATTTACACAGAGTATTATTTAAGGTTACTTGATGCTACGAATTATCCACTTTAATAAAAAATCACAAATTTAAGTACAAGCGAAGTGCAGTTATATTAATCTGGTCATCAAATACAGGATATCAAATCTGAAAACACAGAGGTTTCCATGGTGTACATTCACAAATTAAATTGAATAAGACCTAATGATAGTATGATGAAATACTAACGAGTGCATACAACATGCGAGCCAGCGAGTCATAGGAGCCAGCCATGCAAGTCAACGTGCGAGCCATGCGAGTCATATAAAATAACTGTCACATCACGACTTGAAAGTTTTTTTTTAATGAAAACTACCAAACTATTCTCTGTAAGGACTCTGTGGGGTCACTCCCGTATTTTGGTCAGTGGATTCTCTACTTGTCTATTATTTATTTATTTATTTATTTATAAAAGTACAAGTGGCGGACAAAATCCTTCATCTCTCTTGAGTTCCTTGTTTAGTTGTTTAATTTATTCGCTCAAATCATAAAATGGAAACCTAACCTCTTCCCTTGACCGACCATCCTTTCCGATATCTTCTGCAATGGTTGTCAGTTTCCTTGTGGCAAACTCTCGCGGTTTTGCCCGCCAAAGAAACCGTCATCTACGCAGGGTATTACATTGAGAGCTGGATGTCGGATTTTTTTAAGCCCTGATGCCAATATACAAATTCTCCTTCCAGTCTCTAAAGGTACAAACAAGTGTATCGATACTCTTCAGACAAATTTAATGCTGACTGGTGGGACTTAAAGGGTTAAAACATCTGTACAATTATTTGTTATTGAGAAATTAGCGTCCCAACATTGCTTTCATGGCAAGGCTGTTTGCATGCCATTAAAGTCAACTTTTATTTTGTTAGAAACTCACTAATTACATAATGAACTTGCGGATCAATTTTCAATTTTGATTAATTTTTTCAATTTTTTCAATACATGCAGTTGGTCACTGAACCGCAATGAACTAGCAAATATATATATCAAGAAGTACAAGTGGTGCTAATCAGGATATTCCAAGGCTAACTCTCTGTTTTGGCATTAAATCTTGGTCAAAATACAATGTCATTTATAATGAATGGACAAAAAAGAATAATAAAGGAATTTTTCAATACAGCACGACTGGGAACTAATATTTGCCTCCCATGACTCGCATGGCTTGCTGGCTCGCAGCTTGTCAAGACCCAATACTAACCCAGCAAGATAATTGCCAAAAGCTCCATAACCGATTTCCATCAGTATGATGTAGCAACTCTGACAATTACCAGTGATTATGAACTGAGCACAAATTATAATTTATGATGTCTTTGATCATGAGTCAGGGGAGTTATGATAGTCACGAAACACTGGCTACATTTATCATGTTTGAAACAAGAAGCTGAATAACCAATGTACAATATGAATAAACTAACTAAAGATTATTCTTCAATGATGGGATTTTAAAAATTGTAATCAACAATGTCGGGAACTTGAAAATCCCACCTTCTACTTTCATCATACATGTTGGAGGCTAGAAAAGAAAAAAAGAAAAAAAAACACTAAATGATATGTAACAAACTCTTCTATCTAATTATGTAGGACAGACGCTCAAGATGACAATTCAATTACGTACTGATGACAGATTTTCAAAGCTATTTGAAACAATAATTCTCCCCAGTAATTTATCTACTCAGACAATGCTTCCATTTACTGTAGCTTAAAAAACATTACTTACACAACTCGATGAACCAATCTAATTTTCAAAATTCGTGAATCGCGTTTATAAGACAGTCGTTATCTGGGGTTCCAGAAAATATCCATACCTCCCCCAACTGATGGTTTTTGAGTCTGAAGCCCCCCACCCCTCCAGAATTTCCAGTTTAGCTTCATACATGTACTTTCCTTTAAAACTTTTGGTGTTTGACACTCCCAACCCCTTGGAATTTCTAATCACCATACATTGAGGTGGGTATGGATATTTTCTGGACCCGCCCTGGGGGGGGGTACTCCCTATAATGGCCTATACGGGGAGGCTCCACCCAAAAGGGGTACCTTTTTCAGGCTTTAGGTATATGAAAAGGTAGGGGTTTCATGAGCTGAAGTATGTGAAAGTGTAGGGAAATCTGTCATTCAGGTATTTAAAAGGGCCTTTAATTAAAATATTTTGAGTAGATGCACCTTATGACTGTATCATTTTAATTTATTAAACGCTACATGAAAATGACAAGAAGACTTCCCTCCAAGGGTTTAGAAAAGGGATGCAGCATTTTTAAGTAGGTATGTGAAAGGTACCATTTGTCAATGAAAGGTATATGAAAGGGGTACCTTTTCTGTCAAAAATGGTATACAAAAGGGTAAGGGGTTGGACCTCGGGGTGGAGCCTCCCTGTATAAAACTTTGTTGACTGCCCCCCCCCCCCTCCGGGTACCCACAAAATTAGCAATTTGGCACCTTACATTATTTTGCAGAGTCTTTTAGCCACTTGTTTACAGTTTTTTATTCCTTGGTTGCACAATAAAATTCTCCATCTGTGTGTACATTTATACAGTTGTTTTTCTTATGGAGTGTGTGGGCACCTTTAACAGTTACAAAAGCCAATACATGTATGCATGTCTATAATAGTACATTGTACAACATAGATCTGAAGGTGATTCTGGGGCAGACCTGTAAGACAGAATGGGTATGACCATGCTGAGAGTAACCACAGAATTTAACTTCTTAGTCTCTTCAAATGCAAGGTGCTAATTAGCATTTTTATATGTAACATAAAGTTCTACATATAACTAGTCATTGACAAGTATAAATTTTGTAAGCATAGTAAAGTATATCTTCACACATGAATATTGTATCAACGATTTGAAAGCCATGAAAAATGTAAATTGTTTTTAAAAAATATCTCTCGATTGGTATGATAACAATGTAAATAATACAATATTACACACTTCTCTTTCTTTAGTCTTTGCATAAAGATTCCTGTGTTTCTCCTCTGATATTTTAAGAGCCTGTAAAGAAATTTACAATGTATAATGCACAAATGGTAAAATGCACAATCTTCCACAAAGAAATTACGAAAAAAACCTTAAACTTAAATATTGTCAGCCCCGGCAAGGTAGTAAAACAACCAAGGGTGAGAGAACTGGCAGGAAAACAAGCCTCTTGGGTCACAATGTAACTGTATATGTCACACTATCAGCTGAGTGACACCAACAGCTCAATGACTGCAATGGCACATAATTATGCACTATACACTGGCTGCGCCAATATCCCATCTTAGTTTGTTCCTTCTTTCTCAATAAACCTGATGTCTATATGTTCCAAACTTAGAAATTTTGAATTTTGTGGGTGTGGCACATCCCTGGAGGTACTAATTCTGACAACTTGCTAGTTTGCAGTCATTATCTCAGGTACCAAGATAATTCTAGACATATAGCGGTGGTCATTTTAAATTTTAACACTCTAAAGCAGTACCAAACCAAAAATTTGACCCCCGGCACTTAAGATGCCCTTCTTGATTTATGGGAAAAGTGTTATTTCTACACACACTCTGATTGGCTGACTGAGAGAATCATGCTTACCTCCTGAGCATAGACAAATAATTCCCCAGGGGAGAGGTCTTCTGTTTTGTTCTGTGCTCCCAATTTGTGAATCACAGTGTACAGCAGCTCACAGTACAATGCCTCACGCTACCATAAAATATAGATATGTGCTTAGAATATAGTGATACAAATATTGACATGCCCATTATATGCAGCTGTATTGAGACAATTTGTTACTAAATACAAACACAAAGATAGAGAAGGTTTGATCTGTTGTCAGCAATGTTGAAACCTGATTCTAACAGTATTGAGGATGCCGCTCAAAGTGAAATTCTAAATGTAGTAGATAAGACCTAGTTTGCCATGAGTCTTTCAGTAGTAGTAAACTTAGCCTGCGAGCAGGCTCACTTGTTTGGGGATTTGCGTGACAATCTTGGCGGGTCGCTGCCAAGATTGTTATTGTTACAACATCCAGCTGGCATCCGGAGGATCATGAGTTTGACTCCCATCAGGGACTCAGAGCTTTTTCTTTGTCCAACATTCCTGACATGCTGAATATTATATCTTCCTTATTTCATGATCTTTCAGCTTCGGTTTAGCATCATTCTTTCTTTATCACACTGATTACCTGTTTGTCAGTTAACATTGCTTCAGCAGCAACAGAGGAGAGCACCTCTGCATCACATCCTTCGTCTTCCTCTGGACTGTTTAGGCTTTCTTCACTGACAACAACCTACAAAAATTACATCTTTTGACCCTTGAACTAATTTATCATTTAAATACTTTTATACTACACCAAGAAATAAGGGAAACACAAAAAAAATTTGATTTGACACCTGAGTTAATAAACTAAAGGTAAACTGGCCACATTAAAGTACAAATTCAAAAACTGATGTTTTGAAGGTTACTTCTTCCTCAGAACAAACCCAGGAGTTGTGGGTTGTATATGTGATTTATTTAAGTGCTTGAAGTCCCAAAGTCCTTGAAGTCCCTGCCCAGTGGTACAAACCAGTATAGCGTACACGGGGTAGCCCCCCCCCCCCCCCAAAAGATCCATGGCAGGAATCCGAACCCTCAAATTTTTGTCGGTACCCTTTGAAGACAAAAACTGAAGGGTTCAAGGCTTTCAAATTTCAGTGGCTCCTGAGCTCCGTCGGAGCTAGGGTTGGGGATAGAAAATGGAATGTTTCCCCACAAGTTAAAATGCAGGGGTTTCAATAAAATTTGAAGCAGGCAGCTGGTTTGAGTGGAGTAGCCGACTGTATCAACGAGGTTTGAAAGAAATCTTCCGTTAATTACTTCAATTTAGGGAAAATAGTAGCCGACTTCTTTGAGCAAATTTGCAGACGCTTTTCGTCTGTCGTCAGCGCTTATTGAAAGCACTGAAAAATATGTCCAAAAAGGCCATCATAAATGTACATAGTGTAAGAGAGAATCGTCGCTGTCACTGTACAGGGTGTATGATTGGTTTTTTGTCAGCTAGCAATCCCATCTCACAACATTAGTCTGTTACTTAACTGGAACAGAAAATTAATGAACAGAAATACTGTCAGTATTTCAGCTTGGTTTTGAGTTTGTTTAACCTTACCTTATTTTGACTCTCAACTTTGTCATTTCGGTTTAATGAATTAAACTTCTCAAAGTAATTTCCATCAAAGTTCTGAGCTCTAATGAATAAAGCCAAGATAAATCATACATTAATCAATGAAGGAAAAGATACTGTACCTGAAAGGTTACAATAATTATCAGCCTTTGATGTCAGTAATCTGTTCAATATACATGTAGCTAAACTGGTTTATTGAATACAATTAGTGTTCAAATCCATGACCACCTAGAGATAGAGGTGTATACACCTGAACCAGACTACAGGCCAATTGTACATGTACATGTAGATGTCCCCTTAGAGCCAGCTAGTCATGCACTTCTTGATCAAATTTAGAGTAATACAAAACATAAGTGCTTTTGGTTCATTGGCAGACTTGTACATTCATGAACTTCTATAGTGATAGGCAATAACAAACTATTTAACATTATTACTACATGGGTACTATTAGTAAACATAAACATAACTAAAGCTTAATAGCTTTTAAAGCTCTTGTAAGCCCGGGGAGGGGGGGGGGGGGCTGCTCAATAAAGTTTTACACGGGGAGGCTCCACCCGGAGGTTCAAACCCTTACCCTAAAAAAAACTAATTTTTTTCAAAATAGTACCCCTTTCATATACCTAGAGCAAAATTGCACCCCTTTCTTATACCTCAAGGATAAGCGAAAACAATAGAATTTCCTATAATCGCCATATTTTCTCCAGGTTTTCAGTCATTCTGATTCAGTTGCGCAGTCATTTCTACCAAAATTTGGCACCCTTTGATACATGTATACTTTGCTTTAGCCACCATTTTTTCTACTTTGCAGCTGATTTTGTGACCCTTTCATATACTTAGATGGCAATTTTCCCTACCCTTTAACATACTGCAAGCTTAAAAAAAGGCACCCCTTTCGGGCGGAGCCTCCCCATCTAGCCCACTATAGGCAGTACTCCGCGGGCTTGCAAGCGATCACCCTCTATAGTTTCATCACGTGGTCACTTAAGAGAGCTCATCCTTGTAAGCGACTAGCTCTGAAATCCTGAGGTGGCCGCTTATGAGAGCTTCAACTGTAGTTCCAAGAAATATACACACTGCCCCCATGGAAGGTCATTTGAAATTTCGAAAGGGGAGGGAAACATTTTAAAAGAAAGTATGAAGATAACCTGGAATTTCCAAAGAGGTGGGAGGTTTAAACTAAATACATTCTGTGGGGCAGGTATATATAATTATGAAGATTTCCTGGAACAACACAAAGACAAGAAAGCCCAGTGGGCATTTTAACCGGCCGTTCTGACCCTCCCCAAGGTTTCACAAATGTTAGCCAGGCCTGTATTTATACGAACCGGCGTGACGAAAAGTGTGATTGTGTGACACAATGTTTTGACTACAGCATTACTGGATGATGTAATGTTTAAACTCTGATGACTCAGCTTATCTTTCTTATCGCTTTTATTTCTGCTGGAAAACGCAACTTCACTCAAACGTTGAATGTCGGTATAAATTTGCCCACAACTGAGAAGGCTTACAAAGGGATGACGAAATATTTACTGTTGTGCCTAGACCGTGAATACAAACAGTGAACATAGCAGTAGAATCAAAATATAACGCTTGATAAACACGAGCTCCAGCAGATCGTCAGAGCCTGGGGCATGTTAAGGCATAACTCATGACGTGATGTTTAAAAAATTATCCGGTTTGCTAACCCGCGGGAATCCCCATGCAAAGTAAACACGTTGACTCGGAACAGCTACGTACCAGACCACGCACTTGATAATAATTTTATTCAGTTATTTTCAAACTTAAAGACTCGTAACAGCTACCTTATTAATTGATCTCCTTATTAATGACTGATTCCTTCGTCTTTATGCAATTCAAATCAACTTCTCACGCCAAATAAACACTCATCTCTCTCCCTTCTCAAGAACTACATGTATGATGTATCGATGCTGCAATCCACTAATTGCATGATCATACTAGTGTCAATCTCTTCTCTTCCTAAGCCACCGTTCCTTACCGTGCTAATAAGCTGCAAAACACAGCTGTCGTTTCTCTCCTCTGCGAAAAACAGGTTACCCAATGAAAAAACTTACAATCCACTTCGGAAACCGTTCCCCCATAAAAGGCCAAGGGAAACTGCCTCTCACGCAGCACAATATTACACCGCTGCTGTACAAAACACAACTTTCAAAGCAAATCACATTCACAGAAGCGTGATATGCTCCTCACATTCACAAATCCTTCCAATCTCACATTTTTACATCCCTCAAAATATCAATCCCCACACCAAAACTCCTGCACTAAAAAATTTTCACCACAACCACTAACTAGACAACACAGCCAATTTCGCATTCAATTCTATTAGTCTTCACGCATCGCGGTAGAAAAAAAGAAAAAGATTTCGTGCAAAGACTAATTGAAACGAGCAAAGATAGTGAAATGTCAGACAATGAGGATGAGCAAGAAAGAAACCCTCCTGGTGTGAATGCGGGCACCGCAGAACAACCGCTCATAAGACAACCACAAATAGTCCAGCCAAGCATTCGACCGGCTGCCAACTTCCAAGTAACTCCACCAGAGAAGTTTTCATTCAAACCTGAAGAGTGGCCGAAGTGGATACAAAGATTTCAAAGGTTTCACAAGGCATCCGGGCTCGATAAACAAAGCAGTGAAAACCAAGTAAACACATTAATTTACACAATGGGCGAACAGGCGGATGATATATTCATCTCATTCGAGTTCACCGCGGAACAGGAAAAGAGTTATGAAGAAGTGAAGGAAAGATTCGAAAATCACTTCATCGTAAAAAGAAATGTCATCTTTGAGCGAGCGAAATTTAACTCAAGAAACCAACGTGGGGGAGAATCGGTGGATAGTTTCATCACAGATTTGTACGGCCTCGCGAGGCACTGCAATTTTGGCGCACTAAAAGAAGAGCTCATTCGAGACCGCATCGTTGTGGATTTACAAAACCACGAACTTTCGAAAAAACTTCAACTTGATCCGAATCTCACCTTGGAAAAAGCTATCAATTTAGCCAGGCAAAGGGAGACGGTAAAACAGCAACAAAACATTCTTGATGGCGGATTCAAGACTACACCAGCGCAGGTTGATGGTATCTCCAAAGGAAAATCACGAAGAAAGAAAGGAAGCTCCAAAGACAATTCCCAAGACAAGTCTAAAGAGAAACCTTCTGAAAACTCCAAAGAAAAAAATCCTTCCGATCAAAAGTGGCAAAGGTGTCTTGGAAATTTTCACCAGAAGAAAGCATGCCCAGCATGCCTCTCTAAGTGTAAGAAGTGCTCCAAAATTGGACATTGGGTGCAGGCTTGTAAAAGTTCGAAACAAGGAAAATTATTTGAAGTTGCTGAAGAAGCAGAATCCTTCTTTCTGGGAGAAATCGTGAATCTTAGTGAAGTCCAAAGCAACCCTACAAAGTCACCATGGATGGCAACTGTTCTTGTGGACAAGAATCCAGTAGACTTCAAGCTTGACAGTGGTGCAGATGTGACTGCAGTCCCTTACAATACCTTCCTTAACCTTGATCTTCAGACGCAGTTACAGCCTACTGATAAAGTACTTCTGGGTCCTTGCAATTACAAGATGAACTGTAAGGGAAAGCTCACAGTTACTCTTACCTACAACCTAAACTCTGTAAAAGAAACCGTTTATCCTGTGGAAAGCTTAGCACGACCACTCCTTGGTAGATCTGCTGCAGTAAAACTAAACCTCATATCAAGGTTGTGTGAACTGACTAGTGATGACTACAAAGCAAAAGTGATGCATGACTTAACCCAAAGCTGTTCACAGGACTTGGAATGATAAAAGAAGAGTACACTATCAAGTTAAAGGGTGAGACAAAACCCTTCGCACTAACAGTTCCGAGAAAAGTCCCCATGCCACTGTATGAAGAAACCAAGAATGAAATTACAAGAGTGATTCAAAAAGCATTCGAAGAAATCAAATCTATTTTGACAGCTGCGCCAGTGCTCGCTCTCTACGATCCCAGCAAAGGGATCAAAATCTCAGCAGATGTGTCTTCATTTGGATTGGGAGGAGTACTGCTACAGAAGCAAGAAGACCAGACTTGGAGACCTGTTATGTTCATATCCAGAGCACTCACCCCTGTGGAATGCAGATATGCGCAAATAGAGAAAGAGGCCTTAGCCCTAACCTGGGCATGTGAGCAGTTCAGCGACTACATAGTGGGGAAGTCTATTATTGCTGAAACAGACCATAAGCCACTAGTTCCTCTTCTCACCACGCGTACCTTGGATGAAGTCCCTCCTAGGGTACAGCAGCTAAGAATGCACCTCATGCGTTTTCACTTTAAAGAGGTGAATCATGTACCCGGAAAGGAAATGTACATCGCAGATGCATTATCAAGAATGCAAGCAGAAAACTCAAACAGAATGGCTACCGTTCCTGAAGAAGAAATGAACATCCTATGTTGACAGCATACTGGACTCTCCACCAGTATCGGATGTGAAGCTGATGGAAATCAAAGAAGCCCAAGATGAAGACCCCATCTGTCGACAGATAAAGAATTACTGCATGGAAGGCTGGCCAGACAAATTTCACCTTAACGATGCACTTCAGCCTTATTGGTCAGAGTCAGAGGAGAGCTCACCGTAGTGTATGGAATACTGCTGAAGTCATCAAGAATTGTAGTGCCATCAGCCATGAAGCTGCAAGTCTTGTACAAGAGACACGAAGGACACCAGGGAATAGTCAAGTGCAGAGAACGTACAAAGACGTCTGTCTAGTGGCCTGGTCTCAGCCGCGAAGTTCACGACATGGTTGAAAATTGCAAAGTTTGTGCCAAGTGCCGACAGCAGTGAGCTGAGCCACTCATGCCAACACCCTTTCCTGAACGTCCTTGGCAGATGATCGGCACTGACCTCTTTGAGCTCGATAACCTGAATTATCTGATAGTAGTGGACTATTTCTCACTCTATATTGAGGTAGTTGCCATGCAAAAGACCACCAAATCCCATGAAGTCATTAGAGCCCTGAAAGCGATCTTTGCAAGGCATGGAATCCCAGAAGAACTAAGAAGTGACAATGGCTCACTCATTTTGCAAAAGAATGGGGTTTCAGGCATACAACGAGTAGCCCCCGTTTCCCACAGTCTAACGGTGAAGTGGAGTGCGCTGTAGAAACCACCAAGTCACTGCTTAAGAAAGAAAAAGATCCAATCAAGGGACTGTGTTGGCATACAGATCTACCCCACTGGCTTGTGGTTATTCACCATCAGAACTACTTATGGGACGGAAACTCAGAAATACCATCCCAACCTTCCACACTGTTCTTAAACCAAGTTGGCCAGATATGGAAAAGCTACGTGAAAGAGAAGCAGAAAGCAAGGAAAAGCAAAGGCTGGATTTCAATCATTGACACAATGCTGCTCCCTTGAAAGCACTCCAACCTGGTATTCCTGTGCACATTAAAGATATGGGAACCACTGGTACAGTAACCAGAGCAGCAGAAACACCTAGATCCTACGTGATTGAGACAGAGGAAGGCACAGTGAGAAGAAACCGATCTCGTGTCAACCCAATCCCTATCAACAAGTCAGTGTCACCCAGTGTTTCAGACAAGTCAATGTCACCTAGTGTTACAAAGCAACAGCCCCAGGACAATGCATTGACGCCTTTGAAACCACTCCCATCACCTTGTCTTTCATCCAGACCGAAGAGACTTGTTAGACCCTCTCTCAAGTTAAAAGAGAGCCATGGACTTGGTTGAACATTGAACTTTAGTTACAGAGACATTTGGACATTTGAACTCATGCTTGAATGCTGTTTTTATTTAGTTTAGTGGACACTGATCACATGGTATCAGATTATAAATTTCACACCAGAGTTGCATGTTGTTTCTCAACTTCAAAAAAGGGAGATGTTGCATTATCGAACTTTGACCCTTCACGTGTCACGCATTCGTAGTTTTGCATTTAGGCATGCGCACTTGTAGCACACTAGAGGATTAAACATGGCTGTTCGTTGAATTGTTGTTGTTGTTTCTTGTCCGTTTTCAATAATCCGAGAGTTGCTTTACTCAGTTGCGCATGCATCATACAGGACAAATACTGAAACCCCATTCTTAACAACCCTTTGCTGTTCATACCTTATATACTGTAAATTACAAGACAAGAACACACAAAGGTAGCATTCAGCAGACTAATATGCGCATGTGTCTTATATAAGACAGTACCGCTCTTGAGTACCCGTACCACAAGCTTTACAGCACTTTGTTCATATGTTAAGCCAACTGACACAAAAAAAAAACGTATCCATTTTAGAAACCGGCGGTTGCCATATGGAGACGGCCGGTTAAAAAATGGTTGTAAGGTTGGGAAAACATAACATCTAATTGTAATACTTCCTCCTTTAAAAAGGGTGATGATTATGTGAGACCTACCACAGCCCAGTATGAACTCACACCTTGGCCTGAATACAAGGCCAGGATCAGTTCCCACATGAACGTTTAATGTTTCTGATTATATGGGACCAGTTCAAAAATTAATCTCAAAAGGATATCTCAGTGTGGTATGACTCAGACAAATTTTCGACGGGCCTTGTAAAATCAGAAACAAAGATTTGTGTGGAAACCAATCTGAATTCAAGCCAGTCGAAGTTTGCACCAGTCTCATACAATCACCACATGTGTTATGTAATCCTAGACAGTAAGTCAGTGTTAACTTATCCAGCTGACATTTCATTGACCTCACTATCCTCAGTTAACAGATCTGATGTTCTATGTACAAGTGTATGTGTACACATTCAATGCTTCTTCCAATAGCTAAACAAATTTTGTTCACACTAAAACAAAAAATGCATAATTTGTAAAATAACCAGGCACCAAGAAACACTTCAGTAATTAATTAGCATTTAATACACAGTGCAATTTGAGTACACGGTATGTGTTATTCTACATGTATGTTTTGCAATGAGATTAAAATGACTGGCGGGCAAATTATCTAATTTCTACGTTTATAAACCCCACAGATATGTGGCTGCATAGTTTTCATAAGAAACAAAAGAAATCAGCGTTTGTATAAAGAAATCCCATCCACCATTCAGACATATCAATTTATAATATTCATAACGAATGCAGTTAATAATGTTCAACTAGGATGCATCTTTACATGTAAAATACTATCCGTTTTAATAACACATGTGAGTATCGAGTAACAAATCTACTAGTTGACACCTGAGCCGAAAGCTAAGAAGTCTACATAATAATTTAATATTCTACACAGGCAAAAATTGAAAACATTATCCGAATTTAATCACCAAATATCACAATATCCGAAATGTTGAACCAGAAAATTTAGAACTAAGCAGCGGAAAATTAAAAAATTCCCACTTTCCACGCCTATAAACAGGTAATAAAATACCGACTACCCAGTATATTTTCCCTTTCACAATTAACATTTATTTTAGTTTTCAAAGGTCGGAAGACCAATCAACTTGTAACAACACGAAATAAGAAATTTACTATGAATAAACACAGTTTGAATCGGGTAAAAACATTTAAGCGCAAGTCGGGTGAAAAACTCTGGTTACATGATCATGACATGATCGATTTCGTAAAATTCGTGGGTGGGTTTAGCACACACAGTCCTATTTCTCCAAGATTTGTGTAATTATCTTACCGTTCAAATGGTGTTTTTCCTTCTAGGTAACAAGCTCGATGCGGGCCCGACAGCTTCTGGCAAAGGCCAAGTTTTCGTGATTTTCGAAGACGCTCTCTTTGTTGGGTTTCGCCTTCGCCACCTTTCGATGACATTTTGACTTACAGCATAAAGCTTATGTATTAGCTCCAAAGAAGCTTTACAGCTCCATAACTTTCAATATTATCCACTCCACAGATCTGATCAATGTAACAAACTCGACGCCTGACTTATTCCTCTTCGCCTAATTTGCAATTGCAATGAAGTGAGGTTGATCTTTTAACCTGTTATTGTTAATTCCAAAAAAGTCGCGTACGCGTTGGATACGACCGATTGACCCAGCTGTGATTTCTCAAAGCGCTATTACAAGCAACCCAATTGACTGTAATGAAATACAATACGGGTAAGCTTATTCCAGATGCTCAAGAGTTCATGGCCTCAAGAATTTGAATTCAAACTTTTCACTCAGTAGCTGGATATCACAGCTGATCGTCACGTGTGGTAGTGTGTTGAACATGAATGCTGGTGCCCTAAACCTCAACTCAACTAAAATCAGTGTCGAAATAAAGACAAATGTTTGAAGCGATCGGTTGTAGATACTTTCAAAGCGCACTGACCTTTGACTGCTGCATATTTCAGGAACGTTTGTGGACCGCGCGCCGTTCACTGCATCTCGCTCCTTTCTCCCGCCTTTTTTGCCAAACTTCCAGCGTGTGGGCATCTTTCACTCAATCGGCAGCTTTTCACGCTAGAATCTCATGGCGATCCATGGCTTTTCACTGAAAAATACAGCATAAAAGGTCAGAGCAATTATGCCAGGGCCCCCTTTCAAAAATCAGCAGAAACGATCCCCAGTGATTTCCGATCAATTCAACTTCACACACTGACACATGTAAATCACATGCGTGACTAACTAGCGTTGTCACGCTGTCACACTAGTATCACATGCCATCATCCCGGGGCCATCATGCCTTTCTCATCATTCGTAGCAACAAGCCCGATCTTTTGTAGACTGGGCCAGTGAAATACTTGATAACATAAACTAGAAACGACTTGATTCCTACTTTTCTCTACTGCTGTAAGTGTCAGTTTGCCGTTTGTATTTTATGGTAGCCTTCAGGCCTGGGTAGCCTTCTTCCAGGTTTAAAGTGGTACTACGATCAAAAAATCACTTTTATTTTTTCTTCGGATTTCGAAACTTTGGTTACTAAACACTTCCCAAGCGAAATTTTAAGCCTTAATTTCGACAAGAAGACTGTTTATTTAAACTGCAATTTTCCGATTTAATAGTCCGCCATTATTACACCAGAAAGGACAGAATGACATCATTCACTCACGAGCTTTAGAATGCAGTGTGTGTGAAAGTGCCTTATTTAGTATGCAGCACGGGAGTTTTGAGCTTTCACACTCTCAAACTCGTGTTTTGCATAATTTGTAAGCCGCGTTCACACACTACATTCTACAGCTCTTGAGTGAATGACGTCATTGTATCCTTTCTGGTGTAATTATGGCGGACCACTAAAACGGAAAATTGCAGTTTAAATTAACGGTCTTCTTCTCAAAATTAAGGGCCTCTTCATATGAGCCCGGTTGACCGGGCTGGCCCGGTTTCCGAGATCTCGCCTCACTCCTATTTCCTTTGTAAAAATTGCGATGTGTTCATATGAGAAGGCGGGCCAGCCCGGTTACCGAGATCTCGGTTTCTACAACCGAGATCTCGGCAACCGGGATGAAAATTTTCCCATATGAACACTCCAGCCCGGTTACCGGGATGAAAATGTTTTTGACAAATTAGCTTCGCTTTCGAAACTGGGCGGCCAAAATAGCATAATTTTGCCGTGTGTGCATTTCCACTTCAAAAGTATTCGAATTAGCTTTATTAGTAAAGTTACAAGAGTCGGCAAAGCTATGATAGTCGCGAACAATACTTGTTAATGTTGCGCCATTTTGGTTTTGTTTCTTGAATTTCATCCCGGTAACCGGGCTGAAATTTCCCATATGAACAGACGACAAAATTCATCCCGGTAACCGAGCCAGCCCGGTTACCGGGATCATATGAAGAGGCCCTAAGGCTTATAATTTCGCTTGGGGAGTGTTTAACAAAGTTCTCTTAAAATTAAAATTAATCTTGAAAAAAGAAGCTGCGCCGTAAATTGTACACAGTCACATTTTTTAATTTTTGCTTAAGTTTACCTTATGTTATTAATTTTGTGCTGGAATTTGCCACAGTAAAATAAAAGTTAAGGCCAATGAAGATCCACTCACCAATCTCTTTTGCGTGTACCTAACAGACTTCTATAACTTGCCTTTTTTTCTTGTTTGTTCCGTGTTGCTTTTTGTTTGTTTGCTTTTTCTTTAACTAATCACCGTTTATATCGGAAAAGTGTACAACATTTAATGGTGGGATTTATGCTAGGCGAATCATTATTCAGAAAAGCAAAATTTACATATAGATACAAACCTAGTTGCAACAACGTTGTCGTACAAAAATAACAAAAGAATACAGAAAAAAGCCAAATAGGAATTAATTAGCCATGCAAATTTAATACATCTGACAATTTGTCAGATTTTAATAAGTCTCAAAGCATTTATGCACTACAGCATAATACTTTAATTTTCTATCAACTAAGTTGATACAAGGTAAATTGGTCACCGAAAAGACTTTTCGAGCTTTAGCCGTTCGTCAGAGCAATTCCCTAGATTTAGTTAGCCTGCCTAATTTATTCATATTTGGCTTTTTTCTTTTCTCTTTTTCCATTTTTCTATGACAACGATATTGCAGTTAGGTGTTTATATTTCTTTTTAGTCAGACTGCAAAAGCTTTTCACCTCTGCTTATCAAGACACTGACTGCTATAATATAAACTCTATGGTGCAAGCTAATTATAGATAATTTCTATTGTACTTTCTAGTAGGACAAATCTGATTTCGATTTGTTTACGTGAACAAATCGTCGTTTGCATCGTCGTGGGATCGTCGTTTCATTCATGGCAATTCCGGGTCACGACACCTCGATTTCGTCGGAAAGGCACAATAAACCTAAAATACTACTGCAAAGCTACAGCCACATCCCTCGCATCTGACCAGTATAATTTTAATTTACAGCATATACGTGGAGCATTTCAGCACTTTATTATGGAAATTGCTTGATATCGGATTCTCATACAAGCAGTTCATTTTGTGCCACTGCGCCTACAGTCACGATCAATGCACTTTTGTATCTCTAAAAGATAAACTTCTTCTGCCATGCTGCAATCATTAACGAACCGGAAGAAAAATGAGTGAAATAGAGGTACGGTACATACGAAGAACTGCCTGCGAGAAAAGCTGGAAAGACATCAAAATGAAATGTTATATTTCTCTTGTGTCGAGTCACAACTTTTTTTGCATAATTCTTCCCATGTTGTGTTTTTTCATATTTGTCCAAATAACAGCCTGGTAACCGAAAGTCCAACTTTTAAATGAAGTTTGTCTCACCTTCACGATTCAATGACGAGCTTTAACGCTTGTGTTTGTTCCAGTCGAGGAAGTCTGTCTTCTAATTATTCAGATGATAAAGTATGAACAAGGAGGCACTCAAACGCGTGTCTGTCACATTCATCACATGACCAATCTCACACTATCCTGTGCTTACCATGAGTGGTTCGAGACAATTTTGCCAGTTTACTTTTAACAGCAGTGTAAACAGGGATTTCATAAGGCTTTTAAAGAAAGTGAAACATTAAAAAGTAGTAAGGCATCTACGAGTAGTTATTTTTAGTATAGATTGCACCAATGGAACGGTATGGAAGTCCAGTTTCTCAAAGGTAATTGTTTGTACGTGTCTATCTCAGGCAGAGCTTGATTCATTTTCAGTTCTAATATTTTGCAGACAATGGTTGAGTATTGTATTAGAATCGCGAAGTACAAAGGTTGTATCCAGTGCCCTGGATTAAACGTCCCAGAAAGCTCATCAAGCCTGGTGCCTAAAAATCCGGTTTCTGGAACACGAAGGGTCGAGGAGAATTACTACTACCCGCTTGATTAAGATGGTAGGATTAATTCCCTAGTGGCTCGTTTGTACACCGGCACCGGGTAGAGAGACAGTGCCTAGACAAGTTATGGTTCTTGGTCTAGATGAGTTTCTTGTCCAAGGAAACAACAAAACATAATGCAGAGACGGCTTAATAGTCGAGCTCTTTCGGCAATTTATTGGGAACATATTAAGAGACAATTTTATTGGAAGATCAAGGGTATTTGCTCTAAGTTTATGTTTTCCGCTTTCTTAAAAGAGATCTTCCCAGTGGTAAAAAAAATCGAATTACCTAAGCACAAAGTACTAACCACACCTCGCCAAGTGGGTCGACATAGCTCAAGCGACCCAAGTGCGTTTAAATTCATCAGGCAAAATTACACCGACCAGCAGCCGGAACCGTAAAGTTTGAAACAAAACAAATAGCAAAAACAAATCTATGACAAGAAGAAAACAGGACAGGTGGAAAACTTTGGCAAACAGTTATGATACCAAAGTGGTGCCCTACCTTATCACGGCCACTTTATTTTGGCCCAAACATATGTTCAGTCATCAAAAAAACTTAATTCAGCCACACCTTTATTACTCGGAGTAAACGAATTCTGCAGTCTCAGAGTGCTGGATATTTTGCGGACCCGGAACAGTTAATACTCGAGGTGAAAATGTTGGGCAGATCTAAGGGGCTCGGTCTTTCCTCCAGATCTCCTTTTTGTCGAGGAAAATGGGGTATAAAGGAGCGCAATTGGTTTTACATTCCTACAAGTTTTTACTCCGGCCAGGTCTGGGTCCGCCACTGATAACTTCTATAACTGCAGCCTAATCCTAACGATACAGTGAATAAAAACAGAAAATATAAAAATATAAAACAACAACAAAAGAATCATAAAATTATTTGCTCGCTGATTTTCCAATTTGAAAACGACATTAAAGAACACATGTCTACGGTAATAACCCTACAGCAAAGAATACGACAGTCGAACTATTCAGATTGCCCTCAGATCGAGCTAACCCCACTTGCACAAGTGCAAAATATTTTTGCTCTTGTCTCAACTTCGTGTGACCAAAAGGCGAAGAAACGCTTCCACAACGTGGAAAACCCATGGAAACTCTTGCTACGCAGGTTAGGTGGTCCCAGTAAGCTTGCAATTTACTCTGTTGAAAGGTAAATAACAAAATAACAAAATTTTTCATGTTTTTCTGCGAAGGGCAGCGAGCATCCAGCTAAAAGGCTGGTTGTCACCAGTTACGTCAACACGATAGCAGGTGGCATCATGAACCGCGCCTTATTAACAAACTATCGTCTGTAGTTTCAAATGTCCCTGAGCATGTTAAATGTGCTTTGTTTTAATTTTCGCATTTTTTAGATCAAAATCAAAAGTTCCTCAGTTTATCAGCAGAAAATAAAAAGTTGACAGTTGAGAATTATACTGTGAATAAATTTATCTAAAATTAAAATACACATGACGCGATTATTGTTTTGTCGACTGACCTTGCCTGTGCATAATATCGCTCAATAGACGTCCCCTGTTTAAAATGACCAGTAGATGCTAATTCACTATCTTATTTTTATCAAATATATGTGGAATGGATCCAGTTCTGTAAAAACTTAACTTAGTTCTATCAAAGGAGTATGGCTTGGTTTTGGAAATACTGATTATCATCGTCTGAACTTGAAGTCATTTTACCGCAATTTGCGTATTCAAAAGGAAGTGTGGAGAAAACCTGCATGGAGACATTATGGTAGATATTAATTTAATACTGATTGTCTTGAACTGTTGAATTTAACATTTTTTGGCCTTGTATCCACCTGCAACATTAGAAAAGAACATAGCCCGAGCTGTTCAGACATGGATAAGCCCTTTCCTCACATCTACTCGGGAGAGTTTCCGTTTCAAGATGAAGAACACACACTCTATGATTACGCATACAGGGTGTTGTGTACGGTCCTGGTTGGTTCAGGAGCAATTTGCGTGGATCTCATTGTCTATTTTGTCTTAGCGCTGATAAAAAGACTCATTCGGAAGCATTTAATAACTGAGGAAATGCGCTTTGTTGTTGACTTACTGTTCGGTTTAATAAATTTAAGTGTCACGGCATGGTTGGCTTATTTGGTGGATGGACGTCTACGAATCTTCTGGATGAAACGGAAATACGGCTTGAATGATTCATTCAGGCGGTTTAATCGATTGACGAAGCCGGAAAAAAGCACGTTTCACTCAAGCGATGGTCAATGAAGTCAGGAGTAATGCTGAAACTGATCGTTTCCACCCTCGCTTTGTTTATTGAAATGGTTATGTTTATGCTAATTGCCTGAATATACTCGAACCGACAACTATATATTAGTGAAGCCGGAACAACCGGGTGTATCAATCGACTTTTTGTTTTCAATTTAACGAAAAAAGAAAACTTAAAACCTTTACGATGAGAACCACCTTTTGTAGAAGAACGAAAAAGATGAGGTGCAAAACCACCGCCGGCCTTTGTCGCGAGAGGATGATTCGGTTCACGCTGAGTGGTTAATTTCTCAAGTGACTTTACCAAACAACGGTGGCTGACCGTGCAACCGCCATGTTTGCGTCAAAATGATATATAAACCTCTTTTTGGGACTAATCAAGTTTAAACAACAGTTTAAAAAATAACGCACGGGTTTCGGGTTACAAGTGAAGAAAAGTATGGATGAATAAAAAACTATTGATTCAATCGTAAGGAATATCCAATAAATGATTTCAATAATATTTGGCATTATCTGCTAATATGTTTCATTATTACAGCTGCAAAAAACTGATTTACGTGAATGTAAAGGAAGGTTTAGCTAAACAAAGCACCCATATTTTTACGATTAACCTCACTGTGACAAAAGCTAACAACATTTTCATGAACAAGGATTTAAAAATAATCAGTTGACCAGTCAGCCTTCAGTGCGTTCAAGTTTGTTGCTATGGAAATAAAAATTGTGGTGATTTCTGTTCCTGTGTGTCATTTCTTTCTCCCGGAAAAAGTTCTTATCTGCACCTTGTCTGTAATATACATACAATATTTTTTAAGTGTTTTCCAAAACACTTTAAACAAGAAATAGCAACTTGTTTAATATTACCTTCATTAAGTTTTATTTCTTCTTAACAAAACCTTGTACATACGTAAAAATACGTCATATTATAATAGTACCAAAAAAAAATGGAAAACGCAAAACCTGTTCAGAAAAAATATGACTAACTCACTGACCACAGCAATAAAGAAAATAAAATTATAAAAATTAAAAAAAAACATACAAACATCGTTAATACGGATAGGTACCAGCAAAAATCAGGAATTTTTTTTTTACCTTGTAGTAAACTTTGCTTCCGCAGAAACGATCGCGTGTGAGGCGCAAACTGGAAAACAATTAATTTGGGGAGAAAAAGTCATCTCATATTAAAATGTTTCCATATCAATCCGTCTTTCGCTTGCACAGGTCGAGCTACCCATAATATCATACTTAGCAGCTCAGCATAATCCTTTCACGGACATTTCTTTTCTCATAAAATCATTGAGCGCGCGAGCAAAGGAACGCGGTTTTCAATTGCAACGCGTGCGAACGCAAGGGGTAGGCAGAGGGTAGGGGAAGGAGAAAATAGAATGTCCGTGGACTTCTTATGAGCATCTGAAATGCCCTATCGGCTAAAACCGATTCACATGTCACCGTGTCAACGGCTCACAACGCACGGGGCTGACATGGGGTTTGGAGGGAGGAGGGTGGAGGACTAATATAAAAGTTCTTCTTTTCAAAGAAGCCCACCGAAGTCACAGAATTGCACCCTCCGCATTCCCCCTGTGCTCCGGACTCTCATCCGCTCGCTTCGCTCGTGCACTTGCGTCACTATCTTTTAAAAAAGAGCAGCCCAACTCTGCAGAACTGTTGAGAGATCACCAGGAGAGGAAGCCATTGTCCTCCCCTACAGAAACTAGGACAATTAAGCTAAGATGAACGTCTCCCAGAGAAATGAACGAAACCTTCAGTCGGGAAGGTAAATTAAAAAACAAAAACAAAAAAAAACAGACAACTGAACGAACGAATGAATGAACGAACAAGACCGCAGCAGATGAAAAATCTAAAACGCAGTCGTTCCCAAACTCCCAAAAAGAGTTGCTATACATCAGGTATGTCTCTCTTACTGTCATCTTCTGTTTCATTATTCTGCGTGTGTGTACTTCTTCTTTTGAAACGAACACGGCGCCATTTTGCCTGCCGCTGTAGCCTGGACACTAGCCTAATAGCGAGCCTTGTGTGTTGCACAGATTTGATGGCGGTCTGCACGTTGCTGAGCCTGTGCGATGCATCATTCTCCGGAAAAAAGTCGTCAACGTCTTCTTCTGGAGGCTTGTAGTACAACACAAATATACGGTACACTTGTAGCATTACAACTAGTGCATTTTTGACGGTGAGAAAGTACAAAGTGTCATGATAGATTTGATAATATGCAATGACAATCAGGCGAATGACCAGAAATGGCCCATCCTGCATTAGCATCGGTATAAGAAGGCTGACAAGCTCAGTATAATCTTTCATCTTGGTGGCAAGATCGTCAAAAGCCTTGGTAAACCTATGCCAGCACCGCGTGCATTTACCGTGAGGAACCTGGGCAGTAGCTTTCTCCTCGTCCGTGCTTGTGACTGATGTCATTTCCGGTTTGATTTCAAGACCGAATTTTGTCTGAATATATCTGACTCGGATCTCCTCACGTTCATTGTCATCTTGACTGCGGTTCTTTTTATACGTGTACAAAGCTGGTGAAGGCGCAACTTGATTTCTCCTTCTGCGAGTATCCTTTTCTTCCTTGACTTTCCTGAGCTGTTCTTCAAGCTGAGCCTTCTCTTTTTCTAATCTTTGCGCAGTTCTTTCCATAGCGTAAATCGTTAAGGGGAACTGAAAGAGACTCATGCTCCAAAACAGAATCACAGCGTTGACAAAGTGATTGTTCTGAAGCATTTTGGGGTTTGTCTTTCTGATGTCGTCTTCTTTGATAATTTCAGTGAACTCCATAATGTCTGCAGCTGTACCAATGTAAATGAGCAGTAACTGGGATAGCTGGTCACGTGTTATGCCTCCTTTTGGGAGGAGCCACCTGCCAATCACCAGGATGAGAACAAGAGCCTGCTCCATTGTGTACAGCAGCCTTTCGTCATTGGTGATTTGTATTCCTTTCAAAAACTAAAAAAAGAAAAGAAAGTAAGCTGCTTAGTCCTCAAAGCAAATTGCACTCATCCGGAAGTTGCATTCATTTTACAGGAAAATAATCTCTTTATGTTACATTCCAACTTGTGCTCGACTATCACGAATTGTTCTCTTTCTACGTATGATATTCCTGGTAGGAGAAGGTCACGAGTTATTAGAAGGTAATTCAGTCGTGGCAATGACGATATGAAGGGTACATGAACATCAACCATCTTATCTAACGACGGCCTGCTCCCCTCTGGCTTCGTCTCGTAAGTCAGTCGCTAGAGCATCAGTGACCAGAGTAAATTTTCTTATATCAGAGATGTACTACCAGTGCTGCGCTGATCAACATACATTCCATCTTGACTTAGCCTACACGGAAGGCACCTAAGGGGATTAGAGGTTCCTACATCATGAAACAACTGAGACTTTGCTGCTCCTCCCTCCCTCCCGTCTGGATGGGATGCTAGTTATCGGAAGGTTACCCCGACCATATTTTTCCGGTTCGCATTTATACAGCTGGGTGCAGGCAGACAATGTGTAGTAACGTTTCTTGACTAAGGAAACAAGGCAATGGCAAAGACAAGGCCTCGAACCACTGACTATCAGATCTGAAGTCCAGCGCACTAACCGCTACATCACTGCCCCTCCCCCTCCCCTTTCAACAAGTGCAAGGGAAGGGAGAAGCACTACACCACCGCGATCCCCAAGTGCAAGGGAAGGAATAAGTATACTTACTTCATAGATCACTTCAGAATCATTCACAGCTCGGAGACAGGCTGAACTTTCATCATTGTTAGATGCAACACAGTCAAGTACTTGTATCTTAGCGATCCAGTCACAAGGAATCATGGTCATCAAGTATAAAAACATGCTTGGGCAGAACCTGAAGTGAACGAATGTTAAACACTACGCCGTTGATCATTTTAGAGTCTACTGAGCTCTCTATTATGCCAATAAGAAGACAATGTGAACTGATGTGAACTATATGTGAAATATCAAATATGTGAACACTGGATAGAAATTTAAATGCACGAAAGACCCTCGCGGTTATATGTAAGCAACTAAAGCAGTTCGAAAAGAAAGCCTGGAAAAATTCTGCATGGCTTGAACGGGACTTGAACCCATAAGCCTGCGGTTACCGGTGCAGTGGTCTATCTACTGATTTATCAAACCAACTGGTCATTATGTCAGTTCTTCCACGGATATATTACGAGCTCACATTATGACCAGCTTCCATTTGGCTCCAAAGCTCAGTCGGTAGAGCACTGCACCGATTTATAATCGGAAGGTCATGGGTTCAAATCCCCTTCAAACCTGTTTTTCGTTTATCAACTGCTTTAGTTGTGTGTTTTACTGTGAGGGTTTATCATGTATTAAAACAAAGGCCACGTGAAGCAACAACGTGCATGTCATGTCTAAGGGGACAACAAGATGGCAGGGCAATTTTCAAATCATTCAAACAAAGCGAAGCCTAAGTAAATCGTCACAAATGTAGGTTTATTGGAAAAATGTTCTAGTTCCAAACGGAAAAGACAGCTGAGTTATGTAGAATGTATATGAGGCAAAAACAGTATAGTTCGTTTCCTTCACTCGTTAAAGTCTCTCCGGCTTTGGCTCGTTTCGCCCAGTGGTGACCTTACATTTGCCATCAGCCCACAAGCGAGGCTACCGTTTAAATGCACATTTAACAGGATCGGCTTAGAAGCAAATGACGTCGGCTGACAAAATGTAAAATGGAAGGAAAGCGGACTTTACGGCCACTTAAAACGATTAAAATATAAGTACTGGAAATGAAAACTAATGTAAAATTGTTTTTACTGAATCTTATCTCATTTCCTCCGTTTTAGACTAAAACGTAAAACATCGTCTAAGTTTTAATGAAACCATGAACAGAAAGGAAAAACATCGCTGTTTTCAAGGATGACGTTTTTACAAACAATCGTCAATACAAATTAAGAACGCACATGCACAGCAAGACCGTCCAAGATGGTTTTCTTGTTTTTCCCCTGGCTTGTTGGATTTATATATGTGGATGAAGTTTCTGTGCATGTACAAATTTCCTTATCCAATACAACTACTCTTTGCGCTTCCGATTAATTCTTGCCTTGGGTATATTAAAAGTACAATAAAGAAAAGCGCGAACAAAAATATTAAATTTCCTTTGTGTTCTGCTATCGTATGCTCTTGACTAAACATAGTTTTAGTTTGGCTGATTTGGCAAATCTTTCATTCACGGATGCAAGCTTTCGCGCGAAGTTCACGTTCTCTCGGGAAGACTTCTATACAGACAGTGATGAAAACTGGAAAAATTTTTGTAAAAAGAAAGTGTTTCTTAGGATTTTGGTAATTAGGATGTAGTGGCTGATAACACGGAATATAATAAACGAGCAGCAAGTAAGACTCAATTCCCATGTTTTCTGAATTTTCTTTAATGTACTTTAGACGAGATAAAAAGGATACAAATCATCATCTCGACTGCAACATTATATTTTTAATAGGAAGTTGAAATAATGTATTCTGTTGAGAGTATTTCTTTCGAAATGGGCGCGATTCACTTTGCTTCATAATGCGGGAGTTATTGATTCAAGGTGGCTGCAGGAGCACCTGTTTTGGAGCGAGTTTTTATTAAAAAAGTGACGTTTTTGTCGGCCACTTTAGAGAGGAAGTATTTGCATAAAACAATGCAAATTTGAAAGAAGGTTATAAACTTGCAGCGGCTTTTTCGCATTTGGCTTTCAAAATGCAATTAAGGGTTATCTCAGTAAACATGTTGAAAATTTGGGGCGACAATACACTTTACTGAGTGGCATTGCGCCGCCGCACGCATACTAAACAATTATCTCTCTTCAACTTTACTTTTCTGTTATCATGACCCGTCGATTTTACTTGCTTTAACTGAATATGAAACCTGCTTCATCCATCTTACTCATGTATGATTGATAGTGACTGGTGACAAAATACAAAGAAATTTAAAAAAATGCATGAAACATGAAATATTTTAAGCATTTCCCTACGGCCACTCACGATTATGTTGACAACATATTAGGCTTTCAACTGAGATAAATACATTTCTTCAACAAGTGAGGAGAATACTTTACATTTGAAATACAACAAAGAAAAAAATAATGACTAACACCAATAAAACGATGCAAGCGCATGTGTTCATAGAGACATTGCGTTGCCATGCCCCAAACAAAAATGAATACAATTAAACAAAAGAGGGATAAGCGCCTTTTAGGATGTGTTGATATAAGACTCTTGTCGGTGAAAGAGATCGAGACAAGTTCGAATAAAAACTTCAAGTTGTCTGCAAACTTCCTGTAAACTTAATATCCTGTGGAGAATTTTGTATTTGAATCTCAAATGTTGCATTCACAGCGGGCAAGCCTGATATATCCTGATAACACCGTTAGTAACCCTAGATTCCGCTCAAAAAAATCCTTCTTTGATTTCTAAATGAAAAGCAAACGAAACGCAGTATGTTTGTGTAAGAAGTAAGAGAAGTTTCACATGTCACTTTTAATGAACCTACAAATTTTTCATTCCGTTTCAGTTCTTTCGCTAGTGCTACTGCAAGGAAACTTTTCACTGTTTTATTATCGTGGCTATATTCCGAGTATATTCAGTATTAAACACGCCGGGACCACAATTAGGAATACCCATTTAAAGAAAACAGTTTGTTTAAAATATCTCTTAATCGCGAAGTGTTCTCAAAATTTCATCGCTTTACATTCTTTTCTTTTGTCAATTGTTGAAGTTATTATCAGACAAGCCATCTCAACAAGTTATCCTACACTAGAGACACTAGTTAATACATGGCGAGGGTTCCGAATCAATATACCGCGGGAACAAGTTTTGCTCCAATGTACTGCTCCCTCGCACTTACCAGCTATACTCGTGTCCCTTGCGAAATCCAACCGTAATAACTGTTTCCACAAGAAGGGCCACAAGAAGCAGCAGAAATAGAAAGTAGCTTTCGTCTTGCTTTAAGGTCACCAACCAGTAAACCATCACAATTGCATGTAGACAGAACAGCAGGCGTGTAAACAAGGCCGCTATGTAAGTGAAAATTCTCTCCATGGCAAGAGATCAGGTTCACCAACTAGTACGTCCAATTTGCGGAGAGTGCGCTTGATTCAGTAAGCTAGATTAGTTTCTGAGCTAGGCACCGTTGCTTTATAAGTCCGGATCCCTTTGCTGGTACTGTTTCTTGGCTACCAAAGACTTCGGCTTGCAGTCCAGTTTGCTGTCACTACAGGGGTCCTTAATAACGCGTGCGACTGAAAAGGATAATAGTCAGCTATTAATAGATTAATGTCAAAGCGCATTAGGAGAATCTAGATTTCATCTGGTCGGAACGTCTAAGCCCTTTAATTCTAATTATGCCTTCGAAGACACTGTCAGAGTTTTTTGTGCGGTGAATTTTCATTTTGCCTAAGGCTGAAATTCATTCAAAAGGTACTAGAGCTATCTACAGAAAAGACAGGAAAAATCGCTCTAAAAAAACGAATATCGATATGAAAAACTATACAAAAGCCAGCAATAGTAATTGCTGTAATTTAAATTCAGTGCCGAGTTGCAAAAGTTAGCTTACGTCTTCAGTGCGTGTTAATTAAACAGCAACATCTGCAACAATTCCCTTGTAAACAGAAAGTGAAACCCGTAAACACTGCAGAAAATTTCTCACAGTTTCGCACATTACAGACATGCATATACTATCTCTATACTCAGTATGTACATTATTCCGGAAAGCGAAATCACACTATCGATTGAATCATGTTTATCTGAAAAATCTAGAAATAAGTACAATCTTCAATAGCTCAAAAATATCCTTTTCAAAACAATTCCTCATTCTTCCTGTAATTAATTAATGTACTCGTGTACTCAGTGCCTTATTTTCTTTCCTGAAAGTGCACTTTTTTCGCAAAGTTAAACAAAACTTCGTATACTTGTCAATTTTGAGTTCTCCGGTAATAGCTCAACAATAGCTTGAAAGGGTTTTGGGTATATCCGTCAATGTGATTAATAGAAAATAAAAGAACTGGCAAACAGCCTGAAGCAATTTTACGTTTAGTCAAAGCTCTAAAAGCAGAGGCTAATATCTTTGTATTACACACGTAAACACCAACGACGCGACCTAACATATGCCGGCGAGTAGCAAACACAGAAAGCCTTCAGTGATGTCTTTCAGGGACACACAACACATAACTCTACGGAACGCGTACTCTTCGGCGCGTTTCCATGCTGCAGGCGATTTTTGCGCGCACTCGCTTGTTGTTCTCACTCGATCATCCCTTAGCAGAAAGATGTAGACAAAAGCAGTATTAGTCGCGGGAACGCAAAGATTCAGGAGCAGTGCAGTCGAAGGAAGGAGCAGTTCTTCTTCGTCTCCGCTGCTGAAACTTCCAATCGCGAGAGCATTGTCAACTACACAAAGGGTATCATGATTGTAGTCATCCATAGCCTGCGTGGAAAGCGTTTCCGCAGGGTTTTCCACGTTTGAAGCATTTTCTGCCTTTTGGCCGCGCGCAAATTGGGACGAGGGGCGGGGGGAGAATGGGGAGGGGTGAGCCCTAATTCAGTTGCGCGGCCAGAAAGCGAAAAATGCTTCAAACGTTACGCAAAAGCCTAAAGAACGCTCACCAGCTACGCAAGCCAAGTCATATACTTTACCTTGGTGTCGGATGCAACTATCCTTCATTGTGGGTGTGGCTGAAATGTCCATAGATAAGTTATCTATGGACATTTCAGCCACACACGCAAAACGTGATTCTAGTATCTTGGGTCCCTTCCCCTCTCGGGCTGATAGCAAACTGACTGAACTGAAACTGACTGAACCGAGAGCTAGTTGACAGCAGCCTAAAGCTACAGTGCAACTTCACGGCCTTTTTTGGTGACTGTTCTACCACACTCTTTCAAATTTAGCAGCTTTTTTTCTGTCGCTACTTTCGGGGATACGTTGCTTATGGGTGAAGAAACAACCAACCGACAAATCATTCTTTAACCACCCCAGAGGAAAAGAGTCCAGAAGTAGGGAAGCAGCCATGAACTTTTTACACGGCAAACAAGCAAGCAAGGGATACGAAACTGTATTTTCACTTGCTTTATTAATAATATAATGTAAGTTACAAAAGTTTGGTCATTTTAGTATTCGAACGTTCAGTTTTCTCCGAAATTTGACGTCCGAGTGTGTTGGAAGTTGAACTATTCACTCTTCTTTTGGATTAATTACATCAGCTAAATCATACAGAGACGGGTCGTTATCGAGATTAATAGTCATCTTTTAAGCTGACTATCAATCTCGTAAAAGTCTATTAAAAGACGTCAATCGTTAGCCTCCCCCCCCCCCAAGAAAAAAAATTCAGTCTGAACTGTGAACAGAAGTTCTGACAGTCAGCTGTTGTTTTAACCCGGCGGGGCGGGGGGGGGGGGGGGGCTCAAGTGATGACCACGGCTAGCAACATTTGTACCTTTTAGGGTGGAAGCCGGGGAAAATTTGTATTTAACAGGTTACTCTCTCAAGAAACTGTGGCGCTGTGTTGGTGGAGAAGTGAAGCGCAAAAATTTTGATTTATCAACTGATAAGATAAGTGGAACCCGGAAAGACTTTTTTGAAAGCTGACGTTTCGAGCGCTAGCCCTTTTTCAGAGCGAATCTATAAGTTGGTACCTAGCTCAGGCAGTGATTCCTTTCAAATTCTTCAATTAGCTTCCCTGTCTGTTTATATGGGAGTCTCTCCCCTGGAGTACAGACGAGACACAAATACTCCCACATTGTACATACTATGCAAAATCGTTGAGAGGCTGCGATTTTTCCCGTTGTTCCTTACAATGTGAAACAAGAGTTTTTTTGACACAGACTCCCCAGAACAATACATATTGCGCCACTGTTTGTCTTGTTTGAAACAGACACAAATTCCATCCCATCTCCCAGCCGACATCTGTGACCACGGCCTTTTTTTTTCATTATTCCTTTACAGAATGATAGGCTGACACAAACTGAGGGCAGGTTTAACAACATCCATGACTTGCGAAGTCTGTCAATTGTTGCGACATAAACCGCCTCCACGGGTTCTACACTTGTTACTGTTCATCACTCATCTGAATAAGCTGTCTCGCAAGCCCTTTGTTGGTGAGTTCCAAGGGCGACATTTTCTCCTAAAGGGACACAAAAGCGATTGTTACCTAGGGCGGTGTTCATTCTTACTTACTTTACACCCAGAATGAAATAATAAGCATAGTTTTCAGGGCTCGAGACTAACTTTTCAGCTTAGTAGCCTAGTGGCTAGTAAGAGGTTTGATTTCACTAGCCAAAATTAATTTTCACCAGCCAGACTTTTTTGCATAATCTCATACTGTGTTCAATATGTCTAATATTTAGCCGAGTTAAGTACTGCAAACATCTCGAGAGTGAAGAACTTGAATGTTGACCAGTCTTTCTAACTGTTAAAGATCCTCACACGCAGAATACAAAGTACTAGGTGCCTTCAGGGCAAATTCCCAGGCACGATGTAGTTCGCGCCTCCCATTTCCGTTCTGTCAGATCATGACGAATATCTCAAATACAAAATTTTGGATTTATCAACTGAGTTGATAAGGTAGATTGGCCACCGTAAAAGAGATTGAAAGCTGACGTTTCGAGCGTTAGCCCTTCGTCAGAGCGAATCAAGGAATTTTGGGTTGCACTTTGTTTATATGGGGAGTGCTGGAGCTACGCTATTGGTGGGAACATGGTAACGTGAAAAACAAGAATAAATTAGTTGAATGAAAAGCGTTCGTTGATACCGTGGGGATTAAGTGTCCCGATTTGAAAAATGAATTTTTGTTCTAGGTTTTTACGGCTTTCCGTGTTACCCTGGTGTAGCGAAAGGCCGCAGATCCTCATGTGTTGGCTAGAATGATTAGGGAGATTGAAATGTCGGACGACTAGGCGACCGTTTCCGTGAAAACCTACGAGACGTTGAAATGACAAGGATGCATCCAAACCAGTCGTCCGACATACATAAGCGTATGTAAGTGCGGAGAAACATTGAGCAGAAAAAACTAATAAGGTTCGAACTTACTAAGGAACGGAGAAACGATGAGAAGTCAGATCAAACACGATGGTTGCAAATGCACTACAGTACTCTAGGCGGAAACACTGCCCACATACCAAGATACAGAGACTAATAAAAAACGCAACTACTAACTTACGGAGAAACGTTTTTAGACTAATTCTCATTCTAACTAATTCCGTAAGAACGTGTGTGACGTACGCAAGGACGCCAAACGGACAAACGGAACTATTACAGCGGGACAATAAATTACGGAGAAACGTAAATGAGACAACTAAAATCGCACTAACGTACGGAAAAACGTTGAGAAGATAAGATTAATATCGTATGAATGTACTAACGTACAGAGAAACGCTAAACAGTGTCGATTTATCGTACGAATGTACTAACACACTGAAAACCTTAGGAAGACCAGAACAATGTAGTGTGAATGTGCTAACGTACGAAGAAACGTTGAGAAGGCTAGACTAATAAATCGACGAACCTACTTGTGACGGAGAAAATGTTGTGAAGACGTTATGTAAAGAGAAACGCTGAGAAGAGAAACTATTGTACGAACATAGCAATTAATGGTAAAAAGTTGATAAGAGAAGACTAAAGAATTGTGTGAACGTATTAACGTATGGACAAATATCATTATGAATGCACTAATGGACCTTTTAAGGAAATGTATGATGAAACGTTCTGAAGACGGCTAATTTCGTTCGAACGTAGTAATGACGGAGAAAACGTTGCCAACTGAGACAAAAATTAGTAGGGAAAAACGCTGAGAGGACAAAACAAGTACCATACGAACATTATGATATCCTTTTACGGAATAAGTTTCAGTTTCTCCTCACTCCATTTGCTTTGGGATCCGATAATCAGAAGCAATATTTAGTTTGGTTTCCATCCGGTGCTTTAGAGCTTTGAAATTTTCACTAGCCAAAATGGCTAGAGAAAGCGCAAAACCTACTAGCCAAAATGGAATTTCTACTAGTCTGTGACTAGTTGGCTACCGTTAGTCTCGAGCCCTGTGACTTTTTAATTGATCTTTGTTTGTATTTTTTAGTTGTTGATTGATTGATTGATTGATTGATTAATTGATTGATTGACTAACTGACTGACTGACTGACTGACTGACTGACTGCAGCTGACTGACTGACTGACTGATTGATTGATTGATTGATTGATTGATTGATTGATTGATTGATTGATTGATTGATTGATTGATTGATTGATTGATTGATTGATTGATTGAAATATGGGCTTCAACAAGGGTTCTCCTCTGTTTCCTTGGCGTGCAGGCAGACCAAACGAAGTTGCAATTCATTGCAAGTTTAGAAATGCCAACATGTGTACACACGCTTACGACGGGTGATCAAACAGACTTGCAAGAAAACGCTAATTGCAAAACAGTCAGTTCAATGCAACCCTGCCGGCCAAACCAAAGAAGACAATATTAAGAAGAACTTGGGTCGCAATGCATTAGTTTGCCTAGGGATGAAAAGTTTACGCCAGTCTGCGCGCGAATTTGATCTTGATCAATGAAAACGCAAGTCATTGCAGTTTATCAAAAGTACAAGCACACGTCCAAGACAAACAGAGTCACAAGCTTACTGAAGTTACCTGCTGCTTTGTTTGGCCAGTTCTGACCTTTGAGAATAATAGATTATTTGCCTTATTCTTAAGTCCTGGATTATTAATTTCATGTTTTATCATGTGTGCGTATTTGTACTTAATTCCTACATGCGAGGCTCACCTTATTTCGTAGGTGCAGGTTAGCACCATTTTCCACCAGTATCATAGCAATTTCCGCTCGCTCTTCCTGGCAAGCCATGTGGCTGTAACCCGAAAACGGAGATGAAAACGTTAAAAACTCAAAGCAAAAAAGTTAGAGACAAGCTAACATGTAGGCTGCCTTCTTGTGTACTGTGCCAGGTTAGACCCTATCAACACAGTGTTATCGTCTGAGAAAGATCCAGTATCACAGAAGTAAAGTTTCTACACGATGTGTATCATGCAGACATCAGCGTGACAAAGACATTTTAGCGGGTCGTAACTGAAGTTACAAGACTTTCTCCAGGCCCAATCAGGGCGGCTAATAATCCACAATACATTGTTCCCAATCAGCCAACCAGAAGTTCTGTCCTGATTTCTAACCATATTAATTACCGACTACATTCCTGGCCAGGAGTTGTCGACCAGTTGTCGGTACACTGCACTCAAAGAGATTCATCAAACGTCGCGTATCATGACTATCTTCCATCAAAAGACGAAAAAAGATTCACACGGTTTGTAAACTTAACTCAACGGAAATAAGTCAAAAATTTTGACTAACTGTAAAAGCTCACTAGGTAATTGCATTGATTACACACACCAAATGGTATCACACCAAGTACTCCAGTCAGCAGCATGCGTCAATGGCCAAAATTAATAGGAAACACCTTATTAACCAATCAGAGTACTGTGCTTTCCTTAAGGAGGCTCGCAACAGTTTTTTTTGGCCTTGGAGTGTATCTTTTGAAGTCAAAATTTTGCATAGAAGATAAACTTCGATTTCCTTGATACTACACCACCTTTTCAAAATATGATCAAAGACTATTTTTTCACTGGTTTCCTAGCAACAGCTGTCAACATAGCAACGGTAATGGACAACCCCTCATTTTATATAATGTCGAATATCTCGAAAACTAGTTAGACACTTTATGACGAAACTTGAACTATTTGAACTACTCAACCAACACAACTTGTATGCGAAATTAGGGAAAAATCTGTTAGAGCGTTTTCTCGTAAATCATGATTCATTTTTTACGGGCTGATTTTGGTCATTCCTGCAATTTTCTCCAATATTTCAAGAAAGATAAAACTTAACACTTTCTCTTTTCAGTTGAAGGATCTTTTATGATATCAAAACATTCTTAATGTACATTGAGCTTCCTAGGTGGCTGCGATTTTAAGATATTTATATTTAAAAACTGCTAAAATGCAGCGCAAATCAGCCAAAAAGTCCGTAATTTGCATAAATAGAAATACTTCTAAACTGCCCTTACAGAATTTTTTCTTAATTTGATTGACGTTAGAATAATAATTCTTTTTTATGTTCCAGTAAGTTTTAGGCTGAATAAACATTTCTGTTATTAGACAAGAAGGCTGAATCTTGGTCAAGTTTCAGTCGTTATTAACTTTCAACGAGCAACAGTTTTAGTTCGTTTTTCCTGGTCTATTTCTCGGTTATTCACGTGCAATGAATATTTAAACACGTGCTCTCGTGCGTTTATAATTCCTTCTCATAATTAAAAAAAACTATATATTCCTCTTCTGAGCTTGTCTCTCGTCATTTTTCGGCCGCAGTGTAATGCCATCGTGGGCGTTAACATGTAGGCAATCCGTAATTAAAAAGCTAAAACGTCAGTCAGTATTTAAAGAATAATGGCAAAGAGTCTCCAGGAAGAAGCTCAGAAGACGAAAATTTTTTATTATTATGAGAAGGAATTATAAATGCACGAGAAGACACAAGCGCAGCGTGTATAAATATTCATTGCACGTGAATAACCGTGAAATAGACCAGGAAAAGCAAAACAAAACTGTTGCTCGTTGAAAGTTAATAACGACTGAAACCTGACCGAGATTCAGCCTTCTTATCTAATAAACGAAATGTTTATTCGGCCTAAAACTTGCTGGAACATCAAAAAGAATTATTATTCTAACGTCAATCAATTTAAGAGAAAAATCTGTAAGGGCAGTTTAGAAATATTCCTTTTTATGCAAATTACGGACTTTTTGGCTGATTTGCGCTGCATTTTAGCAGTTTTTAAATATAAGTACACCTGTATCTTAAAATCGCAGCCACCTAGGAAGCTCAATGTACATTAAGAATGTTTTGACATCATAAAAGATCCTTCAACTGAAAAGGGAAAGTGTTAAGTTTTATCTTTCTTGAAATATTGGAGAAAATTGCAGGAATGACCAAAATCAGCCCGTAAAAAATGAATCATGATTTACGTGACAACGCTCTTACAGATTTTCCCCTAATTTCGCATACAAGTTGTGTAGGTTGAGTAGTTCAAATAGTTCAAGTTTCGTCATAAAGTGTCTGACTAGTTTTCGAGATATTCGACATTATATAAAATGAGGGGTTGTCCATTACCGTTGTTATGGTGACAGCTGTTGCTAGGAAACAGTGAGAGAATAAAATGAAAAGGTGGTGTAGTATCAAGCAAATCGAAGTTTTTCTTCTATGCGAAATTTTGATTTCAAAAGATACACTCCAAGGCCAAAAAAAACTGTTGTGAGCCTCCTTAACTCATGTAATAAAATAACACAAGAAAGTAACTCACAGTGCTGTATTGCCTTCAGCATCCTGTATATCACAGTTGGCACTATGCTTTAAAAGCAGCTTCACCATTTTGGAATGACCCCTGTGTAAGTAAAAAACCAAATCTCATAGTCCCCCAAAACAAAGGGTGTAAAATATTATGGAATTCTTTCAGAACAAGTCAAAACGAATACAAAATAATGTGTTAGGATCTCTGTTACTGTTTTACTTTGGCATCAGGACTTGTCAATCGAGCTATCATACTTTTGGGGGGGGGGGGGCTCAAGGGGGTACTCAATACAGTTTTATATGGGGAGGCCCCACCCCAAGGCTCAAACCCTTACCTTTAATATACTAATTTTTAGCAAAATGGTACCACTTTCATACACCTAAAGCAAAACTTGCAGCCCTTTCTTATACTCTCATACAATGTACCTCTAGGATAAGCAAAAACAGTAGAATTTCCTGTGACTACCACATGTTTTCCTGGGTTTCCTTCATTCTGGTTCAGTTGCTCAAAGACTCCAACCATGTTTTAAATTCATGTGTTTAGCATTGTTATTTTTGCCACAATTTGTCACAATTTCATATACTTAGCTTTAGCTGCCATCTCCTTCACTTTGCAGTGGATTTTGTGACCCTTTCATATGTTAAAATTATTTTCCCTACCCTTTAGTATACTGCAAGCTTGAAAAAGGCACCCCTTTTGGGCGGAGCCTACCCATATAGCCCAGTACAGGGAGTACCCTCCTGGGCATATTTCCTATTAAACAAAATTCATTCACTTTGCATGCATGAGATTTTCAATCTCAATATCCTATTTTAAAATAATCAATGAACTACTGTAGTGTGCCCAGCCTGAAATCACATCGACCAACCCTGTTAATAGGACCAACTGATGTTCAAGCATTCCCAGAAAGTGGCTATTAAAACTATAAATTTTCCAACATGCAACATACACGAGTAGATTATTTCATTCAGATAATATTGCTGTGATTATTGTATTCACTATAAATGTTGTCACCAATCATAGTTGTCAAACTGGTTTACTCTGAGAAGGACCCCTTAATAGTTTGTAAAAATATTTAGGTGGATGCATTAGGAGACTTGACATAATTAATTTCACAAGTCTGTCACACTGCCATACTTGGATAGATGTGTAGTAACTTTCCTGGGGTTAAAAAAATGGTTTACATTAGGGTGTATATACAGTATGTGTGTTAACTTACCTAGATGCAGCACGATGCAGTGGAGTGGCAGCACTCGTTTTGTCCTGTACATTAACATGTGCCCCATTATGAAGGAGATCCTCTGCAATCTAACAACATCAACAATGACTACAATTGCCACATTATTTTTTCTCAAATCATGTCCTTTATCACTACAAATCTATTACACTGTATACAGCATTACCTTTTTACCTTTAGGTGATTTCCTTGAAATAAAAGTTGACATATGATTTTTTTTAAAACTACATGTGTTCTCATTGTTCCCTAACATGTAATGTTTTAAAATTTGTAACAAGAAGAATAGGTTGCCATGGCCTTGAGAGAGATAAATGATCAACTCAACTTGTCAACAATACTTGTTTAAAATATCACCTATTTAAAAATGTGTGCTTATATCTGACCAGTTCTTGCTATAGCACGAAGAACAGGGAAAAGGCAAATTTAAAACTACACGATGTACATGTATGTCTATGAACAGATTACCGGGTATGCTTCAGACTGAGTTGCACAGAAGCAAACAGTGTTAACTGAAAACATTTCTCAATGTTTATGCATCCAAGATGCAAACACATTTTATTAATTTACATTTGAAGGCCATCTTCACAAGCTATGAAATTTTGTTACTCTTAGTTATGAATTATAATAAGTGTGTACCTGATATCTGTTTCTTGATGCTGCATAATGCAGAGGTGTTTGCCCACCTTCATTTGTGCTATTTACATCAGCTCCATGGCCAATCAACGTGGATACAATTGAATCTCTCCCAGCAGATGCAGCAATCATCAAAGGAGTCCATTGTGACTGCCAAATGAAAATTGCTGATCAATAAGTTGGAGGGTTTGGACAGAATATAAGACTTTAAATATTACTTCTGTCCAATATTATTTTTCTGTTTTTTTCCCTTGTATTTTGATGACTTGTGTTACAATATATCATATAACAGCTTATATTCTCTGAGACTTCTCTTAATGTGTTGGCTGAAAGAAACTGAAAAATCAACACATTCTATAACTAACACATCCAACATAATATTGTAGTTTTATCAACAGGCTTTTCACAAATAAAATATTTCCTCAAGTTACACTGTCAAAGTTATCCTTCTGTGATGAGAAAATTAGCTGAAACGTATAGAAGCCACCCCTTTAAGTTATTTTTTCATTTAAAAAAATTAATTATAAATGGAGGGATGCTTTTGAGAATTCCAGTTAAATGATTAGCAGCCATTATTTATTACACTTACTTTTTGCCGTACAGGGTAGGGTGACAGCATAGTCACAGAGACAACTTTTACTAACCACAACAAAGTGATTTATGATGTACTTTATTGCGGACATATTTGAGCCTGCAGATAGGCAAGACATGTGTAACATTCGCACTTAGTTGAATGGCCTCGCTCACCATGAGTCCCCCATCATAGCTCAGTGGTTAGAGCAACCAACCATCACCTGGAAGGTCACACCTACAGGTTTGACTCCCAGTGGGAGGACTCAGAATTTTTTTTGAGTAAATTGTGACTTGAGAATGCAATTTCATTTATTTTCAACAAGGTGATATACCCAGTGTGAAAAATTTGTTATACCCCTGGGTATCAGGAGATGCTGTGAGTGTTATTAAGGGGTTTGTTCAATAAAACACTTTGAGTATAACCCAGTCGTCCACTGGTGATAGCAGCTGTTTGAGGGAGCATACATTTAAATGTAACAGGGCTGTAACTGTCAACTGGTACTAGGGACCTGGGATTTTCCCCAGCTACTGCAATTTTGAGCCTTGGCTATTCTGCGGTGATCAAACAGGTCTTGCATTGCTACCTGTACTAAGTCAAAGTCTTTTTTTCCTCCAGATACTTTTCACATTTTTCCAGCTAATTGAAAAGATTAGTGGCAGCCCTGATGCAGTATCCTGCATGAACAGAAAAAGAATTAGAACTTACATCATCCTTGCTATCAAATGGTACTCCAAGATCAAGTAAAAACTTAACAATCTCAGTGTGTCCGCCAGAAGCTGCCCAGTGCATTGGAGTCCGTTCATTCTGCCAAAAAAGTTGAAGAGAAAACTACTTTTCAAACTCTTTTAATCTCACATTACCATGGTTTGACATATCCAATGGCACCTGGGAAGGAGGATGCACTCCCTCCGTACCAGATTTCTCTCACTTGCAAAAACATGACTGCGAGATCAGATAGTGGCGCACAAGCGAAAGAGCAGAGAAACAATGAGAGGAGACTGGAGTCTGAGAAAGAATGGGGAATCTAGGAAGCATATGGAAAAATAGTAATGCCTTCTATTTTCCCAATTTATCTCAGATGATCCCATGAGGTCAATATTTTGTAAAGGTTGCGAAAATCTGGGCTAGTCAGGAAATAGCCTGTTCCAGGAGTTACAGATAGCGGTGCACAAGCGAAAGAGCAGAAAAACAACAAGAGGAGACTGGAGAGGAGACTGGAGTCTCCTCTCCTCCCCCCTCGTTTTTTCCTGCTCTTTTGCTCGCAATATTTTTCGTTCACTCGCCACTATCTGAAGGCCAGGAACAGGCTAGTCGGGAAACAACAAACTCCCTGATCATCTGGGATTTCAGTCCCAGCATGTAAAAACTAGGGTTAAAAAATAAGGAGCAAACAAGTCGCTCAAAGAGTCAGACCACGGTTTGGGGTTAAAGCCCCTTAGGCCAGTTGGGTGTAATGAAAGCTTCTGTATCGACCAGTAACCACGTTCCTGTAACGCTGCTTGTTTAGTATTTACAGGCCTTCAGAGCAGAGCTGAGAGAAAGAAAAGTTAGCAAGGCAGGCACTAGTGTGCAGGCACATGCATACTAGACACATAAACATGTAACAATTCAAAACATACGTATGAAATTCTTACCTCGTCTACCTTAGTGGCTAAGCTTGGTTTTAAGTCTATTTTTTCCTTCAACTCTTTGAATTTTCCCTCATAAGCGAGAGAACAAACTTCCACACGAGACATTTTTTTAGCCTTATCCCCAGGGCCTTTTGCGTGTTCAAAATAGCGGCGTGGAAGGCTGAGTAGACTCTGGGGACGAGATAACCTTCTTGATATTCAAAATGGCGGCACAAACATGTTCAACATAGTCGAACATCGGCCGAATACAAATACAAATGTTTCTCCTCATTGAAGACGAATTTTTGTCCTTTTACATTTAACTTTAAGATGATGTGGTTGAAGGCATTGGTCAGGACAGTATTGCTGTCAGTGATAGCTGGAGGGGAAGTTGACTATGTTCATGTCGTTTTGGATGCCAGTCAAGTTGTTGGCCCCCTTCACCACTTCTGGGAAAGCACCGGATTTTGTCCTCCAGATCCTCATCAAGATTTCTATGAGTTCATGTTCACAGACGATGAAATGCAGAACCTGAAGTACATCGGCTCTGTTCCTAAACAGGGAATAAAGCAAGTGCGAATCCACTGGCTACTTGATTTGGTTTCCATGGAGAGAACAGTTGATCAGCGTGTAGTTTATAACTTTACTTACCTCGACATTGCAATGAAGTTGCTTACTGATAACGGTTTGAAGCCTGGATTCGAGCTGATGGGAAATCCATCAAATTTCTTTTCAGACTTTGATGATACTCAACAAATTTATGCATGGAGAGATCTTGTAGCAGATCTGGCAAAACATCTAATAGGTACATGTAGGCTTTGGGTGTTAAAGGGGGTCAAAATGTGGGTTTGATTTTTGTCTTAGGGTTATCAAATATCCAAATGCACCTAGCATCATTTTCAAAGTGTCCTTCCCACCAAAAAATGCACGAGATGTGGATTAGGAGAAGGAGAGTTAGATCCCACATATAGAATGGCTTGTGGAGCTACATCTACTGATGATGAGCCTGGTCTGAACCTCTGAGAGAGATACTAGATGTAGTACTTAATGAAACAACTCTTTCCTGCCAAAACCAGAAGAGCTTTGGTTGTTATTTCTTCCTCTTATAAAAGACTGAATAAAATGCAATACTTCAAATGATTAGTTGAAAATAACGTGCAGTATACTATTTCAATTCTTTTATTATTTCAGACATGTTTGGGTTAGCTGAAGTATCACAGTGGAACTTTGAGTCCTGGAATGAACCACAGAACAAAAAGCATTTTGATGGGCTGCATGTGTCAACTGAAGGATACCTTATGTATTACGACGCTTGTTCTGAGGGACTCAGAATGGCTCATCCTTCACTACGACTAGGAGGACCTGCCACAGGATTCCCAGACACACATCCAATATTCTGGGTACATTTTATCATAAAGCGCTTGGACATGCAATCAAACCTTGAATGTCCATATCTCAACTGTTGAGACTCTTGACCATCTAGTCTCTTTTCAGGTGTTCCGGGGAGTCTGAATAATCAGTGTTTGTTTGTATCTGCATGCCTTAGTTGATGCAATTGTGAATTTTATATCTCTTTAACCAATTAATTAAAAAGCCAACCAATCAATCAAACATTCAATCAATAACAGGGCTGGTTTAGATGGAGTGCTGTATTTAACGTAATCATTTCTCTTGTATCGTGGCAGCGGGCAACAAAAATATGTGTCCCACCCTTTCACCCCACATGGACATTAGGCAATGGCTGAAAATAAATACTAACAAAACAATAGTACAAGTCACTATATAGATGTAAGTGAATACAGAAGTACATGGAGGTGAAGTCCCTGGGAACTGTAGTAGCAAGCAGCAGCACTTTAACACGCCATCTATTTAATGACATGAGTGGGCAAGGGAGAGTGTTCCAAGTTTTAACTTCACTGTAATAAAAAGGAACCTTGAAACTTAGATGTTCTAGGGCTGATGAACTGTTTTCCCTTAAAACTGGACAATTATTCCTAAAACCAAGTCAAGAAAAATGGCACAGTCTATTGCATAAACTCTCTTTGCTGTACAATCTGGTTTGAATATGCTGTGTAAGTTTGTGACTTTTTCTGCATCCTATCAGAAGCACCAATTTAACATTGTTCTGACGTCCTTAGAGTTCTCTTATGAAACTCAATGTTACCTTGTTTGCCACTTTAGAAATGGGTAGGGCCCCGGGACCAAGTCATATTAAATATCGAGAAATGTTGAATTTAAAGTTTAAATCAGCACAAGTTTTCTAAATATCTGGAGAAATTCCCCTACAAAGGTCTTCATTCTAAAAAGTATGTGCCCCATAATCAAACTAGATGAAAGTTTTGTGATTTTTAAAAGTCATTTATTCAGATTCTCTTCAACCAGCTGTTTCCATCCTTGACAGAATTGCCATTTTCTAAGGGATTTATTGCATGTCAACATAATTTTTAATCAATGATTTGAATGCCATTTGTTTAGTGTTTTTCAGCCCAGTCATAACTGTTTTTCAGTTATATTGTAAAATAAATTATCCACATATTTCAGAGGGATTGCTCATGGTTTTGCTTTGGTTTAATTTCAGTCTTTACTTCAGCACTGCAACAATGGTACAAATTTCTTTACTGGTGAGAGAGGTGTTAGGCTTGATTTTGTATCATTCCACATTAAAGGACAAGGACACTCCATGACCATTTTACAGAATGAAGAAGTAATTCTAGAGGAAATAGTTCATATGTTTCCCAAGTACAAGACTATACCAGTGTATAATGATGAAGGAGACCCACTGGTTGGATGGCATTTAGTTGAAGACTGGAGGGCGGATGCAACTTATGCAGCCATTGTTGTCAAGGTGAACTTACCAGGCTATACTCATCTGAAACCTTATTTGTGAGATACATGAAATTTGGTATAACATGGATGCAAATCTTGTTTTGTGGCAAGAATGACAGATTATGAGTGCATAATAAATGCAAAGGTACAGTCATGTAGTGCTGTGTGAATTGACTGGTTTTCAATTGAAGGATTTAAATTATACAGAAGCCAGTGCATCTATCATAATTTTCGGTTAAAACACACTCCAAACTTGCCCAGATATCACATACATTGTGGGTTTTGTGTTCTTTTGATTTTTTTGTCAACTGATTGTAGTATACACCCCCGTTACATTGAAAAATTTTAATATTTGAGTGCGGTAAAACCGAAATCAAAGTACAATGTTATTGCTCTGTCCAATCACAACAAACGCATGCAACACAATGAACCAGTCAGAATTTAAAGCAAATACGCAAAACTAAGGTCGAGAGACAAAACCATGTGCAACTGGTTTTGGTTATACATGTATGTATGATTGGTTGAGAAAGTGGTGCAAGTGTTTTAAAACTAATCACAGAGTGTAGTGAACCAAAACTGAAGTAAAGGCAAATTACTTTCAACACTTGATTGAGAATCACCCCATTTTGATGTGATCAGTTCTTGCTAAAACAGAAACTTTGCCTTTAATTTATTACTATCTTATAGGAGTTATGCAGATTGTTTACCTTGATTTTGAGTCTATGTGAGTTCAATACTTTATACCTTACACAGAGTAATTGCTTTGATTTTAAAGCTGTATATAGTTTACATCAACTCGTTACTATTTTCTTAATATTTGCTGGGTTTATTGCAGATCCTGGCACAGCATCAAGCGATGTTACTGAATAGAAACTTAAGTGTCAGGTAAAATTGGTATTCTTATTGTTAAACCACTTGATCATTTAAATTTGATCACCTTTACAGTGTGCAAGTGTCACATTGTGGTTCAAACATCACAAATGATATGGAATTGCATAGGAAAAAAACAGATATGAATGGTTTTTGAGTAAAAGGTGTGCATCTTGACTCATTTTGCTTGTCTATTCGTGTCTTTTGTGGTTTTTGGGTCATTTGAAAGTGATCCTGGGGAGTTTTAGTTTGACCATTTCTATTTATTTATACAGAAACATCAAAGATAGAGTAGAACTACAACTCCCTGAAATTGCTTCAAATTGACCTAAAATGACTTAAGACACAAATAGACAAGCAGTTTGTGGTCTGAGACATCTCATGTTATTCTATTCAATAAGAGCTGTAAAATAAGTCATCAGTTTGGGAGAATACCAAGTGTAGAGTTCACAATGCTTAGGGTGTTTTTGGACTTTGTTGTATCACACTCTTTTCTTTGGGTATGTGTATGGGTTATGAATTGTGTTCATTAAAAGCTTTGCAATGGTATACTGTTGAGTTTAGAAAGTAATGACCCTTGTTACATTTGCTTTAGAAGCCTTTCTTGTTACATTTGATTGGTGGATACTTTCAGGTAGCAAAAATGTGTAATGTTTGTGGTTGGTCTTTCTCAGAAAATCGACATAAATGAAACCTTGGCAAAATTTTGGCCTAAAGGTATTCATAGCTTGCTTTGCAGTACAGTTCTAAGAGAGCAGTTTTTAAAGCTTCTTTTCAGATTACACTATTAATGTATGTTGTACTTTCTTGACTGTCCACTTAACATGGCAGAGATCAAGATACATTTCAATTTAGATACTTTTTTGGGGGTACATGTAGCTACTTTGGGAACTTTACAGTATCATAGATAGATACTGTGGTCAAAAAAGGGCATTTTCCTTGGGTGTGAAAGAGTTAAAAGCCCTGTTTGGACTTTTTGGCCCAGAGTGGAGCTCCCTTGTACACGTGTCAATGATAACATGGGTGTGTTGATTTTAACATGACCTCGATCTTTACGATGTTTCGTTTTAGGTACAGCCTGCTAAGTAATGACAATGGATTTATCGGTTATCCACCATCTTACTTCCGTCAACGCACACTATTGGCTCGATTCCAGATGAACCACTCTCATCCTCGGAAGGTTGAGTTTGTCAAGAAACCTGTTCTTAATGTGATGGGTCTGCTAGCTCTCCTGGGCGATCAACAGATTAAAACTCATCTGACATTGGCAAACAATGACAGTGATTTTGGAGTGATGGCATCTCTTCGTAAGCCTCAAATGTTCTCTACCAGTAATGACTGGGAACTGGCAGCCATACTTTACAACAGCAATGATACGTCAGGGAGAACTTCTGTTTCCCAAGTAAACATCTCTATAGTGAATCTTCCATTGAGACAAGATTTAGTGTTTGTCGTATATAAGCTGGATAATAGTCATGGAAGTCCATTTCAAGTGTGGCAGCAGATGGGATCTCCTGTGTTTCCCACTGATGATCAGTTTAAGCAGCTCCGTCTTCATCAGGTATAAAATAAGTCATTCAAATGGAGCTACATCATGAGCTGCGCATGTACGCCATGTTGCTAAAAACTGAAAAAAAAAACCCTTGTTTTAACAAGTTTTTCACAACAGTCAGTTAATAAGCTTGCTTTCAAGAAAAAGTCAGTTGGAGGCTAAAATGTTTTTGTTTCTTTGATTGTTTCTTTGTTTTCATTCTTTAAGGAGCCTGTCAGAACTGTGGGCCCCACAATTCTCTCTTCATATCAGAGGTTCAGTATCGTGCTGACCCTTCCACTGCCAGGAATAAGTTTGGTTCATATTTGTGCAAAGACAGCTTCAACCCCCTTAAAGGTGAGACAGTTCTTGATGCCCCTTAGGCACCCTGTACTTGTCATGTTATTTTAACATGAGTGCTGCATGCGGGATGAATTTATGAATTGGAGTACTTGTAGTGCGACTGGTGTAAAATTGCTTAGGTTCAGACAGGACTTAAATGGGGAGAAGTGCAAGTATTTCTGTCCGTTACACCAGGGCAGCGGACTAGTCTTGTTTTATCATTGGTAGGCACTGGCTGGAATTTTTTGCTTTCTCTTTTTTCACAATAATCCCTAAGGGATGCACCCTAACATTTTTTTTTTATAATTCGAGCTTTCGTAATCTGTAGTAAATACAACTCCTCAAGGAAGTGAAGATTAGGGATTTGAAATTCATCTAACTATTGTACCCTGTAATCAGCGTCTGTGTTCTTTATTGATCAATTTTGTAATTTGCATGAAGAACTGGCCTTGGATTACTTGTGTTTAATTGACCTTATTTTAGTCAAGGCACCTGGCAAACTTGTGTTGACAATAACAAGTTGAAAGTGTACGGGTGTGAAAAACAGTTTGTAATATGTCGCAGTGTTTATCAGAATTTTGAAGACACGCCAGCTTGTATGTGGACCCTTTTTATCCATCACATGACATCTGTACCTGTTCACCGGTCAAAAGCACCAAGCTGAAAAAGGCGCCTTTGTGAAATCTCAAGAATCTTTAATTTAACACTATTAGTTTGCATCCAGACCATCGTTACCTTTAGTTGTTTCACTTGTCAGTTTATTATCTTGGTTGTGTACAGGTTGAAGGATTGCGGCTTTACTCTGTGTCTTCTTATGAAGTACTTGTGACTTGGGCAGACGTACAGTCAAGGTAACTCTCCTCTGCCATCCATGTATGCATGATACAGCACAACATTCCTTCCACGTTCTTCTTGGTGTCTCGTTGTTGACCGGTTGCTACTCACTTTTCTCAAACTCCGTGTGCCATTGTGAAGCTATATCTTAATTCCTCGTCATATTAGTTCAGAGCTGGTTGTAATTGTGAATAAAAATAGGTTTGTTAGTGAAAATTCGTATTCGCTAATTTAGTCTGTATGAATGCGAGTGAGTTTTAGGGGCCGATTTCATGAGGCGGGCTGGCCCGCTTAGCCGGGCTGGCTCGGTTTGCTAGGATCTCGGCACGTCTATGAAACACACTAAAAATCAACTCTTCGTGATTACATGGAAAAATTTCAGCGCGGCTAGCCGGGATGAAAATTTACCATGTAATCGCGATTGCCGGGCCAAGACCGGCTTGTATAATCGGCCCCTTAGAAGGAGTAAAAACGATTTAAGGACCGGACAAACGATCACGCAACATTTTCAATGGATCAGTTTTAGTTTCATCTCAATGATAAATTGGTGTATTAAATTCTTCTTGTTTATTCTTACATAACTGTTTTCTAAAACTGCAAGTAAATTTACTTGTTTCGTTTGTAGAAAACTCAGCAGCAATTATTTGCAAGTGGACCAAAAAGTTTCTCTCTAGCTCTGGCATTGTTTGTGGCTTGTTTTAGTAAGTTTATTTGCAGTGCTTGTTGATTGTTGTTGATATGGTTTGCTTTTTAGGTGCATCCTCACTTTCGAAGTCCTGTACTCTGTTAAAAGTGCGCGGGGGCCGTTTCACCGGGTAAATGAAGTAGACATTGTTTTCACAAGCTTTCACCATTTGCTGTCTCAAGGTAAGCAGTTGTAGGTTTTCAGTAGTAACTGTAAAGTTGAGTTGTGAGTGGAAAATTTGCTTTGCAGGTACATTTAAAAAATTGGCTTTTTGCTGTCTCGTTTTCAATCTGCTACTACTAATGTTGTCATGGTCATTGTCACGTGGGAATAAATAATTTTTTGGTGCAGCTGCTTATGCGTAAGGCGCTTTTTTGAAGTATCAATTTCTAAATAATGAGAAATTAATGAGATTTACAACCACTGGAAAATTTCTTCTGCTCTCAGTGGCTTATTTCTTCATCAATACGAAGATCGACACTTCTGGAACGCTGGTGCACTGTTTTACTAAGCAAAGGCAGTGTTCAGCAGGAGCCCGGGTAACCTTTCGTGCAACATTTCTTGCAACAAAATGGCGCTACATGCAAGTTTCACACACATACACACACACAAAAAAAATGCTCAGTGTAATATAACCTTGCGAGGAACATTTCCCGAGCTTTCGGTTGCCACAACCTTGGCGAGAAGTAGAACTCAGCTGTACTTTTCGGAGAGATTTTAGCTACAGAAAAAAAAATCAGTGCAAGATTTGTCTGTTACAGGGTATGTTACACCAAGCAACTAGTGTCGCAATTTCGTCGCCAGACAAGTTGTGGTGAACATTGCCTTGAGCCATACTCCTCGGTCATACTACTTTGGTTTGTGGTGGTGGTGGTTGACATCAGGGGTGTGTTTTCGGTGATAGATTTTTCTCGCTAGCACTGTTAATACTAGAAATGGATGCATACAGATGTACGCCGGGATAGCCTGTGTGGCAGGCGCTAAAAGGGGAATGAGGGGGGCATTAAGAAGCACGAGACGCGAGCGAGGAGCACGAGGGAAGGGGAAAGGTCGCGCGCGCGATTCCCCGTTTTCCTGCCCTTTTGGCTCCTGCCACGCGGGCTGAGACGAGAAGCCTCAAAAAAATAGAAAAAATAGAGATACATTTGCCAATTGGTCTAATGAAAATTTTTGTAATTTGCAGAGGACATGAGGTTTCCTCAAGGCTGGTATGTTATTATAGCAGTGGATTATTGGGGACGGCGCAGCCCTACTTCACAACCAGTCGCAATCAGTCGCAGTCAATAGGACAGGATGATCGCCTCACTTAAATCTAACAAAGTAATTGTGAGTTTGAGACGGCAATACTGTAAATTGACGGCTAGATGGAGGAAAATATGTTCCGTATTGGGCGGAGTCGCGATTCGTGATACAATTTTTTTCCGCGATCGAGGACCTCGTGCGCTTGCTAGCTTTACGATTTCACGGTGTTCAGCTTACGCGCGTCTGTCAGACCATTTATAACGAAGACGCTTTGTCCTTCATGAAACAGGTCAACATTTTAACTCAATACTTGAAAGTTCCTTATATAATAATAGGGTGTCTTAAAATTGCAAATCTCGCTTCCCCCATAGAGATGGTATGTATCTCGATAACTTAGGGCAATGATTACAGGAAGCGTACGGCGTACAGTAGAATTCCGCTGTCTCAAACACGCAAGGGAAAAAATTGTTGGAGATAACAGACGGAGCTCGAGATTGACAATGAAAAATAACTGCGCAGCACTATCCAAGGGAATCGGCATTCAAGATGGTCGGAAATAGCGGAAGTAATACCAATTGCATGCGGCTGAAAAATGGTGCTTAGTGTAGTGTTACAAATAAAGTAAATGTATATAATATAATGGTGAAATGTAAAAGAAGATTTTTTTTTACTTCTCAGTTGTCTTCTATATAATCCAGGCTACACGTGGTACTGAATTTTATGACGCTTCTTACCGACATTGCTGACACAGTGGATTTTTTTTAGCGAACCGAGCCTACCATAAACATGGAAAGCACTTTTTTGCTTGATTTGGTCAGAGACGTTTTTTGAAACGTTTACAAACTTTACCTTCGTTTGATTCAAAAGTCTCAGTGAGTTCAGAGATCTATACTGGCGTTATAAATACTAACAAATTTGGGTTCAATAATCCCATTTATTACATAGACAAGAGTGTTTTAGTGGAAAATAGACCACTCGTAAAGTTCATACGAAACTACATCCGGGACTCGAGTGGCGTATTTTCCATATCCTCACTAGTGAGGATACCGATGACGTCATTTCTCGCTTTTACACTGTTGTTTGTGCAAAAACACTCTTGTCTATATAATAAAAAGAAAATTACACAGCGGCTTGAAGATATGAATTTTATTTTCTCGTGGTAAAAAAACAATATTTTACTCACTCGCTGCGCTCGTTCGTAAAATATTGTTTTCACCACTCGAAAATAAAATTCATATCTTCGCGCCGCTGTGTAATATCCTCTATTTCTGTGGTTGTGTAATGGTGACCATAACATTCAACATTGTCTACGGATAAGAATCTTGGGAGAATGCCGGTTCGAATCGCACCTTAATGGCTCTCCTGTGTTGTCATTTCTAGAACATAAATGAAATCATGTTTATGCGTTTGTACTGTAAATATTGTAAAATAGATTTTTCCTTTTGTTTTACTGAACTGTTGTGAGACCACTATAATTCTTGTGCCTTGTTTATTTTAATAAAAAATAAGTTTGATCGGCGGAGTTAGTCTCTAAACCTTCACTTACATGATCACTTGGTGTTTAAAAGCGGAGTGAGTGATTCGTTTGTTGAAGAAAATAAATTCTCAGTTCTCCTTAAAAACATTCTTTCACTCCGTTTCCCCTCCCGGTTTTTCCATCCTCGCTCTCCCCTTCATATAATTGTCGATCCGCCACTGAGAACCATTCAAGTATTGAGCGGGTGAAGTCATTCATTTGAGGACACCCTGATGTGTGGAGAGGGGACCCCTGAGTATTTTAAACAAAGTGCTACCTTCAGTCACCATGCATGTACTAGGCATTCAGTTTGTAAGGATTTTTTTCATCAATACGTAATCTCTCTTAACTCTGAAAAATTTGCCATTGAGCAGTATTTGAGATTCATTGCATGGGCTAACGAGTAGAAACGTTTATTTGAAAGGTAAGTCAAGGCCGTGTTTGCCGATTCTTTTCCGACGGAGTCGCATTTCATTTTTGTTTATTGTCTTGGTTTTTGACTGGCAAAGTTTTGAAGGGGAGAGACGAAATTTCTGGTTTACGCAAATTTCCCTTCATATTCCTTAAAATGATATACGAGAAACAGAGAAGCGACGCTGTAAGTCTTTCTCTGCAATTTTTCGTTGGATACGCGCCGCTGTCACATGCCTTCTATGCATTCGTTCCCATTGCTTTCAACTCTCGCAAAACACGTCTCACGGCTTTATTACGGTCGATCTACGTTGTTAACCTCTTTCTCCAGCTTGATTTTTCATCAATGAACGTGCTATCCGTTGTGTCCCCGATATATTATTTAATAAGATTTTACTGTTAGATCAGTAAAATAGTGTTAATGGAACGTGACACTCATTCTCAGTGAGCCTTTCATGGCGCGTTCGCTATCAATAGAACTACTATGCAGTTGGGATCCCAAGGTCACTAAAATCAATAGCTCCGTTGTAGCTAGACCTACAACATTATGGCTTTGTTTCTAGTTAGCATTTTCGTACGTTTTATTGCATTGGTCGATAGCATTAAGGACCTATTCATAACTAAGATAGTACACGTGTAAGGCCAAGCTGTTGTATAGTACAGCCTTAACTACTGGCTACGTTAGCAGACACTGTCTAGATATAAAAGCTTAAGCAACCTGTTCAAGGTTCATTTTGTAATTCTCTTGTGCAGTGCAGCCAGTGTTTTGTCAATTTAGCAAAAATTTTTACCATGGTTCGTCCTCGCTCTACGTCGTCCGGCAAACGCACCTCCGCTCAACGCGAAAATCTGTCGGCTCTCTCCAGTGAGGTCTTGAAGCTTCGCCTCCAAGCGCTGAATCTGCCCATCACCGGTTCCCGAGGGCAGCTCCTCGTCAGGCTTAAAAAGGCCTTGCCTGGGAACACCAGCAAAACGTCGCTGCGCACCCAGAAGAAGACATCGCTGGGTACAAAGGCTGTACAAACTCGTCACCGTCGTGCCAATCAGGCCGCAGACCGCCAGCAATCTGTCCAAACGGCAAACCGTGCATCATCGCGTGCAGAGCCGCGCGAAGCCGAACAAGAGGACAACGCCCTCTCGGACGAAGCTTCGTCGTCCTCAATCGACGAAATGTTCGAAAGGGACGAACCAGAGCCACCTGCCTTCCAGTCGCAGACGACACTGAACTAGATGCGGAGTCGATCAGCAACGCTTTGGTCGCCTTGCGAGCGCCGGAAAGCGGTCCTGTTTCGCCTCCAGCCAATCAGCACCCACGTACCCCCGGAATGGCCTCCCCTCTGGATCTTTCAAGGCCAGTGGAACGTAATTTGGAGGGGTAGATACTCCGCGGTGAGTACGTTGATCTCGCTTTACTGTTACCGGATAATATTTATCAGACCCAGGCCCCCGAGCTTCAGCTCAGATTAGACGACTCGGCCCTAGGTCCCATGGGTTCCCCGGTCACCATGGTTAGGAAGCGGAAACCAGTGATAGACACCTTCCAAAAATGGCTAGATGCCTACATGGCATATATGCTGGTGATCGTTGCAGCATATCCTCGAAGGGCGCTCGAACTAATTAAGTACCAGCAAATTATTAGTCGCGCAGTTACCAAATTTAAAGGCATGGCTTGGCTTTCCTATGACCAACAGTTTCGTAGGCGTGCGGCTTACGACTTGTCTATTAGCTGGGACACGATAGATCTAGAACTTTGGACCTTGACTTTCTCGGGTTTAGCTAAGCCCCACTGCAATTTCTGCTCAAGTCCGTACCATATTCAAGACGACTGTCCTTCCGCTGACCCCCACAGAAAGCCTCGCCGTACCCAGACACTCTGCTTCGACTTTAACAAGTCCTCCGGTTGCAAGCGCCGTAACTGCAACTACCCGCATGTGTGCCGCCGCTGTTATTCCAGCAGTCACTCCGCCCTATCCTGCCCACAGCAACCACCCAGCAACACAGGTGCCTCCAAGTCTTCTCCATCCAGCGAACGTGGCAAAAAGTAAAGTAGGACAACAAAGGCGCCATTTGAAGCCACAAGTATCCACACCTATTGACATTTATCGCTTAGAGTTAGAATTAGCGAATCACCCAGATCGTAACTTTGTTTCTAATTTGCTTAGCACGCTTAAGGAAGGAACACGCATTGGTTATTCGGGTCCTCGTTCATCCCGGGTTTCCCCTAACCTTATCTCAGCCACTCAGCATCCCGAGGTAGTTACCTTGAATTTGCAGAAGGAGGTTACACTTGGCCGGGTAGCAGGGCCCTACTCGTCACCCCCTCTACCTAATTTTCAATGCCATCCTGTGGGTGTAGTCCCCAAAAAGCACTCAACCGAATGGCGCACCATATACCACCTCTCCTATCCTCCAGGGGACAGCATAAACGACCATATTCCCAAGGACCCCTTTTCCCTAAGTTATGTGCGGGTGGACGATGCTATTCATATTCTCCAGTCCCTGGGAAAGGGAGCCTTCATGGCGAAAACGGACCTCAAATCGGCCTTTCGCTTGATACCGATCCATCCTAACGACTGGAGCTTGCTGGGCATTTACTGGCAATCCCAGTACTATGTGGATTTGTACTTACCCTTTGGGATCCGGTCCGGTCCATTCCTGTTTAACCTATTTTCGTATGGGCTAGAGTGGATACTTAAACATAACTACGGCCTCCAGTATGTTATTCATATTCTAGACGACTTCTTTATCGCCGAACGGACAAAATTATCTTGTCTTTCTAGCTTTAGCACTCTCCTCAGGGTCTTCATGTCACTTAAAGCCCCTGTGGTAGCATCTAAAACCATTGGCCCCTCTCAAGTTGTTGAATTTATGGGTATTGTCCTCGATAGTGTGCGCATGGAAGCCCGCCTCCCCCAGGACAAACTAACTAGGATCAATGAGCTTCTAACATCCTTCAAGAAACGCCGCTCCGTGCGCTTGGTAGAGCTTCAATCTCTGATTGGCACTCTCCAGTTCGCATGCAAGGTGGTAGTCCCAGGAAGAACCTTCCTTCAGCGCGCGATAAATCTAACTAGGGGAGTCCCCAGTCGTTTTCACCACGTGAGGCTTAACAGGGAGTTCTTCAAGGATCTTGATATGTGGACGGTTTTCCTCACGAAATGGAACGGGCGTTCCTTTTTTCTTGAGTCTTCCACCACCCCAGCCCCTGACTTAGAGCTCTATACTGATGCCGCTAGCACCATAAGCTTTGGCGGTTTTCTCCAGGGAAAGTGGTTTCAGGGTCACTGGCCGCCCCACATGCGCTTAAACAAGGATCGGGGAATCAGTATCGAGTGGCAGGAACTGTTCCCCATTGTTGTCGCCTGCGCAATTTGGCACCCATTTTTCACGGGGAAACGCCTACAGTTTTGGTGCGACAATGAATCTGTAGTCGCCATTATCAATTCTGGGCACTCCAAGGCACCCCGTGTTATGGATTTGGTCAGATTTTTGGTTCTTATTTCAATGAAACATAATTTCTTGGTACGGGCTCGCCATGTTTCAGGCGTTTCAAACGATATTGCTGATGCGCTCTCCCGCTTTCAGATGCAGCGTTTTCGGGCTCTCGCTCCCGACGCAGATCAGAACCCTTGTACCATCCCGCCTTCATTAATAACCCTTTGAGGGAGGAGATCGTAACCTACGCTAACTGGGGCCTTGCCAAGAACACAAACAGAGCCTACAGCTGTGGGGAAAAGCGTTTCCTAACCTTTTGCCTGATGAATCGTCTCCTAAGTCCATCTGGGGATGTGCTACCTGCCTCCGAAGGGACTCTAGTTTATTTTGCATCCTACTTAGCAAGGACGGTCCGCCATGGCACTATAAAACTTTATTTAGCGGCGGTTCGCAATCTCCACATTACTGCGGGGTGCAGCGACCCTCTTAAGGGCAAGCTACTATTGCGTAAAGTTTTACGGGGCATACTTCGTTTTCAAGGCGATAGGCACATTCGCCGTCAACCAGTTACACCTCAGGTGCTTTTAGCCATTCGTCCCGTTTTGCAGTCTTGGCTTAGTCCCCGGGATTTTGCTATGATTTGGGCTGGTTTTACTTAAGCATTTTTTGGCTTCCTTCGTTGTAGAGAGTTTACCTACTCAGGGGTACGCAAGTATAGGCCGAACTTCGATCTTTCTACTAATTGCATTACCTTTCACCCCAATCTGGCATGCCCACAGTTTATGACAGTTCAGGTCAAATCGTCCAAAACCGACGTCTTTAGGCAGGGTCATTCCCTCACAATAGCTCGTGCTGGGTCCACCATTTGTGCAGTCACGGCCATGCGGGAATACTTTCTCTTAGGTAGGCCACCACCGGGTCCTCTCTTGCTCTTCCAATCGGGTCACTATCTCACCCGAGGGGTCGTTTCGCACCTTCTTCGAGATAGCGCCAGGGCTGCGGGTCTCCCCTTTGAGAGCCTCAAGGGCCACAGCTTTCGCATAGGGGCAGCCTCAGCTGCGGCTGCTGCTGGTTTGCCAGATTGGCTTATTAAAGTACTAGGTCGCTGGTCTTCCGACTGTTACCAGCTTTACATTAGAACCCCGCAAGCGGTTTTACACTCGGTTGCACCTAAGACGGCTACTGTTTCGGATTACTTTTCTACAAACTGAACGAAATTTTCTTTTTTCTGCTTGGGGGATGCGTTGCTTTGCATGCATCTGTGGCGGTTAAGTCTGCGCAGCGACTTCCCCCAAGCTTGTCGGCTTCGTTGCCTTTATGCATCGCCTGCTAACCAATACTCTTGTCCGATCCAGCACGTGCTGTCTAGCATTCAGCTCGTAGTGCTGGGGAGATAAGTGAGGTGTTTTTGTCACGCAAATCGGAAGTCGCATAGACTAACCAACTGCAAGGCAGTGTTCCCCTCAATATCGCCATCCTGAGAGCTGCGCTACGTTCCTCAGGAACAGTGACATTAACCGCCAAAGTTAAGTGCTGTCACGACTTTGCCCATTTATTTCTAATCCTCTGCTCTCTTCAATTTAGAGTTGTTCTTGTATTAATTTCCTCTTGTACACGACCATTCGAACCACAAATAACTCTGCTCTTTTTTCCAGTGGTTGGGTGATGTGCTTCTTGATGCCAATGATCTTATATACCTATATAAATCTATTTTGCTGACGCCTCGGAAAACACACTTGATAGATTTCACATGATCGCGCATTGATTATAAAATCACACGAAAGACATATACTCTTTTTTTTTTAATGAATATTTTATTTACAACAAAAGCACTACATTAATACAATAAACTTAACAAAAGGGGAAACAAAAGAAGAAGAAAAAAAAACATTAGTAACATATAAATGTCTGTGCACTCCCTCTACAAAAAATGAAATTAACTAACATATTTTCTAAAGTTACAATGCATTTACTTTACTGTTAAAAAATTTAGCCAAAATAAAGAAATGTTACGATCAAAAAGAGGTCTGAAATTACAACGATGTGGGCAGGGAAGGTAAAGAGAATACAGTAATAATTGAACTAATTCATTAAATTAATTTCTCAAGTTTGTATTTATAAACAATTTTATTTATAAAGTCAGGAAGTAATAATGAATCATTCTGGAGTTTTCTTTTGTAGATGTAGTAACGCAGACACATGATAATATAATTTATTTTTTTACGAAGTGTAACGTATGCAGTTGGGATACCAAACAGAAATTCTTCAGTGGATAGTCTGAAGGTAGAATTGTAAGTTGTGTTAAACCACTGCAACACCTTCTGGTAGAAGGACAGAGTGAACCGGCAATTTATAAAGCTATGATCAATGGAGCCTGCTTCACCACAGTAAATAGAATTACCATCATCTTTGATTTTAAATCTGAAAAGTTCTTTTCTAGTTACAATAATTCTGTGAATAAATTTGAAATTAAATTCTCGTAGTTTATTCTGTTTACACGACTTCCGAACTAAAGTAAATATCTCTTTCCACGATAAGTTAACGGGATTTATTGACTTAGTCCAACGTGTAGGACCAGCCGGCGAATTAGTGTACATTTTATTAATAAAGAGCCAATAAAATTCTTTTGACTTTATCTTATAGAGATCTATACTCTTACTGTCATCAAGCGGAAAGCTGGCTAAGTCAAAATTTAAATTCGCATGATGTCCAGAAGAGAGTTTCGTATTCTTTGCTTTTACTAGTAAATGATTGGAGATGGCACTGGTTACTTGATAGTGATGAAGAAAGTTGGTCTTTTTCAAAGAATATTTAGATTTAAATTCCTCAAATGAGAGAAAATTTCCATTAATATCTAAAAGATTCATGATAGTTCTGAAAAGACATGTACACTAATAAGGAACGTCAGGTAAATGTTACGTTACTACGATCATTTTCGCTGTGTTTTAATCTTCCAATGCTTGAATGTTGCTATAAATCTAATTCTGACTGGAGTAAGAGCGAGCGACCTCGGACGCCCGCCCAGTCTTTCCGCAAATAACTTATTAACTTAACTTTTGTCGATTATTGCTTTCTTGTATACCTATACCGTGAGGAACTGCCTATACCAGAAACTGGGTTGCCATCGGTTTTGTTTGCCACATTACAACGTTGCGCCATTCGTTAACAGGAGTGTGCTTCTCTAGAATAAAAATGACAAACTTGCTTATTTTTCAGATGACATTTAATGCTGTACTAATATTCGGCTGGTTGCTGTTTGATCTCACAAGTGAGTCCGTGAAGATAACTAGTATATTAGTTTAATTTTAGCACACCAACGTTTTTCTAGGTTTGTAAATGTTACTTTTATGTATTATAAAACTTGAGCGTACATCAGTTGATTTTTTTATTTTGTAGTTTTTGCTGAGAAAAACTTACATTTCCTGACAAATTCCTGATAAGTCTGTTTTCTGAAAAAGAAACGAACACAGTATAATAAACTGTTAAAAGTAGTTTATTTCTAATGTTGTAAGGCTTTTTAATCGATCATTGCGACCCTAATCGTTTTATTTTGAGTGAGTATTGGCGACGTGGATAAAATGAATTAATGAAGAAGTGTTCTAAAGTCGAGGTCACTCGACAAAAAACATTCCAAGTCTCTTTTGTACCCCTGACGGCGCTCCACCAGAGCCAGTTGGATGCTCTACCAATGGGTTATGGGAAACTCGTGATGACCTGGGCCATACTTATCTGCAAGGATAATGATAACATCAAGATGCTCAATAATGCCAAGTAATGTAGACCAACCAACGAGTTGGTACCTGGAAGGTCGTAGGTTCGACTTCCGTCGTGAGAGACGTGGAACCGACTTGTTCATTTATTTCCTTGTTTTTAGTTGCAACAGAAGCAGCATACCAATGCCACAGTAAGATAGATATGGTGATACTGTTGGACAGTTCAGGTAGTGTCACGGAAGAACAGTTTGCTGCAACCAAGAAATTTGCTGCTGATCTTGTCAGACACTTTGAAATCTCCAAGGATAGGACCAACGTGGCTACCTTGTCTTTCAGCCAGTATGTTCACACAGGAAGAAAATTCAGCGATGACGTCTCTGATGAATCCGTCTTGAAGGCGATAGACGCACTCCCTTATGAAGGATCCTTCACCAGACTTGATTTCGCTCTTGAAGAACTCCAAGGCGTAACGTTCAGCAAGGCTCAAGGGGCGAGGCCTTACGATAAGGGTAGTATTATAAAATATAGCATATTAGGTTTCGGGTGAATACAGTAAAACTTCACATATACGAAGCTGATGGATTAAGAACCTTTAGGATAAAATTTCTTACTTAGACCCCCAACATATAAGAATATATTGTAGCCTAAAACTGAAAAGATTTTTACTTGGAAAACCATTTCTACTAGAAATGTCACAAAGGATCTGTTGTGGGAATAAGTAATTCATGAGACCTAGGGGAAGGTCTGTTCTGTTTGTTTACCTTATTACACGACACGTTTATTTCGCGATTTTGAGGTGCGCATATTTCGCGACACTTTAGTTTCGCGATTTTGCCAATTTTTTTATTTTGAATCACTTAATTTCGCGTTTTTAAGTAAGACACAATTTATTTCTTTGGCAATGTTATTTAACATGCCCCTGAATTAAATAAAACGACCTTATCAAAACTACAATAACATCAAAATTAACAAAAACGCAACGGCGGGGAAAAATGACAACAGTGACAAAAAAGCAGTTCTTACAATGTCCACAAGCAGTTTATGCTTGTCGGTGAATTACTGGTTTTGAGTCAATTGGCGAGGCCACAATGTCCATTTACATCGAAAATTCCTTTCTACGGACTCCGAAGAAAAAAATGATGCCGCTCAGTAGCATAATGCAGTTTAGAAACATCTATACAAGTGCCACGAGTCATCGGTATGAATTCCTTGATATGGATCAACAGGTGGTAATATTTCTCTTTCAATTACTACACCTATTATTCCCGCTTTCTTCCATCCTTTCAAGGCGTGAACCCTCCCCTGTGCGCTGGTGAGAAAGTTGTAAACTTTCACCAACCATTTCCATGAATTTGTTTCACAACCGATAACCTTCGTTCGACATTCACATCTTCAAAGTTAACTCTACTAGCCACTTTCTTTTGGACTTCTTCCGAATACCATGTTGCGAGCTTGTTCTTGCCAAATTTCTTGCAATAAACTCGTTCTTTCTTGATTATCGACCTAATGTGTCACTTAATTTTCAGGTGTCATGTTATGTTCGCGACACTTATTGTTCGCGTCACTTTAATTTCGCGATTTTTTTGAAATCGCGAAATTCTCGAAATTAACGTGTCGCGAAAATTTCATGTAATAAGGTACATTGTAGTAATAATATGCATTTAATATAAATTTGTGGTAGTTCTGTTTATGATACAGATGCAGGGGCCACAACCTTATAGATTAGGCTTTCTTGCCAGGAAGAAGCGCTGGTCAGAAAAGATAAAAGATAAGAATCTATTCAAGAATCTATGTAGCCTAATTTCTCAGTAGAAAATAAGAACCCTTCTAGGCTCTTGGAAAAATGCCGGTTTTTACTGTAAATACTGAGCAAGGATGACTTGAATGCGATTAGGATGAAGGGCAGATATTAATAGAACCTTCTTCCTAGCTTCGCTTGGGCCAAGTCCTTGTTCGTACTCTCGCCTCACATGGAGTTGGGGAATTGTTGGCGTTGAATCGTATGGCTTCTTCCATAGGACAGGCAACGTGCCGCCCAAACTGGGACTGCGTTTCAAGTAGTCAAGTATATGCTAAAATTTATGGGCAGTTCTGACTTCTTCAGCCGTTGTCTGGACTAGCTCCCATACTTTACATCCGTGTAGAAAAGTTAATTATAGTTGTAGCCCAGCTTTTGTCATATCATCGCTTATAACAGGCTAATGAACTTTCCGTGTTATTTTCTTCTGATAGATGTAAAGAAAGTTGTCGTGGTGGTAACGGATGGTTTCAGCTCACGTGGGGTTGAAATTACAAAAGAGTTAGCAGGGAGATTGAAAAGACAGGGAGTGAAGTTCTTTGCCGTGGGAACGTCCCGCAGGGTGTACAAAGATGAATTGGATGAGTTGTCCAGCAAACCGAGTGAAAGTCATCAACTTATGGTTGATATCAAGAAAAATCCTTTCACTAAGGACCAAGTGGAGCAGTTTACCAAAAAGATATGCAAAACGGAGTAAATCAATTAACTCTGACAATCTTCTTCGTTGAGGAAGCGAATAATAAAATAGTAAATAAAGTTTTATGGCCTCGAAACAAACAATCCTCACGAATAATGTTCAGTCAAGATACTACATATATCTAGGGATTCAGTGTAATACCAACTCAGGCTTAAGGTGTTTCGATACAGTTTTTTTGGGACCATACCTAACTTTTTGAATCGGCTCTTAGACAGTCCTTTCCTTGTCAGATCAAAGTGAAATTTGCAATACTTGTTGGTTTTGGATTGAATTTTAGCGTGGTTTACATTTTGTGAAAATCGATATTTCCATGACAACGATAAACAAAAAACCTCAAAAACACTAAAATTGAAATTTTCCGCGATCCAGATTTCGCTTTGAAAAGCAAATACCAACATCTTAAACTGTGGTGTATGGCACATAAAATATACAAGAACAAAAAAATTCTGTTTGTTTGTTTTGAAGTAAATCGCAAAAACATTTCCAACCTTAGTTTTTGCATAGTAATAGTAAATGCACCGAAAAATAATCAATGCTTTGATGAAATGGCTCGAAAATTTAACTTTCAAAATGTGTCGTTTACTTACTATTTTACGCCTAGAAAGTTTTGTTGAAACTGGTGATCGCGATCGCGAGAACGAATTGTTTTTTAAGATCATTCGCGTAATAATTTCGTGGTAATTTTTGAATTTGAGCCTTTTTGCGAAAATCTTAAGAACGGCTCGATATATTTTTTTTAAAACATTAAACACGCGTGCTTGATGATGTGTCCAATTTTAGTATCGAGTCTTATTAACACTGATTCACTGGAACACTTTTAGATTTAACGTTAAAGAGGACGTATGAACCGACGGAAAAGCTTGCGTTACATATTCACATTTGGCAAATAAATGCTAATATATTCAAAGTAATGCGCAAAGCATTCCTCCGTGTTTTTTACTTTCGTTGTAATCTACAGTGCAACAAAGAACAAAGAAACCAGATAAAAATCACGAAGCAATGAATTACGCATTACTTTGAATATACTAGCATTTACTTGCCAACTGTGAATTTGTAACGCAACCTTTTCCGTCTGTTCATACGTCCTTTTTAGCGTTAAATCTAAAAGTGTTCCAGTGAATCAATGTTAATAAGACTCGATACTAAAATTGGTCACATCGTCAAGCTCGCGTGTTTAATGTTTTAAAAAAATCCATCGAGCCGTTCTTAAGATTTTCGCAAAAGCGCTCAAATTCAAAAATTACCACGAAATTATTACGCGAATGATCTTAGAAGAACAATTCGTTCTCGAGATCGCGAACACTCGTTCCAACAAAACTTTCTAGGCGTAAAATAGTAAGTAAAAGACACATTTTGAAAGTATTTTCGAACCATTTCATCAAAGCATTGATTATTTTTCGGTGCATTTGCTATTACTATGCAAAAAACTAAGGTTGAAAATGTTTTTGCGATTTACTTCGAAACAAACATACAGATTTGTTTTGTTCTTGTATATTTTGTTTGCCATACACCACAGTTTAAGATGTTGGTGTTTGCTTTTCAAAGCGAAGTCTGGATCGCGGAAAAGTTCAATTTTAGTGTTTTCGAGGGTTTTTGTTTATCGTTGTCATGGAAATATCGATTTTCACAAAATGTAAGCTGCGCTAAAGTTCAATCCAAAACCAAAAAGTACTGCAAATTTCACTTTGACCCGACAAGATAAAGACTGTCTAAGAGCCGATTTTAAAAGTGAGCTATGGTCCCAAAAAAACTGTATCGAAACACCTTAACAGCTGTTATTTCAGTGGCATTTTTTGACACTCGAATTCTACATACTGGAACTGATGCACCTCAACTTAGGAAAACGATAGAAGGCTGGAAGACCTTGTATTTTAACCGGTTACTTTGTGTGATGCCTTGTGGCACGGCAACAGGTCCACAATGCCTTGTGGCGCGACAACATGCGTGTACACACCAGACATGTAAGGGTTTTTCACAGTTGTGTGATAATTATTCAAGCATTTCTTTATCGGGCTAAATGAATTTATATTAAACGAATGTCATTTCTTAAAATAATACTCTCAAACTGAAATCATTTACAGAGGGAACATTTCAGCATATAGAAACCAGATCAAACTTGAGTCACTGACAACTCAGGCTGTGTTCGCCTTCCCTCTAGCCTAGGACTGACCTCTATTCATCTAGAGAATGAAGTAAGTTCATTTAATAAAGCCATATTCTTTTGAAAAGTTTGTATTACTGTTATCTGCAGGGGGCAAGGGTTGCTATCTGTTTCTACTTGATTAAATGACAAGAAGAATCCTAATTATCCTAATTTTAATTACGTTTCTAAATTTAAATGTTAAAACATTTCGGAACTCTTTATCTTTTCCGGGTTCGTATTTGCAAAGTAAAAGGTGAAGAGACCGAGTTTCACGAGCCAAACCCGGCATCACAAGATAAGACTGCAAGGACAAGGCTTGTGATTTGGGGAAGGGTTTCCATGACACCTCAGCATGCCTTGCGACTTATTGATCAGCTATCTTAAACATAAAACAGCGTGCAAACTAGCTGGCATTGTAGAAGGCACACAGGAACAAGACAAGTGAGGATCTACATGGTAAAATTAGTTAAAAAGACTTCACAAACACTGGTAGGTTTTTCGACAACCCTCGTGTTTGTAAGAGTGACGGTATCCGTAGAAATACAGGCTAAAGATTAACATAAGGTTTCGTTTCTGATAGACCTGTGATAGGACAAACCCTGGATAAGTTCACTAGTTACCCATGCTTCTGGAAGAAGTTAGTTTTCTACCGCGAATTCTACAGTGAATACCAAACTTGCTTCTTTTCAAGTTAAAACGTCCTATTTGCTGTGGACATTCAAATAGGTTTTACAAGAAACGAAAGAATTAACACTACAACAGGGGTCTCTGACTTCAGAGTGACAGGTGCAGTATGCGATATGTAAAGTGTACTTTAGAAAAATGCTATCAAACTGACCCGTCATCGAGGGTGAATAAAAACGGAAAAGAGCTCTTCAGTTTAAATTTCAAAAGAAATAGGCCGCATCCAGCAAAACGTTATCCCCTATTCACGTATTGTAAAAAGAGAATGCATAGTTGGGACACTTTGTATACCCTGTAGTTTATTAACATAGTTCATACTAAACAATCAGTTACAAAAGACAGAATTCGCCTCCTGTGTCACTAATTCAAATGAATGTAGTCTTTCATGCCAGGTTTTGTCCAGATCCGAAAAACCATTCTATCACATGCCTATAAAACTATCACTGAGAACTATTGCCGCAAAAAGTCTTCTGGCTTTTTAAAGTATAATACTATAAACAGACTAATTAAACCTTTTACAGGGTTGTTATAACTTTTTGCTCTGTTTTTATTTCACCAGAACAAGGAACAACCGCTGCACAGAGAAAAAAGAAACGCCAAAAAATTTGATTCTATATCCTAATATAATCATGAGTGGTTTTGACATGCGTTCAGTCGTCGCTATCTTTGCTATCGTGATCTCAGGACAGGTGCTTGCTGACTGTAGCTTTGAATCAGGAACAGGTTTGGCCCTCACTGGGCATGCGTATTTAAGTTTCCCAGTGCAGGAATTTCAACAGTGTTACGAGAAATGCAAAGCAGACGAACCAGAGTGCCGAAGTTTGAATTATTATGGTGACAGCAAGCATTGCCATCTTAATAATGTTACCAGGACATCACACCCGGCGGACATGAAAGAGACTCCAGCGTCTGTGTATTTTGAAAGCCATTACAGAGGCAAGTAATGTTATGATATCACTAAACAAGACGCAAGGAGTAAAGTGTTGTCCGTTTTTTTTTTCTTTCTTTTCTTTTCTTAATTGAGGCCAGAATCGCACAGAAACAAACACAAGCATAGAAACAAACCAGCCAGTGGAAAAACGCAAACCGTATTCTAACAAAACCCGTAGCAAGTATGGGAACATGAGTAAAATATAGAAGTTTTGGGTAATGAACACAGGTAATATCTCGTTTATTTCATAAAATGCTTGAGGATACTTTTTGCTGCAACTTCAGTCGTAGCAATAATGGCCGCCGTAGGAATAAACGAAAAAGGAATATCTAGCCATATTTCAATACCATTTTGTCAATATCTCACAGTTTCTACAGGTTCACAGCGGTACGTGGCGGGTAGATCTTGCAAGGACATTTATTCACGTGGGGACTCTACTGGGGATGGATTTTATTGGTTGAATTCCAATGGAACTGAGGCCCCGTATGTTACATTCTGTGACATGACAAGCGCAGGTAATATGAAGCTTTGACTGCATTGTGGTGTGTCATCATATGCGGCAAGTATGCCACGAAATTAACATTTGGGGTAGTTTGTCCAATTTATCCCAGGCAGAAAAAGGCGAAAGTAGAACAAAATAAAATTAGAAATCTAACGAACTGCGCTGGATCTGGCAATCACGAGCCAGGTTTGACTGAAAAGCAGGTGTGCCGCAGGATTGTTCTTATAAAACAATAGATGTTCGTTCCCATTTGCCAGAACAGTATCACAGACAGAACAAGCAGCATAAGTTGACGATTCTTTTTTTGTTGAGTTCTTGGTAACCATTAGTCGCCTAAACCAATGTCAACAGTCAACAAAACAATAGCCCGTTATAACCCTTCTAGTACTCTTATTCTCCTGAGCCTGTTTTAAACTGCATGCGGGCTTCAACGGTTCTAGTCGGTCGCATGTGTAACGTTAATGCCGTTTACCTTTTGCGGTTTCTTTTCGTCAATTTTGCGCACGGTCAAAAGTTAAAGAAAAGGTGTTCATAAAGCGCCTACAAGCAGGCAAATGTAACTGAGGACACAATAGCACAACTTCCAAGTTTAGCCACCTTCCGGCTCTGGCCCACCTTTCGTTTTCGTCGAAGGCATCAAATTGATTTCGAGCAAAAATGTCAATTCTAGCTTCATAGACATTATCTCTGATGTTTTAATCAACAGATGACAGTGCTTCATTTGACCTGATATTTGAAGACCGCAACACAACTAACTTCGTCCTACTCGAGACTTCGTTCCCAGACCTCTCCGCCTTCACTGTGTGCTTTTGGTTCAAATCAGGGGAGCGACAGCTGGTTTTCTTGTCTTACGCGACAGAATCCTTCACAGACGCTATCATGATGTTTTTATCCTCATCTGGGTTATTCAGATTCCTGGTGCTGAATCAGCAAACGTAAGTGAGGTTGCATTCTTATCACCGATCCTTACAGAGTTGTAAAGTGATTACGTCGCTAAAAGAATTCGACATTAGAGTCTCCACCAGTACTCCCCCTGTACCAAGAGAGGATAAAGGGATACCCCTTTATCCCCTCTTGCCTGCACCCAACACGTGCAGTCTCAAGAATAGCTCCAGGAGTCATTAAGATGCTCCATCTTTCCGACTATCATAAGTTGGTGGTCCCTTTGAGGAGGTGAAACAACTTTTAATAGCGGTAAAGCAGCTAATTGATATCAACTTACGTGTAAGTAGCCGAATGATCAAAGATGACGAATCAAGCCATCCTTACGTAAGACTAAACTCCGCGTTTACTTTTCATGTCTCGCCAAAAGATAAAAAAAATTGACAATACATTAACATTAACACAAGGCGCTTTCCTCGCTTTCTCTTTTAGCATTAACGAAAATACAACGGCAGAAAAAGATTTCACTGCTGGATACCCAATCTCCTCACAGCCGTTTAGAATCAATTGATAAGAAAGGACTGTCGAAAGGACTAGGGTTTGGTATTGGAACATAATAAGTCCTGGGCCTTTTCTTGACGCTCTCCTTAAATTGGGTGAATCTTTCAATGATGTTGTTCCTTAACAATTTGCTAGGAATAAGAAAAGATGGAACATTCAACATGTCGCGAGCGTGGGGTAAAAAAAAAACTATGGGTCCCCGACCGGGATCGAACCCATGACCTTCCGCACCGGCCCACTGAGCTACCGGGAGACTCCGTGCGAGCTATAGGTCATATTTACTAGGTTCATGGTGATACGCGTCCTGCATACTGCAAGGATCAACGATATCGAAATCGCCTTGTAGGGCAAAATACTAAGGTCTTAACTCAGGATCGATTTCTCTGAATGAATACGGCCTTTAGTCCTTAACTCCCCTTTCCTGCAGTACAAAGATTAGGGGTCAATACACAACACATACTCAATAATACATTACGCGCGATTTTGAAAAGGCTTTACGTAGACAAAGAATACTGGAAAACGGACTCAGCTTATGACCACAGTTTTCAGCTGTAGCTTCGTGTCAAATGTTTGTATTACAGACATGGCCAGACGGGAACATTTGACGACAAACTGTGGCATCACTTGTGTGGCACGTGGGCAGATCATGATGGTGTTGTCAGACTATTCGTGGACGGTGACTGCAAGCTAGTTAGTAACCAAACAATCCATGGACTGATTCCTGGCACTGGGAAACTGATTTTGGGTCAAGACCAAGATATAATGGGAGGTGCCTTTGATCTTCAGCAGAGTTTTGTGGGTGAAATGAGCCATCTCTATATCTGGAACACTGATTTGGGGAACAGCGTTATATCTACCTTGAGCATGCTCTGTAAAGCGCATCCACATCCAGGATATATCGTTGAGTGGTTTGATTTCACGCAAGGGATACACGGCAATATAACGAGGCGAAATAACTCAAGATGTGTAACAAAACAAGACATGCTGCCATAACAGGTTATAAAATGACAATGTATATTGCACTCGTGGCTGCCAAAAAACAGCCTAAAAACCTATTATCGAAGCCTCCCTTTATTTGGCCCCAGTTGTAATGTTTAATATTCACGATTAAAAATAAATAAAAAGTTCGAAGCACTCTGTTCGGAGGTTTAAATTTTTCGGTAACGTTTTTTTAAACTTGAATGTCAACGGTACAAAATTTCCGGAGTGTAGTCTTTCCATGATTTTTCAGCTTGTTTTCTTTAGAAGTTTTCGCTTTGTTATAGCAGCATAGTGGTAATGTAGTTTGTTATGCATAGTACGTAGTAAAGGAAAAAGGTGAATAAAACAATTTCAAACCCAGTCTATATCCTTGAGTATTTATTTTATTGTTATTTATTTGCCGATATAATAAACCCCTCACACTTAAGAAAGGGCCGGTACAAGTAGGTGGAGTAAGTAGAAAGGGGGTGGGGAAGTACCCAGTTTTGCTGTTGAATTCTAGTTTAAACTAAGGCTGGCATTCGAAGTGTTACATTAAAAAAGGCACACAAAGTAACTTAAAGAGAGTAGACAAAAAGTCATATCTGTGTATATAAACACTAAAAAAACGTTGGGCTTCGTTTGGAACGTTTACAGTAGAATTTTGGTCATGAAGTTAGACTTGGAAAAAGGGAAAGTGGTTAATTTGCCAAATTTCGCCAAAATACAAAGTTCAAAGTATATCAAGTGTAGTGCTGACAGATCAGCTGGCGTGAAGCACGCGAAAATGACACGTTATCAGGTTATAGATTCATCCAATTACCAAGTACTTAGAATAAAACTTTATTATTTTGGAACTTAATCACCAAAAGTAGCACTGTAAAAATGTGACGAGGTCACCGGTGTAAACGGGATTGTAGCTGTAAATCAATGCCGCCTTCTCTTCCTTTCTGCTTGGGAATCGGTGCGAACTTAAACGGGCTAAAATTAAAAAAAAAAATAGACGAACGTTATGTTAAAATATCATTAACAGAAATAGCAACAATTGAATAACTTGAACTGAATAACCTAACGCACCCAGCTTATTACACTTATTAGATAAAATAATTAAAGAAAATAAAATGCCTTAATTTTAATAATAAATCGTTTGTAGTCAAGCAACCTGGCCTCTGAATGAGATTACGTCGGTAAAATCCCACACGTTGTATACTGATTATTGTTCTACTCTGGCTAAGTATAACACAGTTGGAAGTTGATTATAATGCTTTACCCTGGTTGATAAAATAGTCACCCCAGTACTGTGAGGCGAGAATGGCTTCCTGGGTGTGGCTAATGTCTTTATGCGGTGACCACTCAAACTGAGGTTTTGCTGGATGCCATTGGAACATATAGAAAGGGTATTTTCGAGCTGTGAAAATGGACAAGGCAGTGGTCAGGACATTATGTTCGTTGACTGATTTTGCTATCAACGACGAACGCACACAATCTTAAAACCATACACCTGTGCAATTTTTTCATTTATTTATTCATCTATCCATCCATCCTTCCCCTCTCTCCCTCCATCCATCCCTCCCCCCCTCACTTCATCCATCCATCCATCCATCCCTCCCTCCCTCTCTCACTTCATCCATCCATCCATCCCTTCCCCCCTCTCTCACTTCATCCATCCATCCTTCCCTCCCCCCTCTCTCACTTCATCCATGCATCCCCATCCCTCCCTCCCTCTCTCACTTCATCCATCCATCCATCCATCCCTCCCTCTCTCACTTAATCCATCCATCCATCCCTCCCTCCCTCTCTCACATCCATCCATCCCTCCCTCCCCTCTCTCCACTAAATGGCGGAGGTGTTTGTGCTTCTGCTCGCAGTTCCGTAAATATCCGAAGACGAACAGATATTGAAAGTAGCTCCTTGGAGCTGTTAGCATTAGAAGTGAGAAAACCAAATTCAAAACCATTCCTAGTCTATTGCTGGTACCGGCCACCTCACTCGCCAGTTGAATGTTTTGATATTTTTGAACAGCTTATAAACAAAGCTGAATTTGACTACACAGATATTTAAATAACTGGTGACATAAATTGCGACCTTCTGTCAGACACTAGGGAATCACATACGACGCGTCTAATCAATCTTTTGGAAACATACCAATTGTCTCAGTTCATAAAGGAGCCAACTAGGGTAACAGAAAATAGTTCAGCATTAATTGACTTATTCATCGCAAACAATCCAGAGAGTATAGTACATTCCGGTGTATATCCACTCTCTATAAGTGATCATTACCTTATTTATGCAGTTAGAAAAGTGGATATCCCAAGAAAGAATCCTAGATATGTCGAGACCAGAAATTTCAAGCTGTTTAATGCTAATTCCTTTATATCAGAACTCACAAATGCGAACTGACCTCAAACTGACAACTCGATGAATATAAATGAATCCTGGGAAAATTGGAAGCGCGTTTTCCTACACATCTTCGATAAACATGCACCAAAACGGGTCATAAGAGTACGCAACAAACCAACACCTTGGTTGGATTGCAACCTTAAACAACAAATGATGACCAGAAATTCTCTGAAGCGCGATAAAAACGGGCTCAGAAAACGATTGGAATTGTTACAGAAACATGCGAAACAAAGTTAATTATGCTGTGAAGTGCGCTAAATCGAACTATTATCGCAAAAAATTGCACGACAATCTTGGCGACCCCAAGAATACAAGGAAAGTATTAAATGATCTAATGGGCAAAAAATCTGCAGTCACTGAAATTAGCGAACTTGTTACTTCGTCTTCGGAAAACGGCTTAAGCAATGCTAAAGATATCGCAGATCACTTTAATAAACATTTTACCCAGATTGGCCCAGATCTTGGAGCAAACCTTCCTGCATCTACGACAATCCCTGAAGACTACTTGAAGCGTCACTCGACCACTTTTCAGCTGAGTGAAATCAAGTCTTCCAGAGTTTTGAAACTGTTATTAAAACTTGATGTCTCCAAAGCAACAGGTCTCGATCAAATTTCGAACAAGATTCTTAAATTAGCTGGCCCGGTTATTTTGTAATCAACTAACGGACTTGTTTAGTCTATCCGTTAAAAGTGGAGTATTCCCGAATGATTGGAAACTAGCTAAAGTTTCCCCTATCAATAAAACCGGTGATCGAAACGGTGCAAACAACTATAGACCCATATCAGTCTTACCAACTATAGCTAGAATTTTTGAAAAACTTATTTACGAACAGCTATATGATTATTTATGTAAGAACGATATTTTAGACTCGCGACAATCAGGTTTTAGATCACTCCACTCGACGGTAGCTGCACTACTTGACCTTACAAACCAGCGGTGTTTCAATATAGAAAGGGGCATGATTAGTGGAGTTGTATTTCTAGATCTCAAGAAGGCCTTTGATACGGTAGATCATAGCCTTCTTTTGACAAAATTGGAGCATGTTGGAGTGCGTGGACATTCGTTAGAGTGGTTCAATTCATATCTAAGATATCAGTTCGTATACATCAACGAGGTTCTCTCTGAACAAGACATGATCAAATGTGGAGTCCCACAGGGGTCCATACTTGGACCACTTCTATTTTTGATTTACATTAATGATCTCAGCAACATTACCGATTTTGCTACTACAGTGTCGAAGGACTACGACATGAAATGAACGCAGACATCGAAAAACTCAAACAGTGGCTTTGCGCAAACAAACTCACCCTGAACATATTAAAAACTGAATACATGTTAATTGGTTCAAGACAAAGAATTGCGACAGTCACTGAAAGTCTTGATCTCTCTATAAACGGCATTACAAGTGTCTGTAAGAAGGTGTCATCGGGCATAGGTGTTATAAAAAAGATCAAGCCTTTTATTCCATCGCGCAGTTTAATTAACATTTACCAGTCCAGTATTTCGACTATTGTAGTATTACAAAAACCCAATTGCAAGGCTGATCGGACAATTGCAAGGCTGATTGTAGTATTGTTTGGAATGGCATTAGTGAGGGCCTGGCCGAAAAACTCCAAAAGTTACAAAATCGCGCAGCACGAATTATCACAGGCTCACATTACATGGCACCTACAGAAGACTTGTTAGAAAAAACTCGGATGATCGAACCTTAAGGAGAGAAGAAATAAACAGAAAGCTCTGATGATGTTTAAAAGTATTAACGGCATGACACCAGTTTACTTAAAGGATATGTTCTCAAAGAACATTGGCACATCATGTTATAACCTTCGAACATCAAGAGAAGACATCGCTTTACCGAGAACCAAAACCGACTATTACAGAAACAGTTTCGCCTTCACTGAGGCGAAAATTTGGAATTCGCTTCCAAATGATCTGAAATGTGAACGGTCGCTCGAATCCTCTAAAAACAAGCTCAAATCTCTCAACCTCTGTATCGATTTTTAAATACATATATATTTCCTATTTTTAAAAAATTGTAATACATGAAACTTAAGGTTAGTTAGTTTAGCATTTTAAAACACTATTTGTAAATATTGCACGGCTTTTGTGTAAACCAAAGATACTATTGTAATTTTGACAAAACCACCGTGGATTAATAAAGTTTTCTATCCATCTATCTATCTCACTTCATCCATCCATCCATCCCTCTCCCCCTCTCTCACCTCATCCATCCATCCATCCATCCCTCCCTCCCTCTCTCACTTCATCCATCCATCCATCCCTCCCTCCCTCTCTCACTTCATCCATCCATCCTTCCCTCCCTCCCTCTCTCACTTCATCCATCCATCCTTCCCCCCCTCTCTCACTTCATCCATCCATCCACCCACCACCCACCCTTAACAAGTGCAAAGGCAACTATTAAAATAAAAAAACAAGATCTGTTAGTTGCCTATGTCTGATTCGTAAAGAAAAAAACATTTTTAAGATTGCCTTTGCGCATTTCGTTTCTTTTAAGGTAAATATATTAAGGTGGTCTCTTAAACATGACTCCTTCCGTTAACAATTTTTTTCCGCAGCAGCTAAATATGGCTTTTTGTTTTCAGCGATTCATGATCAGTTCTTTATCGAGTTCCTTAGATGTTCAAATGACGCAAAATGAAATATCTTTCACATCAGATAAACCTGACTTTCACCTGCACCGCCTTGAAGCCTTGAACAATAATGTTCTGATTTAAGGCATACCTTCCATGGTTGATATGAACTCTTTTCCTTTCCTATCCTTGTTTGTTGATACTACTTGAAAAAACTCCCTTAACTTTTGATCCTTTTGGAATGTCTGTACGAATAAAATAAGATGCACACACACACACTAGCCTCAAAGTTGGAATGTGTGGATATTAATATGGTTTAAATGTTTGTGTAATGCATTTCTTATGCATGGGAGTACTGTTGTCATCCCCTCCCTGTCAAACCCAGGGGATTTGCATTCGTTTTTCTCTGCTCAATGTCCTCTTCCGAGGGTTATAGGTTACCTTCACTTTCTATAAACAAAGTCTATTTTTGTCTCTTAATTTTATTGCGTTACTTGATCTAAATTTTCATTTTGATGTCAATACTTCCATCGACCATGTCCAACATCCAGCGAAACAAATTCAATAGTTATTATGGAAAAGTGTCTAAAACTGTTGTTTACCTCTGGCGTGATCCCCCGAAAATGGTTGTTATAACTGATGTCTTCCTGTGTTACAAATTCGATAATGTGATCCGGGGCAGAACCAAGCAGTTTTGTGGACTTATAGTCTGTCGAAGGTAAGATCAAGCGTATAAGCTGTTGATATGAGTTATGCTGGTTGAGCTTTTCCATTTCATAAAAAAAATATAGCAATAAATTCAACCAATTGGGAGAAAAATAACACACAGTAGAATCAACTTTTTTGATACGTATTTCAGTCGGGTAGTGAGAACGTTCCAATTTTTATGTGCCAGGTGGTAGGTATCTGGAAGTAACTGTCTTAACATTAATTTTTCATTTAACCTTGGTATCATAATTGAACTGTTTCCGTTTAGAAAATGCTAATGAGACCCCCAGCGGTGGTTGAGGGATTTCGAGCTTCACTGGGGTTGTTGATAATTAGATCTCGAACTCTGTTGTTCAGACTAGACGCTATTCCCTCAGTGGTCTGCTGTGGCAACGATCGGTTGTTGTTTCGTTTGATCGCAGGGATATTTCAGGCATTTGATTTTGTTAGGGTATAGTGTTATGTGAATGGCGTATTAACCCCTCGGGTATACCAACAACCACAGTGTTACACGGTAACAGTGATACACAACCAGTCGACTCAATCGCCTGATGAAGAACAGCAGTAAGCGGTATACAGGCCACCTTCTTTATCGAAGTGACGTCATCATGCGACGAACGATTAAGAAAGCTATCATTTCAAACCACGATGAATTACTACATCTTTTTTGTAATTGAACTTATTTTTAGCATTAAATTTGAGATAAATTTATAGTAACTCTTTCAACTTATGTTTTAGGAAAATGCAGTTAATTCTATTTTTATTTTAAATTTAGAGACCTTTAGTATGAGTAAAGTAGCAAATTGTTTGCAACTATGACAACGATAATGATGAATTTCTGTCTGAGATTTCTGAAGAAATCAATTATAGCTGTACGTTTTGCATCAAGCGTTATTGAACACTGTTACACTCGTACAACATCTAGACGCTCTTTAGGGTTTAGTTTACGTTTCAGCAAAATAGCTTATGTTGTAAGTGATGGGAAGTGCATAGAGTAAAAGGTAAAGACACAAGCACAGGAATGAATTCTTTTTTCACCTGAAGGTAAATCAAGCTTTAAACTGATATTTCTTGCATCTGTGAGACTGAACAAGGATTCATCATATTGGCCAAGACTGATATTCCTCTCACCGACCAACATGGCTATTAATTCCAAACCCAAACATTCCCCCCAGATAGGAAACACTTCACCTGTGTCATCGTAAGCCTGGTGGAAAACAACAATGAGTACAGTAGCTGCTAACACTAGCACTAGCTTTGTTCACATGCAGATCTTCATACAATCAGCATAAATTGCTCTTTGATAGGCGGCTTCTGGGGCGCCGGCGTTATGACGAATCTCCTCAGTTATTTCCTATAAAAACAAAATTACCGGGCGGACCTTTCTCTCCCTTGCTCTCTCCTCCCCTCCCCTCCCCTCCCCTCCCACTGACAAGCCGCGGACATCTGTCTGAGTCAACACGATGTTGGTCAATAGAAGTGTTAAGCCCTGGCCAAACGGAGTCGCAAGTCAACGCAAGTTAGGAAATGTGAACTCGCGAACACAAACTTGCGATGGGCGGCCAAACGCACTCGGAAGTAGACGCAAGTTCAACGCAAGTAGCAAGAAAGCCATTGCAGTGCAGCCTTGCACGTGCGTCCGTACAAAGGAAAACAATAGTGAGATCAACTTGCGACGACTTTCGTTGAGTAGCCAAACGGTGAAAAACTTGCCCTCATTTGCGTGCAAATTTTAGCTCGATCAAAATGAACGCAAGTCATCCCAAGCCATCGCAAGTATACGCAAGTCATGGCCAATAAGAAAAGAGTTTATTGGAGAGTGCTAATCTTTTACTCCAGTTCTCGGTTGTGAGCACAAGTTTAAGCGGACACTTTCAGTTAATTAAATATATGCCAAGCATAAAACTTCGCTCTGCCAATCAAGATTTGTTAGTAGTCCCTAAGTACAATCTTGAAACCTATAAAAAGTGCGCTTTTTCAGTAATTGTACCCAGTATCCTGTGGAATAACTTACTAGATTATGTTAGAACTACAGTGAAGACTCTTTTATTTAGCCGCCCCTTTTAGGTCTTTGTTACATTTTATCTGTCTTTATGTTAGTAAATTATCATATTAACAACGTAAAGTTTATATAGTTGGGTAGTTTGTGCTATTGGTTTATTAGTAAAATGGCGCTATAGAAATAAAGATGATGATGACGATGATGATGATGATGATGATGATGATGATGATGATGATGATGATGATGAGGAGGAGGAGGATGACGACGACGATGATGATCATTACTATTATAAGCAGAAGAGTGACAAAAATCGTGTGGGAATTGTAAAAAAACATATAAACAAACCTTCTTGGCAAGCTCAAAAAACTTTCTGCCGACCGTTGTGTAGCCTGACTGGTTTAGCTTTACGTGGCCTCCTGGAAGGATAATCCTTTCACAGAAAACAAAAACATAGCATTTTCATCTGAGAAAAAAAACCCTTACTTCATGGTTGATGGGCATCTACGATTTTGATTTGTGGGTTATTAATCAATCGATTAATCAATCAATCAATCAATCAATCAATCAATTAAACTGCGCCTTACAAACACTAATTGAAATTTACAATAAAAATATTAATTAATTTCTATTACTTCTAATTGAAAGCACTAATTATCAAATGAAAAGGTCTTCTAAAAGACTTTGTTTCAAATATCAATACTACAAACAGCACGAATTGTAGATGGAGGCATATGTCCCAAAGCCTGTAGGCAACACATCTGAACAATCGGTCTCCTAAGTTCTTTTTTGTTCTCTTTACGCTCTGTGATTGATTGATTAAAAACAGTTACACTATTTTCTTTGAATTTTCTCAACCAATCAGAACAACCAAACATGTCCCAGCGCGCAGCCGTTTTCCCGCGATTGACGCTAGTGATATGTATTTGCTTGGAGTTCTGACTGGTTTATTGTGATGTTTGCATCTCTCGTGATTGTCATTACCTTGATTTTGCCGATTTTACGACACTCAATTCAAATTTGCACTATTAAATATGGGTGACCACAGGCAGCCAGTGTAACTCACAAAGCCGAGGCGTGACTTGGCACATTTATGACACGTTGTAACTTATGAAGAATCGACGATCGAGCGAGTTTTTTTTTTATCCTTGCAGAAAGTGAACAAGTATGTACATTTCCGCAAGCCAACCAACCATGAAGTAAGTTTTAATAGAGGTTACAGAGGGGCTGGCAGGGGCCAGAGATACTGCACTCAAATGGCTAAATGGATTTCCCCACGTGTCCTGTGGTTGTTTTGCTTAAGCTTACAAATAGACAGTGAGCAACTTGCGATAGTTTGCGAGAAATCTCAAAATCGGGTCTGTGAGACAAATTAGGATGGCGCTCCTGTGCGGATAGTATTAACATAACGTTATGCAATATCCTTTGAATGGCTGGATTTTGATGTCAGTGTGTACTGGGCTTGGATAAATTCTGATCATAAATTGACGTATTCTGCCTGCCGGCAATGCTCGTAAAAATCCCGCATTCAGGTTAAAATTCTGCTGGGGCAACATAATTTTTCTTGAATTCTGTTTCGTACAGAATTATTTAACGGGACAGGTTCACGGCTAGGCGCATGTGCATTAATCAAATTTCCTTTTTCCGATTTATTAGTAGTTCTATCGGTTAATAATCCCACTCACATGTATCTCAGCGATCACATACTTTAGTAAGGCCAGCGGCGGAGGACTAAATTCGCAGGAAATATTAGTGGATTGCACCAACACTGCGAACGTTGAATTTATTGTTGACCCGAAGTTTTTATTCCATACAATTGCACGGGCTTTGGTCAAATGGCTGCCAAGGGCGCGTGCAGGTAGCTGAGAAATCATTGAACGCTAAACTTTGGCAAGAACATTTCACACCCGAGCAATCTACTCGCTTCTGATTAGTTCTTTAACAACGTTATGAAATAATATTGCTTGCGCACTCGCTAGAGCGTGCACAGGCGAAAAACATTAACGAAAAACAGCATTTAGATTCATGAGCATGCGCTAAACCGTGAACCCTACCCTTTAAATACTGTTCAGATGTTCATTGTGAGTTGTATCTGCTCGTTAGTTTGTCGCAGTTATCCATACCGTTTGCTTTAGAGTCACTATGTGGGCGCATAATATTTTTGTAATGCCGCTGAGATATGTGATGTCGGCGCGTTTTAGCTCAACCATGCGAAACACAAGGCCAATGCAGACAATGCATGTTAGTAATTTGGATTTCAATTTATGTTTTAATTTTCCTTTCAACTATGTTACTGATTTTTTCCCGTGTTTTGCTCAAGATCTATATGAAATGCAATATTCTGCCGGCAGAATGCTTAATTAATGTCGCAGATAGCGAATTGTGCCCGAAATTTTGCTGGGGAAATTAATCCAAGCCTCGTGTGAAAACCGAATTCCACGAGAAAGATATGAAGGTTGACCTACCCGTTTAGCGAATTAAACATCCTTTCTACTTCTTCCATACTGGAATTTACACTGCACAAGTAAAGGAACTTTGATTCTGGCATTTTCATTAACAGGCTCAGCATAGTAAAAGAGAACAAGCATCGAAAGAAGGACAAAAAACTCGAAGAAAACAACAACAAACAAACAAACAAATTGCAGGAAAAATGCGGTACTTGGGAACTGCAATTTCGTTTCAGTGTTACCACACGTCGGTTGGGAAGCATGGACAGAGGGAATCGGGTTCTCGTATGAATTTAATAGTGAAAAAGAAGTCACAAGTTGCAGCCTATCCTTTTCTGGTTCAGGTGAATTTCACAGTAAAAATGGCATCGAATTCTTTAAATACAGTTTTTACAAAGCGATAAGGTGATTTTCTATATTTATGTTACTGGTAATATTTAACAGCTGGCATTTTCAAGTGTTCTAGTAGCTTGCTCTATCGCGAGGCTTTACCGGTCTCACATAGTCTTCCACGCACCCGTTTCTAGGAGAGTCGTATTGAAGGCGGGTGATGCGAATCCCCTAAAAACGACTGCGTAATAGGTTAGGTCTCCAAAGTCTTTGTCACGCTCTAAGTAATATCACGTAGAGGTGTTTTTAGCTAAGCGTCAGGTGCAGATGTAGAAATGTTGGTCGAGTTATTTTCTTCGTTTATTTCGGAAAGGGAAAATTTAAACAAGTGCCGGTACACCATCGATCCTTCTCTTACTGGTTTTGTAACGGCATACAGATGTCATTACTTCCAAAATAACGGTACAAAACTGAAATATGCTGCGAGTTTAATAACAGCAATCAAGACTGAATTACATTTTTAAGTTGTCACTATTATTATGTGGATCGAGACAAAGCCAAGGACCACTGCCAAGGAAAACAACGAGGACAATATTTCTACATCTGGCTGGACCCAACAAGCTTGGTCAAATGGATTTTAATTATTTTTCTAATCGAGGAGACGCCATTTGAAAAAAAAATGAATGAATTAGTATTCGTATTTGAAAAGAATTTCATATTGTTAAGCTTTAAGACTGAATTCTAACTTGGCGCAGACGTGTTTTAATTCCTAATCAAATCCTAGTTTTTCTGCGGTGTGATGCAATCCGGAACGCAACCTCTGGAAAGTTTCTGGAAAGATTTCCAAATGTTCAGTGGACGCAAAACGTTTTTAAGAGAACACGCACCCACAAAAAGAAATTCAGAGTTTGCAGCAGCTTATCCTGTTACGTGAATAAACACGTGGATGGACCATAAGTTGAACATTAACAAAAATTAATTGAAGGATACAAGACAGGAGCAGCTCGGGCACCAGCAGACTCCAGGAACTTGACATATACAGCCACAAGATACTGCTCCCCAAACGCTGCCAGTTTTCCATTGGTCTCCTGAGTCACAATACCTTTAGTAAAAAAAAACATACAATCTACAGCGAAATTGTAACAACAGTAACTTTTTCAGTTTGGCCTAAGGGTTATAGTGGCCTTTAGTCGAGAAAACCGGTGGCAACTTAACACATGATACAATTGCTGTAAAACCACAGCAAAACACAGTTTTTGTGTTTACAATGCAGTGTAGTCTGCACAGATTATGTGATCTCTGATATACTATTTGAATGTCTTCGTATTACATGGCATGATTTAAGGAAGATTTAACGTCTGTAAAAATGAAACTGGTATAAACCGATCTTGTACCAACCTACGATTGGGCGATTCATTTTTATATCACTTTTCCTTATTAAATAACGCTGTTTATCCACATGTTGTTGTAGTGTTAGGGCACTGTGAAGAAAAGTGGTCGTAAATACGATTCCAAAAGTCAGCATCAACTTCAGAAAGCTAGCGTGATTTGTATAGAGGGTCATTGTCCCCCAGCGGTGGGCTGAGCCTTCTACAACTTAGTACGATCCAGTCGTGAGTGCAGTTGGTTGAGGGCAGTTGTAAATTCACCATCGGCTAACTACATATCACGAGCTGTACCATGATTGATGCATTCACCAGGATGTTGAGGTGTTGATAATGTGTGAACGAAACCAGCGTTTCTTCGTAGAATCCTTCTATTGTTTGATGCGATAAAGTGTTTCTTTGTTCAGTCTTGCGCGTGAATCAAGTACCACCTGCTGCAAACAGGTCTATTGAATATGCATCTGACACACTCACAGAGGTGATACAGTTCTGGTTGTTTTGTGAGTAAATTGATTTGTATCACCCACACAATGAAGAAGTAATTCGCAAACAAATTTGGGAAATGGAAAACAGTAAAACTAGAATCTCAGTTCAGTAATGATTGTAAAATGTCCATGCAATAAAACTACGTGGGTGTCCAACAGTTAAAAATAATCGGCTGCTAAATGATGAAGCAGGGCACCTAACGGCTCGTTCCAGGGAATATCTGTTCTGAAGGCCTAAATCACCTGAGATATTCGGATTTTATTGCGGTAAAAACTAGGGACTTCTTAGGCGAAACATCACCTCAGACTTTCGTGACAAGGGGACTGATTACTTCCTATTGTTTTAGGAGGAACAAATATGTCGTTTTGAGTGTAAAGTAAGGCCACCTAGCATTTTCGGAGAGCTATAAGCAGCTGGGAAATTCGGCAGATAGGATTTTGTTTCCTAAAGTTTTCTACCGCCTAAATTTTCAGCAAAAAACTCCGAACAGATCAACCTGTGTTAACTTACACAAATATGCCTTTAAAAAACTCTGAAACAAAATAAGAAAGTAGAAAAAGATATTTCAAGTATTTCGCTAAAATGTTCTCATTGGGTGCCCCTGATGAAGGCCGACTTTGTCAGTTGAAGTCGAAGGAAGTTTCGAATCCGATTCTCTCCAAAATGGACAGGCATATAGTCGTACTACCTGCTAATCCAATTTGGGAAGTAATTAAAACGTTGCTTGTGTGGAGTTTTGGACTAACAATATACAATGACAATTCGCTGCCAATAAATGGAGGCAAAAAAGCATCTTCAGTTGATAAACTTAAAAATACGAGAACTGCCATATGGCACGGGTTGTAGACCGAGATTTTTAAAAATCTGTCGGTGGTCAGAGGAATTTTTCCAAAATGTTTCCAAACTGGACAACATGTGGTCTTTCTGGCCCATGCGCTATCCGATTTGCGAAATAAAGTAAAATTTCTTTATATGCATTTTAGACTAACAATAACATCCATTTTCCTTCGACAAATAGGGGAATTAACAGTTCAAACGTTAGTTTCTCATCATTAAATGGAGAGAGACCTTTACAGAGAGGGGCACATAACGGAGTTTTTAGGTTAATCAATATAATACATTAGTTGCCTGGGAAGCCCCATTTACACCACACTGGTCAGCACTCCTGTTTTTTGCCCTGTAAAACTGTACAAGATCATCGGCCACATATCGCAAACCATAAGTGTTCCCATAACGGCACATGATTTTCATTTGGGCACGAGATGAAAATTACCGTATAACCGTTTTCATGGAATTTATAGGAGTTTTATTCTGGGCCACAACGGTTAAAATTAACTATCAAAGGAGTGTCGGAACGGTATAGGTTTATCTCGCTTACATGATACCGGTATAATGTTTCGTAGTGGAATAAAAATCTCCATCCTATACAGCTGCCGGTACAAGTACATGAGAGACTGGGCCAGTATCACGCAGTAAACAAATAAAGAGTCACGAGAATAAACCGAACGACAATTGTAACCGTTATATCTTGTAAAACAATGCCTTTTGCCGATCGAGGCAAAATCTCGAAGTAATCTTGGTCCGCTTCTATAAGTGTGAAGTGTATGACAAGTCATTATTATATTGAATTGCGTTATTCCTCTCCTATTCGCCTTCTTCGTGGGAAAAAGAATCAGATATACAATACAACTGCGATGCTATTTAAAAGATTGATGATAAACACTCCAGTACTGTCAGCTTAATGTTGAGTTTTAGTCAGAAAAGATGACAGATTTGCTACCAGTACTCACCAATTATTGGACGGTTATTCTTGATCTTCGTTTTGTTAGCAAGAAACGTTCTATGTGCAGCTTCGGAATACAGAAAGATTGTTGGCGAAAAAAGAATGACACTGAACAGAAAGGAGGAAAAAAACATTTTCTTTCCACGAAAAGAAATCAAATCTTATCACACGAAACGGCACAGGTGGAAATAAATACCTTAGGTGTATCCTTGACTCACGGACACCGGAAAAAGCCACACCTTGCAGGCAGGACTTGTCACTTGTTCCCCGCGGCAAAAATCTCTCTTAGGGTGATTTTTCAACTGCGTGTGGTGGCCCAGCTGTGACTGTTTTTTTTTTTTTTCGCAGGTCAACAGACAGTTCATATCAATCTTATTGGAGTATAAAATATGAACTCAGACGAACAACGCAGGTCTTGCATTAACCTGTTTCAGACTCTCAGATCAAGCGAGGGGTAAACATAAGACATCTTTTCCAGGCCCCACGCGTTTTACGGCATCCGCTTTCTGCTTTCTGGGACAGGCTATTTTTCTTTTTATGCCCACTTCAACATGGCGGCCAGTTAACGTGTTCAGCGGGAAAAAAAAGAAAACAGCTGTTTGAAGCGATTCAAAAATTGGTTGGATTCAAACCAATTCTCTTGTTTTTCTAAGCTTCTACTACCGGAATGTTAGTTTCTCAAACTAACCTTTTATTTACGTTTACATAATTATATCGTGACACCTTGCATTGTACGAACACTGCCTCGTCTTGTAATGATAATCAACAAATATTTGTCTAACTGCAACCTTTTGTTGAAGCCAAGCGGTAAAACAGTGCTAAATTTTAAATGTTTGACACTTTATGGACCTGAAAACATATGTAAAACAAACTGCTTTTGAGTTTTCTTATTCTTGATGTGTTTGTACCGTCTTTAGTTGGTAATGCGTTCATGTAAGCTACATATAACGTCCCAGTATACATACCCCTCTATGTAAGGGACATATAGCGTCCCATTATATGAAACGTATACTTCGTTCACCTTAGCCTGCGTGCAGGAGACGTCTGCACGCAGGCTACGTTCACCTCAGTTTGCCTTCGTTCACCTTAGCTTGCCTTGGTTCACTTCAGTTTGCCTTTTTTCGCCTCAGTTTGCCTTGGTTCACCTCAGATTGCCTTGGTTCACCTTAGTTTCCCTTGGTTCACCTCAGTTTGCCTTGGTTCACCCCAGTTTGCCTTGGTTCACCTCCGTTTGCCTTTGTTCACCTCAGTTTGCCTTGGTTCACCTTAGTTTGCCTTGGTTCACCTTAGTTTGCCTTGGTTCACCTCCGTTTGCCTTGGTTCACTATAGTTTGCCTTGGTTCACATTAGTTTGCCTTTGTTCACCTCAGTTTGCCTTGGTTCACCTCAGTTTGCCTTGGTTCACCACAGTTTGCCTTGGTTCACCTCAGTTTGCCTTGGTTCACCTCAGTTTGCCTTGGTTCACTTCAGTTTGTCTTGGTTCACCTCAATTTGCCTTGGTTCACCTCAGTTTGCCTTGTTTCACCTTAGCTTGCCTTAGTTCACCTTAGTTTACCTTGGTTCACCTTAGTTTCCCTTGGTTCACCTCAATTTGCCTTGGTTCACCTCCATTTGCCTTTGTTCACCTTAGTTTGCCTTGGTTCACCTTAGATTGCCTTGGTTCACCTTAGTTTGCCTTGGTTCACCTCAGTTTGCCTTGGTTCACCTCAGGTTCCCTTGGTTCACCTCAGTTTGCCTTGGTTCACCTTAGTTTGCCTTGGTTCACCTCAGTTTGCCTTGGTTCTCCTCCGTTTGCCTTGGTTCACCTTAGTTTGCCTTGGTTCACCTCAGTTTGCCTTGGTTCTCCTCCGTTTGCCTTGGTTCACCTTAGTTTGCCTTGGCTCACCTCAGTTTGCCTTGGTTCACCCCAGTTTGCCTTGGTTCACCTCCGTTTGCCTTCGTTCACCTTAGTTTGCCTTGGTTCACCTTAGTTTGCCTTGGTTCACCTCGATTTGCCTTGGTTCACCTCCATTTGCCTTTGTTCACCTTAGTTTGCCTTGGTTCACCTTAGTTTGCCTTGGTTCACCTTAGTTTGCCTTGGTTCAGCTCAGTTTGCCTTGGTTCACCTCAGTTTGCCTTGGTTCACTTCAGTTTGCCTTGGTTCACCTCAATTTGCCTTGGTTCACCTCAGTTTGCCTTGTTTCACCTTAGCTTGCCTTAGTTCACCTTAGTTTACCTTGGTTCACCTTAGTTTCCCTTGGTTCACCTCAATTTGCCTTGGTTCACCTCCATTTGCCTTTGTTCACCGTAGTTTGCCTTGGTTCACCTTAGATTGCCTTGGTTCACCTTAGTTTGCCTTGGTTCACCTCAGTTTGCCTTGGTTCACCTCAGGTTCCCTTGGTTCACCTCAGTTTGCCTTGGTTCACCTTAGTTTGCCTTGGTTCACCTCAGTTTGCCTTGGTTCTCCTCCGTTTGCCTTGGTTCACCTTAGTTTGCCTTGGCTCACCTCAGTTTGCCTTGGTTCACCCCAGTTTGCCTTGGTTCACCTCCGTTTGCCTTCGTTCACCTTAGTTTGCCTTGGTTCACCTTAGTTTGCCTTGGTTCACCTCGATTTGCCTTGGTTCACCTCCATTTGCCTTTGTTCACCTTAGTTTGCCTTGGTTCACCTTAGTTTGCCTTGGTTCACCTTAGTTTGCCTTGGTTCAGCTCAGTTTGCCTTGGTTCACCTCAGGTTCCCTTGGTTCACCTCAGTTTGCCTTGGTTCACCTTAGTTTGCCTTGGTTCACCTCAGTTTGCCTTGGTTCTCCTCCGTTTGCCTTGGTTCACCTTAGTTTGCCTTGGTTCACCTCACTTTGCCTTGGTTCACCTCAGTTTGCCTTGGTTCACCCCAGTTTGCCTTGGTTCACCATAGTTTGCCTTTGTTCACCTTAGTTTGCCTTGGTTCACCTTAGTTTGCCTTGGTTCACCTCAGTTTGCCTTGGTTCACCTCAGTTTGCCTTGGTTCACCCCAGTTTGCCTTTCTTCACCTTAGTTTGCCTTGGCTCACCCCAGTTTGCCTTGGTTCACCTCCGTTTGCCTTGGTTCACATTAGTTTGCCTTGGTTCGCCCCCAGTTTGCCTTGGTTCACCTTCGTTTGCCTTTGTTCGCCTTAGTTTGCCTTGGTTCACCTTAGTTTGCCTTGGTTCACCTTCGTTTGCCTTGGTTCACCTTAATTTGCTTGGTTCACCTCAGTTTGCCTTGGTTCACCTTAGTTTGCCTTGGTTCACCTCAGTTTGTCTTTGTTCACCATAGTTTGCCTTGGATTACCTTACTTTGCCTTGGTTCGCCTTAGTTTGCCTTGGTTCACCTCAGTTTGCCTTTGTTCACCTTAGTTTGCGTTGGTTCGCCTTAGTTTGGCTTGGTTCACCTCATTTTGCCTTGGTTCACATTAGTTTGCCTTGGTTCACATTAGTTTGCCTTGGTTCACCTCAGTTTACCTTGGTTCACGTTAGTTTGCCTTGGTTCACCTCCTTTTGCCTTTGTTCACCTTAGTTTGCCTTGTTTCACCTTAGTTTGCCTTGGTTCGTCTTAGTTTGCCTTGGTTCACCTTAGTTTGCCTTGGTTCACCCCAGTTTGCCTTGGTTCACCTCCGTTTGCCTTTGTTCACCTTCGTTTGCCTTGGTTCACCTTTGTTTGCCTTGGTTCACCTTAATTTGCTTGGTTCACCTCAGTTTGCCTTGGTTCACCTTAGTCTGCCTTGGTTCACCTCAGTTTGCCTTTTTTCACCATAGTTTGCCTTGGTTTACCTTAGTTTGCCTTTTTTCACCATAGTTTGCCTTGGTTTACCTTAGTTTGCCTTGGTTCCCCTTAGCTTGCCTTGTTTCACCTCAGTTTGCCTTTGTTCAGCTTAGTTTGCCTTGGTTCGCATTAGTTTGCCTTGGTTCACCTCAGTTTGCCTTGGTTCACATTAGTTTGCCTTGGTTTACCTTAGTTTACCTCATGGTTCACGTTAGTTTGCCTTGGTTCACCTCCGTTTGCCTTTGTTCACCTTAGTTTGGCTTGGTTTGCCTTAGTTTGCCTTGGTTCGCCTTAGTTTGCCTTTGTTCACCTCAGTTTGCCTTGGTTCACCTCCGTTTGCCTTTGTTCACCTTAGTTTGCCTTGGTTCACCTTAGTTTGCCTTGGTTCTCCTCAGTTTGCCTTGGTTCACATTAGGTTGCCTTGATTCACCTTAGTTTGCCTTGGTTCACGTTAGTTTGCCTTTGTTCACCTCAGTTTGCCTTGGTTCACCTCTGTTTGCCTTGGTTCACCTTAGTTTGCCTTGGTTCACCCCAGTTTCCATTGGTTTACCTCAGTTTGCCTTGGTTCACCTTAGTTTGCCTTGGTTCACCTTAGTTTGCCTTGGTTCACCTTAGCTTTCCTTGGTTCACCTTAGTTTGCCTTGGTTCACCTTAGTTTTCCTTGGTTCACCTCCGTTTGCCTTGGTTCACCTCCTTTTACTTCATTTTTTACCTCAGTTTGCCTTGGCGCAGGTCAGTTTTTAAGCTGACGGTTTTGAAGCTGTTCAAAACACGAACAGCCGGTGTTTTATCAAGTCTGTGTCTATTTAGTCCTTGATAAAACACTATGTTCGTGTTTTAAATTTTACACACAGTTAACGGTACTAGTGTAATCTGTACCGAACTCGGTTTTCGGGGGAAGGGCGGTGGGCGCTTATTCATTTTTCATTTAATCTATAAGAGGGGAGCTAATTCGAAGCGATGCGCTTTTTTGAAGCTGGGCACTTAATCTAGCATTTTCGGTTTAGATCAATCACTAAACGTCTTGGTCTCTTGGTCTTGTGAGGTGCTCTTCATACTTGTTTTCTTAGTCCTTGTACAGGCGTTACCTATATTCATCACTAGAATAATAATGTCAGTTGTCCTAAAGAAGTGTTTTTGTTTCAAATGATCTTAACAATATCTTGTTCACTTATAACAAAGTAACAAAGTTAGTTAATACAATGTGTGATCAAGGAGTTAGACTTGAGCAAAATTATCACAAAATAAAGGCAACTCAGTTTTATCCATGTAAGAGAGCCAAATGTAACGTAACTTCATTATATCTCATACGACAGTTCTAATTGTGAGCCATTTTCAAACCTAGTTTTCACCTCAGGATAACAGTTTTTTCAAATTTTGTGTTACATAAAGTATACATTTTGGTAATTTTTTCATAAAAAACTTAACTACTAACTATAACTACAAGTATTCAACGTAATAATTCGCTTTTGGCTGATTGAGTGGACTCGATGTCTTTTAATTAGAGTGGGTTTTTCGCCAAAAAGGGTCTTAATATATGACCTCCATCAACACAACAACAATAAGAAAATGAACTGTAAACAGTATTTTAACGAACAAAAGATAATATGGCGTACAAAACGCCTTTATATCTAATAAACTAAGGTAAATTAATGCCATGACGACTGTTATGGAAACTTAGATTTTGACATGTTTCTTCTATCAATATTGGGTGTCTTGACGCTGAGTTCCTTAGTAACTGAAAATGTACATTTTGCTTGCAAAGTAAAACAAGTATTGCATTTCGTAAAAAGGAAATGTACACCGAGACATTTTCTTTTAAAAACTGCACGAGGGGTCGAGTAAAAAATATACTTTGCGTAAATATCACAAAGAAGAACTGTCAAACAAACAAAAGAATCTTACAAAAGTCAGGAAATTGAAACCTAGGTGTGGTGCACCCTAAGCATATTATCGCCAAACGATTGCTGGAAACGTCACCCTTGGCCATTCGGCGATCTAATTCCATGTAGACTGAAATTTGTACTTCTTGGTTTGAATACAGTAAACACTGGCGATCGCATAATATAGAAACAGTTTTTTCATTTTTTTTTTTACTTTTTTTCAGATAGCACAACATATACTGGTGAAGCACACACACAAATGTAATTGAAAATTTTTGAGAAGTAACAGCACGCAGTGATTGTTGAAAGTGTTTCACAGTTCACTAGATGGCTGAAAATCGTCTTCATATGGCTTTTCCATTCGTTTGGGCAATTAAGAGATTAGGCTTTTCCCAAAATTGAATTAACTTCTCAGCTTCCAGGTAGTTTGTATCCGTGTTTAAATGCATTGCTGGATTGGCATTCTACGTTGCACGATTTCATGCCTCAACGGTAAGTTAATTAAAAAAAGCTAAATTGCACACTTAATACGCCACACTTCAATTTCGGGAAAAAAAAATGAATTGCCGGTGTTTTTAATTCCGCAGAATAAAATTGCAATGATGACCGTAGCCTGCGTGGCCGGCGTTCGAAGGGGAAGGGAGAAGGGGAGTTCGAGCGCGAAGCGCGATCGCGATTCGCGCTCGAACTCCCCTTCTCCCTTCCCCTTCGAACGCCGGCCACGCAGGCTATGATGACCGCGAAAATGACCTTGCGTTATTCAATCAGATAAATGAATTAATAGTGTATCAAAACTCGGCGGATTGCTGTGAAATTTGGCCTGGACATTTCTTAAATGTTCGGTGAAACCAAAATTTGTCGGCGATCAGTTTTTGAAATTTATATATAATATTTCACCAGTGGCGAAATTCAAAGCAATGAGCTTTGCGTATTCTTTGCTGTTCGAACTTGACAGATTAATTAAAAATAACCAGACGAGTCAGAATATCAAAAAATGCTCACACACTTGGATTTGACACCCTATTAATTCAATTAAATGACACATGGTCATTTTCGCGGTTGTTTGCGATTTTCTTTTGCGGAATTGAAGAAACCGGCAATTCATATTTTTTTCCCGAAATCTACATTACTTGACCTTTCCAACGATATGTAGTTTACCCATGTTTTTCTTTAAAATGGTGTTGGTAGTTAAGCATATCTGCGCAAACCTTAATTACTAAGTCCCCCAGATTTCCGCTGTAAGTACCCCGCTCCCTAAAAAGCTCAGTTTCTTCATTTAGTCTGTCAGGATTCACGCCAGCAACTGATTGGTATTCGTCATTGGATTGTACGTTGTCTACAAAGAGTTGTCGTAGTCGATAAGCATCCTCTTCTAGATCTACAGATTTGGAAAGACCAAGTCCATACAGGTGCTCCATAAAATAAGGCTCTTTGTTGATAAATTCGGGCAGTTTGTGCAATTGTTTTACGATACTGGAAAATGCGCAATCGCCATCACCAACTACTGGGTCAATCGATAATCCAAAGGAGGCCAGATTTCGGTTAAGGTTGCTCACTGGATTGTGAATGGTGTCATCATGATTTGAGGAGCTGTTGAGTGCGTTTTCCGTAAACATTTGCATAAACGGTATATCGAAAACGTTGACAGATTTGCCATTTATAGTGCTTTTGATTTCTTGCAGAACTTGGTAAAGCTGGTTACAGTGACAGTAAATAGACATTCGGTAAAGTGTGGTCAATCGTTTCAGACATGTTCATGTTTTGTTACAGTTTCAGTAAATAAAGAGAATCAGTTAAAAACCTGGTAAATTGTATGAAGTTAAGGTATGAAACCACTGGAAAAACCGTGTACGATCAACATTGCTCAACGTCAGATCAGAAAGGTCGTGATCAGTCAAAACTGATAAAATTATAAATGATTGTCAAAATGACTACTGCAGAGACTGATCAAACAACGTGGAAAGACGTTAGTTACAATATTTCGACTGGCCAATACCAGTCTTCATCAGCTTTTATTAAGGCAAATCACGAATTTACAGAAATATATATGAAGTAAAACAATGAGCAGAAGTTACATTTATGACGTGGTATGGCGTGGCTTAGAAATAATAGAAAATAAACAAAACAAAACAAAAATTTACTACATATAGTTACAAATTACAGTTCATCACGTTTATTAATGCCTGGAGGCTCAAGAGTCTTAGCCTTGTGAATAATGTGAGCCTCACGTGCCTTCCTGAAAGAATTGCGTTCATTTTTAAGTTTTTCAATACGAATAAGTAGCATATGGGTGTTGGAGTGGTTATTGCTGAGAAAGCGTTCTGAAACCACTGTATGGATATAATTAGAAGTAGGGTTGAGTACTGGTCGTCTATGTTCATTGAAACGGTCTTTGAGGTGACCTTTAGTTTCCCCAATGTATTGTAAATTACATAGGCGACCTTGAATCATGTAGATAACATTGAAAGTAGTACAAGTTATATGAGATTTGATATGGTACGTTTCACCTGTGGAACGAAAAGTATATCGAGTGCGGCCATGTTCAATGTAAGGACAAGTGGTACAATTCCTACTATTGCACCGAAAGGAACCAGGAGTGACCCGGGAGTGAATTGTGGTCATTGTCTCAAAAATTGAATAAGCGCCCCCTTCGAATAAGATCTCTGCCTCGAATAGGCGCCCCCGCTAGAAGGCCGAAAATTGATAAGCGACCAAGACGCTTAATTGAGCATTTGCACTAAGTACAACTGAAAAATCTCATTAACTTCAAGTTCATATTACAAATACCGTATTTCTTCCTATAAGCGCCCAAGCTCAAAAAAGCGCAGATGACTTCTCCCCCATACAAGGGCCCACCCTTGGCTACAATAGCCCAGGAAGGCCCCCCACCCCTCGAATAGCCCCCCCTCTACTCCCTCTCACTTTCGTAAATACATTTAGCAAGGACACCAAGAGAAAAACCTGTTTCTTTTGTCAATTTTATAATCTTTCCGCCTAAACCGGCATCCATGTCATAGCACCGGTACATCTGTACGCGTATACAGGGAGTAGGATATTCACCTAGGAAAATTTATAAGTGCCCCCAAACTTTGGTGATCGAGGGCAAGCTAAGGTGAAGCAAGGCAAACTTAGGGAAACCAAGGCAAATTTACGTGAACCAAGGCGCTGGTGAAGCCAAGGCAAACGTAAGTGAACCAAGGCAAACTGAGGTAAACCAAGGCAAACTGAGGTCAACCAAGGTAACCTGTGGTGAACCAAGGCAAACTGAGGTGAACCAAGGCAAACTAAGGTGAATCAAGGCAAACTGAGCTGAACCAATGCAAACTGAAGTGAACCAAGGCAACTAAGGTGAACCAAGGCAAACTGAGCTGAACCAATGCAAACTGAGGTGAACCAAGGCAAACTAAGGTGAACCAAGGCAAACTGAGGTCAACCAAGGCAAACTAAGGTGAACCAAGGCAAACTGAGGTCAACCAAGGCAAACTAAGGTGAACCAAGGCAAACTGAGGTGAACCAAGACAAACTAAGGTGAACCAAGGCAAACTAAGGTGAACCAAGGCAAACTAAGGTGAACCAAGACAAACTAAGGTGAACCAAGGCAAACTGAGGTGAACCAAGGAAAACTGAGGTGAACCAAGGCAAATGGAGGTGAACCAAGGCAAACTAAGGTGAACCAAGGCAAACTAAGCATAACAAAGGCAAACTAAGGTGAACCAAGGCAAACTGAGGTGAAACAAGGACAACTAAGGTGAACCAAGACAAACTAAGGTGATCCAAGGCAAACTAAGGTGAACCAAGGCAAACTAAGGTGAACCAAGGCAAACTAAGGTGAACCAAGGCAAACTGAGGTGAACCAAGGCAAACTAAGGTGAACCAAAACAAACTGAGGTGAACCAAGGCAAACTGAGGTGAACCAAGGCAAACGGAGGTCAACCAAGGCAAAGGGAGGTGAACCAAGGCAAACTAAGGTGAACCAAGGCAAACTGAGGTGAACCAAGGCAAACTAAGGTGAACCAAGGACAACTAAGGTGAACCAAGGCAAACTGAGGTCAACCAAGGTAACCTGTGGTGAACCAAGGCAAACGGAGGTCAACCAAGGCAAACTAAGGTGAACAAAGGCAAACTAAGGTGAACCAAGGCAAACTGAGGTGAACCAAGGCAAACTGAGGTAAACCAAGGCAAACTGAGGTCAACCAAGGTAACCTGTGGTGAACCAAGGCAAACTGAGGTGAACCAAGGCAAACTAAGGTGAATCAAGGCAAACTGAGGTGAACCAAGGAAAACTGAGGTGAACCAAGACAAACTAAGGTGAACCAAGGCAAACTAAGGTGAACCAAGGCAAACTAAGGTGAACCAAGACAAACTAAGGTGAACGAAGGCAAACTGAGGTGAACCAAGGAAAACTAAGGTGAACCAAGGCAAACTAAGGTGAACCAAGACAAACTAAGGTGAACCAAGGCAAACTAAGGTGAACCAAGGCAAACTAAGGTGAACCAAGACAAACTAAGGTGAACCAAGGCAAACTGAGGTGAACCAAGGAAAACTAAGGTGAACCAAGGCAAACTAAGCATAACAAAGGCAAACTAAGGTGAACCAAGGCAAACTGAGGTGAAACAAGGACAACTAAGGTGAACCAAGACAAACTAAGGTGATCCAAGGCAAACTAAGGTGAACCAAGGCAAACTAAGGTGAACCAAGGCAAACTAAGGTGAACCAAGGCAAACTGAGGTGAACCAAGGCAAACTAAGGTGAACCAAAACAAACTGAGGTGAACCAAGGCAAACTGAGGTGAACCAAGGCAAACGGAGGTCAACCAAGGCAAAGGGAGGTGAACCAAGGCAAACTAAGGTGAACCAAGGCAAACTGAGGTGAACCAAGGCAAACTAAGGTGAACCAAGGACAACTAAGGTGAACCAAGGGAAACTGAGGTCAACCAAGGTAACCTGTGGTGAACCAAGGCAAACGGAGGTCAACCAAGGCAAACTAAGGTGAACAAAGGCAAACTAAGGTGAACCAAGGCAAACTGAGGTGAACCAAGGCAAACTGAGGTGAACCAAGGCAAACTGAGGTGAACCAAGGCAAACTAAGGTGAACCAAGGCAAACTGAGGTGAACCAAGGCAACCTAAGGTGAACCAAGGCAAACTAAGGTGAACCAAGGCAAACTGTGGTCAACCAAGGCAAACTGAGGTGAACAAAGGCAAACGGAGGTGAACCAAAGTAAACGGAGGTGAACCAAGGCAAACTAAGATGAACCAAGGCAAACTGAGGAGAACCAAGGCAAACTGAGGTGAACCAAGGCAAACTAAGGTCAACCAAGGCAAACTGGGGTGAACCAAAGCAAACTCAGTGAGGTCAACCAAGGTAACCTGTGGTGAACCAAGGGAAACTAAGGTGAACAAAGGCAAACTAAGGTGAACCAAGGCAAACTGAGGTCAACCAAGGTAACCTGTGGTGAACCAAGGCAAACCAAGGTGAACCAAGGCAAACTGAGGTGAACCAAGGCAAACTAAGGTGAACCAAGGCAAACTAAGGTGAACCAAGGCAAACGGAGGTGAACCAAGGCATAGTAAGGTGAATCAAGGCAAACTGAGGTGAACCAAGGCAAACTGAGGTCAAATAAGGCAAACTGAGGTGAACCAAGGCAAACTAAGGTCAACCAAGGCAAACTAAGGTCAACCGACGCAAACGGAGGTCAACCAAGGCAAACTGGGGTGAACAAAGGGAAACGGAGGTGAACCAAGGCAAACTAAGGTGAACCAAGGCAAACTGAGGTCAACCAAAGCAAACTAAGGTCAACCGAGGCAAACGGACGTCAACCAAGGCAAACGGACGTGAACCAAGGCAAACTAAGGTGAACCAAGGGAAACTGAGGTGAACCAAGGCAGACTATGGTGAACCAAGGCAAGCTGAGGTGAACCAAGGCAAACTGGGGTGAACCAAGGCAAACTGGGGTGAACCAAGGCAAACTGAGGTCAACCAAGGCAAACTAAGGTGAACCAAAGCAAACTAAGGTAAACCAAGGCAAACGGAGGTGAACCAAGGCAAACTTAGCTGAAAGAAGCATACGTTTCATATAATGGGACGCTATATGTCCCTTACATAGCAGTGTATATATTTCATGGATATACTGGGACGTTATATGTAGCTTACATGAACGCTTTACCCTTTAGTTGCAGTTGCTTCGGCCGTGACTGGGTCGTCATGTGAGCCATACATGTAGTAGTAAGCCGCCGCTATTTGATCGCGGATGCTCGGGAGTCCAGGGAGACCGAAATGTTTATAACATCGTACAGGATCGTACAGACGTATACAACTGTGTGATTTTCTGTGCAGAAACGGATGAGATGCCAGCTAAAAAGAAGGGTGAAAAGAAGGGTAAGGGAAGCAGTAAAGGTGACACAGAAGGCGAAGAAGGAGGAGGAAAACTCGAACCTACGGGAAAGGAGCAAGAGCTAAGAAAAGAGTTAGTATTCAGTGATAAACTGATAAACGTGTGTTACATAGTCTTACGCAATTCTACAGAAATCTAATTATAGGGCTTATAAATTTAAAGTGATCGGCAAAGGATGTATGCATCATCGAAGAAGAAACTGGAAACGAATTAAAGACTCTACATAAAGGTAAAAAAAATATTATTAATGCTGACAGTTGACGTAGCTCAAAGGCAAGTTGTGGAAAAAAAATCCTTTAATTTCAGTCCAAGAACGGTGTCAAAACTTTTTAGCCTTACCATATTAACAGTAAGTTTTGCAGGCCGATCAGTGACTACCCTTGAGTAGTCTGCAGCTGATATTTTGCCATGTGTATTAATTTGTTTCAATTACAGGTTAGAGGTCTTGACAGAAAAATTATCAAATTTAAAGAGAGAGGTAGAAGAATTGTATCCTTTATAGTAATCCTGGGATAGCAATGAATTACAACTGCAATGGTCAGGATTGCACTGAGATGTTAAATTGCAGTCTATGCACTGCCTTGTACCCAGCCACTTCTTTTTGTATGTGAGATCCTTGGGAGGCACATGGGATCATGGGAAGATTGAAGAAAGTGAAGCACGCTTGACATCTCCCATTCAGCCTCCCCTCTTTGAAGTCTTTCCATAGACCTTTGTTTCTCATGCCAAAGACTCAAGAAATGCCTGGGTACGATGCAGGTTTGTACATATTTAGAATTAATCATGAACTTCATATACATGAAAACACCATAAATTTTTCACCCTCAAAACTCAATCATTCCCATCTGATCAAGCATATATACTTGAAAATATGGCCTCAAACGTTTTCAGAGAAAATAGTGCAGAACAAATGTTCCTCAAGAAAAGATTGCTATCGCACACAAACTGTTAGTTGATGATAAGATTCATTTGTTACAAAATGTGATCATCTCTGTCAGACATGAGGTTATCAAAATGGTGATCACTAAAAAAGAGTCACCTCCAGTTAAAACCTCCAGGAGCAATTTTGTCACTGTAGTCAGTAATTGGTAATGTGGAAATATGATGCAGTGACTGTAAGACTGATTACAAATCAGGGAGAAGACAAAATTAAAAAAATATAATAATTAAAAATTGTAATTTCAATGTCATCTCAGGACTACACTCAACCAGACGGTCAAACTCCCTAGACCTATGATATGACTTCTGGGTTCAAATCATTTACAGTAAAAAAACATATTTCTTGTGTGGTCTTTATGTACTCGTACATGCGGCAAGGAAAATTCAATTTTCTGTCATCTGATTCTGATTTTGGATAGGCATCATTTTGTGACACTGAACAACTTTCTGTTTTTGCAACAACAAATTTTCACAAGTTGTGATTAATGTGATTAATGCTAAACTTTGATGTCGTAAAAATTTCCTTTAATAAGATAGTTGATTATAAAGTAAAGTAAAAAGAAACTTAATTTGTTCCTTTTCTGAGCATATGGCTGTGCTGATACAGGCTTTCACCATACATGTACTTGCACCTTAATATTACAGACAAGCCATCTTTATGCAGAGGAGATGAAGTCCCAGAAAAAGTTTAACACAGACTATTTACTGAAAATAACTCCAGCAGTCATGGACATGAAATCATGATCCTGAATGGTCCATATGTGGCAGTTGAACGTACTTGTATTTTAATGTACCACACAGTACAAATAAACCTTTGTGAAGTTTCTTAACCATTTTAAAACAGAAGAAAAGAAAATGAATGGCTACAGGAGGAGGCTCAACAAACAAGACTGGAAAGTGTAAGTGTTATACTAGTATAAGTATACCTGCCAACTTTTTCTGAGTCAAATGCATGAGATTTTCATCTCCTCATGACCGGCGGCTTCCGAAGATTTCCGAAAACGTTCCGGAGTCTTCCAACAATTTCAGATCGCTACCAAAAATATCTGAAGATGTTCCGACGATTTCTGAACACTTCTGAAGCTATTTGAAACTTTTTCAATGGCTTTCAAGCACATTGAAATGCGACATTTTAGCGCGTTCTGATACAGTTAGGACTCTAACTCGACATTAAGCGCCGTTTATTGGAATATTTTTGATGGAATAGAATTGAATTGAACAAGTTGTCTGGATTTGTGAGTCAGGCGTAAAAAGTTGTCCTCGATGCGTGAGATCAATGTGTTTGATCCACAGGCGTGAGACTCACGCATAATGCATGAGAGTTGGCAGGTATAGTATAAGTATTGTCTTGATATTTTTCAGATAACCCTGGCCATGAGCATTGCTTCCTTACAAGTAGGCTTGCACCTGGTTCCCTACTGACAGAGAAGTTGCTTAAGTCTTAGTAATTACCAGGAGGAATACTGAGTTGTTGCAAACAGGCAATGATTTGCGAAAATAAATCGTGAAAGAAATTGGTCATTTTTGCTTAGTTTGACAGAAAACAGAAAACTCAAGCAATTCTAAGTGAACTGTCCATCTTATTTATATACCAGTACATGTTTGCTGTAAGGTATCACAACTTTTGTAAGTAAAGCTTTGAAATTAAACACCGTAAATGGTGTTGAAGCATGAGTGATAATCATCGCCATCATTAGTGACCCTACATGGACTCCCTAACTGAAGAAGAGGCAGAAATTGACCTAAGTTGAACATTTTCAGCATGAGTACATGTCATACATGGCCAAGAAGACACAGAAAAGGCAGACAACTATAATATCCCTCAGCGACAGTAATCAGCAAGAACTGGAGAACATTAAGCAGCAGAGGGAGCAGTTGTTAAAGGAGTATCAAGACAAGAAACAAGGTACAGTAAGGGAAAGGCCAAGTTGCATTTTCCTTACAGGGAACCCACACAGCTAGACCTTGACAAGGTATCTATGGTGTGGCCTTCCCCACAGGGAACTCACACAGCTAGACCTTGACAAGGTATCTATGGTGTGGCCTTCCCCACAGGGCACCCACACAGCTAGACCTTGACAAGGTATCTATGGTGTGGCCTTCCCCACAGGGCACCCACACAGCTAGACCTTGACAAGGTTCCTACACTGTTAACTCCAATGATTAAGAGAAAAGGGCCCAATTGGGGAGAGCTCCTGGGATTGAGAGGGGCCTGAAAAGAGAATGCCAGAGCAGAAGGAGGAACACTCTCTCTCACTCTCACTCTCTCCACAGTCCCCTCCCAATCTTCTGGGTTTTTTCAGAAGCCCTGTTGTCTTCGAGTCATGCAGGGAGACTACCTTCCCTGTTGGTAAAGGGCTGAGTCACAGGCAACTCTACCAAGCCCAAACTTCACCAGATTTCTGTGGCATGAAGCAGCTAAAAGTATTACTACTCTCCTCAGAGGAGATTTTAGTCCATCACAGGGTTTACATAAGCATTTTAAAAGGTTTCTGTAATGATTTATACGTGGTTAGAGAGACAATGTTGAGTAAAATATCCTGTCAATGGAATAAGGAGACAATATGACATCAGAGACCAATCTTTATGAGGAGGTAGTAGTAATACTCCTAGTCACTACAGAAACCAGACCAAAGTACCAGCCTTGATGAGGCATCTGCAGGCTCATTTAATCTGTTGGATTACCTTACCTTACCTCCTTTTTTTTCTTAAGAAAATTATTATACATGCAAAGTTGAAACTATCCATAACATTTAGGGGTGTTAGTATACTGTTCTGCTTTAAAGAGTGGCACACCATAGCATACATTCAGTAAGCACAGAATCCTCCCCCCAACATAGAACAAGGTTTTTGTAGACTGAAACAGATCTACACTCTTTTATTCTCTGTTGTGTTTCTTAGCTTCCCAGAAGAGACCTGAATGCATTATGAAAGTGATAGAGACACATGATGGAACCAGTACATTACTAGACCAGTTGGGATCCATTACAGCTCATATCAGTTAATACTTTTCTTGCATTTCTAGGTCTGAAGCAGCTTATGCTGGAAAAGGAGGCTGAACTTGCCTTGACAAACAATGAACTGGTAGAGTTGGAAGAGTATCAGGTACTTAAATCACCTGTGTCTGATGTCTCATAAGTATGTCAGGTAGCCATGTGAGACTCATTAACCCCTTAAGCCCAGTGAAATTTCTCTTTACATCATCACTACTTGTTCAAACATTCAAATGATGAGAATAAAGAAAGTGATCACCAAGGATAAGATGTCTTGATATTTGGACAAACTCTCCTTGCTAGTTCCATGAGAAATGTATGGAGGACAGTAAGGAGAATATTCATTCTCATATCAGGGCTGAAAGGGTTAAGTAGAACTCAGCAGTAAGCCAAAACGTTTTTCTTACTCAGTTGCTGCTGGATGAGTCAAGCTGAAACTGGCCATCTGCTATGATTGTATTAGCAAACAGTAACTAATTTGTCCCCTCTCAGCCTTTGATCATTTGAAATAAAAACATGTCTGCCATGTGGGGTTGGGAGTTGTGAGTGTCAAGCATGTGGTTGGTTGGAGTCTCTGACTCCCTAACAGAAAACAAATGCTTGTTGAGACTCCAAGGATACCATGACAACCAACGGCTCTATGTTTAGAGGCTGATGTCCATCTGTACAATCTGTATTTTGCAGACTCTTCAACGAGACCAAAAGGCAGAAATTGCACAGCTGGAGCAGGAAGTTCACACCATGAGAGCAAAGCATTCTGAGGCAATACAGAAACTGAAATCACAGTTTCTAAGAGAAAAAAGGACCTATCAAAAGGAGTCTGATACAAAAATACAGGAAATGGCTCAACAGGCATCACAGGTTTGTGTAGGACAAGTCACTTTACCATCCTATGTTCTGACCCGCTTTACTTCAGTTGATTACCATCAGTTAAGCAAACCTAAATGTGGCGATCATTTCCAGTGGCGGTGCCCCCCCCCCCCCCCCCCCGCTAACATTAGTATGTTGTGAAAACAAACTGGCAACTGCCACACAGCAAGCCTGTGCAGCTGGGAGCATTCGTGTCGGTTGCACCGCTATTTAAGGATGGTGCCTCCCAACACAGATGCATTTTTGCAAAGGTTATGACTATGGGGAAAAAGTAGATCTCAGCAAGGGTTATTGGAATCCAAAAAGAAAAAAGGCGGGTAACCACGCATTTTTCAGAGATAACTAAGCAACCATAATTCTAAAAATGCGTTAAAATACAAAGAATGTATGACAATTTCTTTCCAAATTTAAGCTCAATTATCTCTGAAAAATGCGCGGTTAACCCCCAGTTTTCTTTTTGGATTCTGATAGCCCTCCCTAAGATGCGCAGAACGTATGCGCAGAAACAATAGGAGGCACCGTCCTTAAACGATAGAGTGTTTCTGCCAAGGGAGTTCCAAGGGAGTATCGACAGATAGTCGCTCTGCAATGTTAATTTTAAGAACATCAAATTTCCAAAGGAACTTTCAGCGGATGCGCCCTGAAGCAGAACACTCTATTGTTTTTATTGTTGACCACTTAATTTTCTTCCACCCAAAAAGTACCCTTTGGAATCTTCAGCGCGCCAAGTTTGAGTTTTTAGAAGACACGCTGCAAAAAAGGATTAAACAAAAAAATAGGAATAGAAAGAAAAATAGACGAAAAAAGCGAAAATGTAAGGAATCCTCCTCAGGTAATTTTCTAGCCTGCGTGCAGACGTCTCCTATTTCCTTCCACCCGCGGAAAAGGGACGTCTGCGAAACGGCGTCGCTGATCGTGTTCCAATATCCTGCTGTTTTTCATGAATTCGTGGAAAGTGCTTTTATTGGTTGCTTGACAATAGCCACTGTTAGAAACAACTCTGATTGGCTATCGTCGGAAAATGCTCGAGATAATGTATGCGATCTACATTTAGCGGGGTTTTCCATTGATAAAAACATGTCCGATTGTGTGTTGTGTTTCTCGACTATTCTGAAAAACAACGACAGAAACCTTGTGAAAAGTCGCAGTGAATTTAAAGTTCAGGAGAAATCCTTTCTCTTCAGTTCATCGTACACGAAACATCGCCATATATTTGTAGATCGTGCGTGGGAAAGTTGCGAAAGCGGAAAGGTCTTTACGCCAACGTGAGAAAAATCGAGGACGAACTTTTTAGCGATTATAGTTCCAAAGGTTTCAAGGCAGGACTTACAGTAAAAAAAAAATCGAGACACTAGGAAAGGACAGCGTAGGAACTTCGGCTTCTCCCGAGAAGCGAATTCTTTTGGAGGAGTCGGTAGATCGTTCGTCGAACGATCTCAGTTCGCTGGTTACGTCAACTCCTGTGAAAGCCGTTCGCAATGTTTCTGTGAGAAAAATTCAGATTCCTCCTGTTAGTCCTGTTCGACCTCCGATCATGGAGCGATCAGAGGGAAAGGATTCTGGCACAGAAAACAAAACTGTGTTATCATAATCTATGCGAAATTTAAAACCCGAACAGCAGGATACTGGAACACGATTAGCGACGCCGTTTCGCAGACGTCCCTTTTCCGCGGGTGGAAGGAAATAGGAGACGTCTGCACGCAGGCTAGTAATTTTCTGGCGATGGTCAATCCGGTTTTTTCGCCAGGCCACTGTTTTCCAAGAGCTTCCCCCCCCCCCCCCCCCCAGAGGAGCACTAATGTGTCACGTGTTCAATTTAAACCAATCAAAAATGGGGAAAATTTAGTGGGGAACTACAATGAAAAGTACAAACCAACAAAGCTCAATAGCAGACATTTTGTATGCTAACAAGAGGCTTAATGTGTTTTGTTCTTAGGAAGCCAAACAGTGTCTAGATGAACATACACGGAGAATAAAAGAAGAAAACGGTGTGTTGCGTAAAGAGCTGTTACAGCTGATCAAACGAACACGAGCTCTGCACGAACATCGGCGAGAACTTGAAGAACAGCATAAGAGACTGTTACGGGAACTGCAGTACAGCAGAGACCTGAAGAAGCTGAGAGGGTCCAGGCAGAACAGACTGCATCAGAATTTTGGGATTGCTGAACATCAAGACGGCGGCGAGGGTAACAAGCAAATAGCGAGGAAGCCACATACCTGACAATGGGCTCAGATACATTCCGAGTTTCTCGTTCACACCATAAGCTGGTCTGTTTGGGTTGCGGGAATAAATGATAATTATTTGGTGTTCATTTAATACAGCCCACCAGACTAGTGATGCGCCCTCTATGTATAAACGGAAACCATCCTTGCTTTAGCGATTTTGTTTTTACGAAATATTTCAGTGAAGGAATAAGCGTAAACGGGAAAAGGGAAGAAAATTTCTGTTCAGTCCAGTGGAAAGGTCATCCTCCCTAATTAAGGTTATGAGCATTCCCGCAGAGCATTTTCTTAAATTATTTCCCTTTGGAGTTTTGCGGGGCTTTGAGTCGATATTAACTTTGTTAGAACACTTTGTTGTACAAAAAGGCACTTTAAGGTAAGAAATTAAAATGGATCTTTCTGAGGACCTATTGTTGAGGAGCAAACATGTCACTCTTTATCTTTGAACTTCGTCTAACCTTTCATGCTCTTCACTAAGGGAGGAAGCTTTCCTACTAAAAACGAGATCTCCCCCGGGGCCTTTGGTAACGAACTAACACGCAAATCAATTTGATTGGCTAACATTAGGGAAGGTACGTTTTTCTTGGGGGGGGGGGGGAGGGCTGGGGCCTCAGAGGGGAGGGTCATCAGTGAAAGTGAGCACCAAAAGGGGAGGGCCATACCTCATGTGAGCTATTCAAGGGAGGGTCACACATCTTTTCCGGAATTTTTTAATGAGAATTTTTGTGATGTTGCTTTCCATTTTTCTTACAGATTACGTTTTTCTTTTCACCTACTTTGATTTAATTTGGTGTTTTGTTATAGGTACTAGGTTGCATTTGTACATGTATATTATGCCATGGCACATAGTTTTTCTCAGAGGACTCGTGTCCTTTTGCGTCTGTATCGAGAAGTACTTGACTCAGGTATCGTTTCTCCAGCTTTTTGCTGTTGGCTATCTGCTGCCTGATCTCCTGAGTCGTTTAGTTCTGAAGAGGTACTAGTAGATCCAATGCAACAATGCGCTCTACCCTGTCGGAAATGTAGGAAATATTTGTTTTTGAGAGGCAGGTTTCGCATGCTAAACAAATAAACCTTTCTGTTAAAATAACCAACAGCAATGCCGGCTAGTCGGAGAAAGAAGCGCGTGTATTTTCCCTTAGATATTTTATGTTCAAAACTTTTATAATACTCAAATACTTCCATATTCAAACTTCAGCTATAAAACGTAAATATCCCACACTGATTGTTCGCATTTTCTTTGTTTCAGCGTGCACACATTCAATATCGAGACATATTCATATTCAAACACTTTGCGTTCACAAAACGAAACGAAACGAAACGTTCTGAGGTTTCTACATCATGGAACATACCATGTAGTAGTGAGGGGAGGGTCGCACTTTTGTCAGTCACCTAAAGGTGGGGGGTCAGGAGTGTTTTCATTAAAACGCAAGGGAGGGCCAACACTTTTTTGGGAAAAAAATCCCAAAATTCCCCAGCCCTCCCCCCCCCAAGAAAAAACGTACCTTCCCTTACTGAATCTTCCGAGGGAAAGGCAAGGATATTGGAGTGAGTTACAACGTGCATCTTGTTACATGGGAGGAGTCTTAGTTTGTACTATGGGGACTTTATGTAAAAGTTACAGAAGAACCCTGCCTTCGACCAAACTTTACGCTGCCTTCATTTGTTCTTTTTGTCTTTGCGGCCCTTTCCTTTTTGTAGGCTGTCGTAAGTTTACCCTCCTCTGTTAATCATTAACAGTACCAAACTATCCTGGCCCGTCTTTGGTGTTCGTATTAACGGGATTAAGGTGATTCCCGGCATTCAGTCGCATTGCGCATTCTACATGATGTATCCAAATTTGAAGAATTTTTCATGATTTAATTTTTAAATATTCCGATTGATTCACTATTACAGTTTGATTTTAGGCGTTTCACTGGAAGCGTGCAGGCGCTCGATTTGCCTATTATTTCATTACTTTCATTTTTACGACAACTTTAAGGCGTTTTACTGTGACATTGTTTTGCTGTCACAAGGAAAATGCTTATATTTTATTTCTAGTAAAAACTTTGTTAAAGTAATTGGTGTGTCTGGTACAAGTACAGGTTTTTTAATATTGCTTTCGAAAGCTAGCAAAATACCTATATACTACAGCTCTGTAGGGTGAAATCAGACACGGTGACCCCCTCTTTGTATTTTATTTCTTTAATGTACTAGGTGAAATCAATAACTGTGCAAAGTTTCAACAAATTCTCATTACTTTTTCGATGGAATCATCTTAAAGAAGTCGATATAACTTCAGTTCATGTAGATTTCATAGCGGAGATTTTTGGCCTTAGCCCTTGAAAGTCTCCCCGACGCCAAGCGTTTGTTAAGGTGGCTCCCTAGAGTTTCCACAAAAGCGATTATACGCACTGGCAAGACTTGCAAAAGAAGCCCTAGTTCTGTTGTCTTCATATCTTTGAACCTGAATTTTACCAGTAAGGTTACCAACGTAATTACCCTCATTTTGCAGGTTTTGCTTCTTAGCCGTTGTCGTGCCGTTGTCATGGCAACAAAGCATCTAAAGAATGATAGATATTTGCCATTAATTCGTCTTTTTTCTTAAATATTTTGATTTTCCCTCGGTGAAATTTTTTTAAACTTTCCTATTTTGTGCAAATGATTTTGACTAACATTCTGCAAGTGAAAAATATGGGGTCGTTCAGACGGATTCACCGATATCACGTGATTTCTTATTTTTAGCCATTAAACTGAATTGCTCCGACAGAATTTTTCCAAAAGATAATACGTGAAAGGTAGCGTTAGTATCTCAAAATGTGGAAAATTTAAAAAAAATTCACCGAAAGAAACGCGAGAAAATTATCTGTTAACTTTGCTTTTTTTGGCTATGCTGACGTCATAAAATATCAGGAAAACATATGATTTTATGTGAGCGCGCGCAGATTACTACAGTTCGCATCATCAGCGCGCGCGCGGTCATAAAACTATAGGGAGCCACCTTAAGGGAGTCAAATAGTCACTGCTGTTTCGCTAATACATTCAGATCAACGTACCTTATATACGTCGAAAACGGCATATTATATTGGTGTTATACCTGCATAAACGTGAAGACAATCCTCTTTTCGCCCTCGTTCCCGTCCCTGAACAGGTAACTCAAATAACAACTATTCACCGCCCTAGTGGAAAAATGTTCATGTGAGCAATTATGTTCCCCCTGGTTATACCCCCACTGAACAAATTTTACGATCACTGGGAAGCCCGATTGCTATCAGTCACTTTTAACCAGTTACTAATTTGAAGCGTTTCAAAGTTGGTGTTTGGTGTTGCAGACGTTGTGACCAACAAATGTCGTAAAACAAAAGATTGTAAAGACAATAGACATTAATCAGATTTCAACACAACAGCTAATCAGAAATAGTTTCCATAACACCAAGAAACACCCTTGATGGCCATGCGCTTGCAGAAATGTGGTATGTGTTTTGGAACCGGCCATTACTTTGGCCAGTAATTCACATAGAAGGCTCGTCGTGGCCTTCTATCCGTGCCCGGGACACTATATCCCATAGGACACGAGCGTTCATTGTTCAACTGTCTAAGAACATGGTCATACTCTCGAAGAATTTCGTATATAGTGTAGATTCTATTTTCGTATTTTATTGTTGCTGTTCACACAATGGCAGGCAAGCCCAAAAGACTAGATATGTCAGCGATGAAACCGAAACGTGTTAGTCTAGTTTAATTACTGAAAACTTGTAAATAAGCAAGGAGAAACAAGTCTCGTTCAGTTTCAATCAAGTCTGAAATATTCATTATTTAACCATTTGTCTTTAGTTTAGTTAATGCGTTTTGCTAGGTTTAACATATTTACTTAAAAAAAAAAACAAGTGTAGAATGTAACTGTTTCCTTGACATCGCCGTCGTCGTTGTTTTTATCGATGTAATTGTAAATAATTACAGAGAATTTGTGCATTCATTAGTAGCTTCTATATAGTCATTGGTATGCTCTGTCTCATAGAACATACTAAATGAAGCTTCATGAGGCTTTCACACACAGGGAAACAAAGCCTCAGTCGTATGCTCTTTGAGATAGAGCACACTAATGACCTACATAGAACTACTGAGGAATGCAGAAGTTCTCTTTGAAACATAATTACTTGAACTCGAAATTTCCCTGTGCTTCATAAGGCCCTGCCACTTAACACAGCATCGGAATGCTGGTAGCGATTGCCTGAGTGGCTGTGACTCCCGTAATAAGCCCCCCTCCCCTCCCTCCCCCAAGGCTTATATCAAGTTTACATCCCAGGAACCATTACGGCGTAGTACCCTGTCACTATAAGTCCCGGTTATAAGTCCCCACACAAATTACCGTGTTATAACTATCTACTACTAGCGTCCTGTTACTATCTTGGAAACGGAAAGTCATCTGTTATCAGAGCAAAAAGACGAAACAATTCTTAAGTGCAATAAATGACAAGACAAAAACCACAAAGGAAAGAACTGTTAGGGATGGCCACTTCTTTTGGAAGTATAGAACTGACCTCAAGTCTTACAAGGTCTTCTCTGATTTGTTAAGAAAACAACAGAACAAACAACAAAACAATGGACCCTAGCCCTGAAAACAATAGAGCTGAGTGATACGAAGGTCCAGTGAAATTAGAGGTTGTTAAGAGCTGCGTGGTATCTGGGGGTATACCTCGCAGGTAAACTGTCACATACATGAGGGGCAATATCAAGAGCCCCTGTCAAGTAGTAGGTGGTAAAGCATGTTTTTCTCACCTCTGTCAACAGATTGTGTTGATAATTGCTCATAGAGCCTGCGGCCATGTAGACCGGCACCAGTCACCTGACACTGACCTTTCATCAGGTAAACCTGTCAAGATTCCGCTTAAGTAGTGGGCCTGTCTGTGAATGCCATTTGAACTAAACACAACTGAGAGCAATGAAGACTGGAAAGTACACCGTAGTTATATTCTTTATTTGTATAAAAATGTCATTAGCAACCACAGTGGACACATTCACAGAGCGCTTTGATTATGGAGTGGGTGAAAAGACTGATCGGCCCATAATAGGTACGTCCATTGTCATCTGTCAGTTATTTTGATTGTCAGTGATCTCTTCGTTACTTTTATTGTTAGTGATCCTCTGTAGGTAGTTTCCAATTGCCATACTTATATGAATAACAGCTGGGGCGATTATTATTATTATTAATTTTTTTAATCTGTTCCAAAGGGGGTGATAAGATCTGTTGACCAAAATTTTGGGAGCAATTATTAAGAAAAATGTTCTTAAAGTAGATGCGATCAAAACTGATAAAGCAGAAACTTATAAACTTAATCAGTGGTAAATTGAACGTTCAATTAACAGTATCTTTGTTGTTAAGGTGTTCTCACTCAAGAAACGGATCGAAATGTGACCACATTTGGAAGTCAATATGTCGCAGCTACTTACGTCAAGTTCATCGAGTCCGCTGGTGGAAGAGTGGTTCCTATTTTGTATTCTTTAGCCTATCTAATATAGCAACATCTTTTTTTGATGGGGGAGGGGGATTTTGTGGCAATTTTTGAGGTTAAATCACATAGGTTACTAAACTGCCAAATTAAACTCGCAAAGATCAGTCTAGCAACCTTTTAAGTAATGTTTTTCAATAGCCAGTATCATGATTAGCAAGTATTCTCTTTATATCTGGGCATGAACGTTAAATTTAGTTTCTACTAAAGCATTTTTACAAGGAAAAACCCAAAATAAAACGCACATTTTGTAGAAGTTTTACTCACGGAAGACAATTGTTAATGATGGTCGTTATATTAAGTTGCTCGTGATATTTAGTTGCATTTACAAACCCACAAGGTTTGTTATATAGTCAGTTACGTTCTCTATGCTGCGTTTAGTCTTCAGAAGTTAGCTTTCCTTGTTTAAATAAGCTTTATTCAGATAAGTATCATTGTATTTCGAAACGCACGCTCCACCACACACCACACTTGCCATTTGCTTGTGGATCCGTGAAATCTAGCGAATGATGAAACAAACGGCCTTGTAACGTGAAATAACACTGTTTCCTTTCAGAAAGAAGATTAGGTATAGTAAAGTTGGCACCAGCAACTTAAAATAGACTAGACTACCTCTCACTTTGTCAAAATTCTGAATTTCGGTTCAAAAGGAAAAGCTATCCGTACTACTGGAAAGAGCACCATAATTCTGGTATTGTATCCTGGCTTGATGCCGCGCATACGAATAAGACCTGTTACACTGCATGGCAGGTATGGCCGGGGAATGCAATATTTGCTTACCGTTACTGAGAGTGCATACACATGATTTTTTTTGTTTTGAAATTTTTGTTCCAAGCATTCGAATATGAAAACTCATCGAAGAAGTAGCGCAATCAGAAAAAGACCACATATCGATCGTAGCTCAGAATCATTTAGAAACCACTTTCAGCGGATCTTTTCACATGTAGACCCCATATATATATGCCGGCTAGGAATTATGTCCCCTGGTAGGTTCAACCATACTGGATTGATCTGGGGGGGGGGGTGGGGGTCGGACAAACGAGCCTCCTGGTCCTCCAGGGTGGGGATGTGGGGGTTGGTTAACCACCACCACTGTAAAACCAATTAGTTACTGAAACGTGTACAAGAAATTCTTAACTTACAAACTAATTACAGCATAAACTCCACTGGCAAACAGATTGAAAAACTCTTCAACTCCATTAATGGGTAAGTACATTTAAAAAGCAGTTTCTTGAGACGTTTTTGTTCAAACACTCCAATCTAAAAAATCATGATAATCGATGAAAGTCAGTTATTCTTGAAAACAAATAGCTATGATATATATATTTTTTATTTTGCGACCACTTTTTGTTTTCTTGAGTTTCCTTCTTGAGTTTTAGTTCTAGTTGAGTTCAGTGCTTCACTGATGATCTACTGGCCCTTCCTACAGTCATCCACTAAGGTCATTTAAGGTCTAACTTTTTCGCATTAACATCAGGGCCATTTTCCCTGGAGGTCATCGACTACTTCACCACACAAATTATACAAGAGTAGGAAAACAGATATTTAATTTGGCTCTCAAGGTAAGCTCCATTAGTATTTGATTAATCCACTCAGTACAGCATGGCAGTCGTAATTACCTTAACAGAATCCTCGCAACAAGTGATGTTTTCTTTGGCGAAAAGGAAAAGCAAGTCAAAGCAAGTTTGGAAATTCAAACTTGTGTACACACAATTTTGAATTTCTTTTTCAATGAAGCCTGTCCGGGGTGCGGGGGCAATACCTTTGGTATGGCCAATTTGCAAGTTGCCAACAAGTTGCATTCCCTCAACGTGTGTTGGCCACCCAAAGTCTGTATTGAGGCAAGTTGGCATTCTTAGAATTTTTGTCACCAACGGTGCTAAACGGAGCTGCAATTTGGCGCAAGTTTTGTTCGTGAAGACGAGCTGCTGAAAAGATAAGAAAGAAACGTCACGTTCAGTCCATCCAGCCAACCACGAAAAGCGCTCATGTTCAATTCCAGTCAGTGTTTGGCATTGAATCGGGAAAGGAAAATGATTTTTTATGTCAGTTAATAAATGGATCGGTGGATTTGATTATACAGTGGCCACCCGATAAAGCGAAATGCTCAGGGACTGGGAAAATGTGTTCATTATAGGAAATTGGAGGGAAACGACCAAAATTCGTGACTTAGGTTCTGTGTGCATCTCTGTTGATCTGTTACCGATTCAACTTAAGTTACGTGACGACGTTTATTCGTTAGATAAGGTTAAACGTAATAAGTTTGGGCTTCTGGACTGTGTTCTTTCTTTATGTCGGGGATTTCGTTATACCAGGGTTCTATTCTATACATTCTACTGTAACTTTGGCCGGGCTGAAGAATGTCATTCGTTATACGACTGGGTTTCGTTATATCGGGGTTCCATTGTAGCGCAGTAACAACGATGATTAAATCAGCGAAAAGCCATAATCCCTGATCTCCAAACAACCAAAACACCTTCAGCATGCATAAAGCCTGATTATGTCTCAATTCCTTTGGAGGCTTATGACAGAGGTGACGTGTTTCCCATCTGGGCAGAATGCCTAGGCTTAGAGCTGGTTTCATTGATTGTCAGTAGGAGAGATCTCAGCCGTGGACAACTTGACAAAGAATTTTTCACTAACGTCGATGCAGAAAACATCAGCCTCCCTCTGAATCTTCCCAAAGGTCTGTTGGCTTTTTTGTATTGTTCAGTGAATGTCCTCAGGCACTTCATGCGTTTCAGTATCGGAAGCTTTCCTGTCTTAATCATCTTACCAAGTTAAACCATTAACGTTTCTCTACAAGGGAAAAGGCCTTCTTTTCAAAGAAAAAAGTTAACAGTTTCACAAAGAATACCAAAAAACCTAAATAAAATCACTAAGTCTACTTTTTTTTTCTCCAGCTGTTCCTTGTAGGTTGGAAGTCAGGCTTTACTGAATTAACTGCATGTAATTAATAAATACCTTATCTCTGATTGGATAGACGTTAGACGAATAGACATTATGAGAATTCTCTGCTGGAACGCTCTAATTTAACCGTAATTTTAACTGCAAGCTTGAGGTTTCCACTTAAACAGTAAACAATACGCTGTATTTCTGTCGGAGGCCTATAGTTGCCCTGCGGAAATATGTTGTTGCTAAAATTGCTAGTGGCCGATGTATTTAACATACGCAAATGTTGGTAAAAGTGCGCTTATCATTATTATTATTTTTTTGTTTTTGCCCATTTTCAGCGCGCACTTTTGCGTAGCCAATCAGATTATGAGTCTGCCTGTTAGTCGGCCAATCGTTTTTTTTTCTATTTGTGCCGAAATCTTATATTTTACCCTTGAGTCTAGAACATTTTCCCACAATATGTGCCACAGATTATATGACGGCTTTTGTGTGGAAGTATGCTCCGTCTCAGATCGTGAACTTCTTACGAGATAACCGAGTGGCGTACAACAACCACAAGAAAGGAATTACACCACAGGTTAGTGATTTATGTAAAACCAAAACAAAGCATTTACCTCAGCCAATCACAACAAACACAAATTACCCAATGAGCCAATCACAACTCGAGGCAAATACATGTGACCAGCCCTAATGAAGTCACGATTGGCTTTGTGTTGACTTCTGATTGGTCAAGAAAGTCACGTGAGATTTTTCAACCATCAGATTACCTTCGACACTCAGATTGAAAACCATTTCCCGAGTGCATGATGATAAGTTGTTTACTGCATGCAAAGGACTAGTAAAAAAGTATGCCTTTACAAGAAAGCACAAACTCAAACCCTTAACCAGAGATTTCAAGACATTCTTACTTTTCATAAATTGTTTTAAATGTAAAGAAGATCATCGCAGTTATAGACGCAACTTTTGCTGTTGCGAAAAGAAAACCTGAAAAATTCAGGCTTGTACGGGATTTAAACCCTTGGCCTCTGCGATACCGGTGCAGCGCTCTAACCAATTGTGCTAACAAGTCAACTGTCTATAACTGCGATGATCTTCTTTACATTTAATTCTTCACCCCGCAGCTCTAATATACGATATTCATATATTCATTATTTCATAAATTATTTTGTTGCAGACTTATGCCAAGAACAAATATTTAAAGGACTTTTTCAGAATTGTTTCCACCAGCAAAGATCGAAATGGAGTTGAGTTCATTGCAACGATGGAAGGTATCGGTGCCAAAATTAATAATATGCCATGTTTTCGAACGTTTGCAGTATTGATGTTATTACTCGAAGGGTATGAACAGATTTTTACCTCCCGACACTAAGTTCTGTTCTCCTTCTTACCTTCTATTGAGCCGATCCAACGTTGTTATAACATCTCAACACTGCCTTTGGGGCGAAGTGGATTTAGAAAACTCAGGCAAAACAAACCTTCTCCAACTGTGCTGTAGGAAGTGACTGGGAAAGTTCACCGTACAACTAGTGTTTCGTTTCTCTACGGATTAGTTACATTTCCTCTGCAATCTGCAATTTCAACTCCCTTTTCACAAAGCATTAACTTTCAGATAATTTTTTACCCGTTTTATATTTCTAGTGACGTTGTGAATTCAAAAACCCATACAAACTATCCAAATCAATAGAACAAAACTGACTGCAAGGCCGGCACTACGACAAAGGGTTTGATTTATTTATTGGCCGTTAAATAAATCAGCCCTTTGCCGTAGTGCCAGCCTTCCATTCAGTTTTGTTCTATTACACTCCGAGTGACGTCTGGCTGCAGCATCTGTACACCAATGATCCGGCAATACCGAACCAGTGCAGTTTATTTACGCGTCGTGTGGACCTCTGCATCCAAAGGTTATATATCCAAATCAATAGTACAGTGTTGGACAGTTCAGTGTTGGACATTACAGTGTTGGAGAGTACAGTGTTGGACAGTTCCATGTGTGGAGGGTGAAGGACCGTCGAACAGGGTTTGTTTAGAACAAGTCCAACTAGACAGTCCTCCAAATTTTTTCACGGCGATTATCTGAGCTCATTTTGATCAAGCTCAAATTCGCGCTCAAATTGGCACAAGTTTTTCACTGTTTGGCCACCGAATGCAAAATCATCCCAACTTTGTGTCAGGTGGTGTTTACATGATACCGGTACAACTTTCATTCCGGTATAAAGTCATCACGGTCCCCTCTTGTGGCTCTGTATTCGTTACATGTCACCGGTTCAACATCTCATACGGGAGCGAGTCATATCGGTGCGAGTTCACCCTCGTTGCTGTACCGGATCAAGACTCTCATTCCGGTGAGAAAACTCTTATCCCCCCCTCACCCCTCCCCCAAAAAAACGGTTTATGTAAACGCGACAGAACGTTTTCATCTCATACCAGAATGAACGCCGCGCGGCATCATGTAAAAACCCCGGCTTAGCGGTCTTAGTGGTGTTCTCTTCAGAGTCATCGCGTGCAAAGCTGCATTGAAATGACATTGTTTACAGTAAAAATGGCTATTTTTGTTAATTTCTTCACACTTCTGTCCACTTGCGAGTCCGTTGGGCCTAGCCTGCGTAGCTGGGTGCGCGCAAAAGTAAAGTTTTCCCGTCAAAGCTGCTAGGAGCGGCGTAAGCCGATCCCGGGGATGGGCGGGGTATCGACCGCTCCCGCAATCCCGCTAGCCACGCAGGCTAGTTTGTCCAGTCATCAAAAGTCTGTGTGTGCAAGTTCACAAACTCACACGCAAGCTGACGCAGCTTATAAGACACTCTTATTATTTGTAACTTAACAAGTGTATCCTGGTATGTCACACAAACATGGGGCAACAAACAACACAGCTGATTGCTTGCAGGTAAACGGTACCCAGTCTACCTCTTCCACTGGCATCCAGCAAAAGCACAGTTTGAATGGCGTAAAGACTTGGACATCAAACACTCCTTTAGAAATATCCTTGCTGGGCAATACTTTGCAGACTTCTTTATAACACAAGGTGATGTTGATGAATCTGTGAACTTTGTGAACTATTCAAACGGGGGAGGGGGAGGGGGAGGGGGAGGGTAGCAAAATGTACCCTTCCCTTATCAGTGCTTATTCATTTCCAGTTATAAAAACTGGGGTCAGCAGGTTTCGGTACTCATAACATTGTCTGTTAACTGGCCATGGTTTTAGTTATTTTAAAATTGTCCTCCCTTAGTTCTCAGGTACCAAATCAAACACGTGCTGCTAAAGTATATGTAAGCCTTGTGAAGATTTGTGAACGTGAACTAACTAAGACAAGAATTTTTCTTTTTATCCACAGCAAGACGAAGTGGTCATCACTTCCCAAGTATAAAGGAAGAGAGAGCTGCTTTAATCTACAACTACAAAATGACTTATGTAGAGGACTATCTGCCTGTGGTTCAAGCTTACTTTTTTTAGATAGAACAAATTTCACTGTTTCTTCCAAAAAAAAACATGTTTTGGTTGGAAGCAGTCCTTTATTGTAGTTACATATCTCCTAGAAACTATTTGCTTTTTCGGTTAATCCCCAGTAGTTCTCTCAAATATTTCCTCCTTGATTATAACTATATTGCTTCAGTAATACTGTCTGGTTTTTTGTCTGTTGTAACTTTCTGTCTGTCAGTCTTAAAAAGAACAGAACAAAAGTGACTGTTCTAGGTTTTAGGGTGGGAGAAGGATGAGATCATTAAAATTCAATGGACTGCTGCAGCAGCCAGTGTTTCAGTTGGAAGCTGACATCCAATCTCATCTTCAGCATTTATTGATTTAAAGGACAGTTGTTAAATACTACAAGAAAGATGTTTCTGGAGAAAGGACTGAATACGAGTAACTAGTTAAATAATTAAAGAAATCAATTGATGACTTTACACAAAGATTACCAGGGAGTTGCGAACAAGCTTAAATAGGTTAAAATTGCAGCTATAAATCCATAGTGTGCTTCACAGCCAACACAAAAACAGCATTTGTATAATATTATATTTAAGTTCTCTCTTAAAAGTATTTACGTGTAATACAAGGGTGGTAAACTGTTGCGGCTGACATTTTATTAAACCTAAAAATTATAATGCAAAAAACATTTAACACACTGCATGTTACACCTTCCTCTTCTTAGAACTTTTCTGACTTCCCTCATCATTTGCAGCAGTTTTTCTTTTTGATAACGACACTTTGGTAAATAACTCAGGTGCATACTTAAGTCCTGTAACATGAGTCCAAAGGCACAGTTCAATTTTATGTTCATTCCAGTCTCCTTCAGGGTCTGAGCAAAGAATTTAAAATAAACAAATAAATAAAAAGATTGACAGATAAGTTAACGAGTAAAAAGCTTAACTGAACAAACTTTTTTGTAAAATTCATTTCGGATGTGTTGTTATGATTTAAGAACTCATACAACAAATGGCAGGCCTTAAGTGCATTAACTATACACGAAGGACTGACTAACTATAAACAGTGTTTTGAGAATTTCCAGCAGAATTACTTAATGTTACAATGTGACCTTTTCTCCACATTCCCTTATTTCTCAAGTTGAGTGGTTAGAATGGAAAACAAAAAGTAGACTGCGAGCAGTCCTCCTATTTTTCTCAGATCCTACATGCAAGTGGAAATGAATAAATTATGCAAAATAATGGTAAAAACGAAAACATTAGGAGAAGAAAGAGACTGCTCGCAGTCTTCCCAAAAATCTGAGCAACTGGAAAGAGAAGTGCAGTGACACAGGGCAGCCAGTCTTTCACCAGTTAAGAAACTTCACCATCCACAGGAGGTGACGTGATTACTTTAACTGTGCCAATACGAAAAGCCCCTGCTCAGAGCTTTGAGTAACCATCTTTAAAAGACACAGGATTTTACTTTGACAGAAAAACTGGTGTGACCAGAAACTCCCTGAAGCTTTTTGAGTATTTTTTAATACTTTCCTGACTCCATATTTCCCAGCACTTGATCTCAGATTTAAATTTGGCACTTGTAGATTAACCAATCTCTGCTCCGCATGTAAACACCCAGTTATTTGACACTTACCTTTACTGACTAAATTCCTGAGACAACTTCTTATTTTCTCAAGATACTGAAGATAGAACTTCAATGTGTAATCAATCTTTCCAAACCCCGGAATGGCTTGTATTGACTCATCTGCCATGAATGGTACTTTGTGACTGCCAGCACATAAGATTGCTAGATGAAAAGATAATGATTCAGAAAATGTGTATTAAATAGTTTTCAGTTACAGTAGGTGAAGAGATGGCTTATTTAGGTCATCTTCCTAGTACCAAACTATTTCTTCGGAAGTAAAAGTTCATTTTGTTATTTGCTGTCAGTCCAGAGGTTAGCTAGCAGAAAAAAACAGTACACCCAAAGCATCTAAGTTGCATCACCCTCAGATTCCTTCAATAAAACACAGTGCACCAACTGTAAACAGTCCAGAACTAAAGTTGTGGACAAAGGGGTGACAGAGCATGATTTTAAGTTGGGGGGGGGGGGGGCATTGCTTTCTAAAAATTATATAATTTGAGGGTTTTTTGTTTTTAATGTATCCTCCAACTATGCTATCCCTGAACTAAAAGAATAATCATTGTTCTTAACTTGCCTACTTCCTGTACAGCTTTTTCCCAGGTTTTCACAGTCAATTCATTTCAGTGACATACTTTTAACTATTTTCTGGGACCAAGTGACCCAGAGCACTGAGATCAACCATGCCAAGGAATTAAGCATGATCACAACCAGTCTACTTTAATCATAATTTAATTTATACAGTAATTGCACAAATATCAACTAAGAGTTTTCAAATGCACAATAACTGAATTTTAAAATATCATAAAAACGTATAGGGCATCAACTATAAAAAAAGAATTGAAAATCACTAAGACAAAATGAAACTGTATAACTATTACAGTCAATGCAGTTCACGCATGAACGATCAGGGAATGAAGATTGCATTCTTCACGTGCGTATTCCTTTCTTAATTAGATTATACGTATCCATGTACATAGATTGAAAGATAACGAATTTTTTTCAATTGACGAAATCGATTCTTTGAAAGTTCACACGCAGCATCAGAAATAGCTAGTCAACATGGCGAACTCAGAACAATCGGAAGAAGTGCTGATCAAGATAAAACTCAAAGCTCAAAGCGAGGCACTCGCCTTCGTTGAACGACAGAAAACGTACAATGTACATGGATAAGCCAGTGAAAGAGGTCAGAACAGACATCATCGATGAAGTAGGGGAGTTACTTCCTCGTTGTTTTAAATTTGTGTGCCGGGGTGTCCCAGTCAGCCGCAAACAGGAAGACACGCTAAGCCTTAAAAGGTGCACGACAGAAGAAGAAGGCAGTGACGGTAAAACATTCCAGTTTGCAATCCAGGTCGTGGATGGTACACCGGAATTCCCAGAAAGAGTTGTCAAAAATAATAACCCAGCAATCTTACCACAAAGCGGGAAATCCGACGCATTTCTCACTCCTTCGGCAACTAGCGACCATGATGCCTTTGAGAAAACTTGTAAACAAATTGCACGAGATGTGGAATCTTTAGAAGAAGATATTCAAATTGCAAGAGCTAAACTTCATTCGCTCGAAGAAGTTCCTCCTCCTCGACCCTGGTATGGTACGGCAAATTTTACGTGTAACAACTGCCATTTCAAAGGTCATAAAGTCACTAAACCTTGTACTGTCCCTGCTTGTAGAGGATACAACGAGTGCGGGATTTTAATCACAAAGTGGAAATCAACAAGGCCAAACAGGAACTTAAAACTCTTACAAAAAAGCTGAAAGACAAGAAGGATGAAAGAGACTCCATTGACCTTATGAAAGGGCGAACAAGAGCTAATTTCTTTTTCCATCATGCGCCCAAAACTTTTGGCATGCGATCCGGTAAAGTATTCAAGCTGCCAGGTTCTTGAAAATGACTTGGGCGTTCTTGCATCTGCTTGTAACCACACAGTGCCAAAAGGGGACAATCCAGACTTACGGAAAAAGAAAAATGATCGCAATTTGTACCTCAGCCCTGAGTCGTCATCTCAATTTTTACCACAAACATCTCCGTCAAGAGATGGAGGCGCAATTCCAAGACGCCAAAAAGATCCGGTGCGGAGACGGACAAGGAGTCCTCCATCTCACAAAGGCACCGGAAATAAAGATAAGGGTGCACAGTGGCGACAAAGTTTGGCAGGCAGAGAGAATCGTTACTTTCCAGCTGATTTGCCAGTTTCTCCGACCGTTCCTCTATCTTCTCCACCCTCAAGGTTTTCGCCCTACAGACGAAATTTGCCTTCATGTCATGAAATTTCGCCGGCTTATGGCAGGAGTATGAACTACTCGTCAACCAAGACCAGTGATGACAACAATAACAGCTATGGAAGAAGCTTTCACTTAGATACACAGGAGGCAGCTCGCGCGCTGATCAATCTGTGCCATGATAGCTCAGACAAACTACAATAGTACATTTATCGTAGTACAACTGTGACCAGCTTGTGTTTTGTGATGCTAAAAGAAATACATGTTTCAGTTGGGTTTCAACTGTTGTTTATAACTATTTTTCATTTAAATTTGTTCCTGTTTTTGTACTATGTTGTGCAAAGCAGTTTCACATTTTATGGGAAAGTTAAGAAGTGATTTTTTTTCTATCAGAACAGTCAGAACTGAGTTCACGTAAAATGTAATTTTTATTACAATGGTTGCAATTGCAATTGCACGAAAATTTACAGGGGCAGATCCAGGATTTTCTCAGGGGGGCAGGGCTGCATGTAAAAAACAACAACAACAACAACAACAACAACAACATGCCATTATTTTTGTGATGAAAAACGATTGACACAAGGAGTCACACAATGTTCGGAAACTCCCCAAGGGTGGGGGGGGGGTGGCCCCCTCAACCCTCCAATTGGATCCGCCCCTGCCTTATGTTCTTAAACAACATTTTCTACGACTAGAACAACAACCATGACTACACTTCGACGTCAACTTTTCCCCTGGTTAACAGAATTTCAAATTTTTAACGGCCAGATCTGTGATTATAAAATTGAAACATGCAATTTGGCATGCTTGCAAATTTCGGGTCCTGCTGCTTTTTGCCGTGTTTTATGATTTTTGTTGGTACCTATAAAAACTACAACCGACAAAAAAACTTATTATAGGAAACTTTTGCAAATTCAATTTTCCACTTTTTCGCGATCTCCCTTTTTAAAATCGAGAAAATTTGATGTCAGGAAGTAAGAAAATGGTTTCACGTAACTCTCCAAATTAACTTGAAAATGAAAGTGTCACGCATCTTCCTGTAGTAAGGTTATATTCACTTGTATCAGTTGCAAAAAACTTGTAGTAAATTCTGTTGAAATTATATTTTGTATTAAGAAGCGTTATTAAAATTTACATTGCTAAAAATGTACATTGCTAAAAGTAACCGCAATGACGGAAATATCTAAGGGAATGTAAAGCACTTATTTGATTGACAGCATCGTTTATGGCCATTTCTGTTTGTTGTATTGCATACTGTTCATTACTTCGCAATCTGATTTTCATCTCCCTAAAGCATAGTTCACACATGTTAAGATGTGGCGAGTAAGGAGGCTGAAAAAGTAATTCGGCACCCCGACTTTTCAGCATGTTTCGTAGGAGCCTTTCTGTAATTCTCCCATGGTGAAATCCACAATTGTCCATAATAACAACATCGCCTGGGAAGATTATCCTGACGCCATTGTCACGTTCCATATCCAAAACATCGTGGAAAAAGTTTAACATTTCTTGCCCATTTGAAGCACCGGGAATAATGTTAAAGTGATCAACACCAAAAGCACTATGCATCAAATTAACAGTGTAATTTGCGTTTGAAGCATATCTTTGAACTTCAATTGCTGGACGTCCTCGATAACCGCTACCAAAAATGCGATTGCCGGAAGTCACAACTACAGACGATTCATCGAAGAAGTGCAAATTGGCTTTATCCAGCCGCGAAGTTATGTTTAAATAGTCGACTACGTTGGCTAAGTTTTCTGGAGTTAGATACTCGCTAGGAATACTGGTGAGTTTCTTGTGGTCATTCCTAATTTCTTGTTTATTACACTTTGTACCTGTCAAACTGATGGTACATAAGGTGGTGTGCAAATATTGTCCCTTAACAACCGCTCGCAAATTTCAGAGGCATTAAGACTTGGTTTTTGAAGTTTCCAAATCTCGATTACTTCAAGAATGTCATCCGTTATTAACACAGGATCTTTTCCTCCGCAGGAAAATGGTTCAGTCGTACTGTGAAGGGAATAGTGGTGGACAATTTTGTGAACGGCTCCTTTTCTCACTTTTGTGTTCCATGCGATATCTGAATACCCCCATCCAGCATTAAAGAGGTTGACGATTTCGTTCCTTACATCGGAAGGCAAAGGTTTACCAGGGTCATAAAAGCGCCCAAGCGAATTTCTTGCCATTTGGAGTCAGGGAAACTTGAACTCGCGTGCAAACCTATGTACTCGCGCGAGTGCAGATTTCCTAGTAATTATGTAAATACCAGATATATTTATCGTGCTGTCAAGCTGTTATGTTTCACAAATGTTAGCGCGATCCTCTATTTATACGAACCGGCGTGACGAAAAGTGTGATTGTGTGACACAATATTTTGACTATAACGTTACTGGATGACCTAATGTTTAAACTCTGATGACTCAGCTTATCTTTCTTATCGTTTTTGCTGAAAAACACAAATTCACTCAAACGTTGAATGTCGATATAAATTCGTCCACAACTGAGAATGCTCACACCGGGACGACGAATTATTTACTGTTGTGCCTAGACCTTAAATACAAACAGTGAACATAGCAGTAGAATCAAAATATAACGTTTGATAAACACGAGCTCGAGCAGATCGTGAGAGTATGGGGCACGTCAAGGCATATCTCATGACGTGATGTTTAAATCCGGTTTGCTAACCCGGGAATCCCCTTGCAAAAGAAAACAAGCGAGCGGGGACGAAAGTCACCCACGTCTTTGAAAGCTAAAGCGCCTGTCGAGCCGCAATCGATTTCGCGCTCACTCGCTTGTTTTCTTTTCCTTCACTATCTCTGAACGGAAAGAGAGACTGCTTGTAGCCTTTAGCGAACACCACACGCAAACTACACAAATCCGTCGATAATATTCAGATATTTTCGTTCTTTCAATGCAAAAAGACTCATAACACCTGCCTTATTAATTGATCTCCTTATTAATGACGATTCCTTCATATCAACTTCTCGCCTCAAATAAACACTCATCTCTCTCCGTTCACAAGAACTATCATGTACTGATGGTGCAATCAACTAATATTGCATCATCATACTAGTACCAATTCCTTCTCTTCCTAGCCCACGCCGGCAAAACGCAACTGTCTTTTTTGTCCGCTGCGAAATACAAGTTAACCAATCAGAAACCTTACAATCCACTTCGCAAACCACCCCCCCCTCCATAAAACGCCAAGGGGAACCGCCTATCATGCCGCACAATATTACACCGCTCCTATACAAAACGCAACTTTCAAAGCAAATCACATTCACAGAAGCGTGATATGCTCCCGACATTCACAAATCCTTCTGACTCCCAAATTTTACACCCCTCAAAATGTCAATCCCAATAAAAAAACTCCTGCGCTAAAAAAATTTTCACCATAACCACTAACTAGATCAGACAACACAGCCAATTTCGCATTCAATCCTATTAGCTCCTTTACTCAATTGGACATGCATTATACAAGACAAAATCTGTCTTGTACAAAAAACCTAAACAAAAAACCCCAAACTTAACAACCCTTCGCCATTCATATCTTAACGACGTTCGCGCGAAAAACTTCTACAATACAGATTTTTTTCATACTTTGGCTACAGTCAGATAATGAGTTACCTATGTCAGAAACGGAAAAAAATTGGGGGTCACCGACTTCGTTTTCGAAATAAGGCGCGTCAAAAACTACCCCAATTTTGACAAATCGGCCCTCGTAACTCGACATGGCCTCAGTGCTTGACTTAGTCGAAAAATATTAAAAATGATTCGCTGTAGACCCACTTTCTTAGTCAAATTTTACTTAAGTGGGTCTGTTAAGTAAATAATTTGAACCGGTGTCATCCTTTTAGTTAAATTCAACCTTTAAGATCGACTTTAACGAACACCGTGCAGCTTCAATAATAGTAGAATTCGATGATGTGAGGGCAGAAAAGTTGAAAAAAATTAAACTTCTACAATACAGATTTTCTTTAATTTTTCACAAAACGTAGATAATCGACAAAGAAAGAGATCTATCAAAAGAAAATATGGGGTCACCGAACATTTAAGAGAGATAAACCCGTGCATAGATATTAAAGTGCCCTCTAGCGCTATATATCTCCACATTTCTTCAACAGCGCGCGCGCTCAATGCATGACGTGGCATGACATCACGAAGTGAATTGCGTGCGCAGTAAGGATGCGCAGAAACAATTGGCGCGAACGTCCTTAAATACTGTAAATTAAAAGACAAAAACATAGGAAGGTAACATTCAGAAGACTTATATGTGCATGCGTCTTATATAAGACAGTACCGCTCTTGAGTACCCGTACCACAAGCTTTACAGCACTTTCTTCGTATGTTAAGCCAACTTGCTTTCAGGAAAAACCGTGTCCATTTTATAAACCGGCGGTCGCCATCATGGCGACGGCCGGTTAAACATCATGCGTGACACACGCACCGTACATACGCGAAAATATAATTGAGCTTTACACACATAAATAAATTACGGTACAAAAACTAACTTTTCAGCTCCTGGTCGGAAACTTCGAATTATTATTTCGATGTTACATGAAAGATTTCAAATAACTAAATTAACCTTTCCAATATAGAGTCCAAGGTTTGAAGAATCGCTAAATTTTTCGAAGAATGAAATCGAAGAATGAGCTAATGGATGAATATTTGAAGTTGATCGTTCATGCGTGAACCACGTTGACTGTAAGGTTATGCTATAACAAGTTAAATACAAAGTTTAGAGTACAATTTTCTAAAAGTTAAAAAATTACAATTATTTAATACATATTAATGGCCTTAAAAAGGTTTGTTTTAATAAAATATTTAAAAGTATTGATACAAGTACAGTTCCTAATGTATTTGGGAAGGTCGCTCCAAAGTTTTGGCGCTGCAGCGCTAAAAGACCTGTGCCCTAATCTTCTATGTGTTCAAGCTCAATTAATTGTTGGTTAATTTGTTTTCCTGTTTTCTTCAGCCTTCTTTTCCCTAGTTACCCTTCTCACCCCCATTTACATACCTGAAGCTGTTGCAGGTCCCACAGCTTTTAACTTGGTCAATTCATTGATTGCTGATTTGACATCAGGTAAACACTTGAAGGCTTTGCTTGTCACTTCCTTTACTGTTTCACTGCCATTTGTTTGCACAAGCTGAGTAAGACGAGGTCTGAACTTCCCACGCTGTAACAGTCAGTGAATAATGGATCAACTTGTAAAGAATTGTGACCCTCCACATGAAAATGGGGCTTATCAAAAACTATTTTTTGAGGGTTTAGCCTATAAACGCATTTAAATACTGTTTCAAAACTTTTTTCAAATGATGCTCTAAATGTTTGAAATATTTATCTGCAGTGATAAATTGCTATCATAATTTGTGCTAGGCATTTTAAATGCATGACAATAAACCATTTAAAGCACTTAACGTTTGGTAACGCTTGGTTAAACAACTTGAAATGTTTGACAACCGTTTTGAAATGTTGAACACCATAATAGGAAAATGGCTTAAGCCCCCTTTTCATGTGGAGGACATTTCTTTGTAGTCTTACACTTGTGTTAAACTGAGCACACTTTTTTAAGTTACTACAAAAGTGAGTTTTACTATTATCATGTTTTATCACACTTTTGACATTGCTGATCCAAGCAATAGGAAGGATGCTGCAATTAACATCAAATGAACCTAATAAAATAGCCTAGCTCACCACATGTCTCCCAGCAGCTCACTGATGTTGGATGCTTATCACAAACTGAATGCAGTTCACTTGAAATTTTTGTAAAAGTTATAGTTGTTAGACCACAAAGGTGGTAAACCTTAAAGTTTGGATTCATCTAATATCAAGAATTATTGTGTCATGAATATACCTGGCACGATTTAGGGACAGGGTTTTCCTGTAGGGCTGCTTGTAGGGCCCTACAAGCCCTACAAGATGGGTGGCAGTACTTAAAGATACAGTTGCTAAAAGCATCGTATAGGTACCTTCATGCACAGTCAGGACAAAAAGTCATTTGCTTATGGCTGCATAGTAACTATAAAAAACTACAAGCCCTACACGTTTTACAAGCCCTAAACGCCCTTCATACCCTACACGTTTCACAAGCCCAACAAGCCCTACACATCCTACAAGCCCAACAAACCCTACATATCCTACAGGTCCTACAGGCCCAACAAGCCCTACAAGTCCTACATGTCCTACAAGCCCAACAAGCCCTACAAGCCCAACAAGTCCTACAAGTCCTACATGTCCAACAAGCCCTACAAGCCCTACATGTCCTACATGTCCTACAAGTCCTACATGCCCTACAAGTCCTACAAGTCCTACATGTCCTACAAGACCAACAAGCCCAACAAGTCCTACAAGCCCTACATGTCCAACAAGCCCTACAAGCCCTCCATGCCCTACAAGTCCTACATGTCCAACAAGCCCTACAGGCCCTACATGTCCTACAAGCCCTACATGTCAGCCCTACATGTCCTACAAGCCCTACAAGCCCTACATGTCCTACAAGCCCTACATGTCCTACAAGCCCAACAAGTCCTACAAGTCCTACATGCCCAACAAGTCCTACAAGCCCTACAAGTCCTACATGCCCTGCATGTCCTACAAGCCCTACATGTCCTACAAGCCCTACATGTCCTACAAGCCCTACATGTCCTACAAGCCCTACAAGCCCTACAAGTCCTACAAGACCAATTCCCATGCCCTACATTTGGAGTTCTACAAGCCCTACAACCTGCCGTACAACCCGACACGTTTTCAAGCTCCACATAATCGCAACAACAACAAAATATTCATTTCCCAAGGCCAATAAATATGGTATTATGTATTATATAGATGTTTACATTATGAGGCGCGAGGGATATAATTTAAAAGATCAAGTAAGCAGGGTCAAAGAAAATGGAGTTTCCGTCTTACCCCTTGTGAAAGTTGGAATCATTGTAAACTTGCCCTAAGGCTTTTCTCAGTGGTCTTACTTCACCTACAAACCAAACAGTTGCTTACTTTCTCATCCGGCTAGTGATGAATAAAATTGATTAGCCCAGCAAGAAAAGCACTAACCCCAGGCCAGCAGACATGAATTTCTTTGCACACCTAGTAAGCTATACTATGAATTGAAAATACCGGACAGGTTAATAAAGAGGACGTAGAGCTTAATATATATTTTCCTCCTTGTACATGTGCAGAGCCTGTCTTTTTGAGTTACATTTGAAGCTGTATGTAGAGAGACCAGAGTAACAATAATGGATCTTGAGTATTTTATAATTTCACTTCACTCTTGTAGAACATTATTACATAATACTATACCGGTAATCTTAATAATTAAAGTTTATTACATTCTACAAATAAATCTATTATGTAGACCTCAAAAAACAAATTTGTCAGTGAAATTAGATTTAACAATAAACCATACGTGTCAATATAACAGGGAACAATACATTAGCATTTTGTCTCTTTAATTTAGAATCGCTTAGCTCGCACTCTGATTTGGTATGGATGCAAGGGTGTTTAACGTTAAATGGCATGGCTATAGGAATTCTAGCCATCCAATTGGTTATCAAGGCGAGGTATTCAGAGTGGAATTGCGACTTGAAAGCGAGGTTGACCGATATTGCACCGTAGTAACGCGTAGCTTCTTAGCAACGCAGACAAAATTGGAAACAGTTAATATGTTTTCAAAACTATTGTCTCCGTTTACAAAGCAAAACGCTGTGCGAAGTGAGGAAGCAGAGGATTTTCTCAAGAGCAGCGGTTAAACATTGTTCTCTTTCACCGCATCAATGAAACGGAAAATAAAAATGTCCGTAATGTATTTCGAGCAGGTCTTTGGTCTTCGTTTTCGATACTTCCGTTACGCTTACACGACCACTTTAAAAAAAGTTCACTAAAAGAAAGAAATACTACAAATTTCTCGTGCAATAGGAAAGCTTTGTATTTTGTTGAAGTAATACTGTTTATAGTCTGACAGTAATGCCGTTTTCGTACAATAAAATCTACAGGAAACAAAAGAAAACATCGACACTTCTGCGTGCTTGCTGTAAACTCGATAAAAACAAAAGACAGTTTATAGAAATTCTTTTGCAGTGAAATGCTCCAAACTTTCAATAAAGAATGACTTCTTACATTCTTTAACTGACACTCACGATGCAAAAAACGGGTTCTGGAGATCAACAAATCGTACACACAGCGAACTAGTGAACTAATTTGCTTTCTAAGCGAACCGCTAATAGCGTAATTTGGAAAGCGGCCCTGCTCTTAAGTTATTCCAAGGTACTTACTTCATTGGTCCTTCTTCAAACCTTCACTTGACGTTGTTATATTAAACTGAATGTTCAGGGCTTTTCACTTTCGATGCGTGCTGTCTACTTCTTTCAGGCCGAAGAGTTATGAGTTTGTCTTGTGCTGATGAGACCGAAACTTGGATTGGATGTTGTAAAAAACAAGAATATTCTGTAAAATACTACCATACCATCGGTAAAACGTTTAAAAGCTGCGTGAACCGTTGAAAAACGATTGTGCTGTGTCAACCACGATGTTCAAATAAAGTTTTGTGATCGATTTTACTTGATTTTAAAGGCCGGCCAAACGCACGCAATATATCGCAACACTGTTGCGCACAGCATGTTGCACGCGGTTGGCCACCCTACTGTAACATGTTGCGTGTTTTTGGATCAAGTTTGAAAATGGGTTTCATTAATCCACACCGTACGAACAAATTCGTGAGTAGACTGATAAGACACTTAACTCCGCGTGAAAACGGAATAAGCGTCCGCTAAAAGAACTATACACTATATAACTCTCGTGTAAAAGAACAGCTTTTTATTTTGTTACTAAAGTAATACTGTCGATGGTTCGACAGTAATGCAGTTATTTTTAAACCTACTAGGAAACATCACCAATTTAATGATACAACGTGCAACAAACTAACAAGAAACAAAACTTTAAAATCCATAACTTGCAGCTAATTTCTCCAAACGTTTGCGAAAAGAAAGATTTCTTGCATTCTTTAACTTACACTAATTAAATGGTTCTGTCGACTCCAAACCCTCGCATTCCCCCACCCCCTTGGCATTCTTTCAATTCTCTTTCCCGGCCCCATTGAGTGGGACATTTACTATAACAGGTCAACTCCTGGGTGGGATATTGTCATAAACGACGTCACCTTTCTGGTTTTAAGTAGTATTTGCTTCATTGCTTATTTTAAATTGCCTGATTGCCTCCAATATAAAAATATAAATAAATGAGATGATGAGGGTTTCTTTCAAGTGCATCGGAGCATGTCCTCATCCCAACATGTGCAAATTGTGGTTTCCACGTGCGAACTAGAGATGGTGGAAAGAGTAAGTCATAATGTGTCTTCAGGAGAATAAAAGTTTGAAGCAAATTTGAGTTACGTTTTGTTAACTTTCGTTGATCTCCTGAGGTGCGTGAAAGAGTTTCAGCTTTAGATGTGAAACAGCAATGACAATTATTACTGGTTTTAATAAAGATCCATTTACTATTTGTGAACAATATTGCTTCTTTCGTTAATCATCTAAAATAATATTTTGATCTCTTTCTGTGCACTCATCCAAAATTCCCAACGTGGGAGTTCGAAGGGATGAGCTGGTCCCGCATTTTTAAAATAAAAAGGTACTTACGTCAGTTGTCCATGCCTCTACTTCAAACCTGTACGTACCGTTGTTGAACATTGATTTGCTTCAATGTCACGGTCGAAGAGACAACGTGTTTATCATTTTGCCTTATCGTTGAAATTGTTAAAACCCTCGGTTTCGTTAAAATAGTCAAAAGGTTCAATACATTAAGTTTTGTGATCGATTTTAGCTTTATTCCAATTAGCTGGCATTGACGGGTGATTTGAAACGACTTCTCGAGTGATCGTTATAAATGTAGCATTCACACACAGACAACCCACAAAGATAACTGAAACTGGGTTTTCTTTTTATCCTTTTAAAACAGGCTATGCGACTGGAAGAAAATCCATTACCCATTTTCGCACAGCTCCTTTCGCGATTTGTTCTATATCAGGTTTTCGCGTGAAATTTAACGTGGAGTTCCCTTGTCAGGTAATGGATTTTCCTATAATAATAACCCAAGCAGATCGTACTTAGCTTAGCATTTCTATTGCTACATGTTCATTCCATTTAACGTATACAATTACGCGTTATTGTAAAGTTATCTGCGAGCGCATCCTCACTTAAATTCGACACAAAACTTTCAGCACATCAGTAAGTGCAATGACATTAACAAATTACATTCATTTTACCCAAACTGTAATAATAATTCAATATTTACAATGACAGGTCAGAAATAAAATTCACAGAAAGGAAGTCAGCGCTTAAACAGAACAAAAAAGATACGAAAGATATTTTGCCTTTTGTCACACAATATGAACCAGCAGTGCCAAACATCAAACAAGTTTTAATGAAAAAATGGCACATCATAGAGGGACAACCACTACTCAAACAAATCTTCAAAGATTCACCTAACATATCTTTTAAGAAAGGAAAATCTCTTAAAGATATGCTCGTTAGAGCAAAAATATAAAAGGTTCTCAAATATTTCACACCGGTAGAGATTGTGCGGCCTGTCACGCCTTGCTACCTCCAACGACAAGCAGGGTGGACCAAAAGAAAACAACCAGGTCCACATCCAAACAAGACAAAGACACTTGCAACAAGTGTTTTAAAAAGGCCCGCCTGACAGGACACATCCAGTGTGTAAAATGCCAACAGTGGCAACATTTGCGATGTGTCGAGATGACCTTAAGCGAAGCGAAGCTAAAGAAGGTCAAATATACCTGTAGTGATTGCAGTTAGTGAAAACAATTGCAGCAAGAAAATTAACTAGACGCATATCTGTGAATAAGTTGACACATTTTGCTCATGTCATTGCCGTCCGTTTTTTACTATGAACTATACTAGTCATGACAGGAACTCACTTAATTTGGTCTATAACATTTGGAATGCCAGTGTTTTTAAGACAAATCAACTCTTTCGCATGCTTGTCAACGCCATTGTTTTGTGTTTTTGAAACCACTGAATCAGGTAGAATATTTTCATGAGGGGGCCATCGGGATTTTCGGTTTTGCGGTTTTGGCCATTTTTTAGATTGGTTTTTCGGTTTTTGCCCGAAAAACTGCAGTTTTTCGGTTTTGGTGTCTTATGCGGTTCGTGGGTTTTTCGGATTTGGTATACGATGTGGTTTTCGGTTTTTCCAATCCGGTTTCCTGTTCAAAATGCAAGTTTGAGTAGTATAGCTTGTAACTGAACAGAAATGTCAAAAATGTATAAGAAGAAACCTGATCTTCTGATCTTCTGGTGTCTATAGTGTAAGGGTTTGATATTTGAATTTTAATAATATTATGTAATAAAGTTCTACCCTAATAAATGGAATTATAAAGTACTCAAGATCAATAATTAACACTCTGGTCTCTCTACATAGAGCTTCAAGTATAACTCATCAGTCAGGCTCTGCACATGTACTACAGAAAATATAAGCTTTAACTCCTGTTTGGTATTTTTATTTTATGCATGACATTTGTATAGCTTACTAGGTGTGCAAAGAAATTTATGTCTGCTGGCCTGGGGTTGGTGCTTTTCTTGCTGGGCTAATGAATTTTATTCATCACTAGCCGGATGAGAAAGTAAGCAACTGTTTGGTTTGTAGATAAAGTAAAGCCACTGAGAAAAGCCTTAGGGAAAGTTTACAATGGTTCCAATTTTCACAAGGGGTAAGCTGTAAACTCCATTTTCTTTGCATCCTTCTTCCTTGATAATTTGAAAAAGTAATGTTTTAATAAATGAGCAGCAGTGTTTTATCTGAGTTTAAAACACGAGGCACAGCCAAGTGTTTTAGACTTGATAAAACACGAACTACGAATTTATTGAACGGCTTCAAAATCTTCTGAAGTAGATCAACTCGTTCTTGCACTAATATTTAGATTTGAGGTTATTTTGACCTAGAAAATTGGTATAAAGTTTAGCCATGTCTTTATCAGATATAAAGACACTCATTAAACATTACCGGTAATTTCTTTAATTTGTATTTTCTTTATGAACTATTAATGAGTTTTTGAATTGAAAGTTACAGTTGAATCTCAATAACTCGAACCCTCAATAACTCGAACCTTTTCTGATTCCCCTCCAGGTTGTTTTTTCACTAATTTTACCCTCAATAACTCGAACTCCCGATATCTCAAAGCTTTTTCGTTTTCCCTTGGCTTCCCTTGCAGGACTTTTAGGGCTTGTAGGACATGTAGGGCTTGTAGGACATGTAGGGCTTGTAGGACTTGTTGGGCTTATAGGACATGTAGGACATGTAGGGCTTGTAGGACTTGTAGGGCTTGTTGGACATGTAGGACTTGTAGGACTTGTTGGGCTTGTAGGACATGTAGGGCTTGTAGGACTTGTTGGACGTGTTGGACTTGTGGGACTTGTTGGTCTTGTAGGACATGTAGGGCTTGTAGGACTTGTAGGGCTTGTAGGACATGTAGGACGTGTTGGGCTTGTAGGACATGTAGGGCTTGTTGGGCTTGTAGGACATGTAGGACTTGTAGGACTTGTAGGACATGTGGGACTTGTTGGGCTTGTAGGACATGTAGGACTTGTAGGACATGTAGGACTTGTAGGACATGTAGGACTTGTAGGACTTGTAGGACTTGTTGGGCTTGTAGGACATGTAGGACTTGTAGGGCATGTAGGGCTTGTTGGGCTTGTTGGACATGTAGGGCTTGTTGGGCTTGTAGGACATGTGGGACTTGTAGGACTTGTAGGACATGTAGGACTTGTTGGGCTTGTAGGACATGTAGGGCTTGTAGGACTTGTAGGGCTTGTAGGACTTGTTGGGCTTGTAGGACATATAGGGCTTGTAAGGACTTGTAGGGCTTGTAGGACTTGTTGGGCTTGTAGGACATGTAGGACTTGTAGGGCATGTAGGGCTTGTTGGTCTTGTAGGACATGTAGGGCTTGTAGGGCTTGTAGGACATGTAGGGCTTGTAGAACTTGTTGGACTTGTAGGTTGTAGGACTTATTAAAGAATTGTTGCCCACCATCAGCACAGGTGTCAGACTTTTCAATCAAGCTAGGCATGGAGGTACCTAAATGATGCTTTTAGCAACTGTATCTTTACGTAATGTTAGCCGCCATCTTGTAGGGGTTGTTGGGCCCTACAAGCAACCCTACAGCAAAACTCTGTCCCTATATCGCGCCACATATGGTCATGAAAGTGACACATTCACATTTTCTTTCACATCCCATCTCCAGCTAGTATACCTGCCAACTTTTTGTGATTCATAGGCGTGACATTTTTATCCTAAGAGCGTCAAGATTTTTCGTAGGGGACCGATAATATCCGAAGATGTCCGACGATTTCCGAAGAAGTCCGAAGATTTCCAAAGACATTCCGAAGACGTTTAGACTTATAGCCAGTAAATCGATGCTTTGATCATTTAAGATTACACGGAGCTCGTCTCGATGAGTATGACCATGTCTCCAGTGACTTTCCCTACTAAAACCCGAGATTTCGTGAAAGTATGATCAATATTTTCTCGCATTGGTTCGAGTTTATTTAAATACTTTATAATTTTTTTCAAAATGAGTTGGTTAAGGCTGTAGTGGCTCAAACGTTTCCACCAGGCGTGAGAAATGGGAACGCAGGCGTGAGTAGGCGTGAGATCGCAGTTTTTGATCCGCAGGCGTGACAATCACGCCTTAGGCGTGACACTTGGCAGGTATAAGCTAGGAGACATTTAAATGATATAACACAACAAAGCTAGTTTATTTTCCTAGTTTTTTCATTTGATTTTGCTGGTATGTGTTTTGTGTTTTACTTAAGCACCAAGTCCTCTCTGTGTGTTCACACCTGCTGTTGCCACCTGTATACGTGTGGTGACCGTCCATTGCCTGATTAGCTTCCTAGAGCCAATCACGTCAATTAAGATAAAGATTACGGCTGATAATCAACTTGCGGTATCATCTTCATAAAGGCTCTTATAAAGTCTATTACATGTTGCAACATTGAGTGGAAGAAGTTGGCAGTGTGTGTCATGATTGTACTTCTTCAGAACTGTATGCAAAAGTGCATTCAACAATTTCAGGCACGGACACATGTTATTGCACAACATGGCATGCACTGTGTTCCACTGTGGGTGGTCAAATGTTACAAATTTGCAATATATGGAAAGCAATTGGGTGGACAAATGTTGCAATTGTGCAACATACGATGCATTGTGTTTCACTGTGGTCGGACACATGTTGCATTTCCTGCAATGTTACATGCATTCTGTAGTAAACTGGTCTGGGCCTCCTTAACTTACTGTTAACTTCCATTCCATAAGCTTGATTAGTTCTTCTTGTGTGAGAAATTTCTCGGATCTCTTGTGTATATTTTGAGGCAGCTGATTCTGAAACCTAGTGGCACAGAGGTGACAGTAAGTCTCAAACTTTTATTTCATTTGCATAATTTTGTTTGGATTTTAACTTGTATAAGACTGAAGTCCGGTTGACATTTTCAATTTCTTTCCTTGTTTCTTCATTTTAAAAAATCGGTAAAATCTGATTGTGACACGTCCTTCCTTTGAAAATTCACTTGATATCGCCCTCTTAGTGATCAAGGAGCAACTGATATTTGAACAAGGAACGTACATATAAGCTTAAGCTTTGTTATCGATCACATCAAAAACATTCTACGTATACGTCTCATACATGTAAGACTTATACTATAAAGCTTATTAAATTTAAGCTAATATATCAATTCAAATAAAATATTTGAATTAACTTGCCAGCTATCAAGTTCCAAAAGCTTCGCGGCTTTGGCTTTTTCTTTCTTTTCTTTTTCGGCTTTAAGTTTTAAAATCTTGTCATACAACTGATTTGTTTTCTTCCACGGCTCGATTTCCGTTGCCTCGTACAGACTAAGACTGGCCGCCATTTTGTTTACAGTCCAAGCTCTTCCCGCCCTTCCCGCCAAATTTCTCTTCGCTCCAGGCTCTCCACGCGGTATTTGTCACGCAGTCACTCATTGAACATCTCACATGATTGGCCATAAGAACAAATAAGATAAGGGCACAAACAATGCCCCTATCCCTGAAGACAATGAGCAATATTGTTTTAGAATGCCTCTGAAATTAGAGGTTCACAAGAGGTACTGGACTACTCATTTCTTGAGCCCAGACCAGAAGAAACATAGGCACGCATAGCGTGCGTGAGCTATTTTGTAGCTGTCAAGAAGAGGTACAGAAATGGTTGTTGAATGAACGTGCGTGTACCAAGGTACACTATTGGGATGTTGTTTATTTGAGTAGCGTTGAGCATTCGAACAGTATTGGTTTTTAGACAGAGTTTACCTTATAAGTGGAGCTGTGTCCGACATTGTGCAACCTCGTTCCCAGGGCTTTTTACAGAATGAGGGTGATCAAAGATCAATGTTTGAATTTATGTTAGTGGTTTCGAATTCGTATACGTCATTGATCAATAGATGGTACGCTAGTGCGTACAAGTGTGGCTTCAACTTACGACAAAACAAGAAGAAAGTGAGATAAAATCTGTAAAATATCTGACAACAGTGTGAATATGGGACAAACAAAATAATTCAAAACAGTCCTTTCTGAAGCTCATTCTAAGATGTTTCTCGGAAGCTCAATGGATTGAAATGTAATTTTGTGGCTTTCAATTATAAAGATTATTTTTCCATGGAGAAATATTTTAGATCTAGTAGGAAGCGTAACTTGTCACAAAAATTAATTTAGTAATATTTGAACCGGAAGAGAATAGCCGATCTTGAAAGTCACGTACGTCTTCTTCTTGTGTGACATCATGCTTGACGAACGTGGCAACTCCCGTATCCAGACAAATATATATATAAGCTCTGTTTTATTTTCCGCATTATTTCACACGGACTTACATTTTGGAACACACGAGTAATAAGCGTGCCTTGTTAGAAAAGAACATGCCATTGTGTGACTTGTGCAACTCTTGCGTGACTAGTCACGCAGCAAACTGTCAAAAAAGCCAGAAACGTCGCACGTGCTGACATACCATGTGGCACTAATTTTTTCCGGATTCAAATTTTTGGGATTTTCGTGGTTTTTTCACGATCCGCTGCAAAAGTTCCCCCCAAAAAAATAATTCCTGCAAAAATTTACTCCACTGTCGAAATTTGTATACAAACATCGCCTCTTACATGTGATGTAATATTATGTTGGTGCCCATTTATTTAAGCCGTCTCTTTCGTTCAAAAATAAAACGAAATTAGAAGCAAAACATTCAGAAATAAAACGATGAAATTGCAGTCGGTACATTACAAGTATTAAGCTTTTAAAAACTTTAAAGAAAAGGATCGTTGGAAGGTACTCCATTGATTTACTGATTTAACGTGCTATACATCTGCATGTTGTTCACCTGCATTCGATTGTTTATACTCAAAAAACGAGAATGTTATAATTCCTAATAGAAGGCGGCTTCCAGAAAATCGCTAAAATTAATTCCAAGGAAGAATAAACAGTCTCCCCAATCGCAATAATTAGTCCCGCAAAACACAGAAAAAAATCGCCATTCGCAAAATTAAACTCCCGCAAAAATATTGGTGCCACACGGTAGTGGTCTCAGCTTCGCTGAAGCCACGCAAAAATCAGTGGTTGTGTTCAGCGAATAAATTTTGTTCTCATGAGCGTTTTGATGTGAAAGTAAGATGCAAAATTGGGTTAAAATAAAATTAAGGGATGTTTTTTTTATGAAGAGAGGTGGTAATCATTGGAATTTTAAATGAGCGAATTCGAGAATAATGGAGTGGTTCGCCTGTGTGGTAAACAACGTGAATTTTATCACATGGAGTACACGTGATCAAGTCAAGGCCAAATTTTGCTTTAATGGTTCCGGGGGTGGGGGTGGGGGGATTTTATCGCACGGCCGGGCAGTCATGTGATAATGTTTGGTGTGGGTCGTTTCATGTGTAAAGAACGTGTTATGTTGATTGAGCGTGAGATCAGGTTACTGTTTAGTGTAAACAAGTGGTGTTTTGTCACGTACAAACAAGTGATGAGACAAAGTTCAATGGCGAGTCACGAGACTTTCACGAGACTGTCAAAAGTTCGTTTTCGGCGCTTTTTATTGGCTTTCGTGGCAGCTAGAGTTGTGTAATAAAGGGAGAAACTTAAAAGGAAGCGGGTAATGAGTAAATTTATGCGTTTTTTTTTAATCTGGAAAATGATAACCGATTTTTTTGTCTGTAAAACTGTGAAACGAATCTTGAGTGGAGCTATTGCGTTTTTGTCTTCGTATTGGCGGTGATAATTGTTTTGATTTGATTTGATTGTCGTGCTGATCTTTCCGCTCAAACTTTGTACAAACCAATCCCGCTACCGCCACGCAGCCTAACCAGAAACCCATTTCTCTGGGAAGTCGCCTCTAACTTTGCGCTTAGCTAGTCGCACGTAAGAGCAACGTTTATGCCACCCATACAATCTTTTTCCTTGCCGACCTTGTGCATTTGACGGACCTAGTGATCAAGTGGCATGGGCATTAATTTTAAAACCAACCAAATGGTGCGAACAATAATTCGTTTTAGTTCGAAATTCACGATTCTGCCCTTTTTATACCTTCAAACTACTTGCCATCTATTTACCATCATTTACTATGAGACATCCCTGCACAGAAGTCACGTTATTTCTCACACTCTAAAGTTGAACCATATAACTCCAAACGTAAGTTATGCGCATGCGTACAAAGGATTTGTTCCAATTCTTATCTACCAAAACAAACAAAGCTGACAAATATTTCCTAGACCGAACATCATAAATATCAGATAACCCACGAATTATTTACTAGAACTCGCTTCCACTCACGTTTAAACCAGGTTTGTGCTGACGATTCGTTTTCTAAGGAAGTCTACCACAAGGAAGCCAGCCATTTCTCTTTGATATATAAATATCCAACGTCAAACGAATGAAATCCGGACGCTTTCGTCGTGTCGCTTTAAGGTCGGCACACACGAGGGGACTAGTCCCTGCGACTGGTCCCTGCGACTAGTCCCGGGGACCAATTCCCTTCATGTGCACTACCCATTTTAGTCAAAAAATGTAGTCGCAGGGACCACAATTTGGTCCCTGCGACTAGTCCCACAAATTCAAACAAGTTTGAATTCGTGGGACCAGTCCCGGGGACTACTTACACAAATTATGCTTGGTCCCTTCGTGTGTACTGTTCGTGGGACAAGTCCCTGCGACCAAATGAAAATATTTCATCGGATCTTTTACTTTTTTCCAGTTGACCTTGTCTTTATTGGGAGTCTTGATCGAACGGTTGTCTTTTTACGCTTCTGTACTAGCAATGTAGGACACTGGAGAAAAAACTTTATCGAAATTGCAAATGACAGACACTGATAGACCGCACGAAGTATGAACCGGTTTACAGTTGATTTATTTTAATGTTTTGTGGTTAATCTGGTAAATTCGGTTTCACTGTTGAGGATCGCTTTATTTTTCGTCTCCACATTTTGGCGAATTTTAGTTAAAGCGCCCTAAATTAAATCCTTCAAGGGACTTGTCCCCGCAACTATTTCCTTCGTGTACACACTACAGGGGACCAGTCGCAGGGACCAGTCGCAGGGACTAGTCCCCTCGTGTGTGCCGACCTTTAGTAGCGGGATTTTCCGTGCGTTCTCAGCTGCATTTTTGTTCCGGCCCCGACAACTAGCCTTTCGGTAAAATTCGACATTCATCGGGAATGCCGACCATGGTCCACCCAAAAACCAACCAAAGAACCAACCTTCCCACAAACTTGAGGCTGCATGCCGACTATGAGGCTATTTTGTGGACAAAATAGCTCAAAAATGAATAGCATCCCACAAAGCTTTGCGTTTGCAACTATATTATCAAAATCTGAAGTGACGTCATCAGTCTCTCGAGGGATCGATTGAATGAGTTTCACTCAAATGGCGGCAGCTTCGTTTGTAACGTGTTACAACGGGTTACAACGCAAAATACTCCGTTTCGTAATAACGCGTCTGGTCTAGTACTCAAGCGGCGGATCAATGGAAGAATTTAGTGCTCAACCAGAAGAAGAACTAATAGTATCCCACAATGCCTCATGGAATTTCGTGAAGATGGCGAATATCTTGTGACACATGGCGGATTTTGCCTGTTTTCGCTTTGGATTTGTTCACAGATAGAGCTCTTCGCTGGGGATAGCACACCTCAAAACACAAACTTACAACTTTCAATATGAAATAGGTGTTGTTTCTTTTGAATTTAGTACATTAGAAATAGGTTTTTTAGATAATTTGAATAACAATGTCTTACGCCATCCGTTAGCACCGCTTCAATGAGTTGCACGAAATTAATTCTAGGTGTCTTTACGTTTGAGTAGTTTAAAGAAACAGTTAAAATCTGAATAATTAGAAGGTATTTGGACAACCATGTACCATAGTGACCCTAGGTGACCCGACAGTTTCAAATTTCTGAAGGTTTGAAAATGGTCCAAATCCCTGCAATTGCGAGTACCACGTTTTAACTCACATGGCGATTGCACGACAAATGTAAGAGTAATAAGCGGGGTTAAAGGAGATTAATTGCGCTTTTTCTTTATTGTGCTTTCTGTGCAAGCAAGGAGTGAATTAATCGTTTTTGTTTTGTTAGAGGAACTCAAAAGGAGCCGTGAAGATTACCAATTATTAGCAGTTGCTTTCTCCTTGAGTATGGTCAACTGGGTGACAGATAAATACTATTTAATACTGTCTCTCCTTGAAATGGTTGAAGTAGTTTGACACAAAACTTTGAGATCGCAAATTATTGTTCCAGTTAATTGTCCATTGCCCTGTGCATTTAAAAACTACTCGAGGAAGAATTCAAGGTAGCGATTTTGAATACATTGCTTACAATCATCAACATGCAACATCCTCGAGTAAACACAAGATACAACTCGCTGGAGCTCTTCTTTAACACCGAATTCGAATCGATGATCGAAACATGACAATTAAGAATATCCTCAAGGCGATCTCGCAAATGCGATTTATTTGAATCAAGTAGGACTGCACAAACCGACGAACTGTTCTTCAACTGAGCGATCATTGATGTACTTCGAGAACAACCATGCCCTTCATCGGTGCAAACTTTCGAGTAAACTCTTGCGAATTTCCTTGCAATAAAGTGCAGCATAGGCAAAACCTTTCAGCTGAGCCTAGACTACACTAGGGGATCGACAGGCGCGTTACGTTTCAACGCCGTGGGCGATTTTCGCGACAGCTCGCTTGTTCGTTTACTATCCCTCAGCGGAAAGAGAGACTCCTCGTAGTCTATAAATCTTTCATTTCATTGGCTGATTACGCGCGCTTGATCGTAACCGGTCCAGCTTTTTCCTATCCGGACCGGATTACCCGGTGTCCTTAACCAGTTGCATTTTTCGTATGAATTATGAGTGACCACAGAAAGTGGGGAATTTGATCAAACCTTACCTAATCTCAGGCCCCAGTTACTCAAAGGTCGGATAACTTTATCCACCAGGTAAATAGCTCTCCAGCGGATAAAACCTAGTGCAAACCAAGACATTTTATTCACTGGATAGTGAATTATCCAGGGGGTAAAGCTATTCAGTCTTTGTACACCTGGAGCCAGGACTGTTTCAAAAGTTGAACCCAGTGGAAATTTGCATTGCATTCACTTTAGCGCTCAACAAAAGAAAACGGCAGTAGGGTGGGACGAACGGAAAGGAATACCTGACCACGTGCTAAGATTCCTCCAAAAGACGCTCCATGGCTAATGATAATGAAGATATGGGGGAAATAATTTTGCATAAGGTATAGACTGGGAGTGCAATCTAAACCACCGATGTCACTGAAGGGGTGGATGGTGGATAAAAACGAAGCAAGAGAAACTTTGAAAAATAAAGATGGAATATTCGGTATGCTACTGAATATTTCATCTTTGGTATTTGGTTAAAATTGTACATCTTTCCTTCTTTATCATCAAAACAACCCAACGCTCAAACAAGCCAACTTTCACATGAAAGAGAATGAGATTTACCTAAATATTAAATACTCTCCGAAGAAAAGAATTCTGCTATAAAATGTGATTTACCTCCTTATGGAATAATGACAGGGCGTGGAGTACGATAAATGAAACTAGCAATGAAAACCGTTAACACTTGAAGACATTTCCATGCATCTTCCCCGCAGAATGAAATGTACCCGTGCGACACAAAACACAAACAGATGGACATTTCAATGCTGTTTAATTGGTAAAGACGATGTGACCTAAGCTGTTCGTGACATTTGTTAAGAGAGAATTCTCCGGGTAAGTTTCACAATTTCAGTAGTACACGTTTCCACAGTTTCGATTAAAAATTCTCGAGTGTAACACAAAGTAAGTAACATTCAGCTGCTGGAAAGTACTAACAACAACAAAACGACCAGAAGAGGGATACCGTTCAAAAAAAGCAAGAAACTAACCTAAAATTAAACATCTTTCTTTCTTTATCATCAAAATAACCATACATTCAAACAAGTCAGCTTTCACATGAAAGGCTCTGTTATCCCTTTTAGCTCTGAAATGAAAATGCATATTCTTCTTACTGTTCTCCGTACATTTCTTATGGAACTAGTAAGGAGAATTTGTCTGAATATCAAGACATCTTATCCTTGGTGATCACTTTCTTAATTCTCATCACTTGAATGTTTGAATACGTAGTGATGATGTAAAGAGAAATTTCATTTTCGTCATTGTTAGGGCTTGGCCTCGGTCAAACGGATTCAACATCATCCAAGATGGTTGAATGAAAGTTCGTTGTTGTAATGTTCGATGGCAATCAAACTTCAACATCATTCAGCATCATTTAAATTCAACAGTGCGACGGCAAAACGCGTTCATCATGTCGAATTCAACAATGTTGAATGGCGTTGAATGAAAATGTTGAACGCGTTTGTCTCGGTAAGGCTGATGCTCAAATCTGGAAAGAAGACGCTTCAAGCTACGTGTAGAACACGCTTAGGTCACACAGCTATTTAATCTCTTTATTCAGCTTTTCACCTCTTCATCTGGAAAACAAAAGTGAAAATTAATGCATTAATGCACAATTCCTCAGCAGTGTGAAAATATCATTTGGTAAAGTTATGCTGTGTACCCTTAATAGACTTCACCACCGCAGTAGCCACGTTCCCAGCCTGCTCCAGGCTCTGAGATAGTGGCAAAAGTGAATGAGAAAACAAGCGTGCTTTTTCGTTAGATCCCTCGGGTCTTATTTTCATGGTCCCTTACTGACGTTCGCTGTCCCTACTATCTGAAAGCCTGGAACAGGCTCCGACGGTTTCACTTTCACCCCATTCCCAAGTCCCCCCCCCCCCCGCCCCCTTCCCCGTCCCTCTCCAAACGGACAAGAATTTACATGTATTCTGTTTCAAGCCAATATACCAAAGAATTCGTTCGATTTTCATAGCTTTTAGCATTTGCATTACTCACCTTTTTCATCCTCGTCCTCTTCTTCTTCTTCCTCGTCGTCCTCCTCGTCACTTGATTCAAACGTGTTGTCAGGAATGTCGTATATTCTTACCATACTCTACAAAACACAAAAAGAGACAAAAGGTTTTTTTTAAGTTGGTACAGTTATTTTGATCAAACGAAAGCTCTTGAACCATCAGCTTGACAGAAAAAGATATCGTGTGCGAAAAACGCGACTTCGGGATTGAGGAAGAGGGGATTTTTATCCTTTTTCCTCGCACGTACAGAACTGAAGCAGCCACCTCATTAGAGGGAAACTCCACTGTTACAACAAATTGACGTTAAATTGTTAGAAATAAAGTCTAGATTTCAATTCTTAAATTTCACAAGGGTAAAAAAGTTTTAGTGTACAAATAAGTTAGATATGAAGAGCACCTATTTTCGCTTTTGAATTTCCAGCGCGCAGCCATTTTGAATTATGACGTCATACGGTTGCCATTATTGTCAAGAAGCAACTTTCTTCTGTGTGCAACTTTTTTGTCCACCATTTTATACATGTGTACGCCTGACAAGGAACACTGGGAGAGCTGAAATCTCTTCTACCTCATACCCTCGGACTGTCATTAACCAGCTTTTGAACAACTCAAACCGTTTTATTAGTTGTCTCTGGAGTTTACATCACACCACGCTGGATGAATGCTATGGCATGTGAAAAGATCCAGAATTTATTTTTCCTCAAACTTATGATCACCACAACTGAAAAAAATACTTGTGATGGGTACCAGTTGAGGATAGAACAAACAAATACAATCAGTCTTGAATTCACTGCTTACAAACACACACTCCTGCAATTCATAAGTAGGTGAAGCTAGTATGATCGTCCAGGTGAGTGTAGTCCTGAGAAGGACTGTTTGTGATGACATTGACTGACGTTTCGACAACCTGAGCGGAAGTCATCATAAGAGTAAAGTGCCGGCGGAACTGTGACTCGTCAGTAGATGCTAGAAGTCTCTGGTCGTTGTCTGGTCCACTCACGACTGTAAAGACTGTAAAACGTGGTTGGTGCTTTTCGCCTTTTGTCAGTGTTACTCCTGTAATTATCAACAGGTTTTGCACACTAGAGGAATAGAATTCTAATTCGGATAATTAGGCTCAGTTTCCAGCGCTGAACCATCGAGGCACAGGTGCATATTTCTAAGGCTGGAGGTGGGGGGGGGGGGGGGCATTAATTTAGATAAAAACTCCTTAAGTAGTTGCAATAATCGCTGCATGTCTGACCTTGAGGGGGTCTTTGAGTATAAGATATTTTCCATCGGGTAACTTCATGCAAGTATCTATGATACAGCGAAGTATTCCCCAGGCATTATCCATGTTCAGGGCGATCTGAGTAGCAAACTCCTTGGGACGGAATTGCTGTGTGCCAAGGACTGCATGCTTGGAAGAATCCAGGTAGTTAACTCGAGACACGTACCTGTTAGAGACAAGGAAGTTGGAGGTGAATGTCAGAAAACAGAGGCTCTTCAGACAAGATGTATCTCCTCAGCATCAGTACAATCAAAGGCCAACCTACATATCCTTGCATTCACTCCGAGGCTACTTAGGGGGAGGGTTGGTGTTTACTTTGAAATTTACGACAGTAAGGGCCAATTTGGTAAAGGAAGGCGTTCCCAGGGTTTCTGTTCTTACTTTGGGAATGAGGTTGCCTTGGGCTTCATCGTTATTCCCGTGGTCTTTCATTCATTATTCATGTTCATTATTTGGAACAAAGCAAAATAAAGTCCGAAAAAAACCAATCCGGCCCTGGTACTATCTGCCTCTAAACACCAACACAAACACCAGAGAAAAGACAAAGAAATTACACTTTGTTATACAATGCAAGAAACTCTAAACCGTTAATATCACTTCCTATCCAAGTGAGAATGGTATGGTGCTTAACGCTGTAATAATTGTGATTAAAAGTAAATACAACTTCTGTTCGTTTACGTGCAACATGTTACAGGTAATGATTTTGCAGGAGAAAATAATCAAATACGTCGATAATGACTAACCCTAATTTGAGATATTCGGACCCTCCTAAGATTGCACCGACAGTCCACTTGGCAAGTTTACAGCTATTGTTTCTCAATTCTGTCGCCAGAACAGCACCACGCTGAGAATCCAGCTTCTGCCGCCAGTCAACACCAATTGCCTGAACAAAAAATCACCATCAATTACTGAACAATAATTACTTAAATGGACACCACTAGAAACAGGTGCTGTTTTGGCCAGTTTAAATCCTGTTTCTATCATTGTTCTTCAGGAAATAGAACAAGTTTAATGAAAACTGTCATTCCAACTCATCAACTGCTCAGGTCTCTAAGAAAGTGGCAGCGCTTTTTTATGAATACTACAGGTTTATGTTTCCTTTTGCCTCGGCCTATTTTGATATATTATGTTTTCCATTGCCAACTTCAATAAACCGCCAGTAACTTCTGAAAGCACGAACAGTTCATCATATTTGAATATCTGTACATGTATTTCATGATAATCCTGTAACAAATACAGCCTGGAGTAAAAATTATTATTTCTTGTATTGCAATTTTTGTTTTAAATTTCACGCTGCAAAAAAGAGGAGGGCTTGATTATCACTTTTCAAGACACAGTGCGTCAACTTGTGGGGAGTCCTTAACAAAAATTAATGTGTCTAGATTATACATCACACCCAGCTAGCAAATGACCCAGGCATGTGAAAAGATCTAGACTTTATTGTTCCTCAAATTTGTGGTCACCACAAGTACTGGAAAACTTGCAATGTGTAGCTTTTGAGGATTGGCCGTGTAGTCAAAACCTGTTACTATGGACACTGCTGAGACCACAGAAAAATGTCTTGTTAACAGGGTATGTGTTTGGTAGGTTAATTTTAGAGAATTATATATGGCATGGGACCAAGAAGACCATCTGTAATAATGACGTCTTTTGTAAAACAATGTCTTTAAAGTGGGTTTCGACTATATATCATGAACCATACGTCCTAAATTAATGGCATGTACGTTAAAAAAATGAAAAGGTGTCACAGCTGTCCAGGGGTTCATACAAGACACATATCCCAGATGTGAATGTGATTTAATATGGTTCTGGAACCTAATGAACTCTGTTATCAAAACTGAGGACAACCTGACCCGCGTTTAGCAGAGAGTAAAGTTTTAGCAATTAGCAGAGAGTCAGTCAATCTGCATTTAGCAGAGAATCAGTAATGTCACAACAGTCCTTCTCAGGACTACACTCAAAAGGACGATCATACTTCACCAACTTATGAGTTTCAACAACAACAAAAAAACAGTAGAACATAAGTTTGTCTCACACTTGGACACATGCATTTGTTCTCACGATTGACTTGATACTTGACATCTCATAAGCAAGGCACATCACTGACTAGATCATTGCGATTTTGAATTTGTTTGCAATGTCATGTTCAAAAGAGGCTGAAAGGTTTTTGAAATCTTCACTGATCAGACATTTTTCATCATAATTCCTATTGAAAGACTTAGAAGTGTCTTCAAACAAAGGTGCTTTGTGCAAAAAAAAGGCTGTTTGTCACACTGTAAAAAGCCTAAACATGTGTCTGTGTGTGGTATGCAATACTAGTGTCGTACTTGTCTCTTAGTTGTAATGTAAAATTACCACTATTGGATCACACTTGTTCTTGGCTTTGTACTTGTTGTTTTAATATACCTTTTGTAATGTTAGATCACCCTTGGACTCCAATCGTTCAGACTAAATTATCCTTGGCTCCCACTCATTCAAGGTTTTTGTACTCATTATTTTTATTGTAATATTGGTACGTTACCCTTGGATCCCACTCATTCAAAGTTTTGACGTTGACCAAAGATTCTTCTCCATTAGGTCCTAACATAATGGCATCATGTTCACATCTCACAATCAGCTCAATTCCATCTCCAAGGTTCCACTTACGATACCTTCAAATAGATTTCAGACATAACAAATAACTAAAAAAAGCCATATACATAAAAATCACTGCATTCTGGGCACACCAAATAATCGGGAAGTTTAAACCACACGTAACCATACAGCATAGTAACAACAAGTTACCATCCCTACATCAGACTAAGTGGTATAAAATTTGCTACATGGACCATGTAGATGCCCCCGTCATGGGCTTACAGAAATTTCACAAATATGTGTATTCAAAAAATCTTTGAATAAGTAGACTGCTTTGCGGTAAGTACAAGGAATTCTTTGCCTGTATCTAGCATACAACTTTGTCAGAACCTCTCAAAAGTGGCAAGCAAGCTTTCGATTTGATGTACTAAGCTGTTGAAAAATGTGTGAAAAAGCAATAATAATAAATCCTTATGGAACAAGCTTATTCAGGGACATGTTGGAAAAATAATAGTTTAATTCCTTTTTCTAGTGTATATGGACCTTGTCCCCAGCTCAGTCCATAAACTTGCTAAAAAAGAACCTGACCAACATCTTCCCAACGGACCTTCCCGCTAGTTCAAATATCCCTCAACAAGTGCACTGTCTAACACATTGTAAGTGCCTGTTATTGACCACCCAGATCAGTGTTAATCCAGCATTGGATGATTCAAAGTCTTTTCTCTCTTTTATCACCATACCTGTATGCAACAGATGCAACTTGGCCTTCATCTTCATCTGTTACAAAAGGGTTGGGATTGGGGAACACTTTCTTGTCTGGTCCTCTTTTCAAACATTGCTGTGAGAAGTTCTGGTTGATGAATGTTGCTTCAAGGCCAAGATTTGTAGGGGAATTGATTCCATTTCCTTCATCAAATGTCACATCGTGTGCAGTCTCACTCACAGTCAGCAAATCTAACAACAACAAAAAAGAAGAACAATGATAAGAGCAAAAGGTTAGCAATCAAACTGGTTCAACTAATAAAATTATGTATTTGTTGGCCATTGCTGTGAATGAGAAATTTGTGTGTAATTAGGTGGTCAGGTTTACAAAAACACATGGTGTGTTACCAAAGCTGCACTGAAAAGGAGAAATGTGGACTGCTTGATGGAAAGCCAAAAAAAAGAAAGTCAGTAAATCTTCCCAGAATGTAACACCTCTTCATGATTAAGTTCATTCTCAATTGCAAATATTTAAAGTCAAAGTACACTATACTGTTGGTTACAGTCATTTCACATCATTTTTATGATGGAATGTTGTGAATTTCATTGCGGCTAGAAATGATGCTGTTATGTAGTCAATTACCAAATCAAATTACAAACTTTGAAATAAAGTCAGCAAATTCGACACCAGCAAAGCTCATAAATTTGAGCTTGACATTTAGCCAACTACAGATTATTTTCATATTCAAACAAAAATGTTCGAACTTTGGATTGTTTTCTTCTAGATGGCTTTGGAAATCTAATCTGACTCCCAGCTGGTATAATTTGCACAGCAAGTCTTGACAGAACAGGTTTCAGGGGGAAAAGTGTGAACTTTTGCATCTTAAAACATATGTTCATAAATTTTGCATTGTTTGTATTATTTATGCTTGGATAGGACTAGCTAAAGAGGAATGATGTGATCTAGGCCAATCTGTCTTATAAACCTCCTATAGTCACACCTAACATCTTGTAAGCATAGATAAAATCAAATTAATTCTCCTCGCATCTATCAAAATCACATAAAATACTGAGTACTTCAGCCCAATATTTCTGGTCTCTGTATTCACAATGTTTTATGGTAATTTTTACAACTGTTAATGCAGACTTAAAACATACCAAATTCAGAGTCATCTCTCTTGTCAAAAAACAACTTGGATCCCACACGCTACAGAGTTAAAAAAAGACCAGGTTATAACATAACTTGAGGTAGTTAGCCTTAGTGCTGTATAGAGCATTCAGCACATAAGAGACAAGACAGAGATCTGATGAGTGTCCAGAATATTTTTCAGTGATGACACATGTATGGCTCTGATATGCCAGGTGAGGATTCCTACGCTAAATGGCTCAAGAGATAATTATGTACAGCAACATCTCTCAAAAAGAGAGAACTGCGTCCATCTATAAAAATATTCGGATATACAGGAGGAAGGTCGTTATGTGTCTAACAATTTGTCAGTGAGAATTGCATCTAATCAGAGACACTTCACACAAAAAAATCACTGTCTGGCAGGTACAATACCTGAACAACTACATCCCAGGAATAAACAGATCGTGTCGCAGTCATGAGTGTGGCTGCAATGGCATCAGTTGTGAAAACATTTCCTTTTGACAGCAGCTGAAATACATAAAAATGGTAAGTGAATGGGACTTGGGGATGCCCTAACCATGCTTCCACCACAACACAGAGCCTACTAACATAAATAGGGCTTACGAACAAGGGTTGAAGAATTATTTTCAGATAATTCACAAAGCAATTGCTGATTAAACCTATGACATGTCATACACAAAGTAGTTTTTGGTTGACTGATTTCTTTTGTGTATAACCATTTTTCTAATGGCACCAACTCAACTTTTTAACCTTGTGTTTCTCAAACATGAGATGAGATGAAATTGAAAAGACAATGTGGTACAATTACCTTAAACCACTATTTCTTAGAGGTTTCCCTTTGTGGCTCTGTAGTTATTAACATGTTACTGGTTAAAATCTCGTATCAAAACGAACCATTAACTTGGTTCAACTTGGTTCACATACACCCCGCTGATGGCACTGGAACAAGTCTCACATTTTAGTTATCAATTTAAAATTGTACCACAGAAAAATTCAAAATGGCATGTGAAGACTCACACAACCCATAACTCAAGGTTTGTTCTGGGTGAAATGCATGGAAAACATGACAAAACTACTGGGTGGCAGAAGAAATACTTCAAATCCCCTGGTGCCGGAGCTATGAGCTGGTTGCATAAGGACCACTAGGCTTGTGATACCATTAGTAAGATTACAAGATGCACAATTCCAATTGCCATGGAGTCCTAAATGTACGAACCTTCCTGATAATGGGATCATCTGTGGTTGTTACTTTGTGGAATATTCTGTTCACTCCAGCTAAAGGAACTTCATTCTTGGTTGTAACGCGGTCATAGCTCTTTTCATAATACTCCAAACGACCACAGGTATATCTAAAAGTGAAAGACAATTGCATTTTAGTATTTTTTAACACCAAGCGATCACATATAACCGTGTTGAGCAGCTCAGCACATCAACCAAAAATCCCAAAGAAACAATTTCATTTGCTTGGGAAATCAACAGGCTTACTATTGAGTGCTTACGTGATCTCTACCAGACTCACTTTTTCAGTTTTGCTGGTTTACTGATTATACTCTTGTGACAAAAACAATTAGCATGAAGCAAATTCCCGCGTTTCAACAAACAAACAAGTCTTAGAAAGTGGTTGAAAACAGCTACAGCATTCTGTGAAATCCAATGCCTTGAAAGGTCAGCCTTAATTATCAACATTTGACAAAATAGCTCCTGAAGATAAAAATAAAGCAAATGCTTAACATAAGAATTAAATTTCTAGGTTTTCCAAGAATAACAACAGTTCACTTTGAATTCCTTAGTCAAAAGCCATTTAAGAAATTGCTGAAGAATTGTATTCAGAAGGCAAGTATAGACAACATCAAGAGATTATAACGTGATCTATTGACGACATTCACTTTTTCAGGAACAAGCAAGACTCAGTTTGCCATTCGCAAGTGATCAATTGTACGCAAAATAATTTGCCAAGTTTTAAAAAAGAGGTCCTTCAATAAGCAATTTACTAGTTGAAGATTCATTTCACAAAAGGTGACAAACAGCATAAAACACAGCAATTTTTTACCATAGTCTTAGAAATGACTTCATACTTTTTGTTTTCTCCTTTTGCTAATTGCTTGCATTGTATCTTTGTGGTGAACTGGTGATCTTGACTGGGGAACGTGAAAATTGATTTTCACGATTTATGTACTAATTTTACGAAAGAAGTAGGCCAAAAGGTTATTGTTTTTAAGCATATCCAGGACTCGAGACTAACTTTTCAGCTTAGTAGCCTAGTGGCTAGTGAGAGGTTTGATTTCACTAGCCAAAATAAATTTTCACTAGCCAAAATAAATTTTCACTAGCCAGACTTCTTACATTGTATGGCATAATCTCGTACCATGTTCAATATGTGTAATTTTTAGCCGAGTCAAGTACTTTAAACATGCCTCTCTGTGATCTCAAGAGTGAAGAACTAGAATGTTAACCATTCTTTCCAAAGGTTAAAGATCCTCACAAGAATACTAAGAATTTGTGTGTTCAGGGCAAAGTTGCAGACACGATGTTATTCACACCTCTCTTTTCCGTTTTGGTTATCATGTCCATTTCGGTTAGCATGTCATCGTACGGAGAAGCGAAGTTGGAAGACAAGACTAACATTGTACAGAAGTTTTACGGTACGGAGAAACACAAGACTGATACAGCGCTCAATTAACGTATGGAAAAATGTCTGCAAGAGAAGACTAGTAAATTATGAGTGTATTTTAGTACGGAGAAACGTTCAGGGCTCGACAAAAGTCCCGTCCGGTCGTCCGGGACAAGTAGATTTTGAGGTCAGGGAAGTAACTTTTCAGGGTCACTTGCCCGACGGGCAAACGCTCAGGCAAACGCTCAGGCAAACCCTCCATCAAATTATATTTTAAGTCTGTCAAATAAGTGACAAATAATTAAGCACTAACAGCATACACAACCATTTAGCAAAGTTGCGAGAATTGTTAAGTTAAATATCAATCTGGTCTGACGTTTTTATCAGTTGATTTGTCAGTCACGCAATCACTTAAACTGACTTTTTCTAAAACATTATTTTTGTAAGATGTTTAGTTTTGAAGTGCATTGAAGCACTTAAACGTTAATCGGTTTTGGTAACAGTAATCAATCAATCTAAAATCCCTCCCTGACCTGCAAATTGGTAAACAAAGTTCAGAGAACATGTGATGAAAATGCTGCTGTAGTTAAAATGGCCTTAGTTTTGTGCTTAAACTGCAGAGCCTTTTTCAATTTTTAGGCAAAAATCTACTAGCTGTTAGCAGATCCTTTATGCACCAGTCTTACAAAGGTTTCTTTTCCTCATATTACTAGTATATTTTTTTGGGCTACATACCATACACCATATGCAGACAGAACTGAAGCAAGAAAGTGGAGTAAACATATAAGCTTGAGCTTGCGTTTTATATAAAATTTTGAATGTGTGGTAAATTGCTTCTCAATCTGTGGTTAACCGTAAGTATATATCAAACAATCGAAGGCCAATTCAGGGTTATAAACGCAAGCATTACCTACCCCATGGCCTACCCCATGGCCTACCCCATGGCCTACCCCATGGCCTACCCCATGGCCTATACCACGGCCTACACCATGGCCTACACCATGGCCTACCCCATGGCCTACCCCATGGCCTACACCATGGCCTACACCATGGCCTACCCCATGGCCTACACCATGGCCTACCCCATGGCCTACACCATGGCCTACCCCATGGCCTACACCATGGCCTACACCATGGCCTACACCATGGCCTACCCCATGGCCTACACCATGGCCTACCCCATGGCCTACCCCATGGCCTACACCACGGCCTACACCATGGCCTACCCCATGGCCTACACCACGGCCTACACCATGGCCTACCCCATGGCCTACCCCATGGCCTACACCATGGCCTACACCATGGCCTACACCATGGCCTACACCATGGCCTACACCATGGCCTACACCACGGCCTACACCATGGCCTACCCCATGGCCTACACCATGGCCTACACCATGGCCTACACCATGGCCTACACCACGGCCTACACCATGGCCTACCCCATGGCCTACACCATGGCCTACCCCATGGCCTACCCCATGGCCTACACCATGGCCTACCCCATGGCCTACCCCATGGCCTACACCATGGCCTACCCCATGGCCTACACCACGGCCTACACCATGGCCTACACCATGGCCTACCCCATGGCCTATACCACGGCCTACACCACGGCCTACCCCATGGCCTACACCATGGCCTACCCCATGGCCTATACCACGGCCTACACCACGGCCTACACCATGGCCTACACCATGGCCTACCCCATGGCCTACCCCATGGCCTACCCCACGGCCTACACCATGGCCTACACCATGGCCTACCCCATGGCCTACCCCATGGCCTATACCACGGCCTACACCATGGCCTACACCATGGCCTACACCATGGCCTACCCCATGGCCTACCCCATGGCCTACCCCATGGCCTACCCCATGGCCTACCCCATGGCCTACACCATGGCCTACACCATGGCCTACCCCATGGCCTACCCCATGGCCTACACCATGGCCTACCCCATGGCCTACCCCATGGCCTACACCATGGCCTACCCCATGGCCTACACCATGGCCTACACCATGGCCTACCCCATGGCCTACACCATGGCCTACCCCATGGCCTACCCCATGGCCTACCCCATGGCCTACACCATGGCCTACCCCACGGCCTACCCCATGGCCTACCCCATGGCCTACACCATGGCCTACCCCATGGCCTACCCCATGGCCTACCCCATGGCCTACCCCATGGCCTACACCATGGCCTACACCATGGCCTACCCCATGGCCTACCCCATGGCCTACCCCACGGCCTACCCCATGGCCTACACCATGGCCTACACCATGGCCTACCCCATGGCCTACACCATGGCCTACACCATGGCCTACACCATGGCCTACCCCATGGCCTACACCATGGCCTACCCCACGGCCTACACCACGGCCTACACCATGGCCTACACCACGGCCTACACCATGGCCTACACCATGGCCTACACCATGGCCTACACCATGGCCTACACCATGGCCTACACCATGGCCTACCCCATGGCCTACCCCATGGCCTACACCATGGCCTACACCATGGCCTACCCCACGGCCTACCCCATGGCCTACACCATGGCCTACCCCATGGCCTACACCATGGCCTACACCATGGCCTACACCATGGCCTACCCCATGGCCTACCCCATGGCCTACCCCATGGCCTACACCATGGCCTACCCCATGGCCTACACCATGGCCTACACCATGGCCTACACCATGGCCTACACCATGGCCTACCCCATGGCCTACCCCATGGCCTACCCCATGGCCTACCCCATGGCCTATACCACGGCCTACACCATGGCCTACACCATGGCCTACACCATGGCCTACCCCATGGCCTACCCCATGGCCTACCCCATGGCCTACCCCATGGCCTACCCCATGGCCTACCCCATGGCCTACACCATGGCCTACACCATGGCCTACACCATGGCCTACCCCATGGCCTACACCATGGCCTACACCATGGCCTACCCCATGGCCTACCCCATGGCCTACCCCATGGCCTACCCCATGGCCTACACCATGGCCTACCCCATGGCCTACACCATGGCCTACCCCATGGCCTACACCATGGCCTACCCCATGGCCTACCCCATGGCCTACACCATGGCCTACCCCATGGCCTACACCATGGCCTACACCATGGCCTACACCATGGCCTACCCCATGGCCTACCCCATGGCCTACACCATGGCCTACCCCATGGCCTACACCACGGCCTACCCCATGGCCTACACCATGGCCTACCCCATGGCCTACACCACGGCCTACACCATGGCCTACACCATGGCCTACCCCATGGCCTACACCACGGCCTACACCATGGCCTAGGCCTTGGTCTACCCCATGTTTTGTCGCTACCCGAAGAGAAACTATTGTCAAACGTAGCAATTAATGGAAAAAAGTTGATAACAGAAGCTTAAAGAATTATGTGAACCTGCTAACATGTAGACAAATGTCATATGAATGCAATAATGGACCTTTCAAGGAAACATATGGTGAAATGTTCTAAAGACGGCTAAATTCATTCGAATTAGAAATGAAGGAGAAAACGTTGCCATCTGAGACAGAATTAGTAGGGAAAAACATTGAGAGGACAATACAAAACAAGCATCTTACGAATGTTATGATAACCTTCTACGGAATAAGGTTTAGTTTCTGCTTACTCAATTTGCTTTTGGGATGTTAATGGTTTCCATCCAGTGCTTTAGTGCAATGAAATTTTCACTAGCCAAAATGGCTAGTAAAAGCGCAAAACCTACTAGCCAAAATGGAATTTTTATTAGTCTGTGACTAGTTGGCTACTGTTAGTCTCGAGCCCTGATATTCTTTTGAATTTGAGGTTTTTAATCCCAAATAAATGAGCTAATGAAGGAAACTTTGTGGAGCTCTTCTATCTCAAGATCATTACGTTGGCTGTTTGACTTGAAGGTTTAAAAGGAAGCAAACTAAGTGATCCTTTTATATCATTGCTCCATGTTTAAATATGCAAGTAAACTTCATAAATTTAAAGTCATTTATGAAGAAAGAATAAACCACCCCGTAGTTAGTGAAAAGTGATTTCATAAAAAAAACCTAGCACAAGCACACATTGAAGTTGTACATGTGTATTAACTCACATCTTAACAACAAATTCGCTCCCAAGTGCACAAATGACGACGAGACAAAAACCTGGCAGTAAAAGGGACTATGGAGACTGGGTGCTCCCTACGATAGCAATGAGCATGGGTGGTAGCGACACACTCTACACTCTGACTGGCATAATTGGGTGGTTAGCGGACACACCCTGGAAACTAAGTGGGGCGGTTAGCGGACACAACCGCAACACACAAACTTGGGTGGTTGGCAGACACACCCAGAGATAATGAATGAGGACAGAAACCCTTGGGCGATTAGCGGACACACCCAGTGATTGAATTGGGGTGGTTAGCGAACTTACCCAGAGAACGAGGCCCCGGACCCAGCTAGGTACATAGCTAAAGATAAGGTGGGATAAGGGACCCACCCAACCTGCCGTGGGCGATAGCTAAGTGGAAGGTGTGCACCCAGGCAAGTAGTCCAAGTTTATTGAAAGGGGAGGGTAGGGCAGGGAAAAATTAAACTTACAAATGACAAAAGATAGCGAGTGTAGCATGCTACTAGTACAGAGACTGGTGTATCGAGCTACACGCACACAAGTACTATTCATTGGAGACCTGATATGCCACAGATGGCTAAACTGATAACAGTGAAATGAAAGCACAGACACACATTCAATTGTGAGCGAACTAGGGAACAATTATTGACATAAGCACTAAGTGCTGATATAGATACCAAGTTAGTACGGCTGATAGCATCCACTGTTAGGATATCAAGTTCACTGAAATGTTTGTAACGCAATGTATCGATAAACAGCGTCTCTGTGGCCAAGGCATATTGATAGTCAACAATGCAACGCTCTTGTAGTTAACTATACTTTACAAGAAAAGTGAACAATTACACTTACAGATTTTCTGGTTCTTCCACATTTGGCAAGTTTAACTTTGTAAGCCGAGGAAAGTCCATTTCACCATCTTCCAACACTTTCCATTCTTCACGCACTGCTACTGAAGGAGCCCTTTTATGAATATTCTGGAGGGATTGAACAAGGATTGATTGGAATAAAGGGAAACAAAATACTTAGAGCTCTGCTTACGTGCATGCTCTTGTAAGTAAATAGAACATACATTTGTAGACACAAGTAAAGAGCTTCCTACAAAACTAACATAAATGACATTTTATACACATTTTTGCATGAAAATGCACAATTTTTGCATGAAGACTTCTTTTTGTGTGCACTATGTTCATGTAACAAAGCTACAATTTCATAGAATTTGCCCATAGGTATAGCCACAATTTTCCCTGGAAACTCAGTTGAATCACAAATAATCTCTTCTGTTTGAAATTGCTAAGAAAATCTGCTGTCTTGTTACAGGTATATGTTGTAGTTCAATTTTTATTTTCTTTTGTTTTATATTCATTATCATACATTTACATAAAAAAGAACAATGGAAAATAGAATTGAACCAAGGATAAAATTGAATGACAACATACATACATAAAAACAAATTCACACACCAAAAGTTACACAGTTTTGAACAAAAAAAAAATTGGGCTTACATCGTCACTCATATGTACAATAGTTTTGCAGAAATCCCTTCCATTTTACTGAAAAAGGGTATTTCCTTGAGATTTTGAGCAGAAAGGCAAAAAGGTTTTCACAGGCCGGAACTTTTCTTGAGTTTATCGCTACTTTAAGCCTGCCCAAAAAGAAAACCATGTTTATAGCCACTTGATTTGCCTGGCCCTGAATGAAACTCCTGAAATCCTCTTCTTATTTGTCTGTCGAGATTGCTGTTGCAAATGACAGTGTCAAAGACAGGGGAATGGTTACCATTTATCGGTAGGTAAGAGGTGATAGCAAAGTTAAAGGGACACTGTCACAGGGATTTTTACGTTTTGGGGTGAAAAATGTGCTGAAATTTGAACTAAATGCTTTTCTCACATACACAGAATACTACTAGAACATCAAGAAAAGGAAATCAAATGATTTTCTCAAAGGAAGAACAAACCATAGTCAGTAACTGGCGATTTTTCCAAGAAACAAAGAGAAAACTTGAAAACATCAGCCTGATGTTTTCAAGTTGCAACCATATCCATCCTAGCAATCCACAGCAAAACACACTCAATTATAGTCTCAGAGAACTGGTAGAGTAATTTTAAACAAAATTGAACCAGTATTTTTGAATTTCCGCTGATTAGAATATGTCCTTTCGCTTTTCAAAGTTATCTAGATACTGGTGACAGTGTCCCTTTAAAGAAGATGCCTCCAGAACAACTGGACAAAAATCACTTGATACAAGCAGCAGCTTGGTATGGCTCCTAAGTTCCAGAAATAATGACCACAGAATGTAGCAACCCCCAAATCACAAGAACAACACCTGCCAGGGCACAAAATTGCACCTACTACAGGCGCCAATGCGCCTAATTTTTCCGTCTTGGCAACCACATCCTGAAATTAAACGCCAAATTGGCAAATAGAATTCTTCGTCACACCCTACCTGAGGACTCTGTGAATTTTTGAAAACACCTTAATCTAAATCCGTGGCAGTGATGGGCATTAAGCATGCTAGTTTCAGAAAATCGGAGCTTGCTCCACGAAGAAAATCTGGCGCTAGATGCCATCTTGGATTTTACGTAGTTACGTTGTATATGCCCCATTCTAGTGTCTCTTCTCCACATATGGAAAAGTGAGAGCACAACAAGTTACAATGGCCGCCATTTATCACAATGGCAAAGAAAGCATTAAGAAATGAAGACGAAAACTGATTGCATGTTTTATGGAGGCAATTTTAGAAAACCATCTGAAGAGAAATCGATTTTTAGGGGGAATTTTTCCTCAAACTGACAGAAAAGGTCTTCACAATTCTTCGATTTATACTTGTTGAAAATGAAGCGGAATCTTGAACCAGACATTCACTTTACTTTGAAGCGGATGCTTTGAGAGGATGTGTTTTTGCAGCTGTCTGAGAACCATTTGAATGAATTAAAGCTGACTGTTTTGGTACAATATTTCTTGAGAAAGTTCTCTTTGTTGATGTATCAAGTTAAGCTTATTTTTCTTTAATTTGGATGTTTGTAATGCATGCTAGCATCGTTTAGGATAAAAACTCAATTCCAGAGGGTCTAACTATTCAAAATAACAGAACAAAACCTTTATTATTATTATTTTTTTTTAAACTGGTGACTACCTTTTTGGAATTGGCGACCACTTTGAAATATTTAGGAGCCAAGTGGCTCCTTGAAAAAAAAGGTAATTTCGTGCCCTGCCTGCACTACAAAATACGATCATATTAAAACTGCTCTTGTCTTCCAATATGCTCAAAACATTTAACACAACGTATTGTCCTGAGTAATTTTAATACTCACAGGAGGTTTCCTATCATGCCACTGGCCACGTCCATAATTGCGCTGCATCTTCCGAGAGAACTTCTGTCGGTTTTGGTTCTTTGATAGACTTTGCATTCCTCCTGCAGGGTAGCGCTGATTTCGCTGGTCTTTTCTCATATTTCTCTAAACAACACAAGAAAAAGCAAAAAATAACAAATCAGGAAATAGTTTGCAAATAGGGCAAGTTTGAGAAAATGGTCTTTTACAATGTTCATGTATGCACCTTTTGTTCTACAAGCAAGCCTATTCTAATAAAGAAAAAATAACATATATGCAGCTAGAGAATACTATCAAAATCGTAAAATCACCTGTGCATAACCTGTATCCCAAAGTGAAGCTATAAAAGGTATGCCGATTAAACACTGACTAACCTGTCCAAATCTGTTCCTGTTCCTTTGGTAAAGAGGACGCTGAGGACGAGAAGTGTCAACCAGTTGAAAAGAGGATTCATCCTCTTCATGGTAATATGAGAACATCTGGTTTCCTGTTCCAAACTGTGACTGATACTTATCTAAATGATAGAAGAAATTTAATCAGTCAGGCCATTGTCCCATTACACACACCCTTCTGGGCAAGATACTTGACTTTACCCAGGTGCAAAATGACTGCTGGTGAGGCTTTTAGAGACTGTTTTTACATGAAGAGTACCAGAGACACCCTCTTAACCAAGTTACATGTACCTGGGGCTGAAACTTTTCCATATTTTTCACTAGCTCAAGTACATTGCCACATTTCCCAGGTTTGGGTCTTAAATTGATCAGCTTATAGGCAAATAAATACAGTATATCCACTCCCCAAAACCGACCATCTATGACTTGGGCATCCTTTTTTATTGACAACTCCTTTATTTTTCCTTGTAACATTATTAAACGAGTAGACCCATCAAAGTGAGAGGTGAGATCCTGTGATGAAACTGTGGAGATGGTTTTAATTGACTTAGTCAGAAGAAATTTGATAGCTTGAACCATGAAGGGAAACACAATACTACATTTGAGTTAACAACTGTTATAACTTTGAGTAACCAAGAGGTTTGACTCACAATGTACCAACATTCCATGATAACAAGTCTCACCATGATAATTCTTACTTTGGCTAATTCCCCTTCCCTCTCACCTTTTAGGAGAGAGGGGAATGAAAGTACATGCATTCCTGGAATCTCTTCTGTGTTTTTAAGGAGAAATATGGGTACAGGTTTGTCCAGGGAAGCACCATTTCACCAAGGAAGAGTAACAATATTCCTGGTCACTTCCAAGATATGGGAATGGCTGATAACACCAACTTTCGGCTCTACTTACTCATATATCTGCGATCTTGGTACGTTCCACCAGTCCAATCCGACACCTGGGAATTTGAAATACATGTCAATGCAATTAACTTTCTCGTGTTCAGTGACATGTGCCGTGTAACCAACAATTTAAAATGGAAAAGGAATATGGGATGCATTTAAACACAACTATCTCATGTTCAGTGGTTTATGTCGTGTAACTAACATTTTGAAAGAGAAAAGGACGTCGGCACTTGAGTTTTTAGCAATTATTTGGTAAAGTATTCGACACATTTTAGCTCATTTGAAGTTTTAGATCACAACCATGTATTCCAAAATAAAAAAAAATCATAAGCTAAGTTTCTAATAAATAAAGAAGTTGAGTTTTTGTAGTCCTAAGTTCAGTGGAATGAAAAATAACTGACATTCGGTGACGAAGAAAAATTGGGCTGGTACAATAAGAAAAGAAAACTGACGTGGCATTTTTAACAAGTCAAAAACGCAAATTTTACCTTGCCCAGGCGATCTCCTTTAGAAAATGGCTGATATGGAATATCTTTGAGAGCGGTTGGAATGGCACACGGGCCCCAGCCATCGGGATTATCTTCTATAACCGGTGGAATAAAAGGCGCCTTGCCCGCCATGTTAGATTTTTGGAATCACGTGGAAAAGATTTTTCAAGTAGTTGTACATGACGTACGAATTTACTGTACGCAATCCGCTGTCAAAAAGTGCCGTGTTTAAATAAATGCGATCTCTTTCTCCAAGACTGCCATGCGAAAAGCTCAGAATACCGAGATCTTTTTTAAGAGCCATACATGGATACTGGGTAATTCATGATGCGAAATTGGCAAACTACTCAGGATGTGTCATTGTACGAATGCAGGGTCCCATAGGGAATGGGGGCTGGGCTGTGGGGAAGGATCTTTCAGGAGCGCTGGAGTCACAAATGTTTTGACGTGGAGCCCGTAGCCCGAAGCCTTTCTCTACTTCAGTACTTGGAGGCCAAACAAAAATGTTGCTTCCGGCTAAATGGAGCCCTGAAATAAACTGAAGGAGCCCTAGAGCCCCGATTTTCCTGTCTTGGAACCCTGGAGCGCTGCACTTTGTAGCCCTGGAACCCTAGACCCATTTAGGATAGAGATGGGGGGGGGGTGGGGGGGAGGAGAATCCTGAATTAGTATCATCGTATCCTCCCTACTCCCTCCCCACCAATATGTAATTTACTAACTACGCCTCACATCACCGGCTGCAGGTCTGAATGTTACCAAGAGAACCTTTGCGGCACACACCTATCCTAAATTGACGGAGTACATCTTTCCCCCCCCCTCCCCCCACGGGCCAAGAAAACTAGCAGCCTTGATCATTAGTCTATGTAGGAAAATTCCTGTGTCAAGGAGAAACTGTACTCATTGAAATTTCAGATCTACATCATCAATTTATATAGAGAATTCTATCAAGGGTTGATATTGGTTCCAATCAGATACGTCAGAGGTCACACTTCCCCTGCGGCAGTTTGCATCAGTTGGAACCGTTGATCTCAAATTTGCTCTGAAGTGACTTTGAAACAGTGAAGGAAGCAATTTGATGACAGATCCGGTGACAGTGAAATACGGTAGGACTTCAGACTTAATCATGACTCTTTGTGGCATGGCGTGAGAGAACAGTCTTGGGCCGTTTTAGTTCATTTCATTGGTGATTTCAACGGAGTTGTCTTCAACGGTTTCAACCCGTCTTGATAGATTTTTGGTTTGCAAAAAAAAAATAGATAAAACGAAAACAGGCAAAAGCAGCGGCACTGAAAGGAAGATAAAAGGGGAACAAACCTGATAAGGGAATACGCCAGGGCACAGATTTCATTTCAAGGTCATGGAATCCTCAAAAGTCCATAAAGCACATGATATGATATCATTAGGAAAAGAAACTGACCGCCGGGTGGACTAACACTTCACAGTATTTTGAAAGCAAACAAAGGTAAGACCAAAGTAAGCTTTCAACTTAGCCCTCCATCAGAATAGTCTATAGAATAATAAGAATTCTTAGGAAGCCCGAAGAAGGTTGTAGAAAAGAGGCCATTTAGACCATTAATTATGTGCATCGGTATGAGGCTGTTCAGGTTGTCTAGCCCTTATGACACCTCAGCTTTAGAGTACAACGATAAACACTGAGGGATCAATACCATTTCAGCCTTATTTACTACAGTATGGTACATCTTTATTAAGAGTTCGCGGTCCCACATGTCTTTTCGTGCAGCTGTGCACTATGCGTTTTATGGACGTATTCCTTTACTTTCTCCTAGAGAGTGAGATGTGCGGCCTTTATCAGTCTAAAAATTTGGTAAGTCCTAGACAATTCAATTATTTATTTCTTTGTTTATTTATTTATTTCCTGCTGAACACCAGTCATTCACATTCAAGTCATTATTGTTGGGGATCCTGTGTTGTAAATTCTTATTCAGTACGAGCACTAATGTCAACATTAAAACGACCTCAACGCAAGCATATGTATAAGGGCTAGCAGAAGGGGGCGCGAGGAATTTTCCTTTTCCTTTTCCTTTTCCTTGTGCTTGTGCATGTGCGTATGCTTATGTTGTGGTTTTTTCCGTGCATGGTGAAAATCAGCCGATTAAAGAAGAATGAGTGTGTTTGTTCCTCTTATGTCCATTCTTATGCCGACGTTGCTGTCGTTCAGTTTCATTTGTGCTATGCTTGCACTTACGCTTGCGTCAATTGTGAAAACCAGGCGTACTGAGTTGAGATACTCTAAGAACTTTGATATTCATCTTCTTTCACGCGTCAATGTATTGCAGAATGTGAGTTTATAGAGCCATCCCAAAGGAGAAGGCAAAATGTTCCAAGGTTATGACTGCAAAGATTGCAATGAAAACATGTAAACGGTGACAAACGCGATAAAACACGTTGTAAAGATTTCAATAACAACTGATAACTCCCGGACGCTGCCATAGACTAGTACATCTAATAGTGTTTTGTTTCCTTCCTCCCAGCTGACCGAAAAGCCTAAAGGTGGGGGGGATTTTAAAGATGTAATTGTAATCGGTGCTGGCTGGTCAGGCCTGTTGGCGTGTAAATACATGATGGAGGAAGGATTGACGGTTATGGCGCTGGAAAAACGTTCTGACGTGGGTGGCCTGTGGTGCTTCTCAGAGGACCCTAGCACCGTCACAGTTATGAGGTCTACAAAGACAACCTCTTCTTCGTTCGTAACAGAAATATCGGATTTCCCGATGCCTGAAGAGATCGGAGAGTTTCCGAAGCACGATGACGTCTTACGATACTTGAAAGCCTTTTGTGATACGTTTAAATTGTGGCCGCATATTTACTTAGATCACGCCGTGAAGGAGGCTACAAAGAACGACAACTTATGGTGGCGAGTGGAGTGCAAGAACGGCCACGTGTTCAAAAGTAAGTTCCTGATCGTTTCTACGGGCGCCACGCAGCTGCCCAATCGAGTTCTGGAACACACGATTCTTCAAGATTTCGAGGGTGAAATCCGCCACAGTGCTGAGTTAAAGTCATTTGTCTCGGAGCACAAGGGCAAACGAGTGATGTTGATTGGTGGAGGAGAAACAGCCAGTGACGTGGTGGAAGAGTGGTGTGATCATGTTGATCGCCTTGTATGGAGCATACCACGTGGGATGCATTTCTTCCGTAAGTTTGCGAAGATTTTACCCCACCGTCAGCCCCAGGCTTTGGACAAAGCGTCCTCACGAGTGATGAGGTTCATTGCTCCTTACACGAAGGGCAAACCAGGTAAGGAAAAGCTAACCCCGCCGAGTCAGTGTCAAAGAGAAATTCAGTTTACAAATTGACTAGATACAGCTCTTTACCTCCGGATCTCTAATGCGATACACTCTTGTGGGTTTATTGTATAGCTCAAGCCCCAGTCTCTCCAAAGGAACTCTAACTTGCTGGAGTTTTTTTTCGCGCTTCGAAATATTCGCCTCTGTCGTTCAAACATCAGCCGACTTCATAAATTATAGGCCAGTGTCCTAATTGTGCGGTCTCCTCAGTTGACAAGACTCTTTACCTTGCGTAGGGCCTCTCTCCTTCCAGATGTATAAATGTCGAGTTACCCACAAACTGTTCAAGAAAAGGGAAAGAATGCTTTTGGAAAACCTATGTTATTAGAAGAAAAAGAAGTTTTGTACAGCCCTACGCGCGCTCTTCATTAGATCTCCCGTAATCACGCGATAAACACTAACTTCTCAAATGCTCTAAGGGTCATGTACTTTGCTCCGGGTATATTTGCTTGAGCAAATGGTCAATGAAATTTCTAATGTCCTGGGTATACTTCGGAATCTAAACCTTGACCCTTATCACCTAACTGTCTAAGAAATATTTTTTATCAGATATGCACATTCGTTATTTCGTATATTAAAAATGTGTGGGGTTGTTTTTGCTCATAAATTGTCTTCCACTCTCTCAAATTTGTTTGTTGTTAGATAAAAAACACTATATGTTTGCCCTCTCTCCCCCTTCAAAGCAGTTAGTTGTGTTTTTATCGAATCTCGAGACTTTCGTGAAAAAAAAAAAAACAGTCTTCCCCGGGACCAGTCATCTGGCCAAAGTATCTTGGGCTAGAATACCAACTCTTAGCTCGTCGTGCTTCGGATACCGACGGTAGGTCGGAGGCCAATGGATTTGCTGATGAAACATTAATTACCTTTCCAGCAAGTGGTTGATTGTATGTGTCAGAATGACTGAACTAACCAGTAGAAAAACCTGTGTACTGGGCAAATCAAACGGTTGGTTGGCCAAAAGTCAGATATTATTTCGTGTATTTTGACTTTTCATTAACTCTGCTGATATAAATCAATTTATTAATGATCCTCTTTCCTTTTCCTACAGGATTATCCTGGATTTGCAAGTGGACAACAAAGGGATCTCTTCTCGCCTATCAGGGGCACGGCATCCCCGAGTGGAAAAACGACGCCAAATTTTTCCACTTCATAGTCAACAAGAATGGTCATGTGTTGGACAGGGTAGACTACAAGCACTGCATCCCCAAGGGTGCGATCAAAAGTGTCCAAGGAAAGAAAGTACTATTCAGTGACGGGACGGAGGAGGAAGTAGATGTCATCATACAGTGTACAGGATACAAAGTAGAATTTCCCATGCTTCCCCGGGAAATTAGAACAGTGCCCATTCACCACAACTACAAGTACATATTCAATATCGAGGACCCGACGCTGGCGTTCATCGGCTACGTCCGGCCAGTCATTGGCTCGGTGACCACGTTAGCCGAAATACAATCTTTATTTGTCTCAAGGGTATTCTCGGGCAAGTGCGAGTTACCTTCAAGAGAGGAAAGACAGAGAGAAACTGTACAAGACAGGCTTTTCTGGGATGACTACTTTAAAGATTCCTCGCGAAGAGTTTCTACTTTGGTGGAAGCTTACACCTACGGCGACGATTTGGGTAAAAGGTGCGGGTCTTTGCCCAATTATTGGAGGCTGTTTGTGAAAAATCCCCGTGGAGCCCTTATGGCGCTGTTCGCCCCGTTTGGTGCGTGTTCCTTTCGTCTAAATGACGAAAAGTGTGAAGAAAAGGCCTTGCAACAGCTGAGAAGCCAAGCGTCCGACACGTTTTCTCCAGTACACCTACTGCTCATAATATTCATGCGTTTGATTTGGTTTGACTTTTGGCTGGATGCCCTTGGTGAGATCAAGTACAAAATTCAGTGTGCTGGATGGTGGAAGGGGGTCAGTGATACCTTTCCCGTGCGCTTCTTAGATTGGTGTTGGCAGACTCCCAAGAGGTGGCTGTTTGATAGTACTACAAGGGCCTAACGACCTGCTGTCATTAGGACTCTTCAAGGTTTTTACCGCTATGTTGGTTGGCACGAAAAATGAACTGAAGTAACGGAAAACGTAAAAATGTGGCAGCTCACGTTGTATTACAGCTATTCGTCAAAAAAATTGATATTTCAAATCTTTTGTATGGTATGTTAAGTCATTTAAAAGATCATACAGATAGTACGGATGAAAACGATAAAAATCCCACTAGCCTTTCCAAATCGTGCCAACCCATACTGATGCGCGCGCAATCCTTTTTACATCACTGAACTGGCTGTCACGGGCGACTAATCCAGCCACAGACTGGGCAGGGAAAGGTCTCAATAGAGGGAACTTATAGGACTTACGGTTGCAGAATGAAACGTTCTAGACGTCTACGTTCTCGTTGAGTTAAGTGCCTTACAAAGAATTTTAAAGGAAGGTCCCAAAATTACAGGGCCTGCCAAAACACGTACGTTTGTACCTTTTTTCCTTGTATAATTGATCGAATATTCAACGTTCAGCAGAACCTTACTTTGAAGAGATAACCTGTCTCATACCGTTATTCTTCCAACAGCAAGCATTCCCTCCTTCTTATCATGGACAGTCGGGGGGGGGGGGGGGAAGAACATACGAAGGCCCGCGAAAGTAGGCTTCCACGTAGAAAATGGACGCGCTTGTGCGCGTAATGTTTCCACACGGAAGCCGACATTCCCGTGCGCTCACTATCACCCGACGTTCCCTGAACAGAAGGAGAGAGTGCTCGCAGTCTTTTAATCTTCTCTTGGAAACTTATAGCTTGTGCAGCCAGTTCTAGTGGGCGAGCGACAAAGCTGCGATCACTGCTTTGCGGTCCCAGAGCGACAAAATTCATGCAACTGGCTTTATTTCTATAATACAAACGGACACTCTGTGCTCAAAATTGTTATTTGTAATTGTTTTAACGGTTACAATTTCGCAGTTTCAAAAAGCACCCTTATATAACCCAATCACTATCATCCTTATTAGGATTATCCGTGGCCTGATTGGCTGCGAAACCACGTGTTCGGTGACTACCGTCGATACCCTCCCTAGGCCTAGCTACAAAAACCCAGATTTTTTCGGGATTTTTAGAAAAGTATAGCATTTTTAGAGATTTGGGGGGATTTTTAGAGTTTTTGTGGGGGTGGGGGGGGGGGGTTTAGAGATGTTGGGGAATATTTCCAAGGTTTTTGTTTATTTTTTACAAAAAGCTTGAGGCCTTTGTTTGCAATGTTTTGATGCCCGCTCAAGTAGCACTCAGCGGTTTTATATACGGAGGCCGAAAAGGGGCAATCCAAAAATATTTTGCAAATCCCAAAAAAAAATATTTCAAATCGCGATGTTTTTTCAAAAATCACTGCCGAAGAGTTTGTCAAATCTAAAAAACTTTTACAAATCCTAAGAAAATTATTGGATCCACAAATAACTCTTCTAACAATCCGAAAATATTTTGCAAATCCACAAAAGCTATTTCAAATCGCAATTTTTGTACAAATCATTATTGAAGAGTCTGTCAAATCTAAAAAAACTATTGCAAATCCTAAGAAACTTATTGGATCCGCAAATAACTTTTTAAAAAAATTGGAATATAGTTTACAATCCAAGAATCGTCGTGAAATCCAGAAAAATATTTTTAAAATTGTAAAATATGTTTTGCCGCGTGCTGTTTGCGCCAGCCGTCAGCCAGCGTTAGACGTTTTCCCACCATCTTCTGTATCCAAAATGGCGAAGAAAAGAGATAAGAACATAAAGTGCGATGTTCTGCCATAAATGGGGAAGAGAATTTGGGAACAATGAAATATTCTGCCGTCGGTGTGGAACACCAAAGAGACGTGAACAGGAAAGTGTGTTGTCCAGCTCGGGAGACGAGAGATCGGCTATAGAACATTACTTTAAAAGGGGATTTCGTTATGAGACCATTGTTCGCTTTCTGGCAGAATACTGTGGGATTTCAATGAACGTGAGGACTTTGAAGAGAAGGCTACGTCAGTATGGGTTACGAAGAAGAAACCACGTTCATTCCGAACATACTGTTCGGGAAATCATTAAACGTGAAATTGAGGGCCCTTCATCACTTCTTGGATATCGTGGAATGTGGAACAAGCTAAGAACAACCTACAGTGTTACTGTTCCTCGAGACATGGTCATGCAAATCTTACGAGAGTTGGATCTAGATGCATCCGCCCTTCGAAAGGCTAGAAAGCTGCAACGTCGATCATACGTCTCACCAGGGCCAAATGCAACGTGGCATATCGATGGCTACGACAAGTAGCTACAAGTTGAAGCCGTATGGCTTACCTATACATGGCCGTGTCGATGGATTCTCTCGGAGAATTATGTGGCTTAAAGTATGTAAAAGCAACAACGACCCAGTTATCCCAGCAAGTTTATACCTCCATGCAGTAGACGAAAATAGAGTGCGGCCAATGTATGAGTCCAAACAGACTGCGGAACGGAAAATGGTATATTGGCTGCCTCACAGTGCTTATTAGCCGGTGAAGTGGCTGCGCATCGTTACTCATCTTCCCATGCCGATCAGAGAGTTGAAAACTTGTGGAGTCATAGTAAAAGGGGATTCACTGCGTGGATCATAGCCTTTTTCAAGACAATAGTGACTGAGGGAAAGCTTGCGCTCGGAAACCACTTGCACATGGAAAGTGTCTGGTTTGTGTTTTCTGACTTTCTGCAATTCTGAAATTTTCATCACTGCCTGGTACTTTAACAACAGCTTTCTGATCTGGATACAGCAAAATGTAGTCTTCGTCTCCACAGAAAAATTGATCGTGACCAGAGTGTTTTCCAACGGCAGCTTCGCATACCTCCCGGGCTCTAAAATCTTTAACCACTATCAACGCCACTTTGCTCCCTCTTACTATCGTCAACTTTCCTTCTTCGTTTTCACTGATTAAACCAACGTGAATTACAACTCTGTTGTCAATACCTCTTTTAGAAGTGGATCCCGTGTTGTTCGCTTTCCTTTCAAAACCTTCGTTTGGCTTGCTGAATCCACTACGTTCCTCGGCTTTAGAAACTAAGAACTGGGACAATGACTTCGTCGACGAAGAAGACGATGCATTTTCTTCTTCTGGTGTACTCCCTCTTCCACTCAGCGATGTCTCTGGAACTTTTGCGCAACATTTAAAACAAAATTTGTCGCCAGAGTTCACCCTACAGCCACACGGGACACAAAACGCTTCCATTTGGGGGAATTAAGATACGGGAAATGGCGGGAAAACGTCTAACGCTGGCTGACTGCTGGCGCAAACAGCACGTGACAAAACATATTTGCCGATTTTAAAAATATTTTTCTGAATTTCACGACGATTCTTGGATTGTAAACAATCTTTGAATTTTTGAAAAAGTTAATTGCGGATCCAATAAGTTTCTTAGGATTTGCAATAGTTTTTTAGATTTGGGCTTCAGTAATAATTTCTACAAAAATTGCGATTTGAAATAGTTTTTATGGATTTGCAAAATATTTTCGGGTTGTTAGAAAAGTCGTATTACCCTCCTCAGGAGGAGGGTGATACGACTGCCCTTGGCTGAGACGGAGGGCGCTAGCAGAAAGCCTACCAAAGCCTTAGAATTTTCACCACAGGTCACCCAGTTTTTTTACATTATAGGATTTTTAGGAGTTGTGATGGGATTTCTAGACGTGAAACCAGAGCTTTTAAGAACATTTTTGGAGAAGTTCCGGAAAGATTTTTAGGCCATTTTTTGGGATTTTTGTAGCTAGGCCTAACTAACCCTCCTACACCGCACATTTTCACACGTTCTGGAAGTGGGCGGTGTAGTGGGCGGAATAAGGCATTTCAAAAGATGCCAAAAGGCTCTGTCCCGCCGTTTTTCGCTCGCCCTCTTTTCGCTGCTGACCCTCTTTTTCGCTCGTCTCCACTGACCGAGAGCCTGGCACAGGCTAACTCGATTCGACTCGAATCGTCTGTGTAGTAGTCGACCCGACCAACCGATAGTCGATTTGCGGGACACTAAGATAAAAAAAAAACGAGAAGGCGAATAGGGATGGCAGAAAAGCATCACGTGCTTTTAAATTCTATTAAATGATTTGTGGAAGGGAAACATTATTCATGAAATCTAAGAATGCGGTACAATCACACATGTACAATTTTACTAATTAAGGTGTTTCGATACAGTTTTTTGGGGACCATACCTAACTTTTTGAATCGGCTCTTAGACAGTCTTCTCCTTGTCAGATCAACGTGCAATTTGCAATACTTGTTGGTTTTGGATTGAACTTTAGCGTGGTTTACATTTTGTAAAAATCGATATTTCCATGACAACGATAAACAAAAATCCTCGAAAACAGTAAAATTGAAATTTTGCACGATCCAGATTTCGCTTCGAAAAGCAAATACCAGCATCTTAAACTGTGGTGCATGGCAAACAAAATATACAAGAACAAAAAAATTCTGTATGTTTGTTTTGAAGTAAATCGCAAAAACATTTTCAACCTCAGTTTTTGCCTAGTAATAGTAAATGCACCGAAAAATAATCAACGCTTTGATGAAATGGCTAGTAAATACTGTTAAAATGTGTCTTTTACTTACTATTTTACGCCTAGAAAGTTTTGTTGAAACTGGTGTTCGCGATCTCGAGAACGACTTGTTTTTCTAAGATCATTCGCGTAATAATTTTGTGGTAATCTTTTAATTTGAGCGCTTTTGCGAAAATCTTGAGAACGGCTCGATAGATTTTTTTAAAACATTAAACATGCGTGCTTGACGATGTGACCAATTTTAGTGTTGAGTCTTAGAGCGCTTTTCAAATGAGTGTCGTAAAACCAAAACCAAAGTAATTACCCCAGCCAATCACAACAAACACAAATTATCCAATGAACCAATCAGAACTCGAAGCAAGTACATGTTACTGGCGTCAAGCGCGGGAAAAACGTGCGAGCGCGAGCAAGTCGCGGCTGGTTGGTTTGAGTTTTACTCCTGATTGGTCGAGAAAGTGGCGCGAGATTTTTTAACCAATCACAGAGCGAAGTAAAGCAAAACCAAAGCAAAACACGAATTACTTTCGACACTCAATTGAAAACCGCTCTATTAACATTGATTCACTGTAACACTTTTAGATTTAACGTTAAAGAGGATGTATGAACCGACGGAAAGGCGTGCGTTACATATAAACAGTTGGCAAGTAAATGCTAATATATTCAAAGTAATGCGCAATGCATTCTTCCGTGATTTTTACTTTTCGTTGTAATCTACGGTGCAACAAAGAACAAAGAAACCAGATAAAAATCACGAAGCAATGAATAACGCATTACTTTGAATATATTAGCATCTACTTGCCAACTGTGAATTTGTAACGCAACCTTCTCCGTCGGTTTATACATCCTCTTTAACGTTAAATCTAAAAGTGTTCCAGTGAATCAATGTTAATAAAACTCAAAACTAAAATTGGTCACATCGTCAAGCACGCATGTTTAATGTTTTAAAAAAATCTATCGAGCCCTTTTTAAGATTTTCGCAAAAGCGCTCAAATTAAAAAATTATCACAAAATTATTACGCGAATGATCTTAGAAAAACAAGTCGTTCTCGAGATCGCGAACACCAGTTTCAACAAAACTTTCTAGGCGTAAAATAGTAAGTAAAAGACACATTTTAACAGTATTTACTAGCCATTTCATCAAAGCGTTGATTATTTTTCGGTGCATTTACTATTACTAGGCAAAAACTGAGGTTCGAAATGTTTTTGCGATTTACTTCAAAACAAACATACAGAATTTTTTTGTTCTTGTATATTTTGTTTGCCATACACCACAGTTTAAGATGATGGTATTTGCTTTTCGAAGCGAAATCTGGATCGTGCAAAATTTCAATTTTACTGTTTTCGAGGATTTTTGTTTATCGTTGTCATGGAAATATCGATTTTTACAAAATGTAAACCACGCTAAAGTTCAATCCAAAACCAACAAGTATTGCAAATTCACATTGATCTGACAAGGAGAAGACTGTCTAAGAGCCGATTCAAAAAGTTAGGTATGGTCCCACAAAAACTGTATCGAAACACCTTAAAGAAGGTGACGAGAATTGCAGACGCACTGAGTCTTTTGAAATTCGCGCGAGAATAATCCAGAAAAGTATACAGGACCGTATCAGAACTTTCGGAGAAACTGGAAAAAGCAGACATTAAAAGAATAATAATAAGATTTTGAAAACTGAACTCAACAAGCTAATTGTACTATAATTGCCTTCAAGATTCTGAATCTTGTGGGTTTAACTTTTGAAGCCTTTGACCAACGGGTTTTTTTTTTTGTCTCATGGTTTTATTTTGTGCTGCTTTCTAGGGGGAGTTACAAATTACACAATGTAAGATAGCGCCAGAGATTCATTGTACCTAGTACAAATTACCTTTTCGTAACAGTGAGAAAATTTTATCATTTGGAAAGGAACACACAAGCGGTCTATCGTTCACTCTTTCTCTGAAAAGGTAGCCTAAAGATTCCCGTGGCTTGAGTTTTAAACGTTTTCAACTCGGAGTGGAGGTGCCTGATAAATCATAAAATCAGAACGAAGGTCAAGGTTGTTGAATGAGGTCAGCAAGTTTTTTGCAAGTTTCATGTTATGTGATCAACTAAACTTAAGTGTGCCTCGGAGGCAAACTTTCAACCATGCATGATTGACTAAATGAATAACTGAAGACAAGAACTGTTATAAAGAAGTGATAAACATGAACTTATAACCGGCGTATTGCGATTTTCATTCTCGCCTTACGAATACATGCATGTATCATTTGCTTGTTTCCTTTCTCGTGTTTATTTGCGTTCCCTGGTTCGGCTCCCGCGTTTTCTTTAACGGTTACAAAGGAGTGAACTACCTCTCATGTTTTCTTGTAACTTTTTGCGAACAAAGTCACGCTTGAACGAGGAAAGTAGAAGTGCGATTTGGATTATACTCAGTGTGTTGGTTGTGAAACGTACACAGTCAATATATATATATATTTTTTTTTTGGGGGGGGGGGGAAGAAAAGCGAGGTATCGATGTGTTGGAAATGTTGATGTAACTCTCTCTCATGTTTGGTTTATCTTCTCCAAAAACAAAAGAAAGAAACAGACAAACAAACAAAGAAACAAAGAAACAAAGAAAGAAACGAAGAAAGAAAGTTCATCGTAGAACAAAGAATAAACGAAACAAAAATTAACAACAACTACCTAATTTAGATCAGGAATGCAAGCCTCCTTCAGGCTAATAATCTACTTGGTCTTAACTTGATGAATTATAAATGAGATGGGGAAATGTTGTAGAGCGGCGGTTGCAGGGCGCATGCCCTGTAAGTTTAAGCAGCTTTATGCGCTAATCAGGTGCGCCCTTCTCCATGTTATACCATATGTGGCGCGATTTAGGGACAGAGTTTTGCTGTAGGGCTGCTCATGGGGCCCAACAAGCCCTACAAGATGGCTGGCAGTACTTAAAGATACAGTTGCTAAAATCATCATATACGTACCTTCATGCACAGTTAGGTTGAAAAGTCATTTCCTGATGGCTGGTAATAGTTGTTAAATACATAAAAAACTACAAGCCCTACACGTTTTACAAGCCCTACAAGCTCTACAACTACAAGCCCTTCATGTCCTACAAGCCCTACAAGCCCTTCATGTCCTACAAGCCCTACAAGCCCTTCATGTCCTACAAGCCCTACAAGCCCTTCATGTCCTACAAGCCCAACAAGCCCTTAACAAACAAGCCCTACATGTCCTACAAGCCCTACACTTCCTACAAGGCCAACAAGTCCTACATGTCCTACATATCCTACAAGCCCAACAAGCCCTACAACGAAGCCCTTCAAGCACTACAAGCCCTACAAGCAAGCCCTACAACCCTTCAAGCAAATAAATAAATTAATTAATTAATTAATTAATTAATTAATGGGAATTTGCAGTGGCATTTCAACAGGGTGCTTCGTCATCCACTGTTCACTGATGGAATTGGAATTTGGAAGTGTCGGTTTTTGTGGAGGGAAGAAAACCAGAGAACCTTAATATTAACAAGGGTCAAGGGGTCAACAATACGCCGAATATAGCAAACAGAAAACGAAAAGAACGCAAAAATCTCAAGCGCATAGAACGCACAAACGAGACCTTAGAGGCGAATAAAAAACATATCAGAAACCTCTCTAATAAAGAACTGACAAACGACCAAATTAGCCTTGTGTCGAAAGGACTCAAATTTATTCCTACTCCCGTTACAAATGATAATCTTATTAGACGCCAACTCTTGCAAGACTTCAATCAGTTTGCAAGGCGAATGCGTCTTCAATACATATTTCACGCGCAAGATAAAGAACCACATCCTTTCCACGTAAAATCAAACTGGGAACCACCAGTACAACAATCAGTTGCTTTTATAGAGAGCTTTCTAGAAAGAGTTAAATACCAATTCGCAGAAATTCACAGTACAAAGCCAAGAAATAATCTCCTCCCAGCGGAACAACAAGCACTCAGAGACTTAAAAACCAACACAGAAATAAAGATCAGGAAAGCCGACAAAGGGACTACATCTGTTTTTATGAGCCCAGCTGACAAGAAAAACGAGGGGCAAACTCAATTAGACAACATGGAAAACTACAGGCCTCTTGCTGAACCTATGGTTGAACAAACATTCCGCAGTCAGTACAACAATTAATTACAGTACTTTACAATGAACACCACATCGACGAAATGACTAAAAAATGGCTCTGTCAAACACCAAACCCGCCTCGAATTCCAATATTTTATACCCTTACAAAAATTTACAAACCGACTCGGGTCGGGAGACCTATAATTTCGGGAGTTTCAGGTCCAACAGAGAAGTTATCAGCTTTTGTTGACAAACTATTATCTAACTACTCCAGCCGATAGCACAACAACAAAAGTCCTATCTCAAAGATACAACCGACTTTATTAACTTCATTGAGAGGACTAAAGCCCCAGAGAAGGCAATCCTAGTATCAATGGACGTAACGAGCTTGCATACTAATATTCTACAAGAGGAAGGTATTCAAACAGTATGCGAGGCATGCGATGCTTTCTATAAAGACACACCTCCTATCCCTACGCGTCTACTTGCGCAAGCGCTCAGGCTAATACTACAGGAAAACTCATTCCAGTTTTGTGGAAAAAATTACCTACAAACACATGGAACCGCCATGGGCACTAAAATGGCGGTCGCTTTTGCCAATATATTTATGGGAAAAGTTGAAACAGAAATCCTTAGCCAAAGCGCACTCAAACCTCTCACTTGGAAACGATATATCGACGACATTTTCTCCCTCTGGGATACCAGCAGAGAGGATTTAACTCACTTCATTGAACAAGCAAATAAACATCATCCGACTATCTTGTTCACGGCTGAAATTTCTGATACAGAAACTACTTTCCTGGACACCAGCGTTTACAAAGGCGAAAGATTCACGAATGAATCAGTGCTTGACATACGCACCCACTACAAGCCTACTGAAACATTTCAATACACACATTTCTCCTCGAAAAAATCAAACTCTTCCAATCTCATCTCATTGATAGAGGTTACCCAGAGAGTCTTGTCGAAAGAACTGTCTCGGAAGTTAATTTTGAAAATAGAAAGTAGGCCTTACTACCTAAACCTAAAGCAAACAAGAAAATCTTGCCTTTTGTTACGCAATATCACCCAGCAGTACCAAACGTGAAACAAATACTCATGAGACACTGGCATTTAATAGAAGAACAACCATTGCTCAGAGAAATATTCAAAGAACCTCCCCTAATATCATACAAAAAGGGTAGGTCCCTCAAAGACATACTCGTGAGATCCAAACTATGAGAATGGCCTTAACACGTGCGCAGGAGTCGTGCAGGCCTGTCTACTTGTTTTTATCACTTCTAGGAAATGTAGGACATGTAGGACATGTAGGTCTTGCTTGTTAAGGGCTTGTTGGATGGAGCTTGTAGGGCGTTTTTTATGTGTTTTCAACTACTGCCCGCCATCAGCACAGGTGTCAGACTTATCAACCTAACTGTGCATGAAGGTACGTATATGATGCTTTTAGCAACTGTATCTTTAAGTACTGCCAGCAATCTTGTAGGGCTTGTTGGGCCCTACAAGCAGCCCTACAGAAAAACCCCGTCCCTAAATCGTGCCAGGTATAACTTGCATTTAACTTCCCATGTTTAACCGTTTTTCCTCTTAATTTCCATCAAAAACCTATATTTCGACCTAAATTTTAGATCATCCAAGTAGGTCTGGAAACTATAGAAGGTGACTGTATATATTATCCATGCCTAGAATCATTACTGGTCATGCATATATATATGTGGGCAAACTTAGATCGACTTAGACTTTCTTTCCAAGTCTTTTCCAAAACTAAAAAAAATTTCCCCATTGATACAAGTCAGTTTTCGTTTTCCCATATGGTGTACTTCTCCGTGAACATCTTTACAACTCATATGTCGGGCAAATATGACGTCATAGCAGTTACCGTGGCAATACTTATAGGTTGATTAATTATGACGTCATGGCAGTTACTTTGGCAACACTAAAGCTCCATAAAACAGAACCTTCACATTTAATTTTTTGCAATTTATCTTAAAAACTAAGTGTGCCACTTACCCTCTTTATTGCTTTTTAGAAAGCTCACTAAATTCTAAATTTATTTTAAAATTTATTCAGTAGAAGTTACGTAAATAAATCTTTTCTTAATTTCAAAATACCAAAAATTCCTAATCAAATCACCATAGTCGTAGCCTCTCGTGAGCGATCACAGCCTAAGCGATCAAAATGTCATACAAATGACAAAAACGTATTCTTTAACCATCACTGTTAAAATATGGCTTGAAGAGTTCAACGTAATTGCGCCCAAACTCAGGCATTTGAAAGTGTACCTAGGACTTACATGTATGTGAATCTCCTTCTTTCACATTTTTATATGGTCAGAAGAAACATTTAAGGCCATAACAGTAGGGGAAGGACTTTGTTGTTAGAAAAACATAGACTTTATAATAACAGCTGTCACCTTTAACGTGGAACATTTATTAAACTACATTCTACGCCCCTTACATCTGTAATCTTAAATCCCTCACAAGGAACCTCGTTTAAACAGTTGTTTTCCCTTTTTTCATTCGACAGATCTGTTTGTAGGTTGCGAATTGACTAATTTTCATTCCTGGGAGTCTTCATTCACAAGGGAAATCCCCTTTTCTGGGTAGCACTCGCAACCCAGGGAAATCCCCATTACTGGGTAGCGCCTACGATCCAGGGGAAACTCCTTTTCATTGCTTCCTTCAGGTATGTAGTGTGGAGCGTGGCTGGAAGGAAGCGGCGAGCATACAACTGACTGTGCTCGCACTCTCCCGGGATCTTCATTTTCTCAGGGTCCACAGCAGTTTTCAAATCAAAATAACTAGAATAAAATAACTAACAGTCCTCATTGAAAGACTTCGTACGAAAATATCTTGGTATATAGCTGAAGTTTAAAACTTAGAGCTCAGAGTAGGGTGTTAAGGTGACCAATGTTGTTGTTGTAGTAAAACTTTATTTTAACACGGTAAATCCATTCAGGAGAAAAAATTATACAAATAATATTAAAAAGAGATAAAAAAGGTAACTACACTGACTAATAAGCTAACTACTAGTTAAACCTGCTTTACAAGGATGCCGTGTATTGATGCCTTAACATTAAGGGGACCACAAGGAATTAACAGTATTTTGAAAAGGACCAATTTAAATTTCTTAGTATTTATATGTTAACAGTTTCTGGTATTACAATAAACTGAAGGCAAAAATTCTGGTAGATGAATTTCTTATATATGTGTGACTCTTTAATCTTAACTTGAAGGTACTGAGTAACACTTGAAACTCAGTAGTTATTATTCTGTAAAACGATTTTCCGTCTTCAGTCTATGGAACAACTTTTTTAAGTGTGCCTATTAATTAAAACTGTCGAGCAGCAATTTCCCTTGGTACTGTTTATCATGCCTAGCAAGCTAATTGTAGCTTATGAGTCTGTGGACGAAAATGTAAAATGTGGCCCTTGATTCAAGAAAAAGCTGTTAAACATTTTTTCTGTGTACTTTATACTACGCCGTTCAAGGTGGCTCTAACTAGTAAGTCTATGGACAAAATTACAAACTGTGGCCATTTAAGTCAAAGCTATGCCGGCGTAGTGCTTCTCTAAGATGACATAGTGGATCATAAGGTTAATGAACGAGCTTACCTTCCTGTTGCTGCGCTGTCTGACATATTTGAGGCATAACTCACTGGAATACGTGGGTCACCACTCTCCAGAGTTATAACAACAGAAGCTGACAAGCAAAATAAATTGATTTATTATTTCCATCAACTATGTTTATAAAGGGGCTGTGACACGGCAGTCCAGTACAATTTATTTAATTTTCCAATTGCTCGACTTTACTGGCTCGCTATGGAACTTAAAAAGGCATAGTCACGAGGATTTCGCAGATTTTTGGTCAAAACTGTGCTACAGTTATCGGTAGCTAACTTTATCCATGCCCAACATTATGTTTGAACATTTACAGGAACATATTAACTTGATTTCATTGAGTGAAAACAAACCATGACCATTTTAAAATATCGGTTTAATGTCAACACGCTGAAAGAATTTGAAAAGTTTACCCTAATTTTTTCGAGTCGCAATCCATTTCCATCCGTGCCATCTGCACCAACAGACGACAAAAATAGTTTTAGTGAAGTAATATAGTCTTTGGTAACAAAACTAGACCACTATTTGTGGGCGTTCATTGATGTGAGGACATATTTTTGATTTTTAAACTGAACTAAAATAGCGTGACTATGCCTCTTTAATGTTAAATAAGAAATTACTTGCAAATGACAAAGTCTCAGCTTAGTGACAAACAATTTTGTATCCCAGGCGTTACATTTAAATTTACAAACATCAGAGATACACATTGAAAAACTGTTAGGCTGAACCTATTCAAAAACCCCAATTGCAATCCGTGATCCGTGCTTGTCTTCTTCAGTTTCGCCCATCCGTGCCTTCTTTTTTATTTGCTGCGTAAGTTGAACCTTTCGTCAATGTTTTAAGTGGTTATCTCTATGTTTTGCTCAATTTGGTGGTCCGGTCCTAGTGGCTGAATTTGGCTAAATTTCTTGACACAGCTTCAATCATTCGTTCAACAAAGGCCCGTTAGGCAATATCCTTCAACTTAATTTGGGGGATATCTGATGCGTGATAAAAGAAGTTGTGCTGTTCATCAGTTAAGGCGTCGAGAAACTGCGAAAGCAGAAATTTGGAATGCTCAGCCCTAAAAGATTCTCGTTCTGATGTACTTCTTTTTCGAAATCATTCGCAAACGTAAACCCGTGATGTAACTCCTAGTATGAGCTTGACTCTTTGATATTTTACAGAATCTTTTTTACGGATTCGTAAACCACTGAACTATTGAATCGAGAGAAGGTACTAATGTGTCATTAGGCTAAACCACATGAATAAACGAATGAACTAATTTGCTTGTATTTGTTAATTCACTACTTGGTATAAAAATAAAAACTGATATATATAAAGAAACTTTAGGTAAGTAAAAACTTGTTTATGCAGGATAGGTTTATCTGCTAACACCATTTTCCTGGGAAAGTTGTTACTACAAAAGTTGCTGTTGTTAGTTGTCAAAACTTTGTTGCGCACCCAGGACTCCTTGTAAGGTGTGTACCCGGACCAAAAAGTGGGGGAAGGTCGGGTTGAATTCTTTTTACGATTTTCCTCCTTTAGACATATTTTCTTTTAACGATAAAAAGACGGGACGGGTTATAGGTCCTTCTTTGGATCGCCGTCTGAAGGTAGTCGCACCTTTTCCCCAACTTATAGGGGCAAACGGGACGACGCCTTTACAGATTACATCAGTCAACCTTACGTTCATCATTACTGGACGAATAGAAGTCAACCGCAGCTCCATTCAATCCAAGTTTACCCGAAACATCAAGCGACAACTTATCAAAATCTTCTTCCACATCTGAAGGGCTTGTTATGCCGACTGCTTCCTCCTCACTGGAGATACATCCTCCAGGGTAGACCACGTACCACTTGTTCTAGTTTAAGAGAAAACATAAGGAAATTTAAAGATGCAGTTTAGTTATTGTAGGCATTGCGTTTTGTCCCCCCCCCCCTTATTTTGTGCATGTTTACATGACCGCAGAAATGAAACCTGCGAAAATTCTTCAAAAGTTAAAAACAGTTTTACAGTGCCATTGCTCCATTGTTTGCAATAACAAGGATCGAGCAACAATTTTTTCACCAACATAAATGTAGTTTGGTAATGCACTACACTCTTTACCACACTCTTTGTTGTTTTTTCCTTGAGATAAAGCTACATGTGTAAATATACTTTTGTACTGGAGCTTTGTACTTTTCTCAGTTTTTGTCCCTTACTCATCGCACAAAGCAAAAACGTTACCCAAGAACCTTTATTGTTAATTCTGCACGATTTTTTCCGAATCTCATCCCGCAGATGTATTGTAAAATGTATTGTAGTATACTTCACTAAATGAAGAAACTGCACTGCACAGTTATCTTATACGCTTTGAAGTTGAGCAGAGATGAGCTAGAGTTTTCAAATGAGTGTTCAAAATGTTGTACTTAGATTTTTGCGCCACCTTTGAACACAAAAACTGGTAAAACCAATAGGAAAGCAAGAAATTAATTATGACATTGAAATACTGCTGGTTATCTATCCACGCAGGTGAAAACATGGGAGCACTTTTCACATGTCATATCAATAGGAAGTGTATGATCATGAATGGATTTAACCTCAGCTACCTACGGCTGTAGTAACTTTCGCCGGAGCGAGTATCTGAATATATATTACCCATTGAGTGCCCATTTTCTATAACGAATAAAGAATGGATGGATGGATGGATGGATGGATGGATGGATTTCATTGTAACAGAAAGCACCTTTTTGAGATATTCAGCAATTGCAAAAAAAAAAAAAAAAGGTAAGTGCCTCATCTGTATAGCTAAGAAGGATGGCCCCGTAACCCACTATTGATAAAAACTCACCGAATACAGTCGTCCGGAGAGTTGCTCGGGAAGTCCTGAATGAAAGAAAAATGATGTTAGGTGGAATAATTCTGACGGAGATTAAAGCTCACTAACAATATGCAAAAACTTACCAGAGCAGGTTGCAGATCGTTTTACTGGGTGTGGTTTAGTGTTGGAGTAACCAACCAGCAGAACAGCAACAAAGATAATCGCCTTCATTTTGGGTTCGCCAAATGATAGCCACGGTTCTCTTGAACTGTGAAGTGCAATCAGTGCCAGCGTCTTTTATACCTTTTTAACAGTGAAACTGCAAGCCTGTCTTAAAAGTAAAAAAAACACAACTACTTAGAAACACCTGTGCACTAGTGCAAGACTAAATAAAAAGAATAACTGTTGATCCTCGATAAAAACATTGAAACAAAAAGCACGTAAGCAAACGATAAACCGGTTGATTTAAAAAAAATACCGCATACATCTCTGAGCTGCTTACAAAGCAGGGGAAAAGTTAGCAAAGACCAATACAAAACGGATGCTAAAGAGCCAAGACAGATGATTTTTTTCGAAAAGTTGACGTCAACTCATTTAATTGAGGTAAAAAGGATAAACGTAAACACGAATAAAGTTACAACTTTTCCATAATTTTAATTGCTTCATTTCAATAACAGTTCAGCTTTAACGTTTTACATGGTGTACTCAGCTGCAAAAGTTCAAAATTTCTAAGGCGAATACCTAACAAAAGAAAATCAAGGGCTCCTGTGAGCTAACTCATGAAGACGAAATGCTTTTCATAAGTAAGACGAAATGCTATTCATAAGTAGTCTGCGTGGATACACGTAGTTGCTAGAGTTAAACTGAGTCTGACTTTTCCTACGGCCCTCACATTTTCACTGAAATACAGAGAGAAATGCCATCCGTTTTGTAAGATTACGTTACCTGTGTCAGTTTGCGTGACTACTTGTCTAAAGGCGACCCCAACTAAACGCCCCGGGTTAAAGATGGGATTTAACCTTTTATCTCACTGCATTTGGTTGACCTCTTAGCTTGCTTTCACCACTAAACGCTTGGATTCACGTAAACATGAATAAAGTTACATTTACCCATTAACTTAATTGCCCCAGGCCAGCATACATGCACCATTTTACAGTACGTGTACCATAGAGTCCAAAATTTCTAAGTAACTAAATGATTTCTTGAGAAATAACTGATTACTCTTAACGTCTTTAATGAGAAAAATGAGTTGGACTGAATTTAAACTCAATTTTTTTTTTGAATAATGCGTTAAAAAACTCTCAGGAAAACCTAATCCTGTACTAAAAATGTATGTTGTGTACTGTTATATCCTTTTAATCCGCCCTGCTTATATGAAGCAGGCAAAAGGTTGCCAAACATTTTTTTTTTGAAGTGTTGACGTCAGTTCAATTATTAATCGAGGTTAAAAAGATTTTCGTAAACACGAATAAAGTTACAACTCTTTCTTAACTTAATTGCGCCATTTCCCTGAAAGTTTAGCTACACCATTTTATACAAAGTATTCAGACGCCAACACTCTAAAATTATGAATAAATATCAAATCTTTTGAGTAATAAGAAAAGCGAGAAAAAAAGTTAAAAGCAAGAGAAAATAACGCAAAAATATAAAAACGCGTGATTTCCTTCAGTAGGTTTGTTTCAGTGGAAGCTAATTTTCCACAGGTATCGTTAAGTTAGCCCTAATTGGAATTGTTTTTCTAACACCCAGTTGACGAAGCTCTACCTACGCCTCATTGTTTTACAGTAGTTAAATGTGTAATAGAAATTTAGATAGATGACTAGAGTTGTCGAAGACTGTTTGAATTGCAGAAGTCCCTTTATTGAGGTTCATTCAGCTGCGCAAAGTTCAACAATCCATCAGAAGCAACTAAAAAGCTTAAAAGCAATACAAACAGCAATATAAACAACGTAAACAGATAGAATAACTAATCGCTGTGAATAAATAAGTCAGATAGACACACATTAACCCTCAGGCGCACAAGGGGTAGAATGCCACCCCCCCATAAGGTTTTTCTTGAATTTTTCCAAGACGAATTGCTATCTAGAGCTGCCGTTTTCAGAAGCTGTGTGCATATCTCTTAGACACATTTTGACACAAGTTTGGTGAGAATCGGTTCTATGGTTACGAGATATTTTTGAAGAGAAATGCGTGTTTTACCCTTTTTCGGTAAAAAATGCAAAAAATTTCAACAAAAAGCAGCAAAGTGTTTAAGACGGATTCCGCTCAACGTTCGAGCAATAAGCGCAAAAAATATTTACCAAAAAACTACTCATAGCACGGTAACATTTTAAATGCTATTTGAAACATCTCACTCTAGTTCACTTGTCCAAGTGACCCCGCGATGAAATACTCAAGCATTCGCAAGAAAATTAATTTCAAATCTCGTAAAAGTATGCTAAAAACGGGCGCCATTTTGTTTTGAACTGACATGAAGCGTCTTTTTAATTGAAATATGGATAACTTCAAATCCAATTTTCTCTCGCGGAGTCAGCTTGGGAGCAAAAGTAACGATAAGTTCTTCTTATCTGTTCTCAAAATGTTACAGTGCTGCAAGTATTTTTTTGGTAACTTAATTTTTGCACTTACTGCTCGAACGTTGAGCGGAAATCGTCTTAATTATGTCATATTCTACGTGTCAAGCATCAAAAATTTCCAATTGTTAACTTTTTTTGACCATTTCTAATCTTCGGTAAGATCTGAAGAAGGTTTGTCTTGCAAACCAAAATATCGGGCAAACTTTTGTTACATACATTTTTTACTTTACGTATTTCGTCTTCTGTGTCTTTCTTTAACTGCCGTAAGGATCAGTCGTTCCATATATTTTTTTACTTCAAACGTCTTACTAATCCAGGTCTACTTACGATCCGGCAACTCTCAACGCCTTGTCGCTGTGGTCCTGCCAGTTTATAAACTTTGTGTTGCCCAAAATGGGGCCCATGTTGGATGACGTCAAAGGCCCCCCAGCAGCGCGGCAACCCATAATATTTACCTCATATTCTAAAGCACATCACAGGCTTTCTACTAAAGGTGAAATCTTTTCGAAATGTTGTAACATAAGGAAAACCCAAGTGGAGGGTTCCCATCCACCCTCCCCCCACCTCAGTGTACCACTGTGGGAATGTGACTTTGCTCTAAACAAGAGTTCAGTTACACCTTGAATTCTTGCCATAAGGGTCCTTCAGTTGTTTTTTTCGACTTACCTTGTGCATTAAAGGAAAACACATTCTTAGCCTTTTTTCTCGAAAATTTTCTGGGGGAATACAACGGACTACCGAATTAAAGGAGAACATGAAGTAATTTATTTTTATCGTGTTAGTTGCCCGAACATTTCCTGTTCCCGAAGCTGCAGTCAGTCAGTTTTTTTTTACAAAATATAACTATACTGAACGCTGAACCAGTGAATATGAATTTCATCAGTCTAAATGGACTGTTGAATTGGCACAAGGGTGAGTAAATTAAAGTAAAGCACCTCTGAACGCGCAAAAGAATTAGATAATTTATTATCTCTAACACTTATTCTCAGTCAGATGATGTTGACAATATGCCCCTTGAAGTAGGTACTGAATTAAACTTTTTCAAAAGTCAAAAATTAAAAGTTTAAGTATTAAAAAATGAGCTGGAGGGATAGTGCTGCCGTTTTAAGTTTGAACTTCTTTGAATCTTTACTTTCTCGAACGCAGTGGAAAATCAGTCTACCGCGGGAGAAAGTTCCTCGTTATCCGCTTGAAAATTAAGGGCTGTAGGCTGCTGCCTACGCGTTACACTTCATGACTTCTTCTTTTGCTTTGTTAAATCAATATTGCAGTAATCAACTTGAAACTGTAAAATCAAGCAAACTTAGAGGCTTAGAGGATTCGAAGTCTTCAAACTAGCCGCCACATGTTCTAGCAGGAGCCATAATCGGGGACGGAGACCGTAAGCGCGGGGTCCACGCGGCCCCATCAAAAAAGACAAATGTGCTATTTTTAGAAAAAATTGCGCCACCCTCAACGTCATAAACGCGCGTGGCTACACGCAAATTTGCGTACAACGAGGGCGTGCTGGATATGACCAAGATGGTTATAATTATTTGATATCCGGTATGCCCGAGAAGAAAACGCAATCACTAATTGCTATAAAATCAAGAAAGAGAAAAAAAGAGAGAGAGACTCCGAGATATAGTCAGGTGGCTAAGTGGCCAGATCTATACAGAGCGGACAAAAGCACCAAACTTTGTGTGAATGTAGGTTAGGGCATGCAAGTTAATATTAAGACCGGTGCCCAGTTGGATCTCTTCTGGGTTTGTAGTAACTAAGCTAATAGTTACCCAAGAAAATCACTGTGGTGGGTACCCTGTGGTTAATAATGGAAACGCTACAAATTAAGCCCAAATTATCCAGGAAACTGATACACATACTTCGGAAAACACATAACTGCCTCCTGTAATCATTATCAGCAAAAATTGGACACAACCCGTTGCAATAAAGACGAGTTTCTTAAGATTCTAATTTGACTAGTACCCAGTCTCCACTCGGTCATCCAAGATGGCGGCCTCCATGTGTCAATACACGAACTGTAATGCACTAGTCATTTGTTTCCCCCGCCCCCCCACCCCCGCGACATAGCGGGGGAATTTGCAAACAAGCGATGCTAATTATGGGGAATTCCACCACCCCCCAGGGCAGAATTTCTTTGTAAAACCACCACCCCCCGGGGCTAGCTGAAAGACCTTGTAAAAGAAGGGATTGTCTATTTCTGCGCTAAATACATTTTGAGAAACAACAACTAATAGGAATGTTTCAACCAGCTTAAAATACTTACCACTGAGGTTGTTTGGAGTATAGCTTTTTTGATCAGACAAAAAGTGTGGGAGAATAACCAATAAGCTGAGAGAAGACTTGAAAATCGTCAGCCATGACAGCAACAAACACAGTTGTTTGGTACCTCCTCTTGAACTCATTCTTGTCGAGAGAAACCTGGCCACATGGGTGGCTGTCACAATATGGGGTATATGTACTACATTTTGTTTTAAGCACTTTTAGTAAGAGGCTAAGATTTAGGAAATTGTGATTGCAAAATTATTAAAAAGATAAATTCAAGATAGCTATAAGCTAGTTCGCCTTTTCAGAAGGAAGTACAAATTTCAGTTGGCAACAACATTGCTACTTTACGGGGGTGTAAAAGGCATTTGAGATTCTAAAGCAAAAAGGGACAAAGAAGTGCATTGGTAGAACGTACACATGACGAAAAAGTATTTTAATACACTAGGGGCCACGTCCTTGGGACTAGTCCCATAAAACTGCTTATGTCATTATGTAGAAATTTAAGTCGCAGAACATGAGTTAAGTTTTATCCAGGGCCGTTTTAAATTGGGATAATTAGGTGGGACTAGTCGCAGGGAATTGCGTCTCGTAAGTGTATACACACCACAAACTTTGCTTCAGGGTTTCGTCCCCTCACTGGTCCCTGAGGCCAGTCCCTGGTACCTGTCCCCTAGTGTATGCCGGCCTTTATGGTCACACATGAATGTATCAAATCCTCTTTTTGTGTATTTATTATAAAACAACAAAACATTAAAGCATCACTTGCACAGTGTTTGCCTTTATGGTCACACATGAATGTCAAATGAAAAACAACATTAAAGCATCACTTGCACATTGGGCAAAACCACTTCTTTGTTTTGGGTTTCCCCTTAAGACCCACGCACTGAAGATGAAACCACTCTAGGCTACATTCTGCTCCATCGCAGCCAACCATCAGGCCATACTCGCCTTGGTTACATAAACAGTATAAGACCTCTTCATTGCAAATTAATAGTGTGGTGTCTTAATAAATGTTGATATTAAAGATATTTTAATATTGTATTCCTTGTTTGCTGTCTGATACTGATTTTCATGGAAATGTGTGGTACATACCCTGACACTCGGGACAAACCCATTCCATGGGTGGAGGGTGTTTCAACCCAAGGCAGTCTAGACAGTATGTGTCGCTACATGCAGCTGAACAAGCAAGGTCTGCCTTGTTGCTGCACACAATACAAGAACCAATACCAGCATCATCTGCAAGATAAGGAAAAAAGTACCCAAAGCATTAGAAGTGAAAATTTTAATACATCTGAACCAGATTAAAAGAATGATGACATACCCAAGTTGTTCTTCTGCTTGTTCTTTCTAGTATGTGCCGCTTGTTTCCGTCTTTCATTTATACCATGGTAGTGATCCAGATGCCACTCCACCTCTTGGGCAGGCAACAGAAGTTTCTCAGCCAGCTCTTCTACTGGAGTACCTTGGGGGTAATTAATAGAAGGAGACTGATTGACTGAATGGCCATTGAAATTATTGGCTACTAAGTATATTATCACATTACTCACTGTTAGTTTTAGCTGCAGCCTTTAACTTTACGCTAGGTGGTGACATCATTCTTTGTTCACTGTTATCAGTACAGTGCAGGTCTTCGGGCTTCATAAAGCTTCCAGGCCTTTTCGGGTCAGGGACAGGAATTGGCAACCAGGTAACTGAGGGTCCACCTTCATACCATTTCATTTCACAGCTGGTTTCACCATTCTTGCATCGCGGATGAATACATTCAGGTTCCCCACAGAGAGTTAAATGAAAGATGTAATTGCATGGTACAGTCTTGCTCATGTGCCGGTTGCGTACATCCCAGATTTCTTGAAAATACCTGTGAAGGTCTGGATCGCTGGTTTCAAGTAGCTGTTTGTCCTTCTTGGTGCCTTTGAGAAAGGTGAGTAGCTTTTGGCGGCGTGACATATCAGACTCTGCCCCCTTGAAGAGTTGCACTGGGCTTCCACAGCAGCTAGACCCTTGGACCCGGTCAATGTACACCTCAGTGGCAATTTCCAAATTTTGCTTGAGCTTTTCCTTGTCTAGTCCACCAGGGCCATAATTGCTTCCACTAAGAGTCGACGGAATAAAAAGGTTGGCGTGTGCTTGAGAAAGCCCACCGTTCATTAATTCCACTCGGTTTAAGTATGACCCTCCGCTGTGATGGGACGTCACAAGAGTAGCAACCTTAGCGTGTTTAACATGTCGTTCTGTCCAGTAAAACTGGACTTCTACATGGCTTGGCCCTTCGTCACTTGCTCCATCAACGCGATTGCAATCTATTGGCCTGTTTGCCATCCATGGTTGGAGATCTGGTGAATTCTGCAGGAATTCCAAATCAGCCGCATGCTGAGCTGCATTCTTTGGATAAGTGAAGTGGGGCTTAACGACGCCCACACATGCCTGCTTGCTGGTGTCAGTTTCCATAAACAGGTATGAAGTGGTTTGGATCACTGAAGGGTAATTATTAACAAAGTCCGTTCGTGTTGTCAGGGCTGGCCTGTTAGTGAGAGTTATGGTTTTAGAGTGCTTATGATCATACGTTGTATCAAGTCTAAAACCAGACTGGTCATCACGGTTTAAAAGAACTTTGTTGCTGCCTTCCTTCAGTTGAATATAATCAAGCCCTCTATACAAAGCACAACTCCAGTGTGCATCCGGATTTATTCGAACAGAGAACCCCTTTCGAGCCCGCCTGCATGTTATCTTCGCCACATTCTGGTATCGTTTAGAGGAGAGATGCCTCTTGTTCCGGGCATAGCAAAGCTGTACTATGCTTCCGTAACCAATTTTCGTACCATATTTCTCTTCAAGATGGGCTTGTATAGACTTACAAGTTACTTTCTTTCCACGTCTCCTTTCCCCATCGAAAGTCAAAAGTCCAGTTCTCCTCCATGCATCTGCTCCAACTTTTTTGCTTTCTACAAATTCCTCCATGTCCTTTCCAATCGTGGGAAACTTTTTCTGTAACCGACTTGCTGATGGAGGGATTCTACGTTTAAGAATGCATGTTTTGGCTATTTCTTCAGCCATTTTTCTCTCTGCTCGCCGCTTAATGCGCAACCTTTCAGATCGTATTTTCCTTAGCGTTTCCTCCCCAAGCACATCTGCAATTTCCACTTCTTCCCAGTGTTGATCTTCATCATTGTCAGAATCCACTTCAATTTCTGGGCCATCTAGGGAACGCCTCCTTTGCACCTCCAAAAAAGCTTGACGTGACACCTCAACACGCATTTCTTCATCGAATGTAAGATCACTTGAAGGCAAGTGGTCTGTGAAGTCAAGAATCACCTGATTGAGCACTTCAGAAGTATAGTTCCGCAAGTATTGACTGACCTCCTCAAAAAAGGCAAACCAATTTAAGTCATGGTCCCTCAACCAGCTCAACAGAACATCATTGGATGGTGCTGGATTTGCTAATATTGCTGTTTTGCTAATAGCATCCGGATCGTATGAATTATTCGGGCTGCTGGGTGTGGTAGCTAGCTGTGGTGCTGGGTCCGCTATTGCTGTTTTGTTAATAGCATCCGGATTAATTGAATTACTCGTGCCACTGGGTGTGGTAGCTACTCCAACAGTAGATTCGCCACTGGCATGGGGATCATGCTTTCTACTGGATGTGTCAGCATTTTCACTGGGATTAGTAAGATCTGGAGGCTCAACATCTTCCACATTGCTATCATCACATACATCATCAGTTGACATTATTTCACACGCTTCAACGTCGAAGTCGACATTGTCCTCCCCTTCTTCATTAATGACATCTTCTAACCTAAGGGACCGCATCAAGGCTTTGTCTTCAATCTCTGCAAGCTCAATAACGGATTGTCTAATCTCTGCTGCTTCTTGAAGAGCCAGACGTACCTTTCTACTCAGATCCTTGTATGATCCAATTCCATAAACCTTCCGAGCCTGTTGTGATGTAAGTCCAGCTGCCTCGCATGCAGCAAACTTGAGAAGTGTTCGGTCCTTGTCACTGGATGCTAGTTTACAGAGTGCTGTGAGAGTGTTTTTATCTAAACCTGGAACCTGTTCAGGGGCAACCAGCTTGTTAATCCAGTGCATCAGTCGCTTGTAATCAACGGACGGGCAGTACTCAGTTACATGAAGTTGAGAACCCAATGACCTTTCAAGTGCAAATATTGCAACTGGTAGCTGAAGCAGTCTCCTAACAGCTTTGTCCGATTTGTATTTGTTACTAGGAAAGAATTTGTGGTACAGGTCTGAAACTTTGACAATTCCTTTGTCCAGAATATAGTTTGCAATTTCAATCAGAACGTAACATTCTTTGCAACTGACAGAATGATGCTGCTGGCAAAATCTTGTTCTAAAACTGACAAATTCAACGAGAGTAAACATGTTAAGTTTTGATATATACAATGAGTTTTCAACTCGACAAGAGGCCACATTCCCCAATGTTGACCTTGTTAAAGCCACGAATGTTGAGTATTTGCCAGCAGCGTCTATCCTAAAAAATGAGAGCCATCGCAAGTTTGGTTATTATCTCCAAGAATCTGAGAAACCTCCGGTGGTGTAAAGGGTGCCTCATCTGATTCCATGGCATGTTGAAGGCCATCAGGGGGGTCTGGTTGTTTAGCTGATGGTGTACAGGTTTTCTTTGCTGCTTCAACAGAGCCCATGCCTTGTTCGAGGCCATCAGGGGGGTCCAGTACGGAGCCCATGCCTTGTTGGAGGGCATCAGGGGGGTCCAGTTGTATACAAGAACTGCTGGCTGATGGTGTACAGGTTTTCTTTGCTGCTTCAACGGAGCCCATGCCTTGTTCGAGGCCATCAGGGGGGTCCAGTACGGAGCCCATGCCTTGTTGGAGGGCATCAGGGGGGTCCAGTTGTATACAAGAACTGCTGGCTGATGGTGTACAGGTTTTCTTTGCTGCTTCAACGGAGCCCATGCCATGTCTGAGCGCATCAGAGGGGTCTGGTAGTCTACAAGAACTGTTTGGTGTTATCTTGGCAACTAAAGGACCTACTACAGTAGGTTGTTGGCCATCAACATGCTCTGGCTTCTTATTGGAAACTTGGGGAAGGAATCTTGTGATTTTTGCATGACTTGCGTTCAAGGATTTTGTCTTTGCATTTTGCTTTTCACATTTTCTTTTCTTGGTCTGGAGCATGGTGAGTTCTTCCTGTAGTTTTCTTTTTTTTCCCCTCAATTGCGAAATCTGTTCTGTTAAGGTCGCAGCCTGGCCAAACTGTTTCACATTGACATGTTTTTCGCGCTGCCTGGTCAGAAGTCCCATTTGTGTGTCAGTATCAGTTAAGTCTTCTTGAATCTCTTGTAGTCTTTTTACTTTAAGCGAGTCACTTATATACTCTCTCTTCTGTGCTCCAGCACTCTCTCCAAATTGCTTCGATCTGGTTGTCTTTTTCTTGTAATTGTACCCACTATTATGTAACATCTGGCGTGCCAAATTGCATAGATTTTGTTTGTCATTTACAATACTAGGGTCATCTAAAGCTAGTTTCAAGGCTGCTCTGTTGAGTTCTGTATAGTAACTGAACATCTTATGATGAGGGTCAATCTTTGAGGTGTCATATATCTTACTCTTCTCTTGAATTTCCTTCTCGTCAATCTTAACTGTTACAAATGTCTTCTGCTCAGGCATAACCTAGAAAGGAGACCAGAAAACGAGTTCTGGTATTTGACTTATAGAAAGCAAGAACTGGTACTGTAGTCTATAGTTGTTTTAGTAGGAAGCCATTACCAATTACTTCCTTTGAATCGATAAGGATACTTATTTATTTTTATGTTTTTGCAATGTACCAGCTGACAGGCGCCAACATGTCGCAGGATTCGTGAAAGGCTGTGAGGGTTTCTACTATAATAATATTATTATCATGGTCCTCATAGATTGATCTTCACAGGTAATACTAAGTGAAACAATTTTGGACCTGTCAAACTATATACCATTTAAAATAGGGTAAGACCTTCATGTTAAATTTAAGAAAAAAAACACAAAACAAAAAATTGTTTTGAAGAGCAACTTGCCTGCACCTCAGGGCCAATCGTTAAAGGTCAAATAAACCCAAAATTTCGACATTTTTTCTTTCAATCCAATTTACTTGTTATGTGTTGATTTGGTATCAAATAAACATATTCTGAAGTTTCAAGTCAATTGGACTTAGGATCACAGAGATAATGGCACGTGAAAAGTGCTACTTTTTGGCCTTCATAATCGTAGAGTGGTCGGGAAAGTTGTCGGTAAATTGTCGGAAATAACAATAGTGACGTCACTGTTGGCGAGCTGGAAAATTGCGGGGATTCGAAGTGTGAGGACTTGAGCGGAAAATCATGGTGTTTTTGTGCTGCTATGAGAGTAAAGTAAGTAATTTTAAGTTTCCAGAAGATCCAGAACTGCCTCAACAATGGCTCAAAAAATAAAAGGAGGATCGTTTCAACACACAAAAGACTGATTCACGTGTCTGTGCAGACCAGTTTACACCACAGGTAACTAAAGCGATTCGATCAAAAATAATCGGCGGTTTTCCATGGAAAATACCTAAAAATCGAAATAAAGTTTGAAGAACCTTACCTGTTATGTGTTTGCTGTGTTTTTGCCGGTTTTCCGAGCTTGTGGAGGTTGTTTTGAGCGGTAAGTTACAGCGGTATAAACCATCCATGTCCGCCCAAGAACGGAGCAACTCTACACGGGAATTCCAATTGCGTGTTCAGCATTTGCACAACGTAGAAATTTAGAGGTAAGAAGTTTGCATTTTGTTCAACATGACTATGACTAACTTGTATCTTCTGTTGGTTGTTAGCTCTTTCAGCTAGGTTTATTTGAGAATTATAAGTCATAGCAGTTACTAAGCACTAACAATAACCTCGGATTTTTGGCGCATAAATTAGGCTTCAATAATTATAAACAAACGTAAATTTCGAGCTCTGAATGTAATATTTTTCACACACTAAAATATTTAAGTTTTACGGCTTTCATACAGCGGCTGCACGCCCTTCTTAAGCCTCTCACAAGCCAACACTCAAGACAACCAACAACATAAACCCAGATTTAATAAACTGGCCTCGTTTGGAAAGTGTTGTGGCTTTCCACTGGCAAGCAGGTCGCAAGTGGGGGGGGGGGGGTACTCCGGATTTCAAGTGACGGGGATAATCGAAGGATTTTTTGGGGGGGTGTTGAAATTTTCCATCCCGGAATGTTTTTGGGTAGGAAAATTTGGCAAGTATTTTTTTGGGTAGCTTGATTTAAGCAGAGATTTTTCGGGTATTCAAAACAATCTGAAGAATTGTGGTAGTGCCTGTGTATCCTGGCCGCGTAGTTCTGCGAATATTAAGTACTGACAACCAAACGTGTTTTGCAATTGTTTTAATTATATTTAACGATGGTGTCACATTACATTGCATCTGTTTCATAAAACCGGCTATATAATAGTCTGCAAAGTGTCCCGGGTGTATTTCACAAGGCTTCAATTCATTCAACTGATTTCTCATCCATCCTGTTTATCACCCGGCTTTATCCTTACTGGAATTCCCTTTTGCTGTAGTGAATTCTTGATATCTTTCGCATATGTCTTGTGGGTTAATCCTTTCTGGAAATTTCTGAGGCGCGAAAATTCGGCATGGGATTTTGGGGGTTAATTTTTGCCCCAATTCGATCATCCCCGTCACTTGAAATCCTTAGTACCCCCCTGGGAAGTAGGCGTTCCAGGCTGTTCCATGTTCATGATTTTTAGGGGAGGCAGAAATGACATCATATCAAGACGAACATGCCCCTATCAAGTTTATGACAGGTGTATCACTTAATATAATTATGCTATCTAAGTACTTTCAGGAGGGGGAAATGGTTGACCCATAAAAACTGAAGGAATTGATTGTTGTTTAAAACAAAAACAAAAAATTCTTTTGTGGGTGTCACATGTGTTCCTTGTCACTCCAAGAAGTACTGTTCCTGCCAGCATGAATTTCTGACATTATAGTACCTTAAAACCCTAGAAAGTATCAAAACACGCTGACAATGGTCATTTTTAATTCAAACACCCTAAGTGGTACCAAAGCATGAATTGTATTCACGGTGACCCCTTCCCTACACTATGGGAGCCCCTCCCCTCTCACCTCCTAGGTTAAGTACCACTCTGTAGTAATTGAAGAAATTTATACAAAGTTTAGAAACATTTCAAAGAGTAGTACAACTGTCAACCAAATGTGATGTTAATACTATCTAGCAAGACAGCCAAGCTGTTAATGGACATATTCAAAGCCCTTTCAGTTTCCACTTTTACTTAAGAAGCTCATTCTCTCTCATTTTTAAAACCAGACAAGATAGAATGGCTACTGGGATTTGTCGTCCCAGCTTCATACGTATCCACTAAGTGTATTGCCTATAAGCAACATTACTGTATACGTTCTGAGAAGGAAAGAGGAAACAACAGACTCATAAGAAAGATACACAGATGAGTAAAAGGTAACTCATCAGTAAAAGGATTAAATAAATATGTCAACTACAAAAATAAATCTATATTAAATAAATAAACAGGTTAGCTAACCAGTAACAACAGTAGAAAAACAACATTAACTTGATTTCACAGTCTTAGAAATAATGAAATCACATTTGATTTGTTTAAGCTAAACTTTGAGACAAAGGAGTCATAAAGTGCACAAGGTTGCTAAGAACTTAACAAGGTATACTGTTTATGTAATCATGTTCATTCATGTATATAGGGTTTTTGTAATTGTCATTTCATTATTTTTCCTTGATCTTTTACTACTTTTATGTCACCTTTTGTCAAATATCTTAGCACACAACCTCATAAAGTATTTAGCACACAACCTCATAAGCATTGCAACATCTCATCATGTATTAATGAAGGATTTTTTCTCATGAACACAATTTATAGGTGATTCATTTTCAGACGAAAAGATGTAATTTTCCCTCCCCATTGGTCCTCTGGTTCCTCCCCTCCTCCCAGAGGTTTTTCTTTCTCTTTTCCCAAACAAAATTCAACTACAAAGCAGCTCTCAGTGTGCCCACTGTCAGACCAAACATGTAATTTTCTTTACCCATCTTGAGAACCAGATGTGTAATTTTTCCCACCCATTTTCAGAACTGACAAAACATAACTGTCACTCCCAAATCAATTACCATTTTCAGACCTGACTTTTAAGTCAACAACCATTTTCAGAACCAAAAAGGCTTTAAAACCATACTCATTTGGGCTGCACCAATCTATACATGGAGTTTTTTCTCTGCTCGCCTCCCCCCCCCCCCCAAAAAAAAGAGCCCAAAGCAAAATACGTACTCCGGCCTTCATTTTCAAAACACTGATGATAATCTGTCTCAATGACAGCTGGATTTAAAAAATTCTGTCTCTAGGACATAGCAGGTGGTATCTTATCACAGGATTTGGGAATTGCACGACACCAAAACATTTTCTCGCCCAGCTGACATTAGTACACAGTTGCCAACATTTAAATGCACCTAAATTTTGAGCCTAAGATTGTATACATGCAAAACAACAAACAAACACAGTCACTAGTAACACTTTGCGATGTAGACAGATACATTCAACAAGATTGAAATACATTCAACAACAACTGTAACCTGTTTGCGGCTATGTTAAAAATTTGAGCTGGATTTCCTGCCGCTGTTGCCGCGAGGATGAAAGCCGTACTCACACAGGAACCATAATGGATACATGTATAAGAAGCTTTGCTTTACTCTAGTCAGTCTAGTCAGTAAGGCATAACAACAAACATCGATCATGATAAGTGTACAAAAGGGCTGCAAAGAACAACAAAAATGCCTCAAATAAAGTGGTAACGCATTTATTAACGATTATACGGCGAACTTTTACAGTGTAATGAATAAATAAGCTTAAACGCTCACGATTAAACTTTACCAATTCCGTCGTTTACTTTCGAAGCCATTGCTGTCGGTCGAATATCATCTGAGATTTTGCAGTCCGATTCTGTGGCAATTAGCTCAAACTATTATGGCTCTACATTAAATGCCACAGGTTTGAGCTACTCGGCCATTTTCAACGCAAAGAAAACGGGTGAAAACAGAGAATTTTCCAAAAAATTACAACAATACTGTTCAATACTCGCCTTTGGATCTTGAACTTTCTTTGCTCATCAACCAGCTGATCAACAGTGACGTCACAGAATCAGCGATCGTTCCATTCCTTCCATTTAAGCGCGCGGTCATTTCAGAAACGATTTCGTGAAACCTTCGGATATCTTCGTACTTTTGGCTTTATTACTCCTTTTAAGGTCTCAGGAAGGAAAATTTCGGTCCAGTTTGGCTTTATAATGATTTCTTTTTGTGTCAAGACGCGTTTAAACGGCGAAAGCGGAATTATCAAAATTTGGGTTTATTTGACCTTTAAACTACCATTGTTCAAAAGAATTGTAGATTGGTGAGATCTTGCAATTGTACTTGAAGAAGTATTCACAACCTCAGATGACCTGGAATCAGCTGAACTGGATGACGAATTTCTAGCAAGCTGATAAAATAATGGTTAAGATAAAGATGAGCATTCAATGGAAGTCTTATCTTTAAAAATAACTTTCACTTTTACTCCTTTTTCAGACTTTGAGCCCTCCAAAATTTGCATCCAGGTTAAGTAAATATTTATACATCCTGGTTGCTAGAGAAATAATTGAGAAAAGCAATACAAACAACGAAAAAGAAACCCTTTTGTAAAATGTAAATGTAAAATTCAAAACAAAAATATTCCATACCCCCACCACAGAGAGAATTGAAAATTGCAGAGGGTGGGGAGGGTCAATATCTTGATTTTCCAGGGGGTAAACATCCACATTTTCATACAAACACTACATTTGTCACTTGGAAATTACAGAGGGATGGGGGATCCTTTATCAAATTCCCTTCATGGTAGGGGTATGGTTTATTTTGAAGTTACACAATGAAAGTAAATAGAACACAAAAAAATATTTAATTACACTGGGGAACAACCACCAACGGATTAATATGGCAATGTGATTCTTTATGGAGACAGAGTTAATGCACTAGAACACAGAACCTGTCACACCAAACAAGAAACAAGTGTACATCATCATGGGAGTTCTGGGTAATTTTCTAATATAATATAATATAATAACATAACTGCAGAATGGCCCATGAAACATAATCAGGATAAAAAAATGATATGATACAACATCTAATAATGACAAACATCTAATACAGTTCTTTAATAAGTATGTACTGTACCTTAATATGTTTTAAAATGAGTAGAATGTCCCCCACAGCAGTTATTCCAATTTCACGGATGCTCTCTTTGTCAATATCATCAAGCACATCCTCTGCAATGCTTAAGAAGAAATTTAAAAAAAAACATCAGATCAACTGTTAAAAAAGCCTTGACCTCAAGAAGGTCCAAAATCCCCCCTTCCCCCTTCAAAAATAATTATTAACCGGCCGTCGCCATGGCGACCGCCGGTTTATAAAATGGACACGGTTTTTGGTGAAAGCAAGTTGGCTTAACATACGAAGAAAGTGCTGTAAAGCTTGTGGTACGGGTACTCAAGAGCGGTACTGTCTTATATAAGACGCATGCGCAGGTCAGTCTTCTGAATGTTACCTTCCTATGTTTTTGTCTTTTAACTTACAGTATTTAAGATATGAACGGCGAAGGGTTGTTTAAGTTTGGGGGTTTTGTACAGTACAGCCCAAAAATAATGCACGCGCAAGAACTTCTTTTTGCGTCCGCAAGCGGAGAGCTTCTTGCGGCTACTTGCAGGATGCCTGCACTTGAATACTGTAAGCCGCAAGAACGTCTTTGCGTTTAGAAGTTAAAACCGCAAGAACTTCTTTGTGGTAAGATATCTGGACCGCAGGTAAGCGCAAGAACGTCTTTGCGCTAACATCTTAAAAACCCGGAACCCGGAGAAGGTAAAAAAGAGACCACTTTGTAGCGCAAGGCACGTTCGAAATTGGCTGCCTTTGTAACTTGCAATCAGTTGTTTATTTGGTCCCTTGTAAGTTTTTTTCTTCGGTTTTGAATTTTTTATCCGATAAAGAGTTCACTAGGTTCTGAATTTGACACTGGTCGCCTTCTATGTTATCTTTTAACGGCTAGGGAGAAACGAGACTCAAACGAAGCACGCGTATGTTATTGTTTATGTGTCCCGGAGTCCCAGACATGCGGTACGCTTAGCGGCGCGAAAGATTTCGCTCGATTTATTTCACTTAAATGAGGAACAATGGCAAAGCACAGTCCATCAGTCACATTATTAAAGAACCGACATTCACCTGTTCAGTGTTGCTGTACTTCCACCAACATATTAAACTCGGACAAATACTTTTAATTAGTTGCGCTCACACGTGTGAGAAATGAACATGGTCACTCAGATGAGAAGATGGAAAAACACATTATGTTTGTAAAAATAGTTCCACTCATTACGCTGAAGTCGATATCACATTTTAAATCTTCGAAGTAAACCAAAAAAGTCTGAAGGAAACTAAAACTCCGCGATCTGAAAGAAATTCGGCACGTCAATTCTAACCTGAGTAAACACAAATCTGCCGTATGCAAATTTGGTAGGATTTGCTTGAATGACATTTTGTAACGCAATGCATGAGCAGTTCTCTAAGCCGTCAAGACAGCAAGCCCCGGGCAGCAAGCTGTGTCGAAAGGCGAATGTGTAGTTGAAATCATATGTCTATGCTATTTCTTCGAGTATCCCTTTTTTGCTGGGAAATTAAACTGGTAAAGATGTAGGGATTCTTGATGACTTCACCCACGCGATAGCATGACATCCTGCATGTGTAAGTCTTGTCTTGTCTTGCCTGTCAAAGAAGAGTTCGCGCAGTTTGCCACAATTATAGCTTTTGGACCTTTTTGTTTCTATTTCTTGGATGGAATAAAAAACTGAATTGAGTCAGTTCTGAGTTGAACCCGTATCGAGGGGGACATGGGGATTTGCGGTGTTGCGGTGTGGCTTGTTTTTTTGTGCGGTGTTGCGGTGAATAAAATCCCATCTCGCGGTGTTGCGGTGATCTCAAATCGTACGGTGTGCGATGTTTTTGATTTTAAACCTGCGATGTTCGGTGAAAAAAGATTTCTTGCGGACCCTTTGCGGTGTTGTGGTTTATTGTTTGACACATTTGACCGACTTTCCCTTGTCGAGTAGCTGTCAAAACCTGTTTATATTCGCGCGTCAAACCGTCGATTATCACCCTTTTGTGGAAACAATCTGTGTCACGCAATGAATGCCAGGCCATTTCCGTTTTCATTTATAAGTAACTTGACCTTTGCTACGCGGACTGTCAGGGATCCCGTCAGCCTCCTTGTGTTTCACGGCGCACATGGAAGAGGTCGAAGAGGTCATTGAGGCTACAACAGAGTGCATAATCGACTGTGTCGCTTTTTTTATGAAGAGGGAAAAGGGGGGAAAACTACCAGTATAAAAACAAATTTAGGTGCCGGATCAAACAAAAGTAAAACGTGCCCGACGAAGCTCAGAGAATCTATTTAGTAAGTTCGTAACACGCTACCTTGCATTCTTTATATATGCACGACTGAAAATAGAGTTCTTAGGGTCTTGAGGTCAGTCTCTATTAATCCAAACCAGCTCCGAGATCCTCTAACCCCAGTTATATGGAGGTTTGGATTAGATTAGCTCCCATTAGGTCCACTGAAATGGTCAGTTAAAGCACACTGAAGGGGGATTAATAGCGACTGATACTCGGGGGGGGGGGGTAATCCCTCTAATGGCCTATACGGGGAGGCTCCCCCCGAAAGGGGTACCTTTTTCAGGCTTCAGGTATATGAAAGGGTAGGGATTTCACGAGCTGAAGTATATGAAAGGGTAGGGAAATCTGTCATTTGGGTATTTAAAAGGGCCTTTAACTAAAATATTTCGAGTAGACGCACCTTATAACTGTATTATTTAATTTATTAAACGCTACATGAAAACGACAAGGAGACTTCCTTCCAAGGGTTTAGAAAAGGGATGCAGTGTTCTTAGGTAGGTATGTGAAAGGGATACCATTTTTCAATGGAAGGTATACGAAAGGGGTACCTTTTCTGTCAAAAATGGTATATAAAAGGGTAAGGGGTTGGACCTCGGAGCGGAGCCTCCCCGTATAAAACTTTGTTGAGCGCCCCCCACCCGGGCTGATACTACCCCTTTCCTCCGTGTCCTTTCATCTCTCTACGTCGCGGTTGCGGAGGTTTTCGCGAGAGAGACGCGTCAATTGTCGGAGGGTGATAAGGATCTTATATTTACAGGCGGTGCTAATGGATTGAATCCATTAGATCCATTAGGTCCGATTTTTTGGTTAATAGACGATAAAGGAGCGCTATCATCCCAGAAAACATTAAAATGCGAAACTAAGCAAGTGAGCTCGTGGCAACCACGACCGCGCTGGTCAGCGGGAATGTTACCTGTTCATCTTTGTCGTCATGTACATACGACAAAATGTTGGCTACAGCAAGAATACAGACATCATCAGTATCCTAGTGATTCACGTGCAGACCACAAGGTGAAAACAGTATGGCTTTGTGATTTGTATCTGTTGAGTGGAAAATAGCTGAGGTAATGACATTTGTTTAAATGAAAAATATTACATCACGTGCGGACGTTTTCCCTTTCCCAAGAAGCTTTTTAGATCATTTAAATCGTAGGGCAAAAATTAAATTGCGGTGTCGGTGTTTCGTCAACTTTTTTGCGGTGATGCGGTGTTCGTTATTTTTTTTCTGCGGTGTTGCGGTGTTGACAGTCCCCCAATGTCCCCCTCCGTATCATTGTATCTGAGACACGCTTAAAAAAATTGTTCATGTTTTGTCATGTGCCGGAGATCATGTTTACCGGGTGTTTATCTTCCAGTCGGAAAGCTGGCGGATATTCCATTTCGTGATGTGAATTTTCTTCGATACTTCGGTTGTTCGAACATTTGCTTCCTTGATTTTTTGATTAGCCTTGTGAACTTTCGCTTGACTTGGCGAATTGTCGCGCCAACACGCCAACACGCCAACACGGCGAAAAATCGCTCGAAAGCTCGGTGATATTTCAAAGAGAATAGAGCGCGAGATTCGCTCTCATTACTTTTGCAATACCTCACACTAACACGAGCACTACAAGTTTCTTCGGCTGGACCCTCAGTGCTTCTTGCGCCTTCTTGCGGCTTGCGGTAACATTAGTAACTTCTTGCGGCTAGATTTTCAACTTCTTGCGTTTCGAATGTTCTTGCGGGTAAACTGTAAAAACCTAGCACTTTCACTTCTTGTGCGGGCTTGCGTGTTCTTGCGGCGCAAGAACTTCTTTCGCCACTTCTCGCGCGTGCATTATTTTTGATAGGATTGAATGCGAAAATAGGATTGAATGCGAAATTGACTGTGTTGTCTGATCTAGTTAGTGGTTATGGTGAAAATTTTTTTAGCGCAGGAGTTTTTTTTATTGGGATTGACATTTTGAGGGGTGTAAAAATGTGGGAGTCAGAAGGATTTGTGAATGTCAGCAGCATATCACGCTTCTGTGAATGTGATTTGCTTTGAAAGTTGCGTTTTGCGTGAGAGGCTGTTTCCCTTGGCGTTTTATGGGGTGGGGGGGGGGGGTGGTTCGGGAAGTGGATTGTAAGGTTTCTGATTGGCTAACTTGTATTTCGCAGCGGACAAAAAGGACAGTTGCGTTTTGCCGGCGTGGGCTAGGAAGAGAAGGAATTGGTACTAGTATGATGATGCAATATTAGTTGATTGCACATCAGTACATGATAGTTCTTGTGAACGGAGAGAAATGAGTGTTTATTTGAGGCGAGAAGTTGATACGAAGGAATCGTCATTAATAAGGAGATTAATTAATAAGGCAGGTGTTACGAGTCTTTTTGCATTGAAAGAACGAAAATATCTGAATATTATCGACGGATTTGTGTGGTTTGCGTGTGGTGTTCGCTAAAGGCTACGAGCAGTCTCACTTTCCGTTCAGAGATAGATAGTGAAGGAAAAGAAAAACAGGCGAGTGAGCGCGAAATCGATTGCGGCTCGACAGGCGCGTTAGCTTTCAAAGACGTGGGCGACTTTCGTCCCCGCTCGCTTGTTTACCGGGTTAGCAAACTGGATTTAAACATCACGTCATGAGATATCTTGACGTGCCCCATACTCTGACGATCTGCTCGAGCTCGTGTTTATCAAGCGTTATATTTTGATTCTACTGCTATGTTCACTGTTTGTATTTAAGGTCTAGGCACAACAGTAAATACTTCGTCGTCCCTGTGTGAGCATTCTCAGTTGTGGACGAATTCATATCGACATTCAACGTTTGAGTGATTTTGCGTTTTTCAGCACAAATAAAGCGATAAGAAAGATAAGCTGAGTCATCAGAGTTTAAACATTACGTCATCCAGTACCGCTATAGTCAAAATATTGTGTCACACAATCACACTTTTCGTCACGCCGGTTCGTAAAAAAAAAAAGGATCGCGCTAACATTTGTGAAACCTAGGGGTGGGGAGGGTCAGAATGGCCGGTTAAAATGCCCAATGGGCTTTCTTGTTATTATCCTTGGCTAGAAATAATTAATCATTTTGAGGTAGAAAGAGGTAACAACAAAAAAATTGAAAGAAAACTTTAGCATTATTTGTAAGTTGAGGTTCAATAAAAAAGAATAAGTACATATACTGACATATTTAATGTTCATACATTATATATTAAATTTTAGCCAGCAATAAAGAAAATCAGACTTAAATTAATACTAGATAGAAACAAATTATGCTTGATTATCTGTATTTTTCTACTTTTCCATTCTAAAAGAACACCTTATATTTCCAGGCTGGTTTTGTTCTAAATAAATAAATGTGCTTTTTTGCAAAATCTCAACCTGGCCCCAGTTGTTCAAAAGTTGGATAGCGCTATCCACCGGATAAATCAGTATCCAGTAGATAAGTATTAGGGAAACCAATTGCATTATCCACTGGATAGAGATTTATCCGGTGGATAGCGCTATCCAACGTTTGAACAACTGGGGCCTGGTGTTTATACTGTATTGGAATATCAGAATTTATTCTTTCATATTTAATAGGCACTCGTTGGTTTGTATCAACGAGTGAGCGAAGCCGTGGCTTTTCACTTTTGTTTTTCTTAGGAATACCGAGAGAGTTTCAAGGTAAACGTTTGAATTATAAAAAATTATAAAAAATAGCTTTTTATTAGCTACGCCAAGAAATGGCTTCTGTGCGAAGCGCCGCCAGCCTTGAATGAAATCTTTAACGGCTGAAGCCTTGCAAAAAAGCCAGGCTGAGAAGATATAACGATTAATTCTTCCAAAAAGCGTATTTGTTGTATTGTGTACTTACCGATTATCAACGAAAAGCTTAGCATACTCCTCAGCTCTGTCCTTTATTCCAGCATTTGAAAAAAAAGCTTTCCATCTAGAGTGTCAGATGAAAGTGAAATCACATATTAAACGGAATTCGCGCAACAACAAAGCGTAAATATAGTCTCGGGATAAAGGTCAAAGTGTTTTCTTTCAAATGCCATCAGGCTTATCAATGGATGCATTCATTTACATAAGGATATAAAAGGATTGTTGACACTTACCTCGTCACGCTATCCTCTTTGGTAGCCATGTTGGATCGCTGCTTGTGAGGAATGCACCCAGAATCCTTTGCACACAGTCTCCTCGTGAGCGCTTTGTTTTTGGAAATTTCCCCGGGGTTCCCCGGGGGTATTTTAGGTGAGGCAAATTTGAGGTAAAGTCCCTGGGGGTCTGGGCATAAAATCATCGCAAAGCTGCAGTAATTCCCCCGCTATTGCCCGACAAAATCCCCGCATGTCGCGGGGGTGGGGGGGCGGGGGAAACAAATGACTAGTGCATAAGTATTCAGAGAAAAAGCCCATTTTTAACGCAACTTTTAAAACATTTTAATAGTTTAGGTTTTTTATTGTCTTTGTAAACTACCACTGCTTATATTCAGCTGTCTTTGAACGCTATTTTTTTTATCAATAATAAGATTTCCCTTCTTAAATTCGTTTTCAGATTCAGATTCGATAATGTGAAAGTAGAATGATGTCTCTGAATTGGGATCTTTGTATTATCTGCCAAGGCAATACTCGTGAGCCCCTAAGATGTCCCATGAACGCCCACTCATTTGACAGCAGTATTTACAACACCTTTCTTACCAATGTAGCTCACTTTAAAGATCTGAATTCGCTGCCAGTGGAACTGAAGTTCAGTATTGATACTACAACAACTGAAGATCTCCTAAGCAATAACGCAAAATGGCATCAGTCCTGCCACTTAAAATTCAGTCTATCAAAGCTGAAAAAAGCACAAAAGAGAAAAAAACCAACATCTGATGACGTTGACAGCCTATCTAAATCCAGTAAACGCCGTAAAGTGACAGGGAGTGACGAAAAGTGTGTATTTTGTGATGAAAAAGTTGGTGTGCTTCATAGCTTCTCAACAATTGAGGCGGACAGGAGTCTTCGTCGAATTGTAACTGATTTGCAGGACTTCGAACTGCTAGCAAAAATATCTGGTAGAGATTTAATCGCCATCGAAGCTAAGTACCATATGAAATGCTTGACCAATTTAAGAAACAAGCACAGGTCCTTCCAAAGAAAAATGAAAAGTACCGAATTGTTGGATACTGAAGAAGAAGAAGAGAGATTTAATGAAGCAAGGGCATTTGTAGAACTAGTTGAATACATCGAGGACTCTGTGGAAAATGGAACCCTGTTTTTTCCACTTCCAGAGCTACATTCGCTGTTTGAAAATCGTCTTAGCGACCTGGGATACCCCAAATCAGTTAATCGATTTAGACTTAAGAATAAAATTTTGGATCACTTCCAGGAAGCGCACGAACAAGACGACGGAAAGCAAACCGTGTTAATTTTCAGAAATGGGTTACAGAACATTGTAAAGGAAGCTTTACAAGAGCGTGACTTCTCCGATGATACTGCTGTTTTAGCAAAAGCTGCAAAGATTGTAAGAAGAGATATGTTCTCCCTCAAAGGCTTCTCGTTCTCTGGTACTTTTCCTCTCGGATGCCAGGAGATTTCTTTGCCTGCAAGCTTGAAGTCCCTTATTTCAATGATAATGAATGGTGTGAATGTAAAGGATCAAGAAAATAAGGAGTCCCAGGCATGCCTTACAGTTTGCCAAACGGTGCTATTTAATGCCAAGAAACGATCATCCAGCTCTTTGCGGCATTCTGCATTGCGAGAACCACCACTGCCGATTTACATCAGTCTTAGCGTTCATTCATTGACTCGATGCAAGAAGCTGATAACTGAGCTGTATCAGTTAGGTTTAAGCGTGTCATATGATCGTTTAATGGAGATCGAGGATTGGTTAGCCACTGCAGTTGCTAAGCGGTTTGAAGAGGATGGTTGTGTATCGCCTGTCTGCCTCAAGAAAGGCTTATTTTCAGTTGGAGCTCTTGATAATCTCGACCACAACCCTAGCTCGACAACAGCTACATCATCATTTCATGGAACAGGGATATCCGTCTTCCAGTTTCCTACAGAGGGTAATCCTGGTCAGGGACGTCAGCCAATCACAGTACCTCCTTCTGGTATAGACAAGCATTCAATTCCTGACAGCTACGCAATTGTCCCACCAACTGAACTTAAGACAACAGCTACGTCAGTCCCAGAACGTGAAATGCATGAGGTCAATAGCACAGCAGAACATTTCAAATTGCAAGAAAAAGGCTGGGTGGAACATGCGCAGCAGAAGTTGAACAAAGACAGCCTAACATCGGAAGATTGCATAGTATGGGCAGCATATCATTCCAGCAAGCAGCAAGTTGAGAAAAACCCTCCAGCTTTATCAGCGCTTCTTCCTCTCTTTTATGAGAAAGCTGCGACGCCTGCTATGATAAAGCATGGGATGGACGTACTGAAACAGGCGATTACATTTCTTAATCCACCTCAAATTCCAGTCATAGCCCTTGATCAACCCTTGTTTGCTCTTGCCAAAATGGTTCAATGGAAGTGGCTGGAATCTTATGGTGAACAAAAATACGTTGTGATGTTTGGAGGCCTACACTTAGAGATGGCACTGTGGAACACCCTTGGAGATTTCCTTGGTTCATCTGGCTGGACGACTGCTCTTGTCGAAGCAGAAGTTGCATCATCTGGTGTTGCTGAATCATTTCTCAAAGCATCACACTTAACACGAACAAGGTATTTCAGTGTAAAGTTACTACAAGGGCTTTATTTTCCTAACTAAAGAGAACCATATGCTGTATAATTTTGGTTTCTAGAATTACTCAGTGCCTAATATTAATTGATAAACATTCTGCCTTTTTGCAGGCACGCACATCAAGTCACACTCTTGTCCCTTCACAAGCTGAGACAGGAAGCTTACTCTCATGCTGTTGGTGATGACGCCGAGGCATCTATGACTTCTTGGGAGTCAGAAATGTGCAAACGAAGCCCCACATTTTTATTCTGGGACACCATTCTACGATACGAGACCCTTATCCTCATGTTCATCCGTGCCCATCGAGAAAAGCGCTTCTCCCTGTACGTTGAAGTCTTGGAAGAGCTTGTTCATCTATTCTTTGCCCTTGATCATGTAAACTATGCAAGATGGGTGCCCATCCACTTGAGGGATATGAAGTCTCTACCTACCTCGGTTAGGAAAGAGTTTGAGCAGGAGGGCCACTGGGTTCTTTCCAAGACAAACAACAAATTCTCTGCCATCCCTATTGATCAAGCACACGAGCAGGAGAACAAGAATGTGAAGTCAGCAGGTGGAGCTGTTGGACTCACCGAGAATCCAATTGCCTTTAGGTAATTGCCTTTTTAGGTAATTCCATACTTTATGGCACCATTCTGTTTTGACAGACTTTTATTGTTTAATTTCAGAAGATGGATGCTATCCGGCCCTGAAACAGCAAGACTCATCATCCAGTTCGAAGAACAATATCTTCATGACAGTGATCCAGAAAACCCCCGAAACTTCCAGAACCATGAGACAGGCCAAGCTTCCCAACGGACATTCCAACGCCAAGTGAACAAACTGACCAGTGTTATCAGAAGTATGGGCAACCCCTTCCTAGATGATTTTCCGGAGCTAGTGAGGCTAGACAGCAGAGATTGCATGGGCGCTGAAGTTGCTAAGACAGTAATGACACTTGAGGATATTGGAAAGGAGCAGTACTCAAAGTACTTAAAGGCAGTTATAGCTGATCGCACAAAGTCAATCCATGACCCAATCAAGAAAAACAACTTGCCAGTCTTTAGGAAACCTCTTCCAAACTCAGCTTCGAAAGAGGGAAAGAAGATTTCTGTTCTTCAGAATAATGTAGCCCTCTTTGCTCAGCTATACATTGCAATGCAAAGTAGAGACAGTGATCTGAGGGAATTCTTTTCCCATGAAGTGCAGTCTTTCCCTCCATCCCTTTCTGAGTTTGGCAGCCTTCGTTTACCGACAGCGAAGTCTGATCTGCTTAGCTGTTTGCCGGGATGCAGTGAACAGCTAAATCCACCCTCTCACTTTGACTGCAAAATACTTGACGGAGCTGTCATCGTGCACTCCCTTCCCACTGCGGGTGTGGTCACCTTTGATGGTTATGCAGACACCATTTTCATCCCCCATCTTCTTAACCAGCTGCAAAATTCCAAGAGAGTAGATGTTGTGTGGGATACGTACGTTGCAGATAGTCTGAAAGAGTCCACAAGAGACAGAAGAGGAACGGGCATCAGAAGGAAGGTATCAGGCCAAGTGAAGTTACCAGTGAACTGGATGCAGTTTCTTCGAGATTCTACGAACAAGACAGAGCTGTTTCAGTTTCTTTCCCAAAAGGTGTCACGCTTTGGGTTCCCAACAGAAAAGAGCCTCAGCATAACCTCAGGTACACAGTTTTACAAAGTGTTAAGTATCTTTGTTTAAATAATCGTGATCATGCCACCATATAAATATACTTTTATTTATATTCTAGGGCAATCGGTGATAAATCGTGGATCAGCAAGCTCGATGCCCGACTGTAATCACGAGGAAGCAGACACCAGAATTGTTGTTCATCTGCGTCATGCCTTGCTCACCGAAGGTGCAGTCACGGTTCTTGTCAGAACTGTTGATACGGACGTGGTGGTAATTCTTGTGGGAAAGTTCCATGATCTGAAAGCAGTCAATGCTGATGTTAACATATGGGTTGCATTTGGAATGGGCAGAAGTTTCAAATTTATCAGCATCAACAAAATTTGTGCTTCCCTTGGTGAGCAGAAGTCACGTTCCCTCCCCATCTTCCATGCTTTCAGTGGGTGCGACACAACGTCCACATTCAACGGTAAAGGCAAGCGGTCGGCCTGGCAGGCGTGGGAGCTTTGCAGCAATGCTGTGACACCGACCTTAGAGTTCCTTTCTGCTAATCCATTTCAGGAGCTTAAGGAAGATTCTATCCATTTTCGCAATCTAGAACGGCTTGTTATCATCATGTATGACAAGTCAAGCCCCATGGATTCTGTCAACCAGGCGAGAATGGATCTGTTTTGCAAACACAACAGAGCATTGGAAAAACTCCCTCCTACTCAGGTAAATTTAAGAAATTAATTTTATAAAGATTGTAAATATAAAATGATGAAAATTATTCAAAAATATTTCTTTCTTGACTATTAGAATTCTCTTCTAAAACACGTTGAGAGGGCTATTCTTCAGGCAGGCATCTGGGCAACAAGTGATGTGAGCAACCAGGATATTCCTTCTCCAGATCGATTTGGGTGGCAGAAGATTGAAGATACGTGGAAACCAGTTTGGATGACCATTCCAGAGGTCTCAAAGGCTTGTCAAGAGCTGATCAAGTGCTCATGCAAGCAAGAATGCACCCGATGTAAATGTGTCAAGTATGGCTTGGAGTGTACACCGCTTTGCAAATGCAAATGTAATGCCAGTAGTGATATTCAATAAGTCAAAACCTACATGAAATATGACCTATTTAGGCTTCCGGTGATATAAACCTTATATATCACCAAATTTCAAGAGGCGACGTGCTACAGAACTTTTTGTATAACTGTAAGTCTTAGGTTCTGATTATTTTGGTGTTCAACTTAGTGCACATTAATTAGGAACAGTTATGAACTTTAACATCAAGTGTAGGTATGTTCCAGACATAAGCTCTTTTTTCCTTCAGGAAATAGTTCTAGCAGGACCAGTACTTGAAGTTTACGTATGGTAAACATGCTGAATATTTTCATTTGCTAGAATTAGAGTTGTTAAATATCCAGACAGTGAAAAAAGAAGAGCTTGTGAGCATGCTAAAAAAACGTATTGCTTAAGCCTAAGGTAACTCGGTGATAAGAAAACGGCTCCTGACCAGGCTTGCAAAGCATCATGGGAATTACTTTTTATTATAAATAAAGATTAAATGTGGCTTCAAAGCTGTTTCACTTATTTTTATTGAATTTAAGTAGTCTTGGTAAGGTTTCATTGATTCTTTTGCCGAAAAACGGATTTTTCCATTTCGGCTTGGTAACCAGGCAATGTCAGTTTTGGTTATTTTTAATTTCCCTTCCGTACCAGCAAAAGGAAAAGAGATTCTGACGGGCACCGGTCCTAAAATTGTTAAGTACACTCTAAGGTAGCTCTGTGCCAAATTTGGTGCTTTTGTCCGCTCTGTATAGATCCGGTCAATTATTTGCACTTAGCCACCTGACTAATAAAAGGGAACAAGAATCGATCGCGATCACATGACCGAAAAAGGCGCCAAAATCTTGCGAAGTGTTGCAGCGTTTCTTTGCGGAGCTGAATGAATGAATGAAACTGCTCCGAAGTGAACGTACAAGCACAAGGTCTGGGAAAAATCTCCCAATTATGGGCTCTGAAATGTGGTACGTGTTTGATTTTTCCTGAAAATTGTTGTAATCGTCGTTCAAAGCGGATTGAAGCTGTACGATCTCACCGTTATGGCTGCGGGAGTTCAAATGAACGAGTTTGAAATCGCTCCGTTCGCACAACGCTGATAACGGAGCCATCATGTGTTTGTTTGATCGAACTGAAGACAGGATTAATAATTAAACTTGAACGATAATTACCATGCAGCTCAAGGAAACAAGACTACGGAGGTGAGGAACATTAGAATTCACCATCTTACTTTTTAAACGCAAACCACAAAACGCAGTTTTTCTTAGTTTAGGGCCCGCCGACGGAATGGTAAAAATAACACTCAAACAACTGTGAAAGCGATTCAACGTATCGTCATGGCATCCGACTTGTGTCTAAATGTCTGGAGCTGCTCAAGGGAACACAGATAGAGCCGCAACGAGTACAGGTAAACCAGTGTCAATTTTGTGTGGTATAGCCAAAAAATGTCGCCTTTCTGGTACTGGATTTGTTCAATGCTTGTCGTTCAGACTGTTGCATGATTTTTGTACTGACTCGCCATAAAAAGTGTGACAATTTTTATTAAATGCCTCTTTCCAATTTTACTGTGCTTTATTTTGTCTTGTCTCGATATTTCGGAGTCAAAGCCTTCCGTATGAAACCTGCTGTTTGTGAAATTTTAAGAACAAGTGATTGCTTGGACGATGAAAGAAATTGTAAGCAAAGCGCTAAATGCTTAAACTTCTATTTCTACAGTTTCTTTTCGTCCTAAGAAATCAAGCACTCTGAAACAACTTAGATTTGTGTCTCAGTGACGTTCAGTCGTAATTTCTTCTTAATTTTGCTTCGATACAAAGTGATTTTTCTCGCCGGGTTGCTGGCAGAGAAAAATAATTAAGCTCGCTCTGTCGTTGAAACCCTTGCCACATCCACTGCGCTATGTATCCCTTCTAGGCTCGTAAATTGCCCAGAAAGTAATATTAAGTACTAGGGCAGCATGGAGTTTCACTTCATCTTTCTCCTTCTCATCGACGGAAGTAGTTTTTTTTCTCTTGGTGTTTTTCCAGTTCTCTATTTTGTCGACGATTGATAACGCACCACGAGAGCATTTGATTGAAAACAAGGCGCGCTTTTCACTATTCTTGGTCTTCATTATAAACATTTCGGCCATTTCGGTAAAGGCGGGCATTATTTCAGAAAACATACGCTGAGAAATCTCGACACACATTTTCTTTGCTGACTCGGTATTTGAATATATGTTACTATTTTTCTTGCAGTGAAAAAAGTGACAACAATTTGTCAATGCGTTTACTTACTTTTCTTTAGTACGTGCTTGGAAAATCTTTTTACAGTCTTTGCGGCTGCCCTTCAATCTCTGTACGTCCTCAGAGGAAATATATATTCCAGATGTATTTTCCCTTTTTCTGCCTGATTCGCCTTCAACTGATTTTTCGTAGTTCGACGCAGTTTTTGCCCGTAAAACGTTTCTTCCGTCTAACGGAGAAATCCTCGTCCGACATGTCCGACACATCTTCGCCACAGGATTTTTCTAAAATATTCTCACTGCCATCATCGGAATCACTTGTATAATCCTCAAATCCAGAGTCACTATCCAGAAAGTTCTCCCCAAGGGCTTGCCTCAAATTAGGAAGTGACACTGATGACAGAAATTGAATTTATTCATCTCCAACAAAGGTAATTTCCGACGCCATTTTGTTTGTTTTTCTCTGCGGGGAGTCCTCGCAACACACACGCGCGTGTATCACGCGCTATGGCGCAATTTTTTCTAAAAATAGCACATTTGTCTTTTTCGATGGGGCCAACGCCAATACTGAAAATGGCAGTTAGTTACGGTCTCCATCCCCGATTATGGCTCCTGGTTCTAGTTCTCTAGTTCTCTTCGCTTATGGCGCAACTCCCGTTGGCAAATTGTTTGGTATTCGTTTTTCAGGCGCTCTGACCATCCCTTCGTTCGCTTGTGCGGTAATGTTCTTAAAAGTTCCGTAAATTCTGGCCAACGTCCTTGCACGAGTCAGACAACTAACATCGGAAAGTTTTTCGTTTCGCACAAGGTCGAAACCGAGGGAACCAACAACATCGGCCCGCACAAAATGCTCGTCGTCAGTATAACAAACTAGAATTATACGAAGATCATCGCAGTGAAGGTGTTTCAACTTAAGCAGTTGAAAAGAAGAAACCTGAAAAAATTCAGGCTTGAACGGGAATCGAACCCATGACCTCTGCGATACCGATGCATCGCTCTAACCAACTGAGCTATCAAGCCAACTTGTAGCTGGTCAATTGTGAGTTTTTATTTATCCCGTAGATGGAGAAATGAATATGAATATATGAAACAATCATATATTTGATACGAACAACGTTAAATAAAGAAACTCTGGGGACCTTCGTTCCCAGACACGTCACATTTTTCTTGCAAACCTTAGAAAGATGGTCTTCCATGCACGAATTAAACGCAGCACATATGAACGACCTTGGCTCCTTCCTGAATTTAATAATTCATTGCTTTGGATAGTCGGGCGAGCCGGAAGAACATGCAAACGCGCGGAAAAAGGTTCCGCCTGGAAACTTGGGGTGCATGTGTTGTGTTCCCACGCAGCAGCCGACTTTCGCAAGTTCTCCTCGCACGACTATCCCTGAAGGAGGGACTGCTCGTAGCCTCTTTTGACAGCAGCTGGCTGTGTTCGTAGATGTTCACCAGCTCTGAATGGATTTCAATCATAGTGAATATGCCACCGTAAGCGGTGGGGAAAATGGCTCAGATAGGGTATAGTTCCCTACAATAGACCATTTTCATTATGACGTCACACGCGCTAAGGTTTCTGGTAGTTGTAGTAAAGATCGCGCCCAGTGTCGCGCGATCACGGGAAAGTGTCAAAAAATCAGCAGAAGCGCCATGTCGGCCAATTAAGGTGGCCGAACACAGTTTTCTTGTACCTATGCGTTATTTATCGTTATTTTCAAACCACTGGCAGTTGGGCAGCCAAAATTGGCAAGATGCAAGTTCAACTAAAGACAATTGTATTTTGATATGTTTTATTGGACTAGGTACCGTTACCATGGCAACACAGCTGGTAGTAAACCAGCATTAAATAATGGGTTTGATTTATTTTCAGAAAATCCAGTCGTTAGATTTTTTCCATCATTTGTCTCTAGAAAACTCAGAAAAATACTGGCCTGTTGACACTGGTGTCGTGAAATTTTGACAGAGAGATCTTCTGTTATTTTGTGTTTTGCATTTTAACGTTTTCTGAACATGTCCTCTGTCAGATTTCAATTTTTGTTTGCAGGCGAGCTAAGCGTTTTCCAAACTATTATTCTACCAAATTTCCGTAGAAATCAGTGTATTTCCACTAACTCAAACAACCCAATGTGCAGTACCAAAGGAAAGCAAACTGGGTTGAGAAACAACACTTACTCAGTCTAGAATAGTTTCTGTTACTATCTTGTTTTTGAATTATTTTCACCATTTTGCGAAATAAGACAAGCTTAATAAACAAAACCTACAAAGACAAAATCTTGAAAGCTTATACGCAAAACATTTTCTCGCCAAGATTAACTGTAATAAATGCAATTGCAATATCAGATCGCTTATTTTAATTTTAATACGAAATTCCATGAAAAGACAAACAGAGAAAAGGGAAAACAAGCCTTCAGGGATGAAAAAAATTATTCAGAATAGTGCTTGCTGTCCTGGGAAAACAAAATGCTTCGAGTACAGTTCCGCTTTACCTTGACACCATTTGTACCAAATTTCTGCAAGTTTTTTAAACATTTCAAGAAAGCTATTGTAAATGTGGATTCCCTCAGTTAAAAAATTCTTACGAAGTCAATCCACAGTCAAATATGTAATTTACCAACGGTTGAAGTGGAAGAAATACTTAAAAATCGATCGTTGTCCTTGGAAATAAAAACGACGCTGACAATATTTACAGTCTGTTCTCGAACAAGGATTTCTTTGCTCTATTAAACCTCTCCAATTTCTTCCATAACCGCCGTCGAGCATTCTTCAGGTCTTTTCCTTGTAGCAACAATCTTTTACAAGAAATGTCTTCAAAAGACTTCATCCTAAGGATGCATGTAAAATTACCGGCCTGAAAATCGAGCGTACAAACGATTAAAAAAATCGAAAATATTGCAAAATAAAGCTTCCTTACTTTTACAATGTTGTCTCTTGATGTGTTCTGGTGGGGTAAAAGCAGGTTTGTCGCTTATGTCACTCGAGGTCCTCTCAATTATGCTCATTATAGACCTGTAAAGCGCTTTTGATCATATGTGAATGTGAAAAGCGCTATAGAAGTATTAAACATTATTATTATTATTATTATTATTATTATTATTATTATTATTATTATTATTATTATTATTATTATTATTATTATGATACGATCGACCAACTCGGCCGCCATTGCATTGCATGTGTTTTTGTGAATTATTTTGAATTTTCCCGCGATTGAGCGACCCTGGGCGCGATCTTTACTACAACTACCAGAAACCTTTGCGTATGTGACGTCATAATGAAAATGGTCTATTCCCCACCGCTTGGTTAGTCCAGTCCAGTCCAGTCCAGTCCAGTCCAGTCCAGTCCAGTCCCACACTTCCAGCGTCGGCGAAAACGCGCACGCGGTTACGCGGAAATGCAAATCGACATGCAAATCACAAATGCACAATGCACATAGTTTACGTGATTTATTACCCACAACAAAAGGCCAGGTTACGTTCACGGTAAATGCTTTGTCAGATTATAAGGCAATTATTCAATCAGTATCACCTCTTCAGTAAAATATCACCATAAACATTTCTGTCGCTAGGTCACGAACACACTGCGTTTTCAGGACTACAGGAGTTCGGTTTAGCAGAAGCTAAAATTTAGGAACATGGGACTTAAACAGGAATATTTTGACGAGAAAATACCCAGCGAATTCATCTGCTCTCATTGTCATGATGTATTTCTTGAACCTACTGTTTTGTGTTGTCTTCACATGCTGTGTGCGAAGTGCTACAAGAAAAGAATGAAGCGAAAAACTCCCGCGTGTCCGGTGTGCAGAGAAGTTCTGTGTTTGAGCGAGGAGGAGATTGATAGAGACTGGAGAAAACGGTATGAGAGCTTGATAATCAATTGTCCAAAAGGCTGCGAAAAAGTGCTGTCACTTGGAGGCGTTAACGATCATTACGTTTATCACTGTCCATTGACTTTTACACTTTGCATCAACACCGGTTGTACGAAGAAGGTACGGCAAAGAGATCTCCCATCACATCTCAAACTGTGCGACTTCAGAACCGTTCAGTGCGAAGGATGCGGATTCAGAACAAAATACATCAATTTACGAATGCATCAAATCGTCCAAAAGTGTCTTCTAAGAAATAACTTGCACATGATTGTGCAGAGCCGCCGGCAAATGAACGCACGAGTGAAAGAGCATCGTTTGAAACTACAAGAAGAAAGCTTTGAAATTGAGCTTGAGGAAAGAGATTTGGATCGGGCGAAGATGTGGGGTGCTATTGCGCGAAATGACATTTCAAGAGCAGTAACGCCGAATCCTTTTAGAGGAAAGCGTTCTCCTGAACTCGCAGACAAGGAAAAATCTTTATCCAGGTTGGTTCGTAGTGCGCCAGTATCACCGGAAACGAGAAGTCCCAGCAGTGCTACAAAGCTTTGTACCAACTGCAATAAACTGTTTAGTGAGGCCCGTAACCATGGACAAGCTTGTTGCTGGCACAAGGGGGTAAGCAAAACACACCCTGCAGGGATTGCAAGTGAGGGGTTGGATGGGGGGGGGGGGGAGTTCACTAGTGTAGCATTATACCTCATGAACTTCTCGATATATTATACCCAAAGGTGGGATCTGTCTGTATACTGAAGGACAAATCAGACAGATCGGGGGAGGGGTTTAGTCCTGGTAACTTCTGGTAGGGAGTTACACCCATATATGAGCTATATGGGTATGTGCTGCAAAGTGTGGTTTTCAAGCAGATTAGTCTGAGATAGGGCATCAAAATCAGCAAGTTTTGTTTTGGAATAGGGTATCATTTATAAAAAAAAAAACTACGAGATGACACTTGGCAAGTCTGGGATAGGGGCACAATGCAAGTGAACATGGTCTGCTATAGGGCAAGGGTACAGCTCTTGCTATAGGGTAAGGGGCTCAGAGTCCCAGTGGCACACCTTCACCCAAAATTACAGAGTACCCCCCTAGGGTATACTCCTATAGTAGGCTATACGAGGGAAGGGTAAGTGCCTAAAAGGAGTACCTCTATATGCTCACAGCAGATAAAGTGGTAAGTGAAAAAGGTGAAGCCATGTGTCCAATCCACGTGATTGAATGAGCCATGAGGATCAAGGTTGGCGCTTCATTCCAATTTTTGTAGCATGAAGTGACTAGGAGCATCACAACTCTCCCCTGGATGGAATGCTAGGCCATTGCAAGGTTACCCCCACCCCAGCATTTGTGTCAGAATTCCCTAACAGTTAGCTGGTACCCATTTATACTAGTGACTAGAGAGAGACAATGTGAAGTAAAGTTTCTCTCTAAGGAAACAACATGGTATAACAAAAGGAAAGAGCAAGCCTCGAACCACTGACCCTTTGATCTCGCGATCATCTGATTGAAATTGCCACACGATGACCACTACACTACCGTACCGTACCGTACCAAAAAAAAAATGAGGGTGTACTTGTAATGCATGGTGCAACCCACTGCTCATCAGGGCAGTTCTTAGATCCAGTCTCTGTAGCAAGAAGTGATTAGAGACATTGCTACTCTCACTGGATGGGATGCTAGTTCATCATTGGGCTCCCCCCAGCATTTTCTGGTTTGCAGGCAGAGAGAGATGTTTTTCTTTAGGCCACTTGAGATTTGGGTGGTTGATGAATGACCAGACCAAGAATGGTATCTCTTTGTTTGCAGAGCTTGGACGTTGTGAGAGGCCATTTTAAATTAACAAGACCCGTGGGATAAACACCTCTAAAATATAGCAATAGGAATTTTGAAATGATGACTTTTGACAAGAAAGTTTTTTATGCTTTACTGATTGATATATGTGCATACGTTTATTTGCTACAAGAGGAGTTTCAAAGCTAAACAATGACATCACTAACAGGCACTTATGGACACTCCCATAATGTACATAAGTTTATTTTCTATGAGAGGAGTGATTTCAAAGCTAAACAGTGACATCACTTACAGACACTTATGGACACTCCCACAATGGTTTTTCCTGAAGGTGTCCAATTTACTGCAGAAGGTTTGACTTTTTTGCTGTATTCAAATGACACAAAGCTATATTGTGTGGTTGTAGTTCTCAAGCAAATTTTGTTTTATCTCCTTTTCACACGTCACTTCCCATGTTTGGATCTTCTTGGTGTTTGCAGCCGGTAAGTTTCACATTATGAAATTTTTATCAATTTTTTTCTTTTGACTAACTACATGTTTATTCAAACAATGCAAGACTACCCCCTCCTCCCTGTCTCATTTACAGCCCTTATAAGAAAAAAAATTTTAGGGGGAGGGGAAACTCCCATGTGAAAGTGACTGCAGTTTCTGCTGCCACTTAGGGTGTTGAAATCTGCAATGAATTCTGCCATTGCTTTTTAGGGTAGAAGCCAGAAAACAGAGGATTAAGAAATGATACTTCCTCGGAATGAAAATGAATTCAATTTGAGCCACGCCCACAAAACAAGATTTTGGCACCTTTAAGGGGTATCTTTTTATAGTTTCCAATCAGCACCCCCGTCACTTTTATATGGACTGGAGTACCTTGCTATGATTTCCAGACTGAGGATTAATTACATAATTTTAACTTAAAACAACTCGTTTCACTTGCATGCATCTACCTTCAGCCTAATATAGAACGGGTAGAGGAGGGATCCAGTTGACATTAATTTTTCACATTGTCTGGTTTCAGAAAATATCCATACCCCCACCACAGAGGGTCATTGGAAATTCTGAGGGGGAGGGGGGGGTTTAAAGGCCAGATTGTTTAAAGGAAAGTATGAGCCTAAACTGCAATTTCCAGAGGGATGGGGGGGGGGGGGGTTCAAACCATTTTCTGGAAAAACACATTCAGTAGCATCATCTGACTGTGTAATGTTACATTATGTAATTCTATTAATTTATTTTTGTTTTCTTTCCTCTCTTGCCTTCTAACATGCGAAGGTCGTGGATGTGGTGAGTGACTTCAACATGTCATACACTTTTTAAATATTCCTTTTGAGTTGGTGAAAGAAGTTGATTAAGAATTTTGCTATCATAATGATGAATACTGAAACTAATGATATTATTATTTTCTCCTGTTTTCCTTTTCTTTCTCTCTTTTTTTGTATGGCCATGGTGGATTGATTACCTTTGCATCCTTTAAGTTTGTAAGTATTGCACTTTAACATACCCAGTAAGGGGCTAGTCAAGAAAGAGAGCTTGCACAGACCTCTTTTCCAAAGCCATCGCTGAGGCCTCTCACAAACATTTAGAACACCCAAGGCTGCTTAAAAAAATTGAAGTTTTTGGTTTGTTCCTCACAGGTCTCTTCTGGTTTGCTTATGGTAGTCCTAGGCAAACGTAAGGGGCATAGAATGGCCCCAAAATGAGCTTGCGTCTCGGTGATTTTTATGCTTTTATTTTGTATTAGTTACCGTAACCTACTATAACCAAACTGAGCTGATCTGCGGGTGTTGGGCTTGGATTATTTGACATTTTAGAGACTCGGGCTGGCAAATTGTTTTAAACATTAAGTGTCAGTCTCGAATTTTGAAAGAAGGGCCTTGGATCTTGCAAAGTCTTGGATTGACCACTCTGTACCCCTATATATTTAAGTAAAATGTTTCCATATTGGTATGAGGGGTAAAAGTGCAGTGCATTCGGTTCCATCAATCATAATCTGAGGCCTGTTTAAAAAAATTTTGTTTGCCCTGATCACCAGGATAGACCAGGCCACAACTTCTCCTTTGGCAGATTGTGACCTTTCCAGTCGCATTTCTGTATAGTATTAAGTCTTATATATTAAATCTCCCTGATTGCTTGAACACTGCTTTTAGTTATTTTGGTATATATGGTAAGAAAAATTAAGTAAATGCTATTATTTAAAGCGGAAGTGCACTTACCTAATACAGCTAGTTCACAGGCACTCCACTGAAATAATCATAAACAGATGATTTATATATGGAAGATTATTTAAGCATTTTTTTTGTTTCTTTTTCTTTTCTTTTCACGAACTGCTCATCTGCCTGGACCTGCAGGGGGTAAGTGACATCCCTAAAATGTAGTGTATAGAACAGAGTAGTATGTTGGTCAGAAATTGGACAAGAATAGTATATTTATGTACTACCAGGGATAAAAATGAGCCAAGTGCAACTAATATCTTTTTTTGGCAGGGAAGCGGGGGAGGAGAGAGGGGGTGAGGGTCTCATTCCTTGGGCCCTCATTCTTTGAGTGAAGTATTCTTGTTAATCTCTTATGTCCTATCCGCCTAGGGTTGAGTTGTGGGTGGGGGTACATATTTGTAAATTATTCATAAGATAATTTTTTGTTCCAAAATATTGTGCGTGCAGTTATCTTTTACTAAAGTAATGTAAATTATAATGTAAAATTGATACCATTGATATCAATCTTTGATATTTTGTTGGTGAATGTACATGGAGTACTAGTTGACATGTTTCATTATACTAAATGTTATGCTCTTGTTTATTTATTCATGTCAAATTTGGGACGCTTGTCATCTGGAAACACATTAAACAGGGGGTAAGTGATATATTCTTTACAATAGGTGGATTTATTGGTTAAAATGTCTTTATCATAATTTCAATTACCTGAATCTCAAATATTTGGAGCCTCTTGTAAGCCTAATTAACGCTGATTGTGTAATTTTTGTGTCTTTTTCTTTGCATGGTTTTCTCTCATGGCGTATTATAAACAGATGGTAAGTGTCTTGAAATATTAAAAGTTCAATTTCCATCGCACCACTTGCATTAATAAGAACCAAAAAAGTGTAAAATTCTCTACTCTTCAAACACTAACAAGATTTTCCTATTGTGATTCTGCAGTGCCAATCTTGCGGGAAACTTGATAACCTGGATGGATGTATGAGAGGCTGGCACGTATCTAGTGATCAGATGGAGAGCAAAAGTTCACGATTGTTTAAATCTGCCAACAACGCCTTTCTCACGTGAAATATTGAGAGCTGTAGGCAGAGTTTTTATTCAAACAGTTCCATAATATTCAAGCATCTGCTAAGCAGCCTAGAATCAATATTTCTTTTTTTCGTAACCATCCTGACTAGTTGTTGTGGTAAGATTAAAGAACATTTTGTGTTTCATACTTCTGTAGTCTAATTTATATTCAAATGAGTTGATGAGGAAATACTGGTATCCTTTTATATTACATCAGCCTACAACAGCCAACAAAAATAAGTAATTCTGTTGGTAATACATTTTCCTAGCAGTAATTTTATTGCACTGATTAGATTTTACGAGTAGAATTTAGTAGGTTATAAAATAGATAGTGTTAAAATTGATGAAGTGTTTCTAGGTAGAAATGCTTATTGCTTAATATAATAAGTTGAACCAGAAACGCACGAGTTTCTGGTTGAACCAATCAGAAGTAATGTTGAGATCGATTTGGCAGCGCAGTTTTGTTGGTAAATTCTGTGGCGCATTTGTTTCTTAAATGAATAAAAGTTATATTGTACTTCCTTTTGTCTAATTAAGAAGGAGAAGAATTACTTACATTATAACCTCCAAGGTGGTTACGTTAATGCTTTTTTGAGATTGAACTGTTAAGTTATAATTTATATCAATATTTTTAAGGCTAAGTGGCCCAATAATCGGGCGAAATAAATTTTAACATCTACTGACGATTCACAATTCCCTTGACTCTGATGATGACTTCCGCCCAGGTTGTCGAAACGTTAGTCAATGTCATCACAAACGGTCCTTCTCAGGACTATACTCACCCTCACAATACACTCACTTACAATTTTCTTATAGAATCACGTAGTGGTTACTTCTATAATGTCCCACTGTTGTTCTCAATGTACTTGGTTATACATAGCTATTTTAAAGGTCAAATAAACCCAAATTTTGATAATTCCGCTTTAGCCGTTTAAACGCGTCTTGACACAAAAAGAAATCATTATAAAGCCAAACTGGACCGAAATTTTCCTTCCTGAGACCTCAAAAGGAGTAATAAAGCCAAAAGCACGAAGATATCCGAAGGTTTCACGAAATCGTTTCTGAAATGACCGCGCGCTTAAATGGAAGGAATGGAAACGACCGCTGATTCTGTGACGTCACTGTTGATGAGCAAAGAAAGCTCAAGATCGAAAGGCGAGTATTGAAGAGTATTGTTGTAATTTTTTTGGAAAATTCTCTGTTTTCACCCGTTTTCTTTGCGTTGAAAATGGCCGAGGAGCTCAAACCTGTGGCATTTAACGTAGAGCCATACCAGTTTGAGCTAATTGCCACAGAATCGGACTGCAAAATCTCAGGTGATATTCGACCGACAGCAATGACTTCGAAAGTAAACGACGGAATTGGTAAAGTTTAATGGTGAGCGTTTAAGCTTATTTATTCATTACACTGTAAAAGTTCGCCGTATAATTGTTAATAAATGCGTTACCACTTCATCGGAGGCATTTTTGTTGTTCTACGCAGCCCTTTTGTACACTTATCATGATCGTTGTTTGTTGTTATGCCTTACTGACTAGACTGACTAGAGTAAAGCAAGGCTTCTTATACATGTATCCATTATGGTTGCTGTGTGAGTACGGTTTTCATCCTCGCGGCAACAGCGGCAGGAAATCCAGCTCAAATTTTGAACATAGCCGAAAACAAGTTACAGTTCTTGTTGAATGTATCTGTCTACATCGCAAAGTGTTACTAGTGACTGTGTTTGTTTGTTGTTTTGCATGTATACAATCTTAGGCTCAGAATTTAGGTGCATTTAAATTTTGACAACTGTGTACTAATGCCAGTTGGGCGAGAAAGTGTTTTGCTGTCGTGCAATTCCCAAATCCTGTGATAAGATACCACCTGCTATGTCCTAGAGACAGATGAAGAGAATTTTTTTAAATCCAGCTGTGATTGAGACGGATTATAATCAGTATTTTGAAAATGACGGCTGGAGTACGTACATATTAACGTAATTTTGCTTTGGGCTCTTTTTTTTGGGGGGGGGGTGGGGGGGGCAGAGAACAAACTCCATGTATAGATTGGTGCAACCCAAATGAGTATGGTTTTAAAGCCTTTTTGGTCTGAAAATAGTTGACTTAAAAGTCAGGTCTGAAAATGGTAATTGATTTGGGGGTGACAGTTTTGTTTTGTCAGTTCTGAAAATGGGTGGGAAAAATTGCACATCTGGTTCTCAAGAAGGGTAAGGAAAATTACATGTTTGGTCTGACAGTGGGCACACTGAGAGCTGCTTTGTGGTTGAATTTTGTTTGGGAAAAGAGAAAGAAAAACCTCTGGGAGGAGGGGAGGAACCAGGGGACCAGTGGGGAGGGAAAATTACATATTTTGGTCCGAAAATCAATCACCTATAAATTGTGTTCATGAGAAAAGATCCTTCATTAATACATGATGAGATGTTGCAATGCTTATGAGGTTGTGTGCTAAATACTAAGATATTTGACAAAAGGTGACGTAAAAGTAGTAAAAGATCAAGGAACAATAATGAAATGACAATTACAAAAACCCTTATTACATGAATGAACATGATTACATAAACAGTATACCTTGTTAAGTTCTTAGCAACTTTGAGCACTTTATGACTCCTTTGATGTATATGGTTTAACAAGTATTGGGTTTACAATCAGTTGTACTACCAGTACAACATATAAGTAATATAATTGTTAGTTGAAAGCAAAAACAAACTCTCAAATTTTAGCTTAAACAAATCAAATGTGATTTCATTATTTCTAAGACTGTGAAATCGAGTTAATGTTGTTTTTCTACTGTTGTTACTGGTTAGCTAACCTGTTTATTTATTTCATATAGATTTATTTTTGTAGTTGACATATTTATTTAATCCCTTTACTGATGAGTTACCTTTTACTCATCTGTGTATCTTTCTTACGAGTCTGTTGTTTCCTCTTTCGTTCTCAGAACATGTATACAGTAATGTTGCTTATAGGCAATACACTTACTGGATACGTATGAAGCTGAGACGGCAAATCCCAATAGCCATTCCATCTTGTCTGGTTTTAAAAATTAGAGAGAGCTTCCCAAGTAAAAGTGGAAACTGAAAGGGCTTTGAATATGTCCATTAACAGCTTGGCAGTCTTGCTAGATGATATTAACATCATATTTGGTTGACACTTGTACTACTCTTTGAAATGTATCTAAACTTTGTATTTTCTTCAATTACTACAGAGTGGTACTTAACCTAGGATGTGAGAGGGGAGGGGCTCCCATAGTGTAGTGAAGGGGTCACCGTGATAATGTCAGAAATTCCTGGCAGGAACAACTTTTCAAGAGGTATTAGTACTTCTTGGAGTGACAAGGAACATATGCGACACCCACAAAAGAAGTTTTTTTTTTGTTTCAAACAACAATCAATTCCTTCAGTTTTTATGGGTCAACCATCTCCCCCTCCTGAAAGTACTCAGATAGCAGCTGTACAAAGGGTGAACCCCATAATTATATTAAGTGATACACCTGTCATAAACTTGATAGGGGCATGTTCATCTTGATATGATGTCATTTCTGCCTCCCCTAAAAATCATGAACATGGAACAGCCTGGAACACCTGCTTCCCAGGGGGGTACTCCGGATTTCAAGTGACGGGGATGATCGAATGGGGGCAAAAATCAAAACCCAAAAAAATCCCTAGGGCCTCCAAGGAACCCAGAAAATCCCTGGACCAAAAATTAACCCCCCAAAATCCCATGCCGAATTTTCGAGCCTCAAAAATTTCCAGAAAGGATTATCCCACAAGTCACAAGTGAAAGATATCAAGAATTCACTACAGCAAAAGGGAATTCCAGAGAGGATAAAGCCGGGTGATAAACACGATGGATGAGAAATCAGTTGAATGAATTGAAGCCTTGTGAAATACACCCGGGACACTTTGCGGACTATTGTATAACCGTTTATATGAAACAGATGCAATGTAATGTGACACCATCGTTAAATATAATTAAAACAACCGCAAAACAAGTTTGGTTGTCAGTACTTAGTATTCGCAGAACTACGCAGCCAGGATACACAGGCACTACCACAATTCTTCAGATTGTTTTGAATACCCAAAAAATCTCTACTTAACTCAAGCCACCCAAAAAAAATACTTGCCAAATTTTCCTACTCAAAAACATCCCGGAATGGAAAATTTCAACCCCCCCCCCCCAAAAAAAAAAAATCCTGCGACTATCACCGTCACTTGAAATCCGGAGTACCCTCCGGCCTGGGACCTGCTTGCCAGTGAAAAGCCACAACACTTAGAAACTAGGCCAGTTTATTAAATCTGGGTTTATGTTGTTGGTTGTCTTGAGTGTTAGCTTGTGAGAGGCTTAAGAAGGGCCTGCAGCCGCTGTATGAAAGCGATAAAACTGAAATATTTTAGTGTGTGAAAAATAATATTACACTCAGAGCTCGAAATTTACGTTTGTTTATAATTATTGAAGCCTAATTTATGCGTCAAAAAACCGAGGTTATTGCTAATGCTTAGTAACTGCTATGACTTATAATTCTCAAGTAAACTAACTGAAAGAGTTAACAACCATCAGAAGATACACGCTAGCCATAGTTATATTGAACAAAATGCAAAATTCTTACCTCTAAATTTCTACCTTGTGCAAATGCTGAACACGCAATTGGAATTCCCGTGTGAAGTTGCTCCGTTCTTGGGCGGACATGGATGGTTTATACCGCTGTAACTTACCGCTCAAAACAACCTCCACAAGCTCGAAAAACCGGCAAAAACACAGCAAACACATAACAGGTAAGGTCCTTCAAACTTTATTTGCATTTTTAGGTATTTTCCATGGAAAACCGCCGATTATTTTCGATCGAATCGCTTTGGTTACCTGTGGTGTAAACTTGTCTGCACAGACACGTAAATCAGTGTTTTGTGGGTTGAAACGATCCTCCTTTTATTCTTTGAGCCATTCTTGAGGCAGTTCTGGATCTTCTGGAAACTTAAAATTACTTACTTTACTCTCATAGCAGCACAAAACACCATGATTTTCCGCTCAAGCCCTCACACTTCGAATCCCCGCAATTTTCCAGCTCGCCAACAGTGACGTCACTAGTGTTATTTCCGACAATTTACCGACAACTTTCCCGACCACTCTACGATTATGAGGGCCAAAAAGTAGCACTTTTCACGTGCCATTATCTCTGCGATCCTAAGTCCAATTGACTTGAAACTTCAGAATATGTTTATTTGATGCCAAATCAACACATAACAAGTAAATTGGATTGAAAGAAAAAATGTCGAAATTTGGGTTTATTTGACCTTTAAGGTGTTTCTATACAGTTTTTTTTGGGACCATACCTCACTTTTAAAATCGGCTCTTAGACAGTCGTCATCTTGTCAGATCAACGTGAAATTTGCAATACTTGTTAGTTTTGGATTGAACTTAAGCGTGGTTTACATTTTGTGAAAATCGATATTTCCATGACAACGATAGACAAAAATCCTCGAAAACAGTGAAATCGAAATTTTGCGCCATCCAGATTTCACTTTGAAAAGCAATTACCAACATCTTAAACTGTGGTGTATGGCAAACGAAATATACGAGAACAAAAGAATTCTGTATGTTTGTTTTGAAGTAAATCGCAAAAACATTTTCAACCTTAGTTTTTGCATAGTAATAGTAAATGCACCGAAAAATAATCAATGCTTTGATGAAATGACTAGAAAATACTGTTAAAATGTATCTTTTACTTACTATTTTACGCCTAGAAAGTTTTGTTGAAACTGGTGTTCGCGATCTGGAGAACGACTTGTTTTTCTAAGATCAGTGGGGTAATAATTTTGTGCACTAGGTGGTCCTCGCCTCTACTGGGTTAGAACTGATTGTATGAACTGTTTACTTCCACGAAGGTGGTCCAGTTATCCCCCACGAATTGATTCTTTTATTCCCCAGTTTTTGGTTTTACAGCATTTAAGGCCCAGTAAACAGAACTCAACTATTTTATGAGCGTAAAATTTTCCTTAAAGATTCAAATTTTGTTGGTTTTGAAAGCTAAGAAGTAAAATTACAAGTTGGCGAAACAAGTCGAGCTAGTTTGCGGGCTAAAAGCTACAGCACCATTCTACAGATTTTGGTTTTAAAATATAGCTCCGGGCCCGAAAAGTTACCGGAACTTTCGAGAACCGGGCTCCTGTTTCGAATCCGCTATGAGAATGTACACCTTGCAACACCATGACTAAGATGCGACGTTTATTTCAAAAGTTACAAAATTTCAATCAGCAGACCTACATGCTACCGCTATATGTTGAAACTGATAAAACTTGAGGAAACTTTACACCTCTCCAGCAGCATAATATAATGAACGTTATTTATTTACACTGTGTTTAAACAATTATTAAGACAAATGAAATAGACACTTAGCCACTCTATCTTCATTTCTTATATGACGTTAGAAAATAAGAAACGTTACTAAATGTCAAACAACGACAAAAAAAAAAAAAAATTCGGTGGCGATAATCGTCGGTCACAACGGATTTCATCGTATTCTACGTCACGTATTCTGTCTCAAAATTTCCCATCCCTGACTACAGCCGACGATGACGGACGGTTGTTGCATCGAAACATGTTTCCAAAAAAATGAAAATGTCGCTGCTGATCCAGAAAATCAGTCTGCGATGTCTTTAGTTGCGTATCCATCTCTTACTTATATAAGACTTTAACGACCTCTTTTGCAGGCTTATTACTGAAACTAATGCGAACTAGATGTTAACAGATTACACGTATGGCTTGAAAAGTTTAGCTACATAGCACAAATATTTTGTCTCTCGTTGAGCTGACGTCCTTTCTCCCCTTCAGGTCCTGGCGAACACTCTACAACAAATAGAAAAAAATAAATGTCGGAGCTATAGACGTTAGTGCACTAGAGAGTATGAAAACTCGATACGGGATAAAGAAACTCGTGTGGATTGATACTGCCATATTTTCATACAATTTTTGTAATTAAAAAAAAATAGCCTGTGTTCAAAACGTGATACTCCGTGCTGCTTCACATGCTTTTCTTACATACTGACGTAAAATAGCTGTACTGAACTTAATCGGCGCGTGCCATGTGTACATGAGTAACGGAGTGTGTTCAACGGATGATAGGATGACATACAGTATGTGAGTACTTACACCACGAGGATGAAAAGAGCTGAAATGATTGTTTTGAACCCTGGAGCGGCCATTATATACCCTGAAAAGAAATAAGAACGAAATAGGAAAAAGTGTGATTAATTCTCTTGTGCTCCCTCGCCCTAACGCCACAGTATCCGTGAAAACCTGATGCTGTCGCAAGTCACTTCACATCGACTCGATCAAAAGTTCCCCCAAAAGTCTTTGTAATATATAGTATTTTTGTTTTTCTTCAAGAATAAGAAAGTCAGGGTACAAGAACAAATATTTGAAATATTTCAGCACAGAACGGTCATTTTAAGAAGGAACAAGTATAGCCGGAGGGGGATATGTAAACCTGACTTTAAATGGTCTACTGTTGACTACTTTTTAAGTGACCACCCTCATAAAATCATGTTTTGGTTAGTTCTCAGTCAAACTTTGTCAGTTAGAACCTACTCAGGACTGTCTCCGGGTGGGGGTATCACACTACCACATCTAGTTATGTACCGGCTTGCGTCGCTGGATGGGGTCACATATTCCACTTTCCAGGCTTGTCGTGGGGTTACAATCTTCGTCGTTTAGTCTTGATACTTTGCTGTTCTGTTTTTGTTTCTACGCCATTGTTCGTAGTAGCCACGACTTCGTGACTAAACCCAAAGCTGTACCAACTACTTTAAATACTTGTTTTTTAATCGTTATATCAATGACTGAAACTCTCTTTCGTCTTCTGTTATGTCGCCAACGACATCAATTTTTTTTAAAGCCTCTCTTTGAATTTGTCTGCTTTCCTAGTATTAACAAGTTTTTCTATCATCGGTTTTGTATTTTAACATATATAAGAAAAGTAGCCTTTGAATGGGAATTAAGTTTCCCCCTGCTACTATCCCGCTATCCCTTTTGCTATTTGTTTGTAGTTACTCCTCTTTTGTTTTCATGGCAAAGTATTATTAAACATTCATTATCATTAAACATTCTGAATCAGGCCGCTTTGATGCCCAGCGTAGTATTCCCCCCCCCCCCTCCTGGGGGAAAGAGACTACATTTGTCCTGATCTGGAGTGATTGATTAAATTTAGCCAGAAGTACATGAGATGTAATCCGGATTAAGCTCATGAAATTAATTTTTCAATTTGGGCAAGTGCAAGAAGCGGTCAAGCACAGTAATAACCAACCTGAATTGCGTGATGCCATGCAGTCACTGCAAACGGTGTAACAAGAGATGTCTCTTTCGACTGCACCATAGTTTTCACATTTGGTGAGGTTACATCGCGGCCTGTGGATTGTACAGTTTCTTATCTGGCGTAAGACTGGGCCCCCTGTGTCACAGCACTTCTCTTTACAATCGCTCGGCTTTTCGGTTTTCCATTCTGCCCACTCAACTTGAGAAATAAATGGAAATGGAGAAAGGTCACACTTTTAGATAAATGGATTCGGCTAAAAATTCTTAAAACCGCCACCATTCTTGGTTAGTTATCCTCTTTATGCACAGTTACACGTAACGCGTCGCTTTTGAAAGAAAGATTCCCCAAATAATGGCGACACAACTGAAACATATTTTCACAAATAGGTGGAATTTGAGGAAGGTTCGAATCCAGTTCGATCCTGAATTTGTTTCCAAATTTTTTCTTTTTTTAACCTGCTTAACTAGATAACTTCCTTGGGATAGTCGTCATCATGCCATAAATACTTTCCATCAGTACTATTCTTTCTCTTTCTTTCTTTCTTTCTTTCTTTCTTTCTTTCTTTCTTTCTTTCTTTCTTTCTTTCTTTTTCTTTCTTTCTTTCTTTCTTTCTTTCTTTCTTTCTTTCTTTCTTTCTTTCTTTCTTTCTCTTTTCTTTTTTGTTTTGCTACTACAAAACTATTGCTAAAAAACGTTAAAATTGCTATTTGGCAAATTATTCAATTATTCATGGAATGTAGTGGTGAATCAGGATACTGTAAAACTCTTACCATCAGGAACAGATACAGAAGACAACTGACTAACAGACTGAGCTCCAGATGCCGAGGGTGATATAGTTGTTCCAGCCTGTCCCCTCCCTCCCACAGAGCTGCTGCGCGGAGTATGAGGAGAGGAGCCTGGTGAAGACGTGCTTACCGCTGGAAGAGATGAGGTGTTACCGCTTGAATGCAATGACAAGCTGAGGGAAGAGGACTGGGATACAGACAGCGAGGGACTCGGTGAAGGGGCGGGAGTGGTCAGTAAAGACGACGCACTACCAATGCTTGATTGGACGAACAGTAGCAAGAACATGGCAGCGAGTTCAGACCTTGACAACAACATCTGCAAACATGGATACCGATCAGCTACCTAGAAAAGTCATTTAACAGTGCAAAATGGGGTGTTGGACGGTTACAAAAGAGAATGTTCTACAGATGGCCTGGCCGGAAAATCGCAGTGACAAGTTTAAGTTTAAGGTCATCCTTATTTGCCACAAAAGAAGCAAGACAAAACAAAAACCATTAGTTACATGTATAACATAAAATTATAGAACGAAACACAGCAGGAGACGTCTCAAGTTAGCAATTTTTCTCTGTGAATCACTAATTTCGCTAAATTACTTTGCCTGGCTGAAAACATTAACATTGTAAAGGACTGTATCCAGTAGTGGGGGATAATATATTTTATAAAAGAAAGAATCCACAGTACTTATACGAGAATTTTATCGCTGAAATGAATTGTAAATTATAGACAAAAGAGGATACCTCCCATAATGGTAAGCCAAAAGTTTAAATAATTTTACTTTACTACGGCTGCTGTGCTACGCGATGCTTTCCACTGAACTTGAGTGCAGTTTAATTATTCCTGTGTTATCTCTAGAAAAGTTTAAAACTCTTAGATATATCATTATGGCTGAATTCACTTGAGCAATAATTAGGGTGAGTTTGGTGCCTCTATTTAAGATCAATCAGCAGATTGATAACAAATTTAAATTGCGACAAGCTGCAAAAGTAGCTTGAGGTCAGCCTAGCACCCAGGCGTTCTCCTCCCGCTCACTCGACTCGACTTGGTGTGAAATGTCGTGACGTCACCGAGTGAGGTCCCCGGAGAACGCGTTCTCGCGGTATGCCATTTGGTGATGTCACAAAAATTTCCCGCCAAATCGTGTGAGCGAGAAGAGAACGCCTGGGTACTAGGCTGGCTAAAGGTGAGTCGCAAGAATGCTGCGTCAGTGAATCGTTACGAGGTAGCCATGGTAAAGAGTTAATTAAAACATACAATAGAAAAATTTAATTAAAATTTCTTCAGCGACGAAGAAAATAGTGGGATAATAATAATAAAATATGTGAAACTTCCTCATTAAAAGAGCAGAGAACTAATCAGGGACGATGCGTGAAAATGAAAAAAAAACATTGTGCCTGTCTGGCTCAGTGTTCTTGCCGTTTGACGTATACAAACGCTTTTCATTCAACTAATTTATTCTTGTTTTTCACGTTGCCATGTTCCTACCAATAGCGTAGCTCCACCACTCTCCATGTAAACGAAGTGCAACCCACAATTCCTCGATTCGCTCTGACGAAGGGTCAACGCTCGAAACGTCAGCTTTCAATCTCTTTATGGTGGCCAATCTACCTTATCAACTCAGTTGATAGTAGAGCCCGCGCGCTAGTGCGCCAGCGGAGCACCATTGCTAAGGAAAGTTGGTATTCTTTCGTTAACCCATTACCGCCCGCGTGTTTTTTGAGGGCGTCGCTAAATTAGCAGTTGGTAATAAACAACCCCATGTGCAGTACGAAGCGACAATTTATAGGCTCGAAAACACAACACTCACTTGATCTAGAATAGTTAAAATTTCTCACTTTCGAATAAAATACACCAGCTGTCAATTAAGAATTAGCCAAAAATACTATCTCAAAGTCTAAATTTTGAAAATTTACGCAAGAGATTACGCATCTTGTCTCACGCGTGAAATCAAACCGCAGCAGAGGATTTGTGTCTGTTTAGGTCAGATTACTATTTTTCGAAATTTCATGAACGAAGATTCACAGAAGAGGAGACAGTAAGCTTTTCTGAATAATACATTTATTAATACACGCCTTTATTCGTTTCTGAAAACCAAACGCGTTCAATTCTTTCTTCGAGGGAAGCTACGCGCAAGCGATTTCGCTCGATGTGCAGGTTATTTTGAAGAGCATTTACTGATGCGAACTGTGCACGTTTTTCAAAACTTTTACGAAAACTTTAAGAAATACAAAGAATCCTTCAATTAAGAAGTTATCTCGGTAAAAACTTACAATCAAATGTGTAATTTACTCTACCGTAGACTCGTAGAAGTGCTTGAGCATTTCCCAGAAAGTCCGCAGCTCGAAAAATCTCTTGCGATGGAAGATTGTCCTTCGCTGTGACAAAACGGCAGTTCGTCCTCGAAAGATGTTTTCTTCGCTCTAAAAGCTCTAAATTCCATCGCTTAACTTGTCGAGTGTTCCTTAGAGCTTCTTCTTTCGATTTTTAACTTTCAAAAGGTAATCCTTCCTTCTGAGAGTGAGATATTGCCATCTTGAAAATTCACGCGTGAAGAGCACGGCAGCCATTTTGAGTGAAATGTGATCTTCTTGGAGAGTGACAAGAAGTCTTCCCTTCTAGGACCCCCTCAAGCCTTCAAATATATGCGCAGTAGGTGGATTCTGATTGGTTGAACATTCCCAAAGACAACTAGGACAAAAGGGGACCAAAAAAGCCTTTCTAGGGGAGGCTGGGGCCAAAAGCGAACACGTGCAAAATCAAGGCCGGCTCAGGCCGGCACGGACGTTCGATCGGAGAAATTTTTGGTTGTGACGTCACCGTACGTCCGCCCGTACAGACTCTGGGGGAGGGGGAGAAGAGTCGCAAGACAACCCGACGGGGGTGGTGAATGCCATCTTTTCTTGGCGGGAAATCGCGCGGTGCTTGGGCAACCGGCGTTTTTCTTGGCGGGAAATCGCATGACCACGGTTACTTTTGAAAAAGAAGTTTTTTAAAAGTTTAGCTTGCTTAGTAAAACGATTCAGTTCGACAGAAGTGAAGTTTAGAACTCGAGATAAAACATCAAATAACTATAAATGGAAAGAAAGAGTTCAACAGAGTACTCAGTTGTCTTTTTAGGAAAGCAAAACTTTTAAAGACTTCATCTTTGTTGTCGGTTCCGTGCTGCGAACTGCGTCGGCACAACGCTTGAGTTCACAGTATTTCGCAGCGGTCCCGATCTCAGATATAGCAGAGCTGGTGCCTTCTGGCTTTTTCTGTCCAGAACCATGGTTTTTGCGGCGGTCTGAACATATTTTCCCAAGAAAAACACCCGTGTTTATCGTAATAAACACAGTAACTTGCGTAACTCGCGTAACATCGAATCGAGCCGAAGTACACCGCTTAAATTGCAGCATTTGGCAATAGTTCGGACATCAAAAATGGCACAGCTAGTGCCTTCCATTATTTTATTTCTGCCTACAACCATGGTTTTTGCAGGGGACCGAACACAATTCTCTAAGAAAAACGCCCGTGTTTATGTCAAGCCAGCTGCGATCAACTAGTTTGCCAACTTACTAGAAGTTGTGTAGCGATTAGCATTTCCCTTTTCATTCCAGCGGTTTTGGTGGGTCGTCTGTTCGACCCGCAGGGGAAGCAGATGTTTTTCATTTTTTTTCTTTTCCTTTTTTTTTTTTGGGTAATTATAAAAAAATACATGAATAACTTCCAGCAATTAAAAAAAGTGGGGCTCCGCTTTTAGGCTTGGCTAAAACGATATATTAAATCCCAAATTTTGTGTTTGACGTATACATGAAAGCCGATTTAATCTTGAATCTGAAATGAAGACATTAACTGGTCAGGTATGATAAATGCTAATCTTCGGTTTTAATTATGACCTGCATAGAGAAAATAAATTCATGCCATTTTAAAGAGTTTTTGTGTGAAAACAGTTTCAGTAAAAAAGAAATGTTTTGCAGGAGCAATTCGTTATCTTCCCTTACAATGCAGTTAAACCCTAGTTCAAAATAGTGTCTCGCCCGTCTGAGCGAATACAGGTAAAGACATCCATAGCTAAAAAACATTTTCTTTTGTACTTTAGTGAAGTCCTGGGTTTATTCTTTTAAACCTTTCATAAGCTTTTTGACACGAAATGATCTTTTGTGGATCGGGATTTTTTTTGTAACAAAAGATAAGAATTGACTTTTTGCTGTTCATTCTTAGAAGATATTTTATGAAATGAGGGCAGGAGGAGGGGTTAAAATAACAAAGTGAATCATACCTTCGTGACAATTTCGAAATGACACTCCTCTTTCCTCACTTAGTTAGAGGCCGTCCCTTCATGAAATTTTATTTCTCGTTTTGCGCTTTAGTTTCCAAGGAAACATAACTAAACGCTAATTTATTAGTGAAGATCCAGCGAGGTTTCGATACGAAACTCAATATGAAAAGGAATGTTCAGCTGAAGTAGAAAGTTGCAAAATACTGAGCGTGGAACCCTTTTTTTTCCGTTAAATTTTTTTACATTGCAGTAAAAAATCTCTAATTGAGGTTTTTCTTTTAATTTATGCACACTAATTTACGTCCATTTGAGTCTTCCTGTTATTTTACATATAGAGCTACGAAGGCAATTTTCTATGCAGGAATCTTAAGTCAACTGTCAAACTGACTCGGCCCCCTCATTTCAATTACAATCTATCAGCTCTTGACTGGTCAACACACCATGGTTTCGTCCATTTTTCATTGTGAAATCTTTTCCACAAGGGAGCGTAATCTTTAATTGATAGATTTCCTTTGCCGGTTCCACGTTTGAGGCAGGTGGTTAATCACTCTCCTTCTGTCACTTTATTTAATTGTTATAATTCCTGCAAGAACACCTTTTACTTAATTCACCAGGTCTGAAAGATAGTCACCATTACAGGAACAGCCCCTCAACACGACCAAATGTAAATAAAAACAGCAAAAGATTTGTAGTTTGTTACCCCAGAAAAAAATTGAATGTGTAAGAAGAATATTCAAGAACATGTTCTCTAAATAAACATTTTGCCAATAACCAGTTTATAAGCAACACGTATGAAGCATTAGATATTGGAACCACTTCTACTAAGAGCTAAGGCAGCTAGAGCAGCTAGGACTTTTAAAAACTACTCATCACTATATCATTATGTTATTAGCGTTCAAACTGAATTAACTGGCCAGTTCAAAGTTTTTACGATTATAGGATGATTTGACAAACTAACTTTCAAAATAAATTATTGGGTACTCAGATAATGTTGCGGATCTTAAGAGAGTATGAAATTATGCTAAAATGTATGAATGGTAAAAATAGCTTTGAAATGAAACACTTCTTACATCATGAACATTTTGTATTGGTAACTCTTGTCGATGTGTATTTTTCCTCTTTTCTTCATTTACCAGCGAGGCTAGCGGCGTAAAAATTTTTGTTGGACGATTCAAACAATTAAGTATAACATTTCAGTAAAGCTTTCATATTTCTTTTTATTTCTGCATTGAATAAAACCTGTAACTTTTTTTTCACAGAACCTTAACGCGATCATAGTGAATTTTATTGTCTTTTTTTTTGGCAGTTCCGTGAGCAAGGAGTTAACATTGAACGTTATTCAGTTCTTCATTTCAATTTTGCTCTTGAAATACTCTACAATTATTTTGCTAGAGAGCCCGAATACAATCAGATCGAACTTTGATGTTTTAAGCAGTCACATTAGCTTGAAAATGTAAGGCTTGTTTTGGCAATGCCTTTGAATATGCATTTGCACTCATTACTTTATTAAGCAGCGTTGTCAATAGCACAATAGTTTCCATGGAACGAATCACATGGCAAGTAAAAAAATGTTTTTCTTTTCATTTCTGTCTCTCTGCATCTTAGTCTCATAGATGAGCTTTCACTGTGATGAAAGTGAATTTTGATGCCTGATGATAACAAAATAAGAAGCCTGTCGTAGATTAGCTCGAGAAGCACTTCAAGGTGGCCTCACTGAAATCTGTCATTTGCAGAAGAGAAGGCTGAGTGTCAGGTGTTTCCGAGAACCTTCAAATGTGAAAGACACGCCAGGGGGAAAAGCAAAATTTTTTGCACCTAAGGATTTTTTTTTAAACATAGCATAGAACATTTTTTATCAAAAAATTAAACTTGGTAATTCTTGGATATCAGCAGTAAAAGCTTGTGAGAGAAGATGGAAAACTACTTGTCAGAAGCGACAATCCGCAGTCTTCTGCCATTTGACAAACACTAAGTTTAACATTCGCCAAATAAGACACTCGCCAAATTAGGTGAATAATAATTAAAGTGGTCGTAATTATGAGTTGGGTAAAATTTGCGTGCTTATCGGGTAAAAAAACAATTGTATGAAAAGTATTTGTGAAGAGCCATAAAGTTCTATCTTCCTCTTTCTTCTTCTTTCTATCTTTCTCTGTCATGCTTCCAAAAATTGCTCTTCCCTTTTTACATCCAGATAATAAACTGTCGGTGAAATCTCAAGTCAAACAGTCGGCGGCAAGCCTGAAGCATGAGGCTAGCTCATGTAAACCCAATATAAGAGGTTTTTTCCAAAACATTGGCATATTTTGTATTGTTCTAAACAACAACCTTTCTCGAAATAGTAAAAAAATTAATTCCTGTGCCAAACAGTGAACTCTGGGCTTATAAACTCAAGCCAAAAATACACATTTTGCAGGGAAAAAATCTTCCTTCTTCGGCTTCCTGTAATGAGATAGGTATTGACTTTTGGCTATTTTAACATTTCATGCTAGAAGAGCTTTGGAAACGAGTTTTTAAAAAATATTGAAACAATCTAGGTTTTTCCGATAAATATCAAATTCTTCAAGACATTAAAAAAAAAAAAAGAGATGAACTTACCTCAATTTATAAAATTTTCGAAACGGTGCTTTCCTTTCCCGACCTGATGAAATTTGACTAAAGTTGTGTTTCGCATTTTGGGCTTTAGTTTCTATGGAAACAAAGCCAAATTAACATTTATTAATAAAGAGACAAACCTGGGCTCGATTACCAGCCGCTGTTCGGGAAATGAGCCAAGACCGGACTCGAGAGAGCGGCGGAAATAGAGCCTAAGACAAACCGCGTCAATTGAAAACGAATTTTCATGGAACTTAAATTGAAATGTTCAATGCGTAGGGAGCTATAGAAACTCCATAAATTGGTCTATTTCCGCTTTAGCATTGTTGTAGAATATAGGTTATTCATGATAACAGCAAGACAATTCTGCTTAAAAAAGAGATGACAATTTACTTCCCCTCACTTCAAGTTACGCCGGTATTTCAATAAAAAGATCTGTGTCATGATTTCATTTTCACCATGCAAGCAATTCCACCACTAGATAAAGGGAGCGTGATCATATAAAACATTTTCTTTGTTTTGTATGTAGGAAAAGCAAATTATGTTAAAAATATTGGTTAAAAATCACTCGTCTTTTGCCACCTTGTTTAGCTATCCTCATTTGTCACCAGCCCAGTTTTTCTGCGCTTGTTTCCGTCAACCAATTTTGTTGGAAAAAGTGAATGTTTTTTTTTTGTCTCTCGAAGTAATGTAAGCGGCAGGTAGACAAAATTAAAACCAGACAAAACAAAAATCCTCTTTTTTTGCCACCATCGGAAATGAAAAAAACCTGGTGTTTACACTTTGTCCGTATGATTTAATTTGACTTTGCGGTCTGAGAATATTTTAGGCTAATTTTCTCAGTAAAGGTAAATAGGCTATACATAACAACGAATTTAAAGTTATAAGAAAGTTGGAATATTCAGAATGTCGCGAGCGTGGGACAAAGAAAAAATCTGAGTCCTCGGCGGGAATCGAACCCATGACCTTTTGTACATCGGTCTAGGTTGGTAGCGATAAGGCAGACTCGTACCCAGTCGTTATTGTGTTTCTAAGGGAAAGGGAGAGAAGATTGGATTCTATTGAGGCGCGCGGGTGGACCCCGCGCGGCTCAGTAGACTCCAATCTTCTCTCCCTTCCCCCCAGAAACATAAATAGCGACTGGGTACGAGTCTGGCGATAAGGGTTAAGGAGACTGGTTGCAACCTCTACAAGGAAATGTGGGCGATGGAGGGAAGGGTTTGTGGGGAGGGGGACGGCTACAGAGTTACTCATCTTCTCCATTTGAACGAGTTCCCACCGTTTGTTTTCTATACATGTTGTTTTTCAGGTCAGCTTTACCCAAATGTTGTCTCATACTTTCCTTGCTGGTCAAAGCGAAATTTGGTAAACCTTCACCAAAGGCTAAAAAATAAAATAAAATAAAACAGACGAACAAACAAACAACAATTGACAGTGAAGACCAACTTTTTAAACCGTGTTTAACGGAATGTAATCAGAAGGCCATTGCTCAGTTCAGAAGATTTTCATGTGTAACAATTAAATGTCAGCTGTGTACTGCAAAATAACAGGTGCATGACATCATTTGCTTCTCCACTGGTTAACCGTTGCTGGCTCGCCTTCGTGTGCTTTTAAAGGTCAAGCTCAGTCTTAAAACACTGATCAGAAAATTATCATCGGCAGCCACATACAACCTCTTCCCGGTTCCACGATCCATGTGCTAATTTATTCCAACAAAGTGACACAAGCAAAGAAGGATTGTCCATTATACAAACACAGGACTTTTAACAGTGAGTTCAAAGCCCGTTCAAGCTAAGCTCGGGACGTAAGTGATTTGCTCTGGATGGCTTGTGAAATGACAAATGCTCAACTAGGAGGGCAATAAAATTCTGAAAAATTTGATCAAATGCGTTACTCCTGGGGCCACTGGTTTTTGACACAGTGAAAATCAATAAAAATCAGCTTTATTTCAAAGTTATTAAACAAATGTAGACTACCGTTCTACACGTAATTCGATTATTTTTAAATCGAAAAGTACGTTTTCTTTGACGTTTACTGCTTTGTGGCAGAGTAAGTATTTGCTTGCTGTTTCTGAGCAGGTAAAAACGATCATACTAACTTAAGGCACTTCTTACTAAACATCAAAGCCTCCAAACCGTAGCGTGTGTTGCAAATACACTCAATTAAAAAACGTTGTCGGGTAAAAAGCATAAATCATTGACGATGCGACCCAATGGTGCTCTGGGAAGCGTAAAAACTTGCCTTTAATCTTAGACACGTGCACATTATAATAACACAGCATGCCTTCATTTACTTTTTAAATTATCTTGGAAAGAAAATATTTTGAATATCAAGAAACGAAACCCAGTAACAAACTTGCCCCTGCCATCTTCCCAGAGTTCCACTGTGTCGCATTGTCCATCGTTTACACGTTTCACCCGACGTTGCAGCAAGCATCATTGGTCCAAAGACCGAGATAAAATGCAGCGAGCAAACAAATTTTACTAGTTTGCGTGACCATTTTCACCTACTACTATATTGTGTCGGCCGTCACGTGTATTTTATACCCAGAGATCTTTGTTGGAACAATGGCTTCTAATCCCCTAACTAGCTAGGTTACAGAGAACTGTCAATGAAACAAACCCCAGCCAAAACCTTATCTCAAGGTGGGAAAGTTCGGGGGCGGGCATAAATTCCACATAAAAGTAACGGGCGTTTTCGTCGTAACGGCTTTTAGGGGTTAAAATTGGTGGTTTAGTACCACTCAGGGTATTAAAATCTAAAATGACCACCGCTATAGATTTTGAGACGATCTAGGGTGAAAGCCGGGAAAATTATCACTGGAAACTAACTACTTTCACAATTCGCAGAACTTAGCATTGCAAATGAATTCAAGCCCCGCTCACGAAATGAGATTCTTGTGTTTTTTCACGAGATCCTTTCAACATTTTCGACAAGCACCCTCGTCAACCTAATGTGGGCCGTAATTTCCCGGCGTTGGTACATTAACCGCAGCAATATATAAGGGAGAATTTATTCATTAACAATAACTGGTACGAGTTTAATTTTTACCGCTGACGAGTGAACGTGAGAACATCTCGATTGATGTCTGGCAGTAAGTTTATCTCCTCCCCCCCCCCTACACACACACCCCCAATACCCCACTCACATCACATACGAGTTACAGAACAGATGCAATTGTATCGCGTAACAAGAAGGTATCACGCAGCTCTTTGGAACCGCTAATTTCATTGGACCTTGTTATTACGTAGTAACAAGAGCTTTAGCCAGGAATAATGAAAGCAAATCAAATATTAAATCCGAATTTTAATACTAAAATAGATCTTTTAAGACAATGTATCTTTAAACTACCTTTTTAGTTACTGCTTATCCATTGTTCACATTGAGCAATGAAGTTCAATCCATTAAAATGATTTTTAAGTTCACCACAACGTACTATAGGTGAAAATCTTTCCACCTGAAAGAGGCACTGCCATTCTGTAAAGTTTTATTTTCAGATGAGAGGCGTTTGGCCTACTGTTCGTTTTTCAACCTCACGCAAGCGGAAAGCTTGCAATGAGCTTAGCACTGTCAGGAAGCAAAGGGCTTGGATTTCTTGTCTTGTGAATTACAATTACAGCGTTCGCCATTAACCCCTTACAAACCTCTCTAAAGAGCTCAAATGCAACGTTTCCCAAGAATCATGGATGTATAACACATACTCTCATAGATCCTCGTAGGATGGCTAAACGTCTCTGCATGATCTTTTCCTGCCGAGTCGCTTATGTCCAGAAAGTCCAAGACAAAGACTACAGTGATTTGGGAAGAAACTGAAAAGTGTCTGTGTAAGACTGCCTTTCGCCTAAGAATTAAAAAAAAGTTTCGAGTTCTCCAGCCTGCAATGCAGAAGTTTTTTGGTGGGCTAGCGTTGGATAAATTCCTGTTTGCACCACCATCTTGGATTGGCAGTATCTGAGTTTACCTAATCCAGGATGAATATTTAGCGTTTGGTCGCCCAACACCTGTACTGCAGAGTTCTCTAATCCTTCCTTTCCTACATCAGATGCATTTAGCATTTGTTAAATACATTGTAACATCATAGGTAGGGAACAACGCTACACTTCATATACAGTGAAAACCCGCGTGTAAGAACCGAGTGGTTTAAGAACCTGCTGGCAGAAATTTGCTATTTTAATACCCAAAAATGTAAGAACCTGTTTAGCCAAGCAAGATCAAGCAGGTTCTTATATGTCGGTTACAGTTAAATTATGATAAACATTTTAACCAAGGAGTTTGACTTTGAGCATTGCAAATTTGTATTACAACTCTTTTTTCTAGAGATAACACTACATACACATTCTGTAATCTGTTTTGTTAGGCTTATCATAATACAGTTGTAAACAATTACTTATATTTAAGGACCAAACCCAAGTTTATTGATTTTTCTGGTAATCAACAACTATATCTCCTTCACAGAAATTAAGAACCTAATTAAGAACCTACTTAGCCTAAATTGCCAATAACTACCCCAAAATACAAGAAAATGTAGGTTCTTACACGCGGGTTCAACAACAACAACAACAACAAAACCTTTATTTAGACACGATGTGGTAAAAAAAGCTACATAGCTTGTGGGGTCGTGTGTAGACGCTTACTGTATTTGTAAGCGTATTCCAGAAAACAATGCAATTAAGAATGTTTTCGATTTTTTTAAGGATAAGTTCCAAAACTGAGAAGCGGAAAAAACTAACATGCTAAAATGGCCTTTGCTTGGCAACCGTTATTAAACTGAATGTAACCTAGATAAGTAGGTGGAAAGACATTTTCATTTTAAGGAAATGAAAGGAAAATTATCATGATAATTCTTACTCTATGAAAAGCCATTTGATAGCTAACTGGTTCCACACGTACATTTGATAGATTGCCTACAGCAAAATGCATTTGAGTAACTAAGATCTCTTTTAACGCAAATTGTTGTATTGTTTTTTTTGGCACTTCTTTCTACCCAGCCAGTAACGTTTAATTCAAAGCCGGTTATTGCTGGCTGTTTTAATTCTAGCTAACATTTATACTGCACTGCTTTGCCTTTATACCAGTTCAGGTGTCCGCTCTTTACCAGCAGAACTGAATTACCTTCCTAAATTACCTCAATTGTCTTCTCTGGGAACAGAGAAGACAAAACTAGGTAATTTCTAATCTACTTGTATGTACACCGAAATTTCTAAGGATAATCGATGGAAATTCTTCATTTTGTCAGTTTCCTCAGACGCACATATCTTGACCCATACCTTATCAGTGGAGACATTTAGAGGAAGGATTATTTTGTAATTTCAAATTGTTCGTAAATAAGCATTTGATGACATTAATTGTTGTAAAAATATAATGTGATGGCTTATTCAATCTCCGTCAGTCATCTGAAGGAACTGTGCATAAGCATCGCGGGAACACTCTCCTTTGGCATTAAAAGCAAATTTGTAATAACTTCCATCTGCACAGATGGCTGTGAAAAGAGAAAAAAAAACGGATTGAAGAATGTTCATTTGTTAAACCTAAAAATCTAGTATGCTTAATACTGACAACACAATGGTAGATTCAGAACTTCATGTAAGGTGCGTGGAAGCTTGACAAAAAAAGGCAGGGGGGGGGGTAAAAATGTTTCATAATTAAAAAAATTCAGGGACCAAACCCCTCTCCTTTTTCCACCACTGCCAGGTTATGGCACTTTGTGTCACATACATGGCCCTTCCAGGATCAAAAAACGATAAACTACAAAGCAAGGCCAAGTACAAGGTCTTTTATTTAAGTAAATGTTTTCATCACTTTCCATGCAAACAAAAATTCCTTCCATTTAAACTATATTGCACTGGCCCTCCCTGGGATTTTAAAGGATACCTAATTAGCAGCCTGTGGATGTATCATAGATAAAAGCCACTGAGTGGTACTTTCATTTATGCTGTTTGTTTTTGCATTTCCCTAAGGTGAAAACTTCAGTTAATTTGTCAGATTTCCACACAGCAGAAACCTTTACAAGGCAAAGAGGAAACCAAGGGTTACACAAACAAACCACACCTACCTATGACGGTATTTTTCTCTGTGCCGAATGCACACACACAGTGTGGATCACCAGGAACTTGAAATCGAGAAAAGCTCCACTTTGAAGCGAAGTATTTTGGAAGAAAGTTATGTGCTGAAGCAAGACTGAAAGAAGAAACACAAAATGGACATTAGATGAACATAATTTACATAACTAAGCAAGCACAGTATGGAGTACTATGTTTGTGTCCAATGTAGGAGGAGTAGTGGTGTAATGTAATTATATTGTACATTTTAACTAACTAGTCAAACCCAAAATAGAAGAGGAATTACCAGCGTGAACTTGAAACTTGACAACTCTGCATCTCACAGTTTGTACCCTACACATGCAACTGACCGGTGGATATGGAAGCCACAAAACAGGTGTAAAATAGATGTCCAAATTAAAAGTTGTGGAAAATGAATAAAAAACTTTGTGCAAGTCGCAAAGGCACGATGCACAGCACTGCTACTTTATTTCAGCTCAAAAGAAATGAGTAAACATTAATTTGAAAAATTTGATCAAATGAGCACTTTAAGTCCCAAATAGCCTAATTTCTCAGCAGATACCGAATAATTATATAAGAACCTTTTCAAGCTAACTTGGAAAAAATGCTGATTATTACACATTGCATGTAGGATTTTCCTGTATGTGAAAGCAACATCATGATGGAAAGGCCAAAACCAGACCAGCATAGTGATATCTTGTTAACTTCCAACATACACTTACAAAGTAATGTACAGTAAACAAGAACTGAAAACAGCCTTCTTTAAATGTATGTTGAGCAACCGCTCTTGCAGCCTTTGTTGATTATTTGCCATTTACTTTTGGAACTCGCCCTTGCTGCCTACCAAGCTAAAATACTTTTTTGTCATCAAAGATGTGTTTATTGTTCGTCGTGCTACAAGATAGGCAAGATGAACGTTTATTTGTGTCTCACGATGTAATCCCTTTGAGTTGTTGATCGCGACGTTTCGACTGCTATCCTGCTAGTCTTCATCAGGTGATGAGGTCGATTGTCTACGTGTTGCTATTTGTAGCATGTTGGTTCGCTGCTATTGGTGCATTTCGATCCTCATTATTATTCCGACTATTGGATGTTGTTCCCTCACAGGTCCGCTTTCTGGTTGATCGGCTGTTGTGCTTTCTGATTGTAGGTATCCAAGCTTTGGGAATTTCGATTCCACTATCTCTATTGATGTTATTAGGATGAAGTCTTATATGGACAGCCTCTTTGACCCTACGTGTGTACCAGTGAGGGTCACGATCAATAAACTTAACTTCTTTCCAAATAGGAAGATGCCCTGTTTCATTAGCAGGCTCCGAAACTGCGGAGGTTTGCATACAAGCAAGCCGTATATCTCTGTCATGTTCTTTTATCCTTTCTTGCATCGCTCTCCCTGTTTCCCCAATGTATACTTTGCTGCACTCACATGGAATCTTGTAGATGACACTGTCTTGTTTAGTTGGATCAAGGGCATCTTTCGGTCGCACTCAAAGCAATTAAGTGTTTATACGACCGAGCGAAACACCTCACAACAAAACCATCAGCTATCTCTGAAGAAAAGAAACATTTATCATCGGTATTTGTTTCAAACGGATATCCTTCTTCATTTGTACGAAAGCTCACAAAGACAACAAGACCAACAGCCAACAAAGAACCTACGCAGGAATTTAAATCTACTGCAGTCCTACCCTACATAAACGGTGTATCAGAGGTTCTTCGCCATTGCCTACAACAACAAGGTGTACGCACCATCTTCAAATCAGACACAACTCTTAGGTCTCACTTAGTGCGACCAAAAGATGCCCTTGATCCAACTAAACAAGACGGTGTCATCTATAAGATTCCATGTGAGTGCGGCAAAGTATACATCGGGGAAACAGGGAGAGCGATGCAAGAAAGGATAAAAGTACATGACAGACATATGCGGCTTGCTCATACGCAAACCTCCGAAACGGGGCATCTTCCTATTTGGAAAGAAGTTAAGTTTATTGATCGTGACCCTCACTGGTACACACGTAGGGTCAAAGAGGCTATCCATATAAGACTTCATCCTACTAACATCAATAGAGATAGTGGAATCGAAATTCCCAAAGCTTGGATACCTACAATCAAAAAGCACAACAGCCAATCAACCAGAAAGTGGATCTGTAAGGGAACAACATCTAATAGTCGGAATAATCATGAGGGTTCGAAATGCACCAATAGCAGTGAACCAACATGCTACAAATAGTGACGCGTAAACAATTGACCTCATTGCCTGATGAAGACTAGCAGTATTGCAGTCGAAATGTCGCAATCAACAACTCAAAGCAATGTGTGGTTCCAGAAAATATCCATACCCCTACCACGGAGGGAATTTCACTTAGTATCCCCCCTCCTCCCCGGATTTTCCGTTTTTTGAAGTAAGCTATAACCCCCCCCCCATCCCTCCGGATTTTCCACAGTTTGTCAAACAACCCCCCCAACCCCTCTGGAAAATTTCGTTCAAGAAGGGAGAGTGTTAAAAATGAAGCAACTGATCCAAATATAAATAAAGCTAAGCCGTTCCGATTATCGTAGGACGCGTTTTATTACCGTTTAAAATAAAAACGTACATAGTCATAACTTACTCATAACATATTACTGATCCTACCAATACCAACTGTTCTTCTCTACGTCAAACAGATATACTAGGTATCTGTAAAATTACCTTGACAAAAGTATGTAAAACGTTCGTTTTAATTAATGTCAATCGTGAAGGTAAGCTTAAAATTTAGGTTGTTTACACGACGCAGACGATCGTTGTCTTGATATGTAAATGTAACCACTCCTGGTACGTGTTGCTGTCTTCTCGAAGACTGGTAACGAGTAATGGCGGCTACTTCTCAGAACGATGATGTTTATTTCGTTTCCGCCCCAACATCGCTTCCAAAGCGCCTTTGGGAGAAAGAATACCTGTTTTACGTTTAACAAAAGTGTTTACTTAGCAGTTAAACTAATTTAATTCCACAATAAAGATCTACAAATTTGGTAAGTAGTAATTTTCAAACTTTACCTGCAGCTCACATCGGAATGAATCGTAGTTGACCCTCTGGAAAGTAATTTTTCCGTTCAAGCCCCCTCTCCTCTGGATTTTCCTGGGCTTTTGACCCCCCCCCCACCCCTCCGGAATTTCCAATTCCCTCCGTGGTGGGGGTATGGATATTTTCTGGAACCACACAATTACATCGTGAGACAAACAAATAAACGTTCATCTTGCCTATCTTGTACCACGATGAACACTAAACACATCTTTAATGACAAAAAAATATTTTGTAGCTTGGTAGGCAGCAAGGGCGAGTTCATCTTGCCTAAAATATTTTTAGAGCACTGAGCAGCAAGACAAAGTTTAATAAGTCTTTACACCACCCCGCACCAGGCAGGGCATCTATAGTAGCTGAGCTAGATTATGGTGCAGTGTGCAGTGTGTCTTCTCAAACGCTTGTGTACCTTGACTGCTTGTTTTTCTTGGGGTCTTCAATGTCAAAGATGTGAACAGTGCCATGATCACTTGACACACAGAGCAGCTCTGAGTCATGGTTGAAGTTGATACTACAAGTTTAACAAGAATCTCAAGGGTTATGTGTAAAGAAGGACTACAAAGAGACCAGGTTAGATAGCTTCACAATAAAGACTAACAAAAAAGAAATGAATGAAAACAACACAAGTATTATTTAGCACCACAATGACCCAATTAATTTGATCCTTAGTTCCATTTCTTCTCACCAGTATATATTAGCGCTTCCTGAGCCTCGTCTCAGTTCATGAAGTTGTGTTCCACTACTTGTATCAAACACTCTTATTAAGGTCCCCTGTAAGTAAACAAATTCAAATTTGCATCACTTCACAGAACTTGATCTGACTATAGCAGACTTGCTATTGGAGCAAAATGAGCAAGTTTTCTAATTCCACAACAGAATACAAAGAAATTTGCCAGCAAACTTTTTCTTTGGCAGCTGTGGTAACAGCAGAAGAGCTCTATACAACTGCAGGTTTACACATCACAGCCCTGTGACAGAAATTGTATTTGAAACATCCGAATCTGACAAACTTAGCCCTTGTTACAGAGTGAAGCATTTCAACAGAACGTTCTTTTACCACTTGTTCTCCATCCATGATCCACTTCAACTGATGAGAGCAGCAGACAAACAAATTCTTCTAATCAATGAAAGAAGTTTTGCCTCATTTAAATGGTTAATTCTTCACATTTACACATTAAGCACACAACTTTGGAAAAATGTACTCTCCACTGAATTTATGCTTTGACTTTATTCAGTGCATCCACACTCACAAAGTAGAGAAAACAACTTCTGGTTCTATACTAACTACAGAACATGGACTTTCTTCTAAACAGAACCAGTAGAAGACTGATTCACTAAAATATGTCCATCTGCTTCTATGGTAAACTGCATATTTTTTGGAATTTCACAAGCAGAAAATATTAGGAGATGGTTCTCAAAGAAACACAAATCACAGACTGAGCTGATGCCTTCTGTCACTTAACAGTAGTTATGAAATAAATCCAGTATTTGTAAGCACCTTTTCTGAGGCAGTTGCCAGTCTTGTTCCTTGTAAATTCATTGCTATGCAACTCAATGCTGCTTCATGAGCTGCAATTTCTTGTGGAGGACGATCTGTGTTGGCCAAATCTACGATCTGGACATGCCCTGTCTTGCGAGCAGGAAAGGCTAGTAATGAGTTGTTACTGCTCGGGCAAAGAACACACAGGCCTATAAAAGGAGGAAAATATTAACGTTTTAATGTTATTAGAATAACAGAGATGCTACAGGCAGTCAAGAACTGGCCACTAACCACTCCTCACGGCATTACATCATAAACTTAAATGCAGGTGGACCATGAAAGAAAGTATTTTTTTATATCTTGTTTTATACCTCTATTAAACAGCAAGCAGGACCCAGAAAGGAGGAAGGGGGGGCAATTGTGTCCATGCAGATGTAAAACATTTCTAAAACCATCATCTCAACAACTCAAAACCCAACTTACTTGAAGTAAATTTGCTTTCCCTTAAGGTCAATTTTTTAAATTAATTTTACCCTTGTTAACTCAAACCTTATATGAAGAAGTGTTATAACAGAAAAAAAAAAACCAACAACAACTACCATACGTTAGAACATAGCCCCTGGAAAATAAAAATGTATTAAAACTGACAAAAAGTTGTGCTCGCAGAGGCTACCTTCAAAGAAATACTAGCGTTTTTTTGCGTAATTTGGCAAGTAAGCCAAAGAGAGGGTTTAATTGCTGCTGATGTTTGGAGTGTAGAGAACTAGAGAACTGTTTGAACAGGAATAAAACATAACAGCACTTTATCCGCTAACTTCTGATCAAATGATGACATCTCCCAATTACTCAAACCTTCTGAGATTTCCTTTAAAGTTTTAAATCATCATGAGGTGCCTGTAGGGTTAATAAACATGGGAAGATTGTACCTTTAGGATTAAGAGCCGTCTCAAACACGTGAAGCTGTTGGGGATTCTGTGTGAATGTGAAGACTTTTATAAGTTCTGCAAGCACAACCACTATCCTTAAGAAAGCACAATAAAATAAATATTAGATTTGTATTATCATCATCATGTCTGAGACATTTTGTAAAAGAAACGGGAATCCACTGTTGAGGCACACAACTAAGAAGTGTCATTGATAATATTGCATTTAATATTGCACCAGTTCACATGTCCACAGACAAGAGAAAAATTCTGAACATTGCTTAAAATACACCAATACCACCAACATGCTAACATATGCAGAAGGTCAACCAGGGTCAATCAATCTGCAGATTATGTGCTGGCAACTTAGAGCAACAGTAGGAAAATTTTTAAATTGCAAATTGGGTTTCTCCTCTCACGAACTAACCTGTCTCTTCTGAGTTTGACAGCTTTGACGTCACTTGAAAAATCCAATTCTATGACACATTTCTTCTTCAAGTCATCCCAAACCATCACTAAAAAAAATGTTAGAAAAGACAATCTGAAGATTATGAAAGCGAAAGGTTTTCTTTGCTAAGATGCCAGGGATTATTCACTTGGGGATCATTATTTTGTGGTCAAGGATCACAGCACAGAACATTTTATCTCTTTTTGTCTCACATCAGTTTGTGAACATTGAAAAACTCACATAATTTAAGTTTACCTCCTTTAGTTGCCAAACTGCTCAGAACAACAATACCTTGACATTCTTTCTATCAGCTGTTATGCAAATTTTTTTCTGTTGTGTTCAATTCCTTTAAGGAATATTCACAGAACGCTCAAACAGTGGTTGTTGATACACCAAGAAAAAGCCAAACTGCCTCAAAGACCGGCTTAAGTATTGTCTTCACTTTGTCCCGTCTACAAAATACAGATCACCAGTCATCAGAAATGTTACAAACTGTGTCATACTTGAGGGCAAACTATATGACCATATGATTTGTATTGTTTACAAATAAATAATAATGTTTGAAAAGTACAAACTGTAACAATAATTTTACTTTAAAAAAATCACTGCAGTCTATACATTTACCGTTCTTTACATAATAATTGTAAAATACTAGTTTTATTACCTTTATTCTTGGGATATTTGGGGTTTTGCCCTCCACCCACAAGTGCAAGATAATTACATCGAAAAAGCATTTCTACATGGTTGATACCACCGTCTGGAAAATCTGCAATAAAATACCAATAAATTTAAATTTAAAGGCAACAGCACTTGTTGTCACTGTTTATTTACTTTCTTTATTTTTCTCAAAAGCAAAGAATTTGAATCTCTAAATAAAGGAGTTTTTTAAAAAAGGTAACTTAAAATAATATTATATAAAGCGATAGTAACTTCATTTAAGTATTGATCTACAGGTGTTCTTGGCTATTAGCCATTTCTAAGCCTGAAACCTATAACCTTACTTGATTGTCAATTAATTCCACTGATACACTCTAAGTAAAACGGGAAAAAATGGAGGCTTTGCAAACTTTGATTGACAGTTCCTAACCTGTGATCAGGCTCTATTTTCATTTTGTGCGGTGAAACATTCAGGTGGGAAGGGCGAAATGAAAAATAGAGCCTGATACAACTCTTCTATGGAATGCGTACTGCCCACTTTTTTGATTGACTGACATTCAACAAAACAGCCAATCAAAATTTCTTCTGCTTGCACGATCCTTGGTATGCAAATTTCCCATAACGGCAATTCGCAAAAAGTCACGCAAATGTCGGCAAAAATAAGAAAATCACAGGCTACGATATATCTTCTAGGCACTAGCGCTCAAATTTACACGATTGCTAACTTGAAGGTACTCGTTCCGGTATTGTACATGGTTGCTCTGTCTGAGCCGAAAATGAAAATTCAGATCAAGATGAGGTGGTCATGTACCAAAACATGCTGCATGCTTAAATCCATTCTTACTTCAGGTGGTATCCGGAAATATTCTCTACGCATTTGTCACCAATTTTCTGTGTAGAAAACCTTCGAAATTATGAGAAATACCTTCAGTTTTATTCTTTAGAATAAAGACATAAATAAGACCGTTAAAAAACAAACGAGTATTTTGCAATTATAATTTAATTTAGTTCCAGAAGTGATAAATATTTGAGATATTATCTCTAAACTGCAGCGAATTTTACTGAGTAAAACGAAGAACAATTATCATAAAACATGTCAGAGATCAATAAACTAAAACAACATTAGTAAAACTGAATGAGTAGACTGAAAATCTTAATTACTTAGGTATAAACAAATACAGCATCTCGCTGTCTTTGGCTCTCACTAAACATCAGTTTGCCGTTAAGTTTATTGAATTATCGGTTGACCTGTAGATCATTCTTGGCGAAAGATACTAGACCCTCTGCTGTTCGTTTTGTTTCGTAAAATGCGGAAACAACCACTACTCTGTTATTTTCAATACCACCTGAAAGCTTTCAAATGAAAACATTTTCGAGACACGATGCGATAAAGAATGGGATACATACTTCGCTGTTGCTGTACTTCTCTGCTCCAAGTGGGAGATAGCTTGCATTGAACCGAACGCCATTCTCAGGAGAGAAAGAAATGATGATAATTCCCCCAAAACGATGAGAATATCTTAGAGCGACACATTTACCTCGCCAGACTTGTTCCTTGGCGATGGCGGTCGGATCGAAATGGTAAGTTCATTTGCACCGGAAGTAAGGTATGCAACATGTAACCAATCAGAACAGGGCTCAAAAACCCTTTTGTTTTTTTGACCAATAAGACAAAAGTCCAGATTCTGGAATATGGGCAGATGACTGGTAAAGTAAATGGATCAGGAGTCCTTTTTCCCCTCCCCAGTAAAAAAAAGAACGCCTGATCGCAGGTTAGACAGTTCCTCATCGATTTAGCAAATAGTTTCACAGATTTTTGACCTCTTGTTTGACATGTGCAAATGTTGTTCATAGCTTTTATGAAGCACTGCAACTAAAACTTTATTGAAAATGTCTAACATTGACCAATGATGGAAATGTCCAAAATCTGACTGTGTTACATTATGATGCTCTCCTCTCCAGAGGAAGGGAGCAAAGGGGAGGGCCTGATCATAGGTTACTTAGATATGGGACTCACAAGCTTGGGATGGGGAATCACAAGCTTGGGGCAGGGAATCACAAGCTTAATGCACCTATCAATGGTTTGCCCCAGGATGGGGGGGGGGGGGGTTGTGGGCAACACCAGGGGAATTTGACATTTTCAGGTTTTTGAATGTCAATTTCCCCACCCTTGGGTCTCCATTAAGAGTCAAATCCCTACCTTGAATAGTAATGTTGACGAACTCAGGCACTCACAACACTTCTCCGACTCTAGAAGATACTCAAGTGATAAATGGTACCACCAACTTTGTACATTTCCCTAAATTTCCCCAAATGGAGAGGGCATGTTCTAGCTTTTCAAATTGTACGCTGCCATTCATATTATGTGTGTACTGTGTGCATTACGTCATGAGATATTTTAGCACTGCTGCAATTTAACACACTTTTCGTACTCCTTTGCTGCCCCTCTCTATATAACACTATATGTTATAAAACTTGAAAGATAGATAACTGATAGGCTCGATCTCCAGCCGTTTAGTGCGCCCGCGTTTCTTCGGAGGAGGATGAAACCGGACTCTCTCAAACGGCTGGAAATCGAGCCTAGATAACTGATGGATGTTAAAAACAACAATTGTTTGCTTTAAAAACATCAAGATGCTCCTTGCATCGCTCTGGGTATTTTCCAAGATGGCAGACCGCTAATTCCAAGGTCCTCTCCCCTTTCCAAGATGTCGACCAAGTCAAAGTTTCCACCCGGCCAGGGGACCGTTGTGGATGCCAAAATCCCTACCTGGGTAGTGCTTCACAAAGTCAAATTCCCGTGGGCTGCCCCCCCCCCCCCCCCATCCTGGGGCAAACCATTGATAGGTGCATAATTCTGGGACAGACATACAAACTTGGACTGCAACACACAAGCTTGGGAATGGGACTCACATCTTTGGGTCTATGACTCTTTGCTTAATGTCCCTGTGAGTCCCTTGACCCAGTACATCCAGTATTTCTAGATGGATCACTGAGAACGGGGGGGAGGGGGAGGGCTATGAGGTAGTGTTGATCGTGGCTACAAGGAAAAAGTCACCAGATTTCAGATCTCTACAGGTTGCCATCTCTGTAATTATGGCATATTAGTATAGATCATGAACATACCTTGGCGCTCTTTTTCCTTCAAGGGATCACAGTTGTATATCCTAAAACCGTTTTCCATGCCGCAGGCAAAACATCCTTTGAGAAAGGAAGTGTACAAAAGTTGATGTTGATAGTCCTTGATCGAAGTAAATCGAACCTGATAAAACCGCTTACCCTGGTCTTGATTGAAGCCTGCATACAACAGACCGTTGCCATACGAATTTGTTTGGCTAATATTCATTTTCACCGCAGAATTCTCCCGTCCAAGCGTGAAAACTTACATATTTCTACAGTCGCACGAGTACCAGACAACGGCAACTTGGTCGGCCATTTTAAATTGACTTCAACACGTGACACATCGGCACAATCATTGGCCAATCATTGGCAGAGGTAAGGGTTATCCCAGGATCATTTGGAACAACAACAACAAGCATGGCGGCGATGGTGGTTAGAAAGTAGGAGTAAATTTAAGTTATTTTCGCCCGCATTTTGAATTAGTTATGAACCCTGGTGGCAGGAAAATATTTCGAACAAAACCACCAGACAAGGGTAGTTTCCCCTTGGATCATGATGGTAAGTAAAAGAAATTAAAATAGTGGGAATATTAACAAATCAGTGTCGAATTCCTGAGTTGCCATAAACATAATAAGGTTTAATACTGCTTATATTTTATAATTTTGTCTGGTCTAATTGTTCGAAAATCGAACTTCGATCCAAAACTTCAGTCGCTTTTAAGGGTTCGGGTGGCATTGCTAAATCTAAACGGTCCTCACTAGCCCTCTTCAAATGAACCCATCTTACAAAATTCAGTCAATTCTAAGCGTGACCACCCACCCCCACCCCCACCCCCCCGGGCATTTGTCAGGCATTTGACATTTTGTCTTTGGACAACTGCAAATGCCCCACGGTGGGGCAACACTCAGTTTAATGGTCCCTTTCCTCCTCAAACCTGGTTTATCTGGACACCGATCAAGCCAGTTTTTTGGTTGGAGGTGATGTGGGGTTGGGGGCGGGGGTAAACATGTGACTGGATTATGAAACAGGAAAACATACCTGGTTTGTTTTTCTGCTGTGTGCTGTTTGGTGGAATGGAAAGCAATAACATTATAGAGCCAAGTGATAATTTAATTACTTATTTTCCAGGTGAATGTAAGGAGTATATGAAACGATATATGAACTGCTTAAAGGAGAACAACAATGACAACAGCAAGTGTAGAACAGAATCAAAGGATTACCTGCAATGCAGGATGGACAGGTATAACTTAAAATTTCCCTTTTATTCATTTTACCAATATTTAAAATCATATCTGAGGAGGCACTCAGTGACCTTCCCATATTTTTTCAGTCCTTCTCATTAAAGGTGGCCCGATATTATTTATTTGCGTGGGGGGCAACTGTTTTGAAATCAATTTTTTAGCTACTCAACAGCATTCGATTGCTGAGATATTTTAGACGCTGAAAAAGGAATGCTTGAAGTTTATGAAAAGTGTACTTTTATTGAGATCGATACGAATATATGAAAATTTTTAGCAATTTTCTTGAACGTGGTTTTCAAAGAAAATGCGCATTATCAGGAAAATGAAAAGACATTTTTCCTCCATATTACTTTTGGAATTCTGCACGGGAAGATTTGTCACATCTTCCCCTTGGGAGTCCACCTTGCAGAATAATTTGAATAAAAGGATAAATTTAATTCATCCCTTTATTCAAATTATTCCTCAAGGTGGACTCCCAAGGGGCAGATGTGACAAGTCGTCCCGTGCAGAATTCCAAAACAGCATGTATGATATTGATTTGTTTTTTCAACAAAATGGTTTTCAGCGCAGTTTGTTTGAGCAGCTCGCGAGTGATCCGAATTTGCTGCCTTATTTCTGAAAAGCGTATTGTCAGAATATGGCAAAATCTGATCAGAACATTTGTTATCGACTGTTTTATGGGTGCTCATGACAGTTTTACAAAATAAGACAAAAAGCGCAGAAAATTGAGCGAAACCTGGAAAACAACGGGGTTGCCATAATTTTTACTGGCAAGGCGTGCTCTCAATTTAACTTAAATATTGACAAAACCGTTCCTTATCACTTTGATTCTGATACATAAGTTACAAGATATATTTACCTTTGTTCCAGTAAGTGCGATTCTTTGTTGCTTTAATCCTTTTCTTAGTAATTATAGCTATTAAAATGCGTGTACATAATATTCTAATAACTATTTTAATCACCGTTTGTTATAAAGGTTGTGTGGAGCCCATTTATCTAAAACTTGGTCCCTGAAATCTTTGAGGTTCCAGCAACGTCTTTTCATTTTCCCAATAATACGCATTGTCTTTGAAAACCACGTTCAAGAAAATTGCTAAAAATTTTCATATATTCGTATCGATCTCAATAAAAACACCCTTTTAATAAACTTCAAGCATTCCTTTTTCAGCGTCTAAAATATCTCAGCAATCGAATGCTGTTGAGCAGCTAAAAATTTGATTTCAAAACAGTTGCCCCTCATGCAAATAAATAGTATCGGGCCACCTTAAAGTGCCGATGAGCCAAAATTTTCTTTTTGCCCAAATAAATCTTTGTAAATTATATTAAGCAAAATGTCACAAACTTTTTTGTTTTTGGTTAAAACTGGAATTTTCTATGAATTTTCAAAGTTGGTTTTGTTTGCCCCACGACCGAGTGAAAGGTAAAGCAAATTTTTGAGTGGCTGTAGAGAACTGTTACCTCATGTTGATTTGAACGAGCTGTTGGCTACAAGCTACTTGTGTATATTTTTTTTGTTAATAATCTTATTTTGTTAACTTGGCAGGCAACTTATGGCTAAGGAAGACTTTGCAAAACTTGGATATCATGAAGATTCTGGTTTCAACGATGATACGTCACATCTGGGTGACATGAAAAGTAAAGAGCATCCGGCAAGATGACAGTCATGATGTTGTTATGGAGAAATGGCAGACACTTGATCAACTTGAAATCAATTCACGAACCCTGAGAAGAATGCTGAGGTCATTCAGAGGCTGCATGTAGCTTAAAATGCTAACTTGGGTGATGTCTGTTGAGCTTGTTTAACAAGACAAACTCATTCATCCAAAACAAAGATATTGCAGCACTATCAACAGATCTAAGGGAAAAATTACCTGAAATATTTTTATTATTTGTATGTACATGTATGTATCAGGATATTAGTAGCAACTTTAGTAGCTTGTGGGATCAAAATTAATTTCTTTGAGAAGATGTTAAGTTTACAGTTGTCTAAAATGCATCAACAGACATTTTATCTACTTGCCAATCAGTTTTTGGGTGTTACAATTTCAGTTTGTACGTGTATACGTATGTAGCGTTTGTCTGTGACTGAGCTAGGGCAGAGGGCTAAAGGACTACAATGTTGTGTGCTGTGCGAGAGTGTAGCCTAGATAGCACAAACAGAAAATGAAGGAGAAAGCACATTCATTTTCTCTTTATTACTTAAATTCCCTTTTCTTTCCCATTTCTTTGCTTGCCACACAGGGTAATGAAATTGTTTGTGCCTGTGAATAATTAGCCTGCATCGCAGACACTCTACACCGCCTATATATCAATGGTTTAGACAACGCGTGGGCCGGCTGCAACGCAGGCTATGAATAATGTGCGAACTTTGAACTTCAAAACCTAACAAGTGATACATTGCTTTTTGTACTGCTGTTGATCCTAATAACATTAATTACATTGACACCAAACAGACTGTGAAAAGCAAAGTGGATCAAAATCCACCAATCAGAGCACACAGATGTGGCCTGTTGAACCTGTTTAACTATAAATCTTTTTTGTTTTATGAGACTTATGCTGCAATGATTGATGGCAATGAAAGTGCAATAGCTGGTTCTCTCTTTTGTGTTTTGAAAAGTGCAGTCAAGTATATGGATTCTGACTTCACATACTGATACTAATGCGATGTCAATGAAAAGTAAATCAGAAATATAGTCACATGAGAGTGTTAAATACTCTCATGTGACTCCTTTTTTCATTGGTAACATAATTTATATGTGACAAAATTACACTAAATTATAACTGTCCAAACACATTACTGCTGTGTTGGGGCATCTCTCAAGCCAAAAGAGACAGTCTATATATCCTGAAAGCTCCTAGGAATCACATCTATTTTCAAACCTCAAAAAAGTGGCAAGGGTGGCTAAAAAGTGACAGGTTTAAAACATTTTGGGGGGACTTGAGATGAAACAAGGTACTCTCCAGTGGTTTTTTTAAAAGGGGCATTAGAATTTATAGTTTGATCTTTGTTCACTGTGGCATTTAATCATTGATCTCTGCATTTATCATAAATTATCAAAAGTGTATATAAGCTTGGTGAAAGGCAGTAAATTCAAAGAATGCTACATTTTGTAAATGTACCAAACATGAGAGGAAAATTTTGAAATTGCAGAAGATATTGTTTACCTGTAAAACGTTTACAGATGCGTGTTTGGCTGTGAGCCACTCAATCAAACAAATATCGTAAACACTTTTAAATGCACTGTTTAAAGACAGTTTTCAATCTTTTTCTTTTGTCAGATGTTTTGACTCACTCTACTTTTCTACTCAGACTGTCTCTACTTTTGAGTGAGTCTGACCATTATGACATTGCTTTTGCGAGCCTTAAATCACCAATATAACCACAGAAACACAAAGCAAAACATCATGGCAACAATTTTATGAGTTTTTATTTCATAATTCGTAAATTCAGTTTAAAAAGGCCTCAATTTCGGCTTAAGTTTTGCTAGTTTGACAAACCAATACAGCCTTTATAAATGCACAGCCCCCCACACAAACAGGGGTTGGTAGGCCTGTGTTATGAATTAACTAACATTTCACCTTTAAAAGTTGAAATTCTACATTTTATTGAAATACTATATGATATTTTATTTACAAATGGGTAACTGAAATACCGTATTTAACGAAGAGTAGTAGCACAATTCTTTGCAAAATCGCTCATTAAAATACTTCTGAAGTATGCCATTTCCAAAACCAAAAAGTTTAAACATTGCAATAAATAATTTTCTTAAGCTACTGCAATGGTAACATTAACCCGAAAGAAGAGCTTTTATGCAAGTGTAGTTTAATACCTCCAGATTGGTTATTGAACCAGTTAACTATGTAACATGGCATGGACATGGACAGTCCTTATGCATGTTACGTCACGGGTTCAAAATTACCACCAAGCCTAGTTTGTATGAAATTCTTTGCAAGCATTTGGCAACTAGTAACCTGTGAATACAGCCGCCTCTCATCGGTCCGCACTGTTAGGGATGTTATCCTTGCGGCGGGGAGCGATGAGAGGCGGCTGTATTTGCACGCCAGGTAACTAGAAACTGTTTTTGTCTGAATATTCTTTTCAACTTTGCTGCTTCGCAGGTTCACTCTTCAAAATAAAGCAAGGTTTGATGGTAAAATTAGCTGGTCTGTCCTAACATGCATGAGGGCTATTATCAATAAAGAAATTTTGAGGTACAAAATGCAGTTATAAATTGGCTAAACTTGCGTATGAAGAGACTGATCATAAGCAGAAATGTTATACAGACGTCTAAAAGTTCAAAGGCTTCCTTGAGTTTCCGCTTACAGAACTGTTCTCTTTGTGGATCAGAATGTTAGCTTTTCAAAACAATAGTAGTATTGATTATTTTAAAACAGGTTTACTGATCAAGCCTGGAAATGAAATACTAACAACAGAAAATGGTGCACATGCCTAGACTACCTGATACAAACATGTGAGGGAGTATGGGAGTTTACCAGAACACAAGCTGCACATACGATAACATACTTTCTAATTCTCCCAAACTCCTGCTCAAGTACTTTGAACAACATAATGTCCGCAAAAAGCAGCCATCTATTACTTCTTTTACAAAATAAAGCTGGCAAAATGTTCCATGACTTCATACCCAGTACCACACTTACAGGTGTCAATCTAAAACAAGTATGCAATCATAAGAGCATGCTAAGAGCATGCTAAATTGGAGGGTACCGGTTGGTTTTTTCATGTGATATGACTAATGGTGCAATTTAAAGAAAATATTTGATGGATTGTAAGAGCTGATATCCTAGAACCAGGAAACCAATCAGAACATGATTCCTCGTGTACCAAGTCTTATGATAATATACAAATCTCTTGAATGTATACACCAAAAAACCTGAAAAAAAAAACATTGTCTAGTGAAAAGCATAAAACATGAATGGTGTGACCCAACAGTCTTCTGGGAAGCAGGAGAAGTAGATTATATTCTCAGACACCATACACATAATATAGAGCATGCCTTAATCTACACTTTCTGGGAATGAAATTATTTTCCATTAGTAAACGAAACTGAGTAACAAGCTTGCCATCTTCCCAGAATTGCATTGTGTCGCACTGTCCATATTTCATACTGGTTACTCAACAGCACTTTTTTAAACAGGTGTAGCCATACCTGTAAATGTCCTCTATTCAACATTATATTATTAGTTACACCAGAACTCAAGGTAAAGAAAGGAAGAAGTATTAAATATAATAATACTTCCTGATGCTCCCTAAATAAATTCAATTCCTTCAAACTTGTTGTCACCAATGTGGGTCTCCTCCATGATCACTTTGCCAAAAATATCATAAGCAACAATGTATGACCGAATAGTCCCTCTATCTTCTTCTGTCTTGAGAGCCACAAATGATGTATCATCAGTACCAGGAATAAACTTAAATGATGAAAAACCATGAGTCAAGCTTAGCTCCCCAATGGTGCGCACGTGGAAGTTTGTGAAGTCTTCATCACAAGTGATCATGACATTTGTGGCGCGATGTTCATCATCTCTCTCAGTGTACATCTCATGGCTAGCTCGTCTTGGTAAGAAAAACCACTTCTTGTGTTTATCACTCCAGTTAGCTGCTTCATGGATAATGTACCCTGGGTACTGGATCCCCATGGCCCCCCTTAGAGCCTCATACCTGGACACCCAATTATGATGTACCACATCGCCATTGGGCCCAATACTTTTCACCCATTGTGGGTTGTGATTTTGGAAAACTCCCTCTGTAGTTGTCCACTCCTTTCCAAGGCCACCAACATAGAGAGTTTTTCCTTTGACAGCCATCCATTCCGCTTTAAACCCCTTCTCCTCCGTCCCGTCTCCATCGGGTAAAATTACCCAAGCTATTGTGCGCTCCTCCTGGATTTGAAACACAACTCCGGTTCGATCATCGACGGCGTACAATTTCCCATTAAAAACTATCAATTCGGAAAGTTCCATACCCCTGCCTTTCTGCGACAAAGTAGAAGATAACAAGACTAAATCTTTGTCCCATTCCACAGATACCTGCCCGTTGTTATGTAGTGTTAAGAAGCCACGTTTGAAGTGACTTGTCCATGTGTTTTTCTTGGTCGGCGACTTCGAGTTTTCGTCTAGATCAGCGACCACTCCGATTCTAAGCCTTTTTCCCTCAGAGGTAATTTCTGGGCTCGTCAACGGATATGTGCTGTTGTACTTCTTCTCACACGCTTTCCTGTGATAGAAGTCAATACTTTGACTGTAGTTCATAGAAGCCGCTTGGCTATCGCCGGACAACCACCAGTATAGAAATCCAATACTAAGGCTTATAACCACACCTATAAGGGCACATTTGCGAACCAGGACTTGCAGATCGTTAGGGGTAGAATTTCTGCGGTACATCGTGAAGATTTCTCACTTCGCGTGCTTCGAGTTCAGTTTTATAGTCACTGGCAAATCACGCAACATTACCGGAAAGGTCACCGGAAAGTCAATTAGGCAATGCAAGGCTTGGGCGCACGGCAAGTTGGCGCAAGGCTCATTGCAAGGCTCAGCGTCATTCTCGTCCCCAAGCCGCTTGGCCCTTCAATCCGGCGGCGCCTGGACACAAGCGAAAGGGTCGGGTTGTTGGGGAGGCGGGGGGTAGAGGGCCGGGGTGGGGGGTAGGGCTTATTATTTTCAATTATCTTTTCCAAAATGACACCACTAGCCGAATGCAACAATTGTAACGGGGGCCCACAATGCCCAAAGCGCTTTACATACAGGGGCCCGTAGAGTGATACCGTAAACTGCTGCTTATAAGCCCTGGGCTTACACAACTTCGTAAGGGGTTTTGGGTGGGCTTATAAATGGAGGGGCTTATATCTGGGGGGTCTTATAAGCGGACGAAAAAAAAAAAAGGTTTCGAAATGAGCCACAGCAGTGTTGATCGAAATACGCTTTTAATCTATCAGTTTTTAATTAACCTTTGAAACGTCATAATAAATCGAATTCATTTCAATTTTAACAACAAAATCAAAACTGTAACAACACAAAAGTAACCGGAACGTAACAAAACAGAAGCTCAGAGTTCATCTTCGCAGTGTTTTGTGAGTGTGCTTAATATAAAGGAAACAAGGAAAACTAAAGGGGGCTTATATCTGGGGGGAGGGGGGGGGGGGCTTATAACAGGGTGTATTTTTTGTTTACAGGTAGATGGGCCTATAACCGGAGGGGCTTATAAGTGGCAGTTTATGGTATATGAACAAGTGCATGCCCTGGTTAGTCATTTGGGTCCACCACTCCACCTACCTAGAGCGAAGGCCATCAATTTTATTTTGCTGTCAAGTTTGAACAGAACTATACCTGGTGATGTGACTCAGTGTCTTTGTCACATTACCATATGCAATTTGGTTGAAAGAAGTCAGGTTGGCAAGACAGCTTCCTGAAAGCTTTCACTGCCCTGTGACATATGCCCTCGCACCAAGGACATTTCCTCTCCTTGATTTGTTCTGTCTTGCTTTACCCTGCAAACAGAGGTTTCTAAATCGCCCTATGTTCCAGCGGGTGAATAAGTAAGTATTAAGTTACTTATTCACCCACCGGAACAATTAGGCCGACCAAGAAACCTCCGCTTGCAGGGTAGACTTGCTTCTTCCATAACAATTTCTCTTTGGTGGACCCTGCATGTGTAGCAGAGCACCATTGCTAAGCAAATTTGGTAACCTATCATTCCGATATCGTTCAATTGAGTGTCATCAAACCAAAACCAAAGTAATTTAAATCTGACCAATCACAACAGACACAAACAACACGATGAACCAATCAGAACTTGAAGCAATAAATGTAACCAGTACCAAGCATGCAAAAATGCGAGCAAGGAAGACACAAATGGTTTTGGTTTACTTCTGAATGTTCGAGAAAGTGTCACAAGTTTTTTTAACCGATCACAGCATTATCAAAGTAAAGCAAAACCAAGGCAAAAGCAAATTACCTTTGACACTAAAAATTGCTCTTAATGACAACGATACAACAATCACCACGAGCATGTAATGGGCAGGAGGTGATAAATAACCAGCAAGGCACATAACACCAAGCTGGTTATAATAACTTCATATTCAACAAGCACAAGTGCAATAATAAATTGTTTCATTAAATTCTTAATTTTGGTGATTGTTGCTGAACTTTTTTGGCGATATTTCTGAACAAAACTTTGTTATATGGCTAAAACTTTTGAATGCTGTAGCTCTTGACAAAGCATCCAATTTTCTTTTAAGGCAAAAAGCAGGGTTTTTTTGCAAAAAACATGCGTGCAATGAACTAATGAGAAAGGATCTACAAATTCAATATTCAAGACTGAGAATTAAACAACTCTCATAAATTATACAAAGTCTGACATCCAATGGGAAATGGAAAAGAATTGCAGGGCAAATAAATAATGACCAGTTCATTTCAGCAGGATGCACATTGTAATTCAATATTAGCTTACAAATAAAACGCATATTAATTTACTTTTGAATATACCATCACGTTTTTCATTTTTGCAGTAATGAATACACAGCTCATCTCAAAGACATATTTTACAGCATTTAAAAAATTCACCCCAGTTTTCCTGATATGAAAAAAAAAAAAAAAGACACCTTAAAACTCATCATTGCATTTACACAGTTTTGGGGGGTTACTTGATAAATGCAATCAGGGTATTAATTTGCCACTTTCTCGCATGCAGTTCCCTCTATTTATGTTTCATGTGGATGATAAATAATCAGTTGCTCATGGCTCTAAACCTACATTCACATGATTAAAAAATATACATGTTTGGCTACACAAAAGTACAGAGTGATCATCCAAAAGGGTCACTTAAAAACAAAATATACAAAACTGATTCCTCTGGAGGGTGATAAACATGGCTATGTTTTATTAATCATGCTACTGGGCATACATAATTGCTGAAGGCAGTGTCTTTCACTCTACATGTATGTTCTGTCTGGGAGGATTGTGTGACTACCCACATATGGGTATGCATTATTCACTTCTTCCAAAAAGGAATATTAGATGACAAAATGGTGCTGATAAAATAAATAATATGATAATTTAAGCTAATTTTAAAGCTCCTTTTCTTCTCCTTGATCTTTTGATCTCTTAGTGATAAATGGCTGCTGAATCAGGTCATGTAGTCTCTGGGCCTTAAATGATACAAAGAAAGCATGGTGAGTGCATGATAGAATTAGATTAAAATATCAGAAAGTTTGGTTCTTATAGAACTACCGGTAGATATTTAGAAAAGTGACTACCCAACACATTAAAACAGATCAGTGTTTCACAAGTTTATTTAATTGTTTTACTGATTATAACAAGTAAACTAAGACAAATTTGTCACAAGTAATGAGCAAACTTACAATAACAAGCACACTTATGTAATAGAAAATTTAAAAGAAAATTATTTAATTTTCAAACTGCACTACTAGTTGGTAAGCAAACACTGAAAGGGTTTCTATAATTGTGTGGTTCCAGAAAATATCCATACCCTCCCCATGGATGGTCATTGGAAATTCAAAGGGGTGGGGGTCTGAAAAGCGGAAATTTCTAAAGGAAAGTATGAAACCAATTGAAAGCAGAATTTCTGGAGGGGTGTGTGGGGGGGGGGGGGGTTCAAACCAAAAAAACATCTGTGGGGTGCGTATGGATATTTTCTGGAACAACACATTACAGGTTAAATACCTTAAGAGGTCCAAACCCAGGCAGCAAAGACAGGTCTTCCTTTGAAGCTGTTGCCATGTTAGCAAGGGACTATAAAATTTAAACAACATATTATCATAGTTATCACATAAATAAAACATTTTCAAAGCTTAAGAAAACAACCTTCAATTTATTATTCCACTGTTTAGACTTGGATAAATTCTGCTCATAAAATGGCTTATTCTGCCTTCCAGCAGTGCTAAAAAAAATCACTTGACTTGCTCGAAATTCTGCTCGGACACCTAAATTCTGCTTGAATTCTGCTCAGTACCCGAAAAATTTTGGCCTTTCAGGTCTTATGTATTTATGCAAATATGGAAGGGATCCTGGGCCTCTTACCCTTAAATACTAGATATTCATTGTGCGTAGCAAAATTGTAATCCACCTTAGTATGTGAGTGCATTTTAGCTAATAATCACATTAATCACAAGGTGATTTCCATTTGCTTTGTATTTACTTTTCAATTTTTTTACAACTGTTATGCATATCATTCGGCGTTACTGATTTTCCCTTATTCTGCTCAAATTATGCTCTAAAATGCCTTATTCTGCCTGCAGAATGCTCGCCTCAAAACTCGCTTATTCTGCTCGAAATTCTGCTGGCAGAATTTATCCAAGCCTACCGCACTGTTGTGTCATTTTTAATACCACATAAGGGCAAGAGGATGTGCAAAATATGCCAGTGTATTACACTGTACAATCCTGGTTTGACTGGTTTTTGTCGAAGGAGGTCAAAGCAAAAACAAAATGCAGTGGAATAATAAACCTCTTGTTTGATGTTTAGGTAGATAACATGTGTGGACATTTTACTCATTGCTCGCATTTTCCTCGCCGCTGCGGGGCTCAGAAAAATACTATGCAACTCGTAAAATATCCGTGCATATTATCTACAAAAACACTGAATAAGGTGTACATAGAATTATTAACTCATAAATTATAAATTAATAGACAGTAGAGTACTGGGTCATCAACAGGCCATCAACAACAAATCATATTTGCCGCATTTATATTTGATTCTAGTGCCAACTAAATTACTACTTGTATGGTAGCATCTATGAAGTCTAGTTTGTCAAGTCCTTTTTAACTAAGTATTAGGTTGCTATGCTCTTATTCCACCCTGGATAGCTCAGTATGCTGCTTCCAAATGGTATGTATATAGTAATGTTTCCAAAAAGTTTGTTTGTTTGTAACTCGCACTTACATGCATGTAAGACACCCACAGACACAAAAAGACACAATTATGAGAGACAAGGAAAAATTAAAATTGAAATAAAAAAGTTATGAACCGTATATCACTAGAAATAGGAGTGCACAAAAATTAGTGCGGTGGCATTTAATTCTTACTCCAAATGTAGAGCTGAGAGAGACCACATCTGTCTTGTTGATTCCCTTTACTGTAGTAAGACAGTCTGTGAGCTGAGAAACAATCAAATAAAAAATGCCAGGTGGACAGAGGGTTTGCACAACATTTTGGATGCAAAATTCAATACCTTTCCATATTTTTATCCAAATCACTTTTCATTTCGAACTGTGAAGAAGGGGACAAAAATGAACTGTGACCTGTGCCTGAAAAGGATGCAAACATGAATTGCGCTCATAATGAACACAGGTTTTAGCAACTAAGCAGCATGGACTGCATACCCGTATTTACCCGTGCATTAGTTGATCTTGGTATAAGTCGACCTCCTATTTTTGAGGGCAAAAACTGAGTTTTCTATATTTTTGTGTAAGAGTTTTCTTGGAAGATAATCTTGTATTTCTTAGAATTTTCTTTCAGGTACTGTGGAGTTATGAAAAAATCACAGCAAGTTTGAACATGAAGTTTATTATATCACATGTACTAAAGCATTTTAGTGGGTTTTTGCAACTTGCGTATATGCTGGCATTTTGTCCATAATTTTTGAAATAGGCTTAAAAAATCAAACATCATTACCTGTACTGTCGTTTATTAGATGTTTGTTAACAATAAAGACTATTATTACGCGAATTGTGAAGAACTTATTTAACTGGTGCTCGGCTCTCAATTTTTGACCCATGTATAAGTCGAGGGTGATTTTTTTGGACTGATGTTTAGGTCATGAAAGGTTGACTTATACACTGGTAAATACAGTACTTTTTCCAGACTAAAACTTTATTTCCCATGTACGTGAGAAACCAGTTTAGAGTCTACCATGCTTTTCCAGGCCCTGTAGGTACCCTGAAGACAGTAAAGCCCAAGTCAGACAGGAACAGAATCACAGAGTAAGACATGTCTTAACGTTACCTTACTAAGGAAATCTCCCTCACTTTGACCAAGAAGGGCATCAGGTGGCTTGTTTTCATAAACTTTGTATGTTTCAAGGTATCTCCCTGCCTCTTCAGGACTACAACAATAATCATGAATCATATCAGCCTCAAGCTTTATTAATAAAGTTCTGTCATAAAACATAATTATCCAGTACTTAGCACCCCAGTAACACCACACCAGAGCCACCATGTTATGTTACCAAATCTTTTGCATCTTGCATGAGTCACAAGCCTGGGAAGAAGCTATTTGGGTTAAACATCTTGCATTCATTTGTCTGGAAACAAATAATTCTCACAAAAGTAATGGCAAAAAAATGTTACAGCATGAAGCTTAGTCAGCAGAGGGTCCTAATTCAAAACTACAGGTTGAACTCTGCACTGTTGTGTTGTAACTGGTACATAATACACACAAGCGAAAAAAGTCAATGTGTTATTGAATCTCCCTACTGGGGTTTTCCTTAGTCAAAAAACTTAACTCCACACTGTCGGATCTCTCTGTCCAGGTTTATAAGTGGTTACGAATAAACAAATGCTGGGGTAATCCTGAAGTGTCCCCAGTTAGCATTCTGTGCTAAATACCGTTGACATCTAAATAAAGTGATTTATTTATTTTATTTTTTATTCCAATTAAAAATTAACAAATTGATGTCAGTTTTTAATATGTCTGTCCTCTTATTGATGATAAATCGCATCATAACATTGTCAAAGTGTTGTGGATCCACGAGCCACAAAATAATCCGCTAAAACATGGTTCAGCTTAATTTCATCAACAGCATAAATTCCTGCTCACCATCAATTTTCAGGTCTGAATCCTCAATATCTTCATCTTTTCACTTTGAGGTTGCAATAGCTTCTTCAGTTTCACCCGAAATATTTTACTAGATGATTTTCTCATTGAAGAATACTAGATTTGTGGTAAAATTCTCACCAGACTGAGAATGCAGTGCTGAAAAGTTTGACAAAACTTTTGCTGATTGTGTCAGCTTTACGTGTTTTATTCACCTGTACTCTTATTGACAACAAAAATTAGCCAATCAGCACACAAGAATTCACTCAGTTATTGTAAAAAATATTGACTTTTGCAAGTTTACAAGCCAACTGAACAGCTATTTCAGAAATCTTTCTTTTTAATGTGAATAGGAGTTATTTTCACTGATTTTTAACAGTAGTTTGGACACATTTATGGTCGTAAAATCATGTCAATACCTGACAAAGGCCAGTAGATATAAAAGCGTTCATAATAACAAGATAACTAAAACATTCTGAACCTCCATGCAAGGATTAAAGTACAGTCAGCCATTACTGCCATTTTAGCAAGCTCTCTCAGTGTCTGGTGAGGATCTTTCTAGGAACAAGAGAAAGAAATCTAATTACAAGCTGAAAAAACAGATCTCATTTATGTCAAATCAAATCCAAGAATTAAGAGAATAATCATCATGAGCACAAACACAAAAGTCCACTTCTCAAAGTTCTTCCATTTTAATTGGCTAGACTGTTGACACAGAAGCCATGGAAGAGTTGTCAAAACTGATAAAAACATTTGCACAGTATGGCGAGCAACATTGCAAATAAATTGATCCACTTTTCAACCACATACCACATCAACTTGAACCAGGAGAATTCTCAGCTCAAATCTCTGTCCAAGCTGCCTCAGCCTCTCATGAATGTACTCTGGATTAAAATGATGGTATCTTAAACTGCGAGGAAATTATCAAATGAATAATTAAACCCATTTCATTATCAATTCCTAGTTCAGGGTATTTTGTTGTTTCAAAAACATGACAAAAAAGATAAAATACTTCATGGAACTTTTTTAATTTAGTAATAATATTATAGCTTAACAGTAAATCCAGTCCAACCAGAAACTATTCTCTATGTAGAACTTGACTCATTGTCTGGTCAGAGTAGAAAACATTATTTGAATCAGGTCCATACCTTAGGAATAAAGCACAAGTTGTTGCACCCAGGACGTAATCTGGGATGATGTCGCCCATCTCCCAAGGAACATTCCTAATATGCTTCAACACAGGGTTTCCTTTCTAAAATGGAAACCAAATTATCACATTTAAACTCCTCAGTCTAATAGAATATTAATTATTATTTGTGAAAACAAAGAGTTTAGTTTTAACATTTACCATCTGGACTGCTATCACTTGTTGACTCTAACAAGAACATTGAGCAGGATTATTCAATTAAAAAATAAGAGCAATTTATCATTGTGTACACTCGTATTTTTTAACAAGGCTGAGGTTAGGAGCGGATCCAGGGGGGTGGATTGGATGGCTAGCCACCCCCTCTTTGGGGTATTTAAGCTTGAAATTAAGAAAATAAACAAAACTATCACAGAGGCCACTTTGCCTCCCATTGTTCCGATATTGTTGTGTCAGGTCAGCCACCCCCTGTTCAAAAATCCAGGATCTGCCACTGGAGGTCTGATACACAGCAGGACGTAGCCCTCTGACCACTTCCCTCCCTTGTCAATGTAGTCTCTAACCCACACCTTCCATCTTGCTGGGAGTCTGCCCTTCAAACTTCATGGTTCTTAGTCACCAACTTGTAACTCTCTTGGTTGATCTTTTTGTTATTTAAAAATGCAATTCTATTTAGCCAGCCCAAGTCTAATTTGTATTAATGGTGCAATGTTGGATGTCATTCACTTGTGTTTGCATTCTACAACACATTTAATACTAAGTTGCATAATGACAAATATGCCAAATAATAGATGGTAGGATCTGCAAGGGCATATAACTGTATGTAGTGAGTTTGACACTGGTACCAGACCCACTGGCCACCCATCTGTTTGTTACAAGGTTGTCTGTGGACATGACATGAAGTCTTGCAACACTGACACAAATTATATAGGAGTCAGTCGTCAGTGACTGGTGAACAGCTGCATAAAACAGAAGAGAAGAGCCTCAAGAAGAGCATCAAGACACATGAAGACCAGAGATTTTGCAGATACTGATAGCAGATTAGTGGAACAGTAAAAGACACAAAGAGAGTAGCAGTGTTCCTCCAGCTAGTTTCACCTGCAGAACCCATGGTAGAGAAATTATGCCTTCACGGACTGGGCTCCATGGTCAGGCAATATGCTGCTGTAGTCCTGCGTCTTATTAGGTACATATCATTCTGCTACTCTACTATCTCTTGAAACAAAGAGGCCAATACCTTTTGAATTTACCTTTGAATTAAAAGAAGAAATATAAAAATAATAAATAAAATATTTTGTTGAAATAAAAACAAAATTACCTGTCTTGGATTTACAAGAATGGCATTGCTTTTTGGTTTGTTGCTGACTGGTCCAGGAGGAACTCTGACATCAATAGTCACCCTGCAAAGTGTGTGTGATGACGGAAAGTTCCAGTTAATGCACAAACTGTCAATCATCTCTTAAAAATTATGACTCAGTAAGTCAAATGAAGGAAAATGTTTGTACCACAGATTTTGAATTCAGTTTAAATAACAAGATATTCTCTTATCTTGAAGGAAGAGGACGTCTAGTATTTATAAAGATTTGTTGCTTTAAGGGGTGTACGACACCTTGGTAAAAAAATTTGGACTAGAAATTACATCACTTATGTTGTTGACACTCTCAATATTAACAAAGCTAAGAACTAATCAGTGAAGTGGAAAAATATTTATAGAAGATTGTTTTGACTCTTCAGAATGAAATGATTAATGCCTGGGTATGGGAGGCACAGTGGCTTTAATATTGTTGGTGCACCGATCTGATCCAGAGGGCTGGGCTTTTAGCCTGGACCCAGTTTCCCTGTTGATTATTTTGTGCAAGATACTTTTGGCCTTGTACTGTTTTCCTACTCTGCATTTGCTGTAAGTAGATTAAATTCTATTCTGGCAAATATTGGCCAGTAGTCTGTGATAGACATTTCTAGTAGTAGCTGTCAAGGTAAAGAATCAATAACCTTTGATGATCCATGCTACAAAACCATACGTGACTGTGCAATTCCTAGAAGATCAGAACAGTTGAGCTGAAGGAATGTGTTTACCAGATCACGACTGGTTTTGTTTCTGATTGGTTGAACAGGATCTCATTTGCACTTCAGTTCATAGTTTGAAGTATATAGCCACAGGAGACCCAAGTTCAAGATGAGAATACAATCAAGTTGCAAAATATGACCTTTGCTATCAGGGACCGTGTTGTGTTACAAGGCTTTTGATTCATAGACTTTGTATGGGAAATTCACCTTGCTTCTCAAAATGCTAAAATAAATTTTAACCGAAAACTCTTCTCAATGGCCACAAATTGTGCCCAAATTACCCACACAAAACACAAAGACAGTCCCATATCGAGGTAAGTGAACTTTATGTTTATGTTGAGAACCAAAGTGAATTTCCCATACAAAGTCTACAAATCAAGAGCCTTGCAACACAACACCCCTGACAGCAAAGGCCATATTTCACAACTCGATCGTACTTTCTCATCTTGAGCTTGGGCCACCTGTGCCATATTTAATCAAGCATAATAAAATATTTAAGCTAAACTACAGAATGCAGAGCCACCCATTTGCCTATCCAGGATTAGTATAAATCTACTAGCGCTCTATCACTAATGCTGTTCTCTGATTGGCTACGCTACTCACTATCTATTCTGTTGTAGATAGTGAGTAGAGTGTTTTCCGCACGCAGTGTGACCTATTTATATCCTTTTTCAATAAAAACATGTAGTATCTGCTGTTAAGTTTTGAACGTCTAGTAGATTTATACTAAAACAATTAGATTATTCGCTCTCGATTTCTATGCGTGATAGTTGATTCGGCCTTCGGCATCATCAACTATCATGCGATAGAAATCTCGAGCTCATAATCTAATTTTTAAATAACAATAGTGTCTACTGTTATTGTTCTGCAGAGTGTTCGGACACATACAAATGGGGTGGATCAAGGGGGCCCTGCCTTCTGTAATAATTCCCAGATTCGTTCGTACTATATCTCAAGCACAGACTGCATACAAGTATAATAAGCAAAATAAAATTGAATGCATAGCCAAGTATGGCATTGTACGCAGCTTTATCCCTTCTTGTTCATAGCTGTAGACTTGTACATACTCTTTCTCCTTTATCTTTGCAACTGTCTCTTTGTAGTGACTTGTATTCTCAAGGAAGGCAAACGTTTCTCGAAAGGTCTTTCCCACGACCGGTCGGATTGTACCAGAGCTGTTACTAGCTGCTGCGAGATTACTTTCAGGTGGATGCAAACCTTCCTTCATTGACGAATCCTGATTTGACACATAGCTTTTCTTGACGATTCTTTGTTCCAAATCCTTTTCTCGACCCAACTGTGTTTCGCTGCCACAAGTCTTGTTTGCACGCACAAGAGAAAGTTCAGCTCTATTTACATCATCATTAGCATTGCTAGTCCTCGTTTCCTGAACACTTTCACTAGATTTTTTATGTACACTGAACAATGGTTTTGGCCTCGCTACTTGTCGTTCCTCGTCCAAATCGTCTACAGTTGGAACAGTAAATTTCCTCTTGGTTGCCGCCATTTTGAGAGCCGATTGAAGCGTAGTACTGGGGCCTAGTTTATGACTGCTGTGCAGCTTTACGCGGGCGCGGCTGTGATCGAAAACAAAATGGCGTCTGTGTGTGGAAGATTTCTTTTGACTTTTATGTTGTTCTGTTTTCTCCAAGGTGGGTTTCAAAAGTTAAATTACTGAACTTTATAAAGGTGAAATATCTTAAGCTGCTTGCAGGATGTATTCTTTATAAATCCTGTTTGTTGGTTTTACGGTTGTTTTTATGTATAGTGACAAGACTTGAAAAAGTGAAAATTGTTGAAGAACCAGCAGTCTACAGGTCTGGAATGTGAGTATAATTAAGTAGATGCAGAGTTAAACCTACAAAGAGTTCAAGCTTATTTCAATGGTCACTGGAAACTGCACACTTTACGACAAGGAATAAAAGGCAGACTTTTGACTTAGGTTTAACTTCTAGATTTAGCAGAATTTGTCTACTTAGGCCTAACCTATTCCACAAGGTAGATGTAGCTTTGATGGTTACAATATCAGCTTTTGTAAGCAATTTTCTTTTACTCTTATATTTATATGATTATGCCTAATGGGGAGCTATGGAGCAAATAATAAAATACTTCCCCTTAATTTTTTACACCAAGACTGTTTTTTTCTTATGTGTGTGTAAGGAAAACCATAAACAACATCATAATATCCTTGAATAAAGTTAATAGTATGCTCCTACTCCACACTCCTTATAAAGAAAACTTCCTGAGATTTTTCAGGTTTTTATTGACAGTTCCTATTCAGTTATATAAATATTTTATATTAGTGACAGTGAAACAAGCATTTTTTCGGCAAGCCAGAGAGTTTCTTGGCCTTGCAAAAGAATTGAGAAAGAGCTTTGTAAGAGTGAGGACTTTGCAATATGCCAGTTGTTGTGTAATGAATTGTCATGTGCATGCGAACATGTACCTGCAAGTCCTTGGATCAAGGTGTCTGTCAAGTGTTGACAGGCATGATGGCCAGAATTTTATACAAGTACATTTCTTATCCTTTAACCCTTGCCTTGTGCTAAAACCTGATCTTTTTTCCAGTTATGAAATTCAATTTTGTGGATGGGATATTAAAAAGTGAGAACTCAATGAGAACAATCTGATGCTCCACCTCTAGCTCATCCGCTGAGCGAGACTGCATGGCGTAGGACACTCCAGTTTTTCATGGAAACACAAATTTTTCTATTTCTTTATTAAGAATTAGTTGACACTGTCAATCTGCTTTGTTTGCCTGGAACCCATGGAATATTAAAAACCAAAATACGAGAACTAGTCAGTCAAATGTTGACCTGTGACAGCCAGAAGTTTATGTGAATCTCGCTGCCTTACTTATCAGCCCCTATATTAATAGTGCAGAGTGTAACAAGACAACAGCAATGTGTCCTTCTGTCTATGAAGCCACATAGCTAATATGAAGATCGCATTTAAAAATTAATACATAATTTTATGTTCTAAGAACTCACAGCAATCACTATCTGCACAATCCTAGGTGCATTCCATGTTTATCCCACGCCAAATTAACACTTTTGTCTTCTGAGGCATTGTATGCCAAAAACTAGAACCGATGCCGATCTTTGGTGTGCAGCCTGGTAGACAACCAGATTAATTCTGTGTATTTGTAATAGACCACAGATTTTAATTATGATTCAAGGTCATGTGTGCAGATTCATGCCATTAACATTTTATTTTCTATCAAAGGAGCAATTTTTATCAGTCTGCAAGGAGTTCTTCACAAAGCGAGAACAAGGTATTGTGATGTCTGATTATTACATTTTTACAGTTCAATTCAGTTCAATTTTACATTTCATTATTGCTTTGTGCCTGAAGTTACTCCAGGTACCAAAACTTAATACAGAAGTTTTGTTAGCTACAAAAGTCAATAAAAAATCACCAAGTTGACATTCTTGTAACTTGCTGTGAGGTTTCTTTATTGAGTATTGATCCCCAATGGATTTCTGTTCAATAAGGCTTGATATAGCCCCATAACATCTTTTAATGTGTACAAGAGATTGTTTATGTCTGAACGTAAGAGAATGTGTGGGAGCGGCAATAGGTGATAATTATGTTAAGGTGGTCTTCCAGATCAATAGCACCAGACCTGCTTTTCTAACTACTTTGCCCTTTCACAGTTTCATTATTTTAACAGCTTTCATTGTTTTACAGCTTGTTGCTAGAGTAAAACCTAGTCCTGTCTCAGGTAAGTAATGATTAAGATACCAGACTCTTAAAGTCACTCACTAAACTGACTCAATATGAGGAACGTGAATATGTCACATAGAATGAATAAATTTATGCTTGAAAAAACTTCATTTCCCACAACATGCTTACAGATATAGGGGACAATGAAAACCTAGCAGTACAGAAAAAAATAGATGTATTATTCCAATATTTCAGACAGCAAGCCATCCTTCTTCACGAGTTACACAAAATGTTGAACCTAACAAAGCTTACGATGGTTTTGGTTAAATAATAATATTATTACTCTTCACTAATGGCGAGTAATTCATATGCTTTGATTTCGTTGCAAGCGCACACACTTTAAAAGACCATCAAAAGTGTACAAATGCAGGAACACCTGCACTTGAGAAAACACTCTTTGCACAAGAGAAGTAACAGCGGGTGTTACAGTGAAATGGAAATTGTGATACAGGGTACCAGTGTTTTTCTGTACAATTTTGTTGTCATCTGGTACTTTCCTGCTGCTAGCTCTTTTATTATTGAGTCATCAGCTAACCTCATTCCAAATTAAGAAATTGAATGAATTGGTCTTACATATATTCTAAGGGTAGCATTTTTTGTTTGCATTACAGGTCCACCACACCTCAGAGTTTTAGCTGGAAAATGCTTTTCTTTGATATATAATGGGTAATGTGTTAATGTATGATTTTTTAAACTTTTTCAGTCATATTTTCAGTGCACAAGCTGTTTTGTCTGTGCTTGTTTTTCTTTTCATTATGCATGTCTAACATTAAGAGTTTTCATGCCAGTGTGAATTCAAATGCTGCCATGAGTTTCTGACAATGCTTTATTGCCCTCGGAGACTTTAACCAAATATGCCCACTGCATTAATACAGTTAGATTTTCACTGTATCACACATCACTCCAATCTTGTTCCTAGAGCTTCCTTCCCTACAGGAAGGGCTCTGAAAACATGGCTGGTTAAACGTTAAGTATGACTTTAAGTGTAAAATCGAGAAGTTTACTTGATTATTCTTTTTTGTTTAACTGGAAATATTCGCTCAGTCCTTGTACATACATACAGTCTGTCCTAAAAGTTCTTTAGAAATAGTTTTCCTTTTTTTATCCTTTTTTTATATCCAAGCTGATTTTTTGTCATGTTAGTGTTAAGTAAGGAGCCATAATGTAAACTTTTCGTGTTTACAGATGTAAGTAATTTGTTAATTTTATTTTGTCGGCAATCAGTATTAAAGTATTGTAGTGCTGTTCAGTTTTTTTAGGCTTTTTTGTTTGTTTTTGTAAAATTTTGTTATGTCTTATAGTATTGTTAAAAGTTTTTTTTTTTGCTTAAATAAAGGTTTTTTCTTGCAAAAAAAAATGAAAATACCTTTCAGTAAAGAAAAAGGGCTGGTTAACAGAGCTGCAAATAACTGTTGGTCAGCGGCCTATGTCTGATGAAATCTTAACTTTGGTTGGACATTGTGTCCAGACAAATTTTTAACCAAATAATCAGGAAATAATGATAAGAAATAATTATTTCAAAAAGAATGCCCAATTAAAAAGGAAACGTTCGACCACATTTCTACTTGTCCGACCAAAATGAAGACTTGGTCGGACATATGTCCTTTCAAGAAAGAAAAAATATTTGCAGCCCTGGGCTAAACATTGGGAACCAGTAATCATACTCAACCTTTCAATTGTTTTTTGATTGGGTGTCCCTGTTTTGTCTTTTGCAGCTATAAGTACGAGTTCTGTCCATTTCATAATGTGACTCAAAAAGAGCAGGCTGTAAGATGGAATGCATTTGCAGGGATCTTAGGGTAAGAAATTTAAATGAACACAAAACTTCCCAAGGCATGTGTCCATCCTGCCTATCATAGTACATAGTCTCCTTTATGGGAACATTTAATCATTGTTTTATTGACAAAAAGTCAGTAAGGTTGCTTGTCATAGTCATGGTTTAGTCCTGATATTCATGTAGGTTTGATGTTTTTTGACAAGGTGCAAGAATCTGCCTGGGTATACAACAACTTAACTACAGCTGGCATAATATTATGAATAAGGAAAAGGAAATAATTACATAACTTCCTTTTGCAAGAAATGGTTTCAAGCATTTTTTCCTGACTTTAAGAATCTTCATTTCTGTAAGAGCTTGGTTGTGAAGATGTTGTATAAAATTTTGTAACTATAATTTGTTTATTTTTGTTTGGACCAGTGTGTGGAGAGAATGGGTTATTGTCAACAACACATTTGAAGGCATGCTTTTGTCAAATGGTGACATGTGTCCAGGGGAGAATCCACGCCAAACCAAGGTACTATACGTGCAAATAACTGAGACAGCAACTACAGGGATTATTAGCTCTTTAGGGAGTGTTAGAGGACTGGGTAATAAAATGCACACATAACAAATGCACTGCAATCAATAATTTAATTTTAGTAAATTTGCTAACTTCCATCTTGTGCAAGTGAAAAATATTTTTACCCATCTTTTCCCAAAATGTCATTTTAATAAACTACAGCTAAGTTTTTTTGGAGTTTTCATGTACCGTGGTAGAAATCTTGGACAGGATCTTAATGTGTTGTTTCAGAAAATATCCATACGCCCCCCACGGAGGTCTTTTTTGGCTTAAACCACAAATTTATTTACACACATTATAAATTACACGATTACAATAAGATACAAAAATGTAGAAAGTAATGGTGAGAAGGCCTAAAGGAAACTATAAAGCTTATGTTAATTAGGCCTCCTCAATTACAATTTTTCAAAGATGGCATAAAAATTACGGTGACGGATACAAATTATTAGCAGAAGGAAATTGAAGTAACAATCAGTATTAAGGAAGTTTACAAATGCTGAACACCTCTCCCACCCCTCTGGAAATTCCAGTTTAGGCTCATACTTTTCCTTTAAAAATTTTGGTCTTTAAGAGCCCCTCCTCCTCGAAATTTCCAATGACCCTCTTTGGTGGGGGTGTGGATATTTTCTGGAAGCACACAATAGGATCCTGGTGAGATCGTATAGGATCCTAACTTAGGATCCTGATCCTATTTTAGATCTTGATCTAGATTAGGTACTTGTAGGATATCTTAAATAGGAACTTGTTCAGGATCCTGTAAACTTTATAAATCGTGATTAAGATCATTGCCATTTAGGATCCTGGTCAAAAACGCGTGATATCGTACAGCATCTAGAAAATCCTACCAGGGTAACTCAATTGTCTCCTTATGTAATATGAGGTTAAAATTGCTAAATCTCACTTAGTAATGTTTAGAAGAAATTATAATATTTTTGCCCTAATGTCTCCTTAAATTTTGAATGCCTTTTAAAGATATAGACTAATGATTTATCTTCTGACAAAACATTTTTATCAAACAGTGTATTATTGATATAATTAATATTTGCATTCCTTAGGTGTTTTTGAGGTGTGGGGATCACAACAAAGTGTTGTCAGTTGTTGAACCTACTATGTGTTATTATGAAATGAGATTTGAGACTCCTTTGGCCTGCCCTATAGATGCTTTCCTAGGTAAGTGTGAATGATACTTCTTGTCAGTTGACCCACATAGTGAGCGAGTCAGTGAGTGGTCATGTGACACAAATGTCATAAACACAAAATTGAAAAATTGTGCACATTTAGCCACCAAAATTTTGGGCAGTACAATTTCCACAATATTTGACAAGTCATCTAGAAAACTGAGACAAGTACAAACTTCCAGTCAAAAAAGTAAGAACAAGTGCAATAACAAATGACCAGAGAGAGGTACATGGTTTGTAGAACAGGATGATCCACATTATCACCTTTTATTTGTGTTATGGCAAGCAAATGATATTCTCAAATTTCTCTTCTGTGGATCAATTTTCATGGGTTGGATTCCCATGATCTTTTAACAGTGCATGGAAATAAACTTACCGGTAATAAAACCCATGAACAAATAAAGAGTAGAAGTCTTACTTTCTCGCTAAATGAATGGACGTTCTTTAGTTTATCCAGTTCTCAGTCCAGAAGGACAGAAAGAATGGGAGCAAATAGAAGAGGCTCTATACCATGAAGAGCTTACAACTCAAGGTTACAATAAGTACAGAAGGAGACTCTTTCAGAAGGAGAACTTCATTCCTCCAGACAGATCCGAGAAGGAGAAACGAGAAGAAGAGAAAGAGGTCATGGCAGCAGTGGAAGAAGTTATAAACTTACATCCGGGAGGCAGCAATACACAGAAGAATTCTACTTTCCATTCAAAAGAACAGTGTGCTAAGGTAAAAAAAACTTTTTGCTGCTATATTTTCACCAAGTCAGCAAACGAAAATGCAAGGCTGACAAGGCAACAGCTCTTACAGCCTTGCATAGTTTGAAGGTACACTCTGAACGTTTTGGATGCATCAGTGCCGCGACTGGTTTGTGATGTGGGACTGAGATTTTTCTGCCCACTTGAGGGACAGTTGAGAACTACAGTCATGACTCTTGTTGTCAATAAACTTCACTGTAGTTGCCAGTCAACCTCATTGCAGTTGCCAGTTGATTGGTTGAGAATAATAGCCAGTTGCTGGCTACTTATGACACTCTTCTAACAAAACTTCACTCATTTACTTTCTTACAAGCAACATAAAATACAGTTGAACACATCTTCAGTGCCTGCTTCCTTTATGTTCGTTTCTCGGTGAAGTTTATGTAGTTCATTAAAATACAGGACAGTCTACAAATTTTGTAGACTGTCCTGTCACATTTTTATTCTGTTAATGTGATAGTCCACTTTCCTCTAATCTCAAATGAGTAATTTTAATTCTAGCTGGATTTGTTGTATTTATTACCATAAGTACTAAGGAAAACGTAATTATCTGCCTCGTCCCCAGGTGCCCCTCCTTATTATATGATGGTGACCGTGGCATTGTGGGATAGGTGCACTGCAGCCGGTGGACGCGTTTTGCATCCTTTCCACGATGCCCGCGCTTCCTGTTTGTCCGCACTAAACCGGCGCCTGGGGACGAAGCAGGGTAATTATTAACTTTAATCAAATATTCTATGCTTATTTCCTTTCTTTTCTCCTTGTGTTCTGTTGCCAGGCTTACAGTGATCTCTTGGCTGAGGTACAAAGACTGAGGAAGCAGCTTAATATAAGTAATGAACCAGCTCCTTCAAAAAACAGTCTACGAAGGTCAAAGAATGATCCAGAAGAATTGATAAAACTTTCACAGAGCAATGTGACAGATAAACTTAGAACCTCTGTATCCAATAATTTGCTACCAACTTTGAAAGGTGAAGTAGGGGATAGAAGAGTGACAAAGAATAAAACATCAGAAGCTACCAGACATGACAAGCAGGACAAGTCACATGTGAAAAATTTACGAGGTGACCCAGGAGCTGTTATGAATCGTATTATCAAGTCAGGTGACAACAGAGAGAGGAAACATGTAAAGACGAAACCAAACAAGAGTGGAGAATTCTAATGCAGATGGAATCACAAGCAGCTCTATCCGTGCCTAGTGTTGGATGGTAGTAACATGGTGGAAGTTATAGAGAGAGACATGTTCAGCGGCGCCATCAGCGACTTCATAGACCATTTGTGGAAAAGGTGGCATTAACCGAGGATGTCTTGCAAGATTTCATTTGTGGGGAAGATAAAACTTATGAAGCACGTTTTGACACTCTAAATTATGACACTTCCTCTCTACTGATAGTCATGTGAGGAATGTTGTGTGAGGTGAAAAACAAAAACAACCCCCCCCCCCCCAAAAAAAAAACCCAGCAAACAAGGAAACTAGAAACCAAATGGGTCCTTGTAAAACTGCCTAAAAATTGAATATATAGCAGTTAAATGAGCAAGGTTGGCTTGTCGAGGAAAAACTCAAGCCGAATACACGTACACACGAATAAACTTTGTTAAGGGAAAATCGATAAGGACGGTAACTCAATCGTGTATGGCTTTACAGTTTAAATGAAGTAGAAGCTAGATAAAATGTTGGGCCAAGCAGTTGTTTGCCTAAGATGAGTCCAGTTCTTCCTAAAACTTTCTGGTAAGGCAGGCTACGAGAAGGTCAGAAGAGACAATGGGCAAGTATATAGAAAGGGGCATGGTTTGGGTCAGAATATTTGAGGCAAAGTTTTATAATACAACAAAGCTATTCGGTCAGAATACGACCACGTACAGAACCACAGAGAAAAATAGTAAACACAACACGAGATAGATAGTCTTAAATGATAACAAGGTTTCCTCTTTTGTGTTTGTTTGTTGTTTTTTGGCTGCTGCTTTACTCTTGAGAAGAATGTGAAATTTTGTAGACCGAGACAAAGCTTACTACAACCGGGATCAAGACGCGCTGAAGCTTGCAGTTTGCTGTACAGATGGCCAGTCTTGTGCCCGCCTTTATGCAGACAAACTAATATACAAGACGCACAAACAGAATAGCCTGTACACAGCTTTTAGCCAAGCCTAAAAGCGGAGCTCCAATTTTTTTTTATTGCTGGAGCATATTCATCTTTTAAGGTAAAAACCAAAAAAAGGAAAAAATAGGAAAAAAACTTTCGGAATTCCTCCCTCTGAGATTTGAGCCGCCGAGCTGCCGAGTCGCTGGAACGCAAAGGGAAAGTGTTAATCACTTGACAGCTTCTGCTATGTCGTCAAATGAAGTTTTCATTTTAATACTTGACAACTCATCCTCGGAGTCCCAGGGGCAGATAGTCAGGTTGAGAGACAGATAAAAGGTCGAAATCGGTGCAAGCTGAAGCCTGGTGCGAGGGAAAGTTTACAAGACGGTCGGGAACAGCCCCTGGGAGGATACCTTTAACAGACTAGTTCAAGAGCCTATTTGCATTCTTGCTTCGGATTGAGCACAAATTTTGAGGCATTGTATATTTTGTGCCCAATCAGCGATCAGCTTATTTCCCCGTTCCTTTCGTGACGTCTTGTACAGAGTGCATCTTTGCTAAATATTGTACCCAGATCACATGCACTCGTGCGTTGTGAAATCAACTTTTTGTGTCGCTCGTTCGATACGCCTACCATCGAAGAAAGTTTTTGGGGTGGAATAATTTGCAGCATACGTGTATAGCTGTCGCCTTAGCGCGTGGGAATTTTCTTTTGTTTTTTAGCCAAAAAAACAATAGAAAATTCGCACGTGACAAAGCGACAGCTATACGCGCATGCTGCAAATGATTCCACCTTTAGTAATATACGAACCCAAACACCTTAGGTGTGAACTTTTAGAAGCGTGCAGTTTGGAGCAAACGCAAAGACAAGTTGTGGATCGCACGTAAATCCTTACTGCACGCTTCTTAAGGTGGCCGAACACAGTTTTCTTGGACCTATGCGTTATTCGTCGTTATTTTCAAACCACTGCCAATTGGGCGGCCAAAATTGGCAAGATACAAGTTCAGTTTGAAAAGATTGTGTTTTGATATGTTCTATTGGACTAAGGGAAGGTACGTTTTTTCTTGGGGGGGGGAGGGCTGGGGCCTCAGAGGGGAGGGCCATCAGTGAAAGTGAGCACCAAAAGGGGAGGGCCATACCTCACGTGAGCTATTCAAGGGAGGGTCACACATCTTTTCCAGAATTTTTTAATGAGAATTTTTGTGATGTTGCTTTCCATTTTTCTTACAGATTAAGTTTTTCTTTTCACCGGCCTACTTTGATTTAATTTGGTGTTTTATTATAGGTACTAGGTTACATTTTTACATGTGTATTATGCCATGGCACATAGTTTTTCTCGGAGGACTCGTGTCCTTTTCCGTCCGTATCGAGAAGTATGTTCAAAACTTTTATAATACTCAAATACTTCCATTTTCAAACTTCAGCTATAAAACGTAAATATCCACACTGATTGTTCGCATTTTCCTTGTTTCAGCACGCACACATTCAATATCAAGATATATTCATATTCAAACACTTTGCGTTCACAAGCGAAACGTTCTGAGGTTTCTACAGCATGGAACATACGATGTTGTAGTGAGGGGAGGGTCGCGCTTTTGTCAGTCACCTAAAGGTGGGGGGTCAGGAGTTTTTTTATTAAAACGCAAGGGAGGGCCAACACTTTTTTGGGAAAAAAATACCAAAATTCCCCAGCCCTCCCCCCCCAAGAAAAAACGTACCTTCCCTAAGTACCGTTGCCATGACAACACAGCTGGTAATAAACCAGCAATAAAAAATGGGTTTGATTTATTTTCAGAAAATTAAGTCGTTAGATTTTTTCCATCTTTGTCTCTAAGAATCTCAGAAGAACACTGGCCTATTGACACTGTTCTCGTAAAATTTTGACAGAGAGATCTTCTGTAATTTGGTGTTTTGCATTTAAACGTGTTCTGAACATGTCCTCTGTCAGATTTCAGTTTTTGTTTGCAGGCGAGATACGTGTGTTCTGTACTATTATTCTACCAAATTTCATGAAATTCTAACGAGCGGTTCCGTAGAAATCAGTGCATTTCCACTAAACTATGCAGTCACAATTTTCTGGTCAACTGCGCATGCGTTGCATTTGACAGGGTTTTCGATCTAATTCTCAATCCATACAAACAATCCTAGAAAAGTGGGATAATTTCCAATAGTATTTATACCTTTTATTATGAGAAGGAGTTACAAATGCACGAGAGGACACAAGCGCAGTGTGTATAAATATTCATTGCACGTGAATAACCGTGAAATAGACCAGGAAAAACAAAATAATACTGTCGCCCGTTGAAAGTTAATAACGACTGAAACCTGACCGAGATTCAACCTTCTTATCTAATAACAGAAACGTTTATTCAGCCTAAAACTTGTTGGAACATCAAAAAGAATTATTATTCTAACGTCAATCAATTAAAGAGAAAAATCTGTAAGGGCAGTTTAGAAATATTTCTATTTATGCAAATTACGGACTTTTTGGCTGATTTGTACTGCATTTTAGCAGTTTTTAAATATAAATATCTTAAATCTCTTGAAATATTGGAGAAAATTGCAGGAATGACCAAAATCAGCCCGTTAAAAATGAATCATGATTTACGTGAAAACGCTCTTACAGATTTTTCCCCAATTTCGCATACGAGTTGTGTAGGTTGAGTAGTTCAAATAGTTCAAGTTTCGTCATAAAGTGTCTGACTAGTTTTCGAGATATTCGACATTATTTAAAATGAGATGTTGTCCATTACCGTTGCTATGGTGACAGCTGTTGCTAGGAAACCAGTGAGAAAATAAACTTTGATCATTTGTTGAAAAGGTGGTGTAGTATCAAGGAAATCGAAGTTTATCTTCTATGCGAAAATTTGACTTCAAAAGATACACTCCAAGGCCAAAAAAAACTGTTGCGAGCCTCCTTAAGCTTTCAGCTAAGCTTGTTTTCTTGGGTAATGGAATTTTAGTCATCCCTTTTTTCGATATAGGTAAGTGGCCCTTTGTCTTAACGTTAAAATCACACTTAAACAATGTTTTAAGAGTCATGTTTACTCTCTGCGATCGAAGAATTATGCGGGAAAATTGTTGTTGTCCGCGTCCCAAAAAGTGTGTTTATTTCAGTTATATAGCACAGGGAAACTTGAAACTTGGCTACGGACTAGCCTATAGTTTAACAAAAGTACCCAAGTTGAAACAAGTGGTATAGTATTTGCCAAAAAAATTATCAGTCCGTTTGTTTAGCTGAGTATAATAGAAGGCGAACTTAGAAGGGTATGTTGCTTCCATCTTCTGTATAAGGAAAGAATAGTGATATTCAATTGCTAGGGAAAGAGTAATCGAACTTAGTAAATTTTTTCCACCTCATTTAACCCGTGTAAACTACACTTTTGCAGAACAACATAAAAATCTGAATCAGCTCGCAAATTATGCGGGCGCCTGAGGAAACAAGTCTTCGCTGATCTGGTTCTGTACTTTTTTATGAAAACTAATAGATATATTTGAGTACCATTTGGAGCAGTGATTCAGTGATTTATTCTCAATAGCTCCAGTTTCCTCTAGATTCAGTTGCTGTCCAGGTTGCATAGTGTTTTAGAAAGAGTTTGACCGTCTACTTGATCCACAACTGACGATGACCGTTTCGCAAATAAATTGAATTGGTCCTGTCATTTGATTTTCAAAGATTAATTAATTTTAAAACAGTCAAACTGAGGACCATTCTAGTAAAGAGAGAGCCTTGTTAACCCTTAACATCAGTAACCTGAGAAAGTTGGCGTTTTAGATAAACTGTGGTTTTTTATAATTATTCGATAAGAGATCAGCACAAATTTGGCCGGAAAGCCGGCGTGTCAGCTGTTTTGCCTCGCCTCCAGCAAATGTTGACATCTTTGTCGTTTTTTACAAGATAGTTTAGCAAAGTAAGGAACTACTGTGGTCCATTATTAACTTCGAACCAAGCACATGAATTCACAGTAAACGTTTCTTTGTATTGGAGTATTCTTCTCCACATTTTAATGATGCTTAAAGCCACGGATCAATTTCAGTTAATGAAATTGTTACGCAATTTTATTTTCCTAAAATTGGAAAGAGTCTATACCTATAAAAGTTATGTTTTTGTCTCCAAGCGACACATCTTAGGGTTTGTGAGATACAGCTTCTGAAAGGTGATCTTGATCATGATTTCAATCGATCGACCAAAGCGTCCATGAAATCTTTTGAGTCTTATCGCCAATTGGTTATTTTGTTTCGAGGACCAATTTGCATTAAGAATACTTTTTAAACGACGAAGTCGAGTTAGAGCAGTCGTGACAAGAGGGTCGACTGGTTTGGTCGGTCAAAATACGTCGTGTAAGGTTCACAAGGTGTGTGTTTCGCTATGGCTGACGTGAGAACAAGAGCGGAGTCGCTATTTTAAATTGGCAGGTCAAGAAAGGTGACGGAGGCTTGGTGGAAGATTTGCTTGGACTGTGTTGTGGTATAATTTTGTGCTGACCTCTGAACATATAGAGAAGAAGTTGTACACAGACATCGATTAGTACACACACGCACGCACGATAGGACAAGGGCCACATAAAAAGTATCGTTGGTGTAGAAGCACACGTCCGCCGAGCAGTGTTGGCTTTGGCCGGACTGAAATATCTGTGCAATACTAGTGAAAGAAAGCAAGGTCGACTGATAATAACAGGAGGTGATGTCCAGTGGCACTGTTGATGCTGGTGGGACCAAAGTGTTGCTGAGACATCGTAAGCATAGAATCGTTCTCAGTAAATGTTATGAGAGGAAAATTCTGGTGTATGTTGTTGTGGTTATGTTTACCTGTTTAGTACTTGGAAAGTATCCAGCTGCCAACATTAAGAAAGGTTATTCGCAGGTGGGAAATGAATTACTACACGAGGCTGGATCTTCTTGGATAGTATAAGCGGCCCGGAATTATATACCAGTTACTCTTTTTAATTTTTCTGCTTTACTTTTGATTTTAAACCGATTTGTTCGATTTTAGAGTTCGAGACACTGACTTGCTGACTCCGGAAGAGCAAACCGGATTTAACGATTACGTCATAAGACATGCTTTAACGTGTTTGAGATAAAGTGACGACTTTGCTTTTTACCAATTTCTCCAGATCGAAAATCATGTTTTTATAGTGCCATATTCACAACAGTATATAAATGCTTCGCTCACAACTCTCGATAACGGCATGTTCAGTTGTGGCCAAATAAATCTTTAAATTTTTATTAATTTAACAAAATATTCAAAGCGATAAGACAGATGAGCTGAGTCATCCGATTTTAAACATTACGTCATTCGGTAACGCAAAAGACAAAATGCTGTCACAATTTTCGTCACGCCGGTTAGCACGTTGAGATTCTGACGATGTGTTTATCTTTATCGATGATCATGTTCTTACAGTGCCCTATTCACAACAGTATATAAATACATTGCTTACAACTCTTGGTAAAAGCATGTTCAGTTGTGGACAAATATATATCAACATTTAATTTTTTAGTTTAATTCAACAAAATTAAATATTCAAAGCGATAAGACAGATGAGCTGAGTCATCAGATTTTAAACATAACGTCATTCGGTAACGCAAAGGGCAAAACACTGTCACAATTTTCGTTACGCCAGTTTGCATGGCACGTTGAGCCAAGTAAAAACATTAATCGAGGGTGGAGTGGGTCAAAACGACTGGTAAATGCCTATAATGCGCTTTCTTGTAACCTGTACGATAGAGCATAGCAATGATTTATTTCGTATTTGCATTCACAATTTGGCTTAAAGAGCCCTTGACATGATTAAAGGAAACTGTGCACAAAGCGTGGTTCCCAGGTGTGGGGAAAAGTTCAATTCTTTTGGGCTGTTACGGTGCCCATATTGATCAATCTTAAAGATGTGGTTACTTTTATATTGGGAAAAATTAATTATCGCCCATTTTTTGAAATGCGTCTGTTTTGAGAATTGTGATGGCCTCTTTGTTCAGGGTTTTGAGGAAGACCGACCAATAAGATAGCGAAAAATGGTCTTGAGCGAAGAATGGATGAGGTCATGGGCATAGTCTGTGGAGCTATGTTTGGTGAGGAGAGAGTGAATAATTCAGTTGACGTCCTTTCCAGGGTATTGATCGCCTTTTCAGTTGGTCAAATTTCAGCGTTAGTTACAGTTACACACTTTTACTGCAACGTGCTGTTACAGATGCTTAAATGTTATTGAACCTGCAGTCACGCACGCCTCGCTTGCTTTCTTTTGGAGATGAACAACACTTCGTCGGTTCTGCACGCATTGCGGGCCTATGTTTATGTTATAGCATGCAGCATACCTTTCGTTCTTTTATTGTTTTGATCTGTTCTTTTTGAGAAACTGGACTGTAAACATTTACGAGGAAGCCATTTGTTAACTTTCCTTTGAATTTCCGGGGGAGATTTATATGTGACGTCACGACGGCCAGACACCTCGGTTTTTCATTCGCCAATACCGGCGCTTGTGCCCAGGCCCAAGTTCATCACTCCGTCCTGATAGGTTACCAGATTTGCTTATCAATGGTGCTCCGCTTGCGCGCTGGGCGCGCGGGCTCCGCTAAAACTGACGAACATAACGCGTTTTTGCCCCTTAGGATTGGAATCACAGGGGCAACACACAAACTGTGTGAGGACCGTTTGTAGTTTCAAAATTATAAAGGAATGTATGGGAAAAACTGAAAGGTTTCTAATAACGTGAAATGCTGCGAGAAATATTTACATTTAAGTTCAAAATGAACATAATCTTACCTCAATCGTTGTGTTTTGCGTCATTGTGCCTCTAAAACCCTGGAAATCGCTAATACTCGCGGGTTAGAGGCACAATGACGACAAAACACAACGATTGAGGTAAGATTATGTTTATTTTGAACTCAAATGTAAATATTTATCGTAGCATTTCACGTTATTAGAAACCTTCCAGTTTTTCCCATACAACCCCTTATAATTTTGAAACTACAAACGGTCACACAGTTTGTGTGGGTACCCTGTGATTGCAATCACAGACTTCACGGCTAACTGTAGGTGAAGTTAGAACTGAAAAAACTAATAATGCCACTCTCATATAAATCAAAAATAAACTTTTAAGAAGTTATGCTCGTCATTTCCCAGGTTTTCTTTGATAGGTTAATACTAGGGGTTATTACAAAATGAAAGTGGTCGTTAATGTCTGGAAACCTCCGAAGATCAAAACTGGCAAATGCTTAAATAATCTAGAGATATAAAATTGACAGCAAGAAATTTATATTTGGGAATTTAACTTTCTAGGAATTAAATGGGGAAATGGCTTCCCAGTAAACATCAAATTAATTTCCGTGGTCAACGAGGCGTTTCAAGAGATAACCCAAAGGTCCCTTTGATTAAAGCAAATCAAAGTCCAAGTCGAGAAAGTCTTTTAAAAGCTTCTGCGACAGGTTGAACTGGATTCCGGTCTTGTTGTCACCAAAGGCTCGTCTGGCGACCCAATCTAGTGACACATGCCACAGACAAGAGAAGGGGGCTAAGCAGGCATCCCTGACGGACCTGCCTTCACTTCGAAGGGCTCCTGCAAAACGCTTGCTTGGAAGCCCTCGTAGAAGATCCGGATCATTTTCAAAATCTTTAGCGGGATCACATAAGGCCTCAAGATCTTCCAGAGCGTATCCCGACCAATGGAATCGAAGGCTTTTCCAAAGTCTACGAATACCATACGTAGCCTTGTCTTCCACTCCAGGGTCTGCTCCACAACGATTCTCAGAGTTGCTGTGTGGTCGCAGCAAGATTCCTCCATGCGAAATCCCGCTCGTTCATCCCGAAGTTTTTCATCAAGGGCAACTTCATCTTTTCCAGTATGATCTTACAGAGCACCTTGCTGGCAATTGTGAAGAGAATGATGCCATTCTCGTCCCCAGAGCTGCGATCCGTGGCGCTGGCCAAAAGGATCGCAGCTCTGGGGACGAGAATGGAATGATGCCCGACAAATCCTAAGAGGACTTCTACTGACAGGGAAGTCACCTTGACGATAGATCTTAACGCCAGTGGGCTCTGACCACCGATTCACAGTGAAGATGCCAAGAAAAAGAATGAGGTACTGTTCTGTGATTTCTGTGCAACAAATGGCCTTGTCAGTGGGGTAACCCTCTTTCCCCACAAGAAAACTCACAAGCTCATGTGGAGATCCTTGGGTGCAATCACGGTGAACCAGATCGACCAGGTGGTCATCAGAAAGACACAGATCACCCGAGACACTCAGGCAAAGGGATTAGTGCAAATGGGGCCTAAATAACACAAGTAAATTTCTATACGAGGCAAAAGTTAATGTAGGTGATCAAAGAAAAAAAGCAATGGAAGAGAGCAGGCAAATGCAAACTATTTCCAATTTTTTTCTTTTTCCGGCTATCATTTTTCTATGTTATTTTCTAGTTTACTTGACCTAAACCACTTGCATTCCCTTTCTTTTAATTCCTATCCCAATAGGAGGCTGCACTATAGGCATACTTTAAAACATGCCAGGGGTAAAGAACATGATACGTGTACAAGTTGATCACAGTTCCCCCTGGCAGCTCCAGATTTGTTTACACTGGAACACTGCAATGCTAATTTACCCTGGTTTCTGCAAAGGATCTAGCCTGCGTTGCAGACGAAATTTAACCTTGTGTGCGTTATATTACGTCTGCAATGCAGGCTACAAAGGATCAAGATTATCATTCTGGTTTGAAAAGTCATACAGGGCTCACTGCTCGTTTCATATTCCTTTCATATTTAGCCATTTCATTGCAGAATAAAACACAACCATGAATACAGTTCACTGTAAGCCTAGGATAAGTTTTCATTTTATACAAGGTCATAATGGTATAGTGTTGACACGCACAAAGGCAAAGCACTAACAGCTATTCACACAATAAAGCTGTCATTTGAACAATAACTTTATTGCTGTAAATGAAGTTTGCACATTTCTTTTTACACCCTGTAGCCACGGCTCTTTCTGCGACCACGAGCTTGCTCAAATTTACGCCCCTTGGAACGAACGTAAGGCCTGTTGAAAAACAAAATCTTTGTAAGGTGCAAGAAAAAATACAAAACACAAAATACCTGCATCAGAATACCAATATGAATTATCACAGTTTAGACTGAGATTCAAGGCAAACCAAGCATGACCTTGAAAACAAATCTGCCATCTTCTGACATCAGACACCATAGCTCAAGCATATGTTGGGCAACAATCCCACTTTGGGATTTTATTGCGCCTTTCAATAACACGCAAACTATGAAATTTAAAACCCAACTGACAATTAGGTTTTTGCTACCATCAATCATAAAGACAAGACCAACCAATGAACGATGAAAAACAGAAACAGAAAAGGTGGATTGAAATTCTCCAATCATGGCACATGAACTTGACCTTTTCAGCCTAATAAGTTGAACTTCTAAAGACCTGCCGCAATGACTGGCAGGTAGTAAAAGGCGTAACCAATGGTTGTGTCTAGAACTTCAGAATTCGTGCTAATAAAAAAGGTGCAGTAACCATACAGAGATCATTTGCCACTCTATACAACAAAATCTAAAACTACTTAAGTAGTTAATACTCACTTAGTCTTGCTGTGCGGAACACCTGGGGCAGGGCCAAAGTGCTTTACACTTTCACGAGCTTTCCTTGGACCTAAAACACAAACCAACAGCTCATCATTACTTGATTGAATGAGCAGCAGTATTATGATCCCCAGAACCTGTGACATTCTTGGTCTGCACCAAGCAGTTTGACCAAAAGGATCACGGGCTATGGGCAATGTAGCAGCTAACAAAATAATGACACACTAAAGTTTCAAAGACCTGTTTCAGGCAATATGGCACAACACTAGTGGACTAGAAAGCAAATAGAGTCAAAATAGGCATCATTGTGGAAGCCAAGCGGTGGAGTGAACCAAAGAAAGCCTGCGTCAGAATACCACTACGAATTCATCAAGTGCTCTTTGCATAAGAAGACCGTCGTGTATTATCATCATTTGCAGGCTTTTTTTGGGTTCATTCATTACATAACTGGACCTCCCTAAAAATCATTTAAATAAAATGAGTCTGTTACTCATAAACAGACATCGAAGAGCTTGGCCCAGCTGTTTGTAGCACAATTTACAGTAATCCAGGATTAAATGTTGACCAAGGTATTTGTCACAGTGTATGAAAAGACTAACTCACTGGAGTCCACGTCACTATTGATATAAAACTGGATTCAAAATTGACACCAATCCTCGATTAGCTTAATCCGTTTTTGAACAGGGCCCAGATCAAGATTTATGAGATCAAGACAACACCAGTGAAAATCTGTGAAAAGGTGATGGTTGTATAACCCAAATCATAACAAGCCAAGCTCACTAAACTTACCTTGAAGCAACACAGTGTTGTTTCCCTTTGGGGCTCTCAAAGCCAGCTGGTCAAATGTGATCACTTCTCCACCAGCCTTCAAAATCCTGGCACGTGCACCCTCTGTCACATGCAGAGCACAAACCTGAAAGTAATTTGTGATTTTATCCTGATTGCAATTACTCATTTCAGTGTACCTTAGTTTGTGTTATCAACCAGAGAATTAACAGAATGAATCATGAACTTGTACATCCAACTGCTTCATTGATTGCAAAACAATCAACTTATTCTCCTAAAATGCCGTATTTGATTGAATAAGCGCCCCCTTCGATTAAGTGCCTCTCTTGAACACGGAAATTTGAAATAAGCACCTCTCCTCGAATATGTGCCCTCTCCTCCCCGCTAAAAACAGTAAGAATTTATAACTGCAGACAGGGTTTTTTAAATTTCCAGTGAGCAGCACGTCTGCAAACTTCTTGAGTTTTCCTACGTGTTTTGTGTGACTAACACACACTTTATCAGGGAGTATTAAAATACAACTAATTATGCCTGTATATATACCTAAAACAGAACTGAAGTTATTTTATAATACGTAAAAAACACACCTGCGGATTTGTGTATAGGAACTATAAACCTCAGGTCTAGGAAACAGGCGGAAAAATTTTGCAAGGTGTGACATTTTATGGGATATAATATTGGGGGACCCACAGTTTTAAAATAAATGAAGAAAGGGAAGATCCTTTTTAAGATATGACTATGTCCGACCAGGGGAAGGGCAATGATCGATAAGGTGAACGTTATCGATAATGATGAAGATGGAGAAGACGATGTAGATGTGGAATGAACTACTTAAAAGTTGTTTTTTTTTTCTAATAAAAGCTACATCCTAGAAACAAACTCTGAGTCCTTGTAATTTTGTAAATAAGCACCTCTCCTCGAATAATCGCCCCTCCTTGATTAAACGCCACCCTTGGACACCAAATTTAAAATAAGTGCCCAGGGCACTTATTCGATCAAATACGGTAGTACCATAGTATAGACAAGAAAACACTTTCCTTCGCTCTTTTCCATGCACTCAAAATTCTTTCCACACCATTATTTAGAAGCCACCTTTAACACTGAGTTCAGACAACAAAGAATACCTAGCAGTTTCACATGCCAAAAGACTAAAACTCATTATGGCCTTCAAGGTTGATGCCAGTATGTGTTAAGGCTCTAAATGTGCTTGATGTAGTCATGACTATGACCACTGATGCCTGGGTAGTATGCGAAAAAATTATGTTGTTACCATTGGTTTGCTTTCACTCACTGTTGTCATTTACAGTGGAACCCAGAGACAAGGAACCGCCATCTATTGAACACCCCAGCATCACAAACAACATTTTTCAGCCCAGTAACAGCAAAATAATGCACCTATCAATGGTTTGCCCCAGGATGGGGGGGGGGGGCAACCCACGGGAATTTGACTTCGTGAAGCTCTACCAGGGTGGGGATTTTGACATCCACAACGGTCCCGTGGCCGGGTGAAAAATTTGACTCGGTTGCCATCTTGGAAGGTGGAGAGGGTCTGGAAATGAGTGGTCCGCCATCTTGGAAACACCCAGAAGTCATTTGGATGAGCTTCCCACATTCTTTGCTCGGCCTTTCTTTTCATGAGCGATAGCAGAACAAATGTTAAGGAGCATTTTGATGTTTTTAGACCCCAAAAAAGTTGTTTTTAACACCCATCAGTTATCTATCTTTGAAGTTTTATAACACATAGTTATATAAAGAGGGGCAGCAAAGGCAGCTCAGACAAGGAAGAAGAAAATAAAGCAATTCACAGGTATTGTCAGGAGTAAAAAATGTGTGTTAAATTGCCAGCAATGCTAAAATATCTCATGACAACAATGCGCGCAGTACACACATAATATTAATGGCAGTGTACAATTTGAACAGCTAGAATCTGCCCTCTCCAGTTGGGGAAATGCACGAAGTTAGTGGTACCATTTGTCACCAGAATATCTACTGGAGTCACTGAATTCTGCATTAAAGTGTGCCTGTTGTGAGTGCCTGAGTTCGTCAACATTACTATTCAAGGTCTGTGATCCCCAGGGGTAGGGATTTGACTCTTAATGAAGACCCAAGGGTGGGGAAATTGACAAATGTCAAATTCCCCTGGGGTTGCCTGCCCCCCCCCCTGCCCCAATCCTGGGGCAAACCATTGATAGGTGCATAATATGGAAAAGAACCCCAGTATAACAAATCCCCTTTATGATAAGCACATTTTACCAGTCCCTTAGCACCTTGTTATATTGCGGTTCCACTGTGAGTTGCTCTAATCTAGAAATTGCAGGAATAAATTATCCCCTCAAACACTTGCATAAATTGCAGCATCACTGATAGCTTAAGTTAGTTAGAATACCTGGCCACTTAGTTACCAGTCATCTAATTACAGGGGCTCCTTATGTTTCTATATGGCTTGTTCTACAAAACACTGAGCTTGCTGTTCGAAACAACTAACAACAAAATTTCCGGCAAGGAAGTATATGGAGTAACTTAGAATACATGGAAGTAGCCCTCGATTTTCCTTAGTATACTGTAAAATGGATATGTATTTTTTAAATTAAAAACTGACTACGGCAGAAGACAAACCTTCAGTGCAGGAACCTCGTACAACCGGAGGTCATCAGTGATGGTTCCAACAACAACACAGATCTTGCCTGCATAGTCGCCCTTGGCTTTCATTTTTCGCACCTTAACAAACAAAAAAGATACAGAGACCAGATACAGTTGATTTCATCCGTTTACTGAACGATCATATAAACTAATCACTTCAACACAATAACTGAAAAGACATACCAAACGAGACAGAGCTAGTGGTGGCCGGTTTACACGACTCATACAAAGTCGTTTCAAAACCACTTTGTTGAACGTTGCATTTGTGCGGCGAGCGAGGAAGCGATAGAGCTGCAAAAAAGGATACGTGTTAATAGGACTCCCCTGTGTTAAATTTTTCTTTTTGGAACAGGTAGAAAAAATACTAACCTTTACAAGAAGCCTCAGGTAGACATTTTGCGAGGCAGGCTCTTGCCGTACATTCTTTTTTACGTGCTTCCGTTTGATGTCTATCCCCTAAAAAGTGGACGCATAATCACAATAAGTATTAAACTACAGAACGAGTAAGCAAGATGTTTATTAATTTCCAAGATGTCTAAGATTGAAGAAGATCTTTTCACGGCATTGAAACTTTTGGTGTAAAACTCACCATATTGAGGAACGAAGAGGCTGCTCGAAGGCAAGGTATTTTGGGAAATCAACTACTCGCCTCGTTTTTGCGGTAACTATTTCTTACTTTGGGTACCCCGGAGAAATCAACACCATGTAACCAAGCCGCATTTGTATGCGTGGTTGGATAGAGTTCTCGACGTCACTAGAAATGAATCTAAGTTAACTTTTAACGTCTCTTTTTACCTTTTTTGTTTCATTTTTCTGTAATCTTTACCCTCCAAAATGAGCACTAGACCTGTTGTGTTCAATCTCATCAACTGTATCATTGGTGTTAGTGTTCTGGCGATGCCGTTTTGCTTTCAAGAGGTAAGCTGGATGTTTCTCCCGACGGACCGTCTTGATTTCGTAAATTGTTGTCTTGTTTATCAATAACTTGCTTCACAGCTGAGTTTTCGTCTGAACCAATATAGTGTTTGAAGCTAAGTAAAAAGTATATTTTTAGTTAGCGGTCAAGATGAAAACACACAATTTGTTTTAAATTAGATTTACAAGTTTGTAAAATGAATGTATTCATGAGCGACTGTCAGTCCATTGAAGTAGACAGCCTGCAGTACAGAGTAAAGGTTGATAGTGAACAGTTTAACCATTTGAAGTCTTGTAAAAACACGGATTTCTGAGTGTGATAGCATTAATTTTATTTGTAGTCCCTAACAACTGTTCAAGTTTCCAGCTGAGTAGCACACTTAGGTCGAACTACACGTAGGCTAGCTACAAATTATGTAGCTGTGTGAAGAAGCTGACCTACCAGACCATAACCAGATTTAGTGGGTGTTTATATGTCGCAACGGTATTTAGTCCTCGTTTATTTTTATTGACTGAACACTGTTGTGATGGGTTTTTTTTTGGCCAAGTGTCAAGCCCCAGTAGAAAGATATGTCTTTAGAACGAATTATTTTTTCATTCATCTTGCATGATAATGTGTAGTCTTAGGGTTCGTAACTTTTAACAACACCTGTACTTAAAGTTAAAACGAGTACTTCTTTAGGGATCTCAAATAGATCGTACAGAAAATCTAAATGCCATGTTACTTTCAGTTGCCTCAGAAGTCTTTTCACAGGTATAATTATTAAATTTGCATATAATTATCTTCATTATATATGGTAACCTAGGCTTTTTGCAAATACTCAGAAGCATCTTGTGAAAATAACAAAAGAAAATTCCTTGAAGCTTAAATCAAAAGTAAATCTCAAAGCATTTTCATGTTTTCTTTTGCTTGCTGGTCAAAAACCCAGCAAGGTTCATAATTAATTTTAATAATTGTGTGAGAAACACCGTGGAATAAGAGTACTTAACAATTTCGGCCACCTTGAAGTGTGGAAACGCGTTCTTTACAGCTTTTTTGAACTGAATAAAGGCTGTGGTTTTTGTTTGTAGTGATACATCACTCCAATAGTTCTCTTGATGTGTTTTGAGATGTAGTTTTTCACACTTTTTTATAATGCATTTATGTGAACTCATATATTTCTCAGGATGAGGTGTGGTTACATTGTAACAAAAACAATCATGTATTTTTCTGCCATATTGCTAAAATTAATGACCTGAACAGTGATAGCGAAACTGTCCAAAATGTTGTTTGTTATTGTTATTATTTTAACCGCAGAATAAACCCATAAAAGATGATTAATTTTTATGATCTACGGAATTCTAAGTACTTACAGTTTTATGAAAAAAAGGTTGGTTGTCCACTCACAGTTCTTAATGTAGTTAGGGTTTAATATAACATCACCCAACCAAAATCCCCAAACAAGCATTCCTGTTTGAGACATTTCCTGTTCCATTCACTGATATAATGTGCTTAAAAAACCAGGAATCAAACTTAATGGCTACTTGTACAGTCAAAATAATTACTGTATTGTCAAAAGGCTTGATAAAAGTAGAAAAAGCAAGTGGTACCAGGGTTCTAAATAGCAGCTGGCTGCCAGTGACAGCCGGCACTGTGGCCACTCTTGCCGGCAATTTTTCATCCAAGAAATAGAAAAAAATGACATCCCATCCCTTGATCGGCATAGTAAGCATTTCAAATCAGAACGTAATGCAGCCATGAAACACACACACATACCAAAAGTGAAATGGATGACGTTTAAAAAGCTTTCTAAAACAGCAACAACAAATTACAGAATGTTAACAATTATTATCTTGATTCTTGTAAATCAACTCTTCGTTCTAGAGACTATCTCTATTTGCCGGCACTCTTTTTGTTCGGGCGTGGTTACATACGTGATCAACAAGGCGACTTTTGAGGAGATAGCCCAGACACGAGGTAGCAGTGCCGCAGCAATTCAGTTCTCTTTTAGGAACTGGGCAAATTGTCATTCACGATTTCTTTGTTACCAATGGGTCTTCGATCCTGTTCCACTTAGCACCTTTCACTTTTTTTGTGTGCTTTCGCCTTCTCGTCCAATTTAATTTGCTGGAGACCAGAAAGGAAATGTACCGTGCACTGAAAATCAGTGTCACTGTTGTGGCTTTTATCATTTTGAAAGGCCTGATCTACAACTGTTCTACTTAGCACCTTTTGCTTTTTTTGTGTGCTTTCGCCTTCTCGTCCAATTTAATTTACTGGAGACCAAAGGAAATGTACCGTGCGCAGAAAATCAGTGTCACTGTTGCGGCTTTTATCATTTTGAAAGGCCTGATCTACAACTGTAATTTGTGAAACGCCAGCAAGCAACCCTGCCAGTCCGCCATCGACGAGATTTCCACGCTCAAGAGAAAAACCGAGCAGTCAGAAACGTTGGTAGTTAAACTTCAGGCCCATACAGAAAAACACTCATGCCCAAAAGACTCGCGCTATGCTCAAAAGCAAACATCACTCCTGACCAGGATTAAAAGACAGAAATACACTCCATAAAGAGAGAGGCCAAGCAAAAATAGGCGCACTTACCAAGTTTCATTATCGCCGCGTTGAACGCAACAATGATAAGTTGCGAGGAGCGAAATCTCATAAATGTAGGTCAAAGAGAGACACTGATCGGGTTTAGCATAACGCCACATGCTCAGTCAAACAGTAGTTTATGTTCTACACTCCAGTAAACCCACTTAGTTAGAAAAAGTTTTAAAAAGGTTAGTTAGAAAAAGGTTTATCAAAGGCGAAGCCCTACGTCTTCTGAGAAGAGAATTGTTAGCGAAATCTTTCGTTGAGAATAAATATCACTCAATTTAAAACATGCCTCTGTGCGAGAGACTACCCAACAGTCTAGTAGAAAGAAATTCGTCCAAAAAATCAGCCTTGAGAAAAAAGTCGTCAAATTCAGGTTGAAAGTTACGATTTTATTTTGAACCCTGGGTACACAAATTTTCCTTTCAGGAAATCTGTTTGGAAATTTTGGACTACCTCTCGAACAATTCCGTGTTTCGGCAATCAAAATTAAGGTTCTCACTACATTTCAACTTCATATTTCCTGAATTTTTTCATTTACCGAATGTAGCTTTCATTTCTTTGTTTACCAACAGTGTGGCATTATTCTGTGTGCAGTAGCAATTATCTGCAGCTCCTGGCTCACCAAGAAGTCATGTGAGCTTCTGCTTAAGGCTGGTCAGATGGCACGAAGACGGAATTATGAAGGGCTTGGTGAGTCCATAATGGTTAACAAGAAAGCTAAGCACAATGTTGACATTGTGTGAACAGGTCCCTCTTTCTTTCGTTATGGAATTAAAAATGGTAAAATTTGATTCAAAGCAGAAATAGTCGGGACCCAAGGTTGTGGCCATGGCAACATCACGATAGGCTTCTCTTTGTGTCTTTCTTAAAGCACAATATTGTTGCAAAATTTCAGCTTTATCTTAACCCATTCTTTTCAGAGATATTCTTCATTTTTTGATTTGTCTTCATGCTGTAACCACTTATGACATCATCAATTTCTAATTAGCATAATTCAAAAACTTGAATGTCTCCGGATTGAGTGAAGATATTACAAAACAGTAAACACCATCCTTCTTCATTTTGAAAGGCCATACATATGAGCTTAACTTAGTTTTCACTTCATAAGCACTTTTAAAAATGCAATATGTATATCATACACTGTACTTGAAGTGTTGTCTGAAGTAATGCTCCGAAAAAAAATCGAAAGTAGAGGTTAAAAGATTTGTTTCATCTACATGTAAGTTTAATATTTTACTTTTAACCTAGAGAGTTTGGTACATACTATTGTTCTCTCAATAGCACTGTCTACTTATGGAGCACCAGGAAAGTTTGCAGTTGAAGCAAGGTAATTGAGTTAATTTTACCAAGAGTTTCCATCCCACTACATTGCCTTACTTTGTTTTGCCTTTATCAAACAAAAGCAGAAATGATTTCATACTAATATTTCAAACATATTCTGGCTTATATTGCTCATTTCCTCTACACAAAAATAAACACTTCACCAGCAAGTCACAAAATATTCTTACTAATACAATTAATTGAACTCTAAATATTGCTTTCCAAATTAATAGAGCAGCACAGCGATAACCTATGTCAATTATGTTAATACAAGTTAACACCTTAAGAAACTCTTGGTTTTGTGTTGTATACTGTGGTCACAATATTTGTCAATCTTATTTGTCTGTGTTTCCTTTAATTTCTTTTTTTCAGTATCATTGGTCTTCTAATTGGAACGCTTATAGCATTCAACGTTATAATTGGAGATTTGGTTCCTTCAATATTTCACAATTTAAGTGGTATTCAGGTAAGAGATGATCTATTTCTGACACTACCAGTGTTGTTTGTGAGTTTTCTGTAGTAGTTCTATTCCTGTGTTAACCTTGATATACTGTTGATTTGTTGTTTAAAATAAGTATCACTGACACATAATCAACATTTTTTTAATCCATCAAAATATCTCTCAACTATAGCCTTTTACTTTCAATTTTGTCCCATTTTCTGAACTTCTCTTTTGGACGACCTGTTTCAATTAAATAATAACATTTGTTGTCTCCAAACTTTTGGCATGCCCTGTAAGTACACTAAATTAAATGTTTCTACCTATAAATGATTACCGGTAAACATTACTGTTTTACTTCTGACCATTGTATAATTTAATACTGAAAAAAAGAAAAATATGTGTAATTTATTTACAGTATGTTTGTTAATTTTGCTTTGTCAGGTGTCATGGACTGTCAGAGCAGTTATTATGACAGTCCTAGCATTTTGTGTTGGTCTGCCATTGTCACTGATGAGAAATCTTCACAGCCTAGCTTCCTTTAGTGCTCTTTCTCTGGTGTTTTACATGTTATTTGTTTTGCAGGTAAGTTGGGGCCAATGTTGGGTCAAGCATGAAATGTTGTATTTCAACAAATATCTGACTCGGTTGTGAAATGGAATATTCTAGGGGGATTGAGATGCCGTTAGATAATATTGCATCATTCACTCACTGAATGAGGAGCCTTCTATGTCAATTTTTTTTAGAAAAAGCACTTCGAAATAATTGAAAAATTGCCATGTGGTCAGGGAAAAAGTTTGCTGTGACTCATCAAGGTGTTGGGTGGACCTGTTTTTTTCTTAAAGTCATGTTTTTCATAAACACTTTTTAGCTTTGCATGCTCATTTTTTTGTCCTTTCTCTCTTTGCAAAACAGATATTTTTTAATGCATTGCCAAGAATAACAGAAGGATCTTGGATCCACGATCTGAATTACTGGCGGCCAGAGAATCTTCTGCGTTATCTTCCCATCTTTGCTTTGGCCTTTGCCTGCCAGACGTAAGTGATGCATGCATTCATTGGTAAAATGTACAGTGCATCTGTTTACAGTTAGAAATGTGGTAACTGGAGATTTGAAGTCAAATAAAAGCATCCCCTTCTGTAATATTTATAATAAACTGGGTATATTTAGTGAGGATGTTTATACCTTTAAAGGTGCTTTCAGTCTGTTTTCTCTTCAGGGCCATGTTTTGAAACATAGCCACCACATCTTTTTGGATATGATTCAACTTTTGCAAATGTTATACCTGTGAAGCCATGGTTGTTAGTGTGCAGTGGACTGTCATCCCATCTAGGGGGGACAAAACTTAACATGTTATCTCCTAGCCACTTCATGCTACAAAAACTCAGCAATGGCCCTGATAAGCAATGTTGCTTGTTCCACTTTAATACCTTATCATAATTATATTGTAAGTTATACCTTCTTTGTCAGTTAACTTACATGTAGGCACCAGACAACAGGGCTTGAAATAATTTCCCGGCTGGCGCCGGTCAAGTTGTCCGGTCAAACCTATTTTTGCTCGGACACCACCCATTTTTGGCCGGACAAATCTCCATTACGCCATATCTCTACAAAATTCCCCCCCCTCCCCCTGCAGCATGATGTTTACATATCAAACAAGTACATTTTCTAAGCCTTTATTGTACATGGAGCCTCAAACTCATTGCAGGAAAAGTGGAATGCATGGTACAGCCACAACGTTCGGCAAAATCAATATTACATTTGTGCATGCATCTATCGCTTCAGTTCTATGTCTTCTATACCGTTAAATTTTAATACCTACTAAAGCTATGAAGTTGATGAAATTGAAGCCTGCGATCTAGTTGATCCTCATAATAATACAAGCTAACTGATGTGAATATACAACAAGAAACTCTTACAAGTAGAATCCATATCCACTGATTTGCTACAAAGTAAGCTTAGAATGAATAAGCTTGAATCTTGAAATGTTTCAGTACTATATCTTATTAAAAGGGGTCGGGGAAATGATACCAACAGGCAACTCTCTTTTTTCATTTGGAATACTTGAATGGCAACCTAATTTTGCTACTCGTTGTCAATTTCAAGTCTCTACTGCCTGAGGAAAACATTGCCTTGCGAAGTAATGCCCGTGAATCCAATAATCACCAAAAAGCTTGGTAACCAAGTATTTATCAGGGGCGTGCCGGAAGTGATGAATGATTTGTTCCGTTTCAGCGTTTTTAGAGACGATATGAATCACAACTTTTATGGATGACTATTTGGCCATTTGGAATTACTGGAATTACATCAACGTTGTGCAATTAAGGAAATGAAAGCACTTTGTTGTGGTTTTAAGTGAAACAAAAACATATCAACGCCAAAAATATATACAATGTTCGGGAGCCTACTGATCCACTCCTGTGTCTTTTATTAAATCTATTGCTCTGTCTTCTAATTCGTCCTCATTATCTGAATCGGAATCTTCTTCAGTTGAAGAACAATCAATCAAGACCATTCCCCTTTTCGCAAACTCTCGGGCCTTGTACGATTTCCTCTTGCTTTGGTTCGGAGGGCGAGTGGCGCTCGTTACCCACAAGTGAATGGCTGGTGTAGTGTCGTAACCTTGAAAAGGGGGACCTTCCATTTTGACTCTTATCAGGTGGCTAAGGGTGTTCTCGCTGAGTGTTGCCCGAGAATCTGAGAGGCATTGTTATGCTTCTCACGTCACGTTTACAAAATCCAAGCGGACTATATATTATAAGAATATAGTAATTCATACTGCTACACACGCTACTCCGGAAGACCCGCTAATTTGCGGTGACGGCTTGATGAACGACAAAGCGAAGATTTGCAACCACCGGAAATTTTACAACCACTATTATGAATCATTTTTTAAAAGTTCTTGGTCTGGTAGTATCTCTGTCTTTTCCCCTTTTTATTCACAAACGCCAATAATGTTGAACCTATAAAAATTTAAAACCTGAAGATCCGCATTGAATTTTTCTTTACAAGCGTAAACGACCGGACAAATTGTCCGGCCATCCAAGGATTTGACCGGACAAAACCTATTTTTGACCGGACATTGTCCGTTGACCGGCCGTTATTTCAAGCCCTGGACAAGCATTTCTTAAAGGTCCAAAGTACTTTCTAGGACCAAAGAGCTATTTTATGGGGAGACTATTCATCAATGAAGTTTCATTTTCCACTGATTATGAAAGATTACCAACAAAATCCTAACAGTTTTAAGAAACAACTGGGTTAGTTTGCAGTGAAAAACTGCTACCACTTACCTTATTATAGGAAATTAACACTTGTGGTAAAAAGGTATTTGAAATTAACACAACTTAAATTAACGCGAATTGAAGGGAAAATTACTCCCCAATAAAGGAAATTAACATGAAAGAGGGGGTATAATTTCAAAATGTGGGAAATTAATGATTAACACAAAGAAACACCGTGTGGTCACAGCTGGAACAAATTTATTTCTAATTGCACATAAAAATCACAAAACAGGTCTACAGGTGTGTGAGGCAATTTCTTTACGGACAATGTGCATTAAATTCTGCTTAAATGCAGGAAAGTTATTGTTTTGTGGGTGTCAAGAATGTCTGGGCTATATCCAGAATATAGGATTAAAATGATGGAAATAAAGGTTGTGGAAATTAACGCTTGACTTAATTAACAACACGGAAATTAATGCTCACAAAAATTAAGTACTGTTTAATAAACGAGCAGGAGTGTTTTATCGGGTTTAAAACCACGAGGCGTAGCCGAGTGGTTTTAGACCCGATAAAACACGATCTGCGAGTTTATTGAACGGCTTCAAAAAACGATCTCATAGAATAATGAACTAATGGTGCCATTTTCCCGTGCTATAACTTTATTCCATAGTCTCATCAAGGGAATGTCAAAATCGATCTCACAGAATATAAAGACATTCTTTCATGTTTTGTAGTTCCTATAGTCTTTGAAAAGAATAAAAAGTTTTGTTTAATGAGCTTCGGACCATTTTCCCGTGCTGCTAGTTCATGCTGCTAGATCTGAAAAGAATTATAAGTTTAGATGATTTGCATAGTGGAAACTTCATTCAATAGTGAGCTCGATGAGAACATTATGGCTTCGAAGCACAAGCGGACGTTTCGCAAACCCAAAAATGCTGAAGAAGAGAAACAACTGCTGGAAAATGCCGTACCAAAGTCAACACGTTCCGTCAATAAGTGGGCTATGAAGATTTTTTCAGAATGGCAGTCAACAAGAGTAAATAAGAAAGCTTCTGAAGAGCCGAGCAGTTGTACTAATGACACATCACAAATTCAAGACTTGGAAACCGACGTGCTTGATATGACGACAGAGTCGCTAAATTTTTGGTTAACAAAATTCATAATGGAAGTGTGCAAAGATACCGGGGAAAATTATCCTCCTCGTACGCTGTACAGCATTGTTTCTGTTATATAAAATGTTACCCTCATTAGTATTCTTTATATAAAGAATACTAATGAGGGTAACATTTTATATAAAGAATAGTAATGAGGTATATTACAATCAGCCCCGCTTTCCCCTGGGACTGAAATCAAATGCCGCCACCAGGCTTTTTAGATTGTTGATGTATTACCGGTTTTAAACAAGCATCCACGTGACTCATTTGCGTGATGTAATTGGTGGAAATGATCATTAATTATTCATGAGTTTTTGAACGCGACTTAAAATATTCGCTTTATTTTCACGGAGCATTAATTTCCTGTAATAAGTTATAAAGGAAAGCCTTATATATTTGAAAAGAACAAGATTATCCTCTGATTGTTTTTCAGGGATTCTGAGAGATGCAGCCGAGCATGCAAACTTTTTAGTACTTTTACTTGTTGTTGTAAGAAGTCTTAGTAAGTTATCTGTTCTGTGGATGTTTTTCAGTCAACTCTTTGCATTGTATGAGACCCTACCAGAGCCATCAGTCAAGAAAATGGAAGGTGTTGTCAATACAGGAATCAATGTTGTGGCTTCAGTTTATTTTTTGGTAGGTCACTGCTTAAAGATAAATCAACACTGCTTAGTGGCTGGGAACAGCATGTTAAGTCTCATTACTGAAAAATCCTTGGGCCTCAGATTTCTGATTGAATTGGAACTTAAATGAACATTACAGAAGTGCGCCCATTGAAACGCGTCGCCCGGGAAAAGTGGGGTACCCATGACGCTTTGCAGGCATCACGCCCTGGAAACGAGGTTGTAAAGGCTGCCGACGTTTTCGGCTTCTCATGATCCTAAAGCGACGAATTCCCAAAAGAGAGCTAAGAGTTATGCCTCTGAGTCCTTTAAAGGACAATGCTGATGAATCAGTATTGTTTGAAGGTGTCGAAATGTTCTTTGGTAAAAGCCACTTTCAACGGAGCGTGATGTGTTTATGCAAAACCTCGCAAGTAATAATTTCACGACAAAGGATTGAAAGATTGAAGCGCCGTTTGCCTCGTGCCAGCTCGTGGAGTTATCAGAGTTAAAGTAACTGATCGGGAATGAGAAAGCGTGTTCGCGCTTCAGCGCTAGTGCTTGTAGCTTCAAGTTTGCTTTCCAATAGTTAATAGATTTATAATCATTTGTAGTTCTTTGGAACAACAAGAAAAATATTTGCGTAATACGGTTTTGTTTTCAAGGCGAGTCAAGCCTCGATAGCCGTGGCTTTACTAGCTTTCGTTAATCGCTTGTCGGAAGCCGTCGCTTCGATCGATTCGCATGTCTCAATCTAACCTAAACTCACCGTGAAGTAAAAAGGCATCAACAGCCATTAACGGCATGAAAGCCTTTTGCCTTGGACAAATAAAATGTAAGTACTTTTAAAGTTGACTGTGATGTATTCAATTTAACAACATTTTTAAGAGCTTAACGTCTCCGGCATATCGATGTGCGACTTTTTATTAAACATTCGATCGATCGTTGTGGTTTTTTTTCCTTGAGAAACATTTAAAACAAAATATACCTGGCACGATTTAGGGACAGGGTTTTCCTGTAGGGCTGCTTGTAGGGCCCTACAAGCCCTACAAGATGGGTGGCAGTACTTAAAGATACAGTTGCTAAAAGCATCGTATAGGTACCTTCATGCACAGTCAGGACAAAAAGTCATTTGCTTATGGCTGCATAGTAACTATAAAAAACTACAAGCCCTACACGTTTTACAAGCCCTAAACGCCCTTCATACCCTACACGTTTCACAAGCCCAACAAGCCCTACACATCCTACAAGCCCAACAAACCCTACATATCCTACAGGTCCTACAGGCCCAACAAGCCCTACAAGTCCTACATGTCCTACAAGCCCAACAAGCCCTACAAGCCCAACAAGTCCTACAAGTCCTACATGTCCAACAAGCCCTACAAGCCCTACATGTCCTACATGTCCTACAAGTCCTACATGCCCTACAAGTCCTACAAGTCCTACATGTCCTACAAGACCAACAAGCCCAACAAGTCCTACAAGCCCTACATGTCCAACAAGCCCTACAAGCCCTCCATGCCCTACAAGTCCTACATGTCCAACAAGCCCTACAGGCCCTACATGTCCTACAAGCCCTACATGTCAGCCCTACATGTCCTACAAGCCCTACAAGCCCTACATGTCCTACAAGCCCTACATGTCCTACAAGCCCAACAAGTCCTACAAGTCCTACATGCCCAACAAGTCCTACAAGCCCTACAAGTCCTACATGCCCTGCATGTCCTACAAGCCCTACATGTCCTACAAGCCCTACATGTCCTACAAGCCCTACATGTCCTACAAGCCCTACAAGCCCTACAAGTCCTACAAGACCAATTCCCATGCCCTACATTTGGAGTTCTACAAGCCCTACAACCTGCCGTACAACCCGACACGTTTTCAAGCTCCACATAATCGCAACAACAACAAAATATTCATTTCCCAAGGCCAATAAATATGGTATTATGTATTATATAGATGTTTACATTATGAGGCGCGAGGGATATAATTTAAAAGATCAAGTAAGCAGGGTCAAAGAAAATGGAGTTTCCGTCTTACCCCTTGTGAAAGTTGGAATCATTGTAAACTTGCCCTAAGGCTTTTCTCAGTGGTCTTACTTCACCTACAAACCAAACAGTTGCTTACTTTCTCATCCGGCTAGTGATGAATAAAATTGATTAGCCCAGCAAGAAAAGCACTAACCCCAGGCCAGCAGACATGAATTTCTTTGCACACCTAGTAAGCTATACTATGAATTGAAAATACCGGACAGGTTAATAAAGAGGACGTAGAGCTTAATATATATTTTCCTCCTTGTACATGTGCAGAGCCTGTCTTTTTGAGTTACATTTGAAGCTGTATGTAGAGAGACCAGAGTAACAATAATGGATCTTGAGTATTTTATAATTTCACTTCACTCTTGTAGAACATTATTACATAATACTATACCGGTAATCTTAATAATTAAAGTTTATTACATTCTACAAATAAATCTATTATGTAGACCTCAAAAAACAAATTTGTCAGTGAAATTAGATTTAACAATAAACCATACGTGTCAATATAACAGGGAACAATACATTAGCATTTTGTCTCTTTAATTTAGAATCGCTTAGCTCGCACTCTGATTTGGTATGGATGCAAGGGTGTTTAACGTTAAATGGCATGGCTATAGGAATTCTAGCCATCCAATTGGTTATCAAGGCGAGGTATTCAGAGTGGAATTGCGACTTGAAAGCGAGGTTGACCGATATTGCACCGTAGTAACGCGTAGCTTCTTAGCAACGCAGACAAAATTGGAAACAGTTAATATGTTTTCAAAACTATTGTCTCCGTTTACAAAGCAAAACGCTGTGCGAAGTGAGGAAGCAGAGGATTTTCTCAAGAGCAGCGGTTAAACATTGTTCTCTTTCACCGCATCAATGAAACGGAAAATAAAAATGTCCGTAATGTATTTCGAGCAGGTCTTTGGTCTTCGTTTTCGATACTTCCGTTACGCTTACACGACCACTTTAAAAAAAGTTCACTAAAAGAAAGAAATACTACAAATTTCTCGTGCAATAGGAAAGCTTTGTATTTTGTTGAAGTAATACTGTTTATAGTCTGACAGTAATGCCGTTTTCGTACAATAAAATCTACAGGAAACAAAAGAAAACATCGACACTTCTGCGTGCTTGCTGTAAACTCGATAAAAACAAAAGACAGTTTATAGAAATTCTTTTGCAGTGAAATGCTCCAAACTTTCAATAAAGAATGACTTCTTACATTCTTTAACTGACACTCACGATGCAAAAAACGGGTTCTGGAGATCAACAAATCGTACACACAGCGAACTAGTGAACTAATTTGCTTTCTAAGCGAACCGCTAATAGCGTAATTTGGAAAGCGGCCCTGCTCTTAAGTTATTCCAAGGTACTTACTTCATTGGTCCTTCTTCAAACCTTCACTTGACGTTGTTATATTAAACTGAATGTTCAGGGCTTTTCACTTTCGATGCGTGCTGTCTACTTCTTTCAGGCCGAAGAGTTATGAGTTTGTCTTGTGCTGATGAGACCGAAACTTGGATTGGATGTTGTAAAAAACAAGAATATTCTGTAAAATACTACCATACCATCGGTAAAACGTTTAAAAGCTGCGTGAACCGTTGAAAAACGATTGTGCTGTGTCAACCACGATGTTCAAATAAAGTTTTGTGATCGATTTTACTTGATTTTAAAGGCCGGCCAAACGCACGCAATATATCGCAACACTGTTGCGCACAGCATGTTGCACGCGGTTGGCCACCCTACTGTAACATGTTGCGTGTTTTTGGATCAAGTTTGAAAATGGGTTTCATTAATCCACACCGTACGAACAAATTCGTGAGTAGACTGATAAGACACTTAACTCCGCGTGAAAACGGAATAAGCGTCCGCTAAAAGAACTATACACTATATAACTCTCGTGTAAAAGAACAGCTTTTTATTTTGTTACTAAAGTAATACTGTCGATGGTTCGACAGTAATGCAGTTATTTTTAAACCTACTAGGAAACATCACCAATTTAATGATACAACGTGCAACAAACTAACAAGAAACAAAACTTTAAAATCCATAACTTGCAGCTAATTTCTCCAAACGTTTGCGAAAAGAAAGATTTCTTGCATTCTTTAACTTACACTAATTAAATGGTTCTGTCGACTCCAAACCCTCGCATTCCCCCACCCCCTTGGCATTCTTTCAATTCTCTTTCCCGGCCCCATTGAGTGGGACATTTACTATAACAGGTCAACTCCTGGGTGGGATATTGTCATAAACGACGTCACCTTTCTGGTTTTAAGTAGTATTTGCTTCATTGCTTATTTTAAATTGCCTGATTGCCTCCAATATAAAAATATAAATAAATGAGATGATGAGGGTTTCTTTCAAGTGCATCGGAGCATGTCCTCATCCCAACATGTGCAAATTGTGGTTTCCACGTGCGAACTAGAGATGGTGGAAAGAGTAAGTCATAATGTGTCTTCAGGAGAATAAAAGTTTGAAGCAAATTTGAGTTACGTTTTGTTAACTTTCGTTGATCTCCTGAGGTGCGTGAAAGAGTTTCAGCTTTAGATGTGAAACAGCAATGACAATTATTACTGGTTTTAATAAAGATCCATTTACTATTTGTGAACAATATTGCTTCTTTCGTTAATCATCTAAAATAATATTTTGATCTCTTTCTGTGCACTCATCCAAAATTCCCAACGTGGGAGTTCGAAGGGATGAGCTGGTCCCGCATTTTTAAAATAAAAAGGTACTTACGTCAGTTGTCCATGCCTCTACTTCAAACCTGTACGTACCGTTGTTGAACATTGATTTGCTTCAATGTCACGGTCGAAGAGACAACGTGTTTATCATTTTGCCTTATCGTTGAAATTGTTAAAACCCTCGGTTTCGTTAAAATAGTCAAAAGGTTCAATACATTAAGTTTTGTGATCGATTTTAGCTTTATTCCAATTAGCTGGCATTGACGGGTGATTTGAAACGACTTCTCGAGTGATCGTTATAAATGTAGCATTCACACACAGACAACCCACAAAGATAACTGAAACTGGGTTTTCTTTTTATCCTTTTAAAACAGGCTATGCGACTGGAAGAAAATCCATTACCCATTTTCGCACAGCTCCTTTCGCGATTTGTTCTATATCAGGTTTTCGCGTGAAATTTAACGTGGAGTTCCCTTGTCAGGTAATGGATTTTCCTATAATAATAACCCAAGCAGATCGTACTTAGCTTAGCATTTCTATTGCTACATGTCCATTCCATTTAACGTATACAATTACGCGTTATTGTAAAGTTATCTGCGAGCGCATCCTCACTTAAATTCGACACAAAACTTTCAGCACATCAGTAAGTGCAATGACATTAACAAATTACATTCATTTTACCCAAACTGTAATAATAATTCAATATTTACAATGACAGGTCAGAAATAAAATTCACAGAAAGGAAGTCAGCGCTTAAACAGAACAAAAAAGATACGAAAGATATTTTGCCTTTTGTCACACAATATGAACCAGCAGTGCCAAACATCAAACAAGTTTTAATGAAAAAATGGCACATCATAGAGGGACAACCACTACTCAAACAAATCTTCAAAGATTCACCTAACATATCTTTTAAGAAAGGAAAATCTCTTAAAGATATGCTCGTTAGAGCAAAAATATAAAAGGTTCTCAAATATTTCACACCGGTAGAGATTGTGCGGCCTGTCACGCCTTGCTACCTCCAACGACAAGCAGGGTGGACCAAAAGAAAACAACCAGGTCCACATCCAAACAAGACAAAGACACTTGCAACAAGTGTTTTAAAAAGGCCCGCCTGACAGGACACATCCAGTGTGTAAAATGCCAACAGTGGCAACATTTGCGATGTGTCGAGATGACCTTAAGCGAAGCGAAGCTAAAGAAGGTCAAATATACCTGTAGTGATTGCAGTTAGTGAAAACAATTGCAGCAAGAAAATTAACTAGACGCATATCTGTGAATAAGTTGACACATTTTGCTCATGTCATTGCCGTCCGTTTTTTACTATGAACTATACTAGTCATGACAGGAACTCACTTAATTTGGTCTATAACATTTGGAATGCCAGTGTTTTTAAGACAAATCAACTCTTTCGCATGCTTGTCAACGCCATTGTTTTGTGTTTTTGAAACCACTGAATCAGGTAGAATATTTTCATGAGGGGGCCATCGGGATTTTCGGTTTTGCGGTTTTGGCCATTTTTTAGATTGGTTTTTCGGTTTTTGCCCGAAAAACTGCAGTTTTTCGGTTTTGGTGTCTTATGCGGTTCGTGGGTTTTTCGGATTTGGTATACGATGTGGTTTTCGGTTTTTCCAATCCGGTTTCCTGTTCAAAATGCAAGTTTGAGTAGTATAGCTTGTAACTGAACAGAAATGTCAAAAATGTATAAGAAGAAACCTGATCTTCTGATCTTCTGGTGTCTATAGTGTAAGGGTTTGATATTTGAATTTTAATAATATTATGTAATAAAGTTCTACCCTAATAAATGGAATTATAAAGTACTCAAGATCAATAATTAACACTCTGGTCTCTCTACATAGAGCTTCAAGTATAACTCATCAGTCAGGCTCTGCACATGTACTACAGAAAATATAAGCTTTAACTCCTGTTTGGTATTTTTATTTTATGCATGACATTTGTATAGCTTACTAGGTGTGCAAAGAAATTTATGTCTGCTGGCCTGGGGTTGGTGCTTTTCTTGCTGGGCTAATGAATTTTATTCATCACTAGCCGGATGAGAAAGTAAGCAACTGTTTGGTTTGTAGATAAAGTAAAGCCACTGAGAAAAGCCTTAGGGAAAGTTTACAATGGTTCCAATTTTCACAAGGGGTAAGCTGTAAACTCCATTTTCTTTGCATCCTTCTTCCTTGATAATTTGAAAAAGTAATGTTTTAATAAATGAGCAGCAGTGTTTTATCTGAGTTTAAAACACGAGGCACAGCCAAGTGTTTTAGACTTGATAAAACACGAACTACGAATTTATTGAACGGCTTCAAAATCTTCTGAAGTAGATCAACTCGTTCTTGCACTAATATTTAGATTTGAGGTTATTTTGACCTAGAAAATTGGTATAAAGTTTAGCCATGTCTTTATCAGATATAAAGACACTCATTAAACATTACCGGTAATTTCTTTAATTTGTATTTTCTTTATGAACTATTAATGAGTTTTTGAATTGAAAGTTACAGTTGAATCTCAATAACTCGAACCCTCAATAACTCGAACCTTTTCTGATTCCCCTCCAGGTTGTTTTTTCACTAATTTTACCCTCAATAACTCGAACTCCCGATATCTCAAAGCTTTTTCGTTTTCCCTTGGCTTCCCTTGCAGGACTTTTAGGGCTTGTAGGACATGTAGGGCTTGTAGGACATGTAGGGCTTGTAGGACTTGTTGGGCTTATAGGACATGTAGGACATGTAGGGCTTGTAGGACTTGTAGGGCTTGTTGGACATGTAGGACTTGTAGGACTTGTTGGGCTTGTAGGACATGTAGGGCTTGTAGGACTTGTTGGACGTGTTGGACTTGTGGGACTTGTTGGTCTTGTAGGACATGTAGGGCTTGTAGGACTTGTAGGGCTTGTAGGACATGTAGGACGTGTTGGGCTTGTAGGACATGTAGGGCTTGTTGGGCTTGTAGGACATGTAGGACTTGTAGGACTTGTAGGACATGTGGGACTTGTTGGGCTTGTAGGACATGTAGGACTTGTAGGACATGTAGGACTTGTAGGACATGTAGGACTTGTAGGACTTGTAGGACTTGTTGGGCTTGTAGGACATGTAGGACTTGTAGGGCATGTAGGGCTTGTTGGGCTTGTTGGACATGTAGGGCTTGTTGGGCTTGTAGGACATGTGGGACTTGTAGGACTTGTAGGACATGTAGGACTTGTTGGGCTTGTAGGACATGTAGGGCTTGTAGGACTTGTAGGGCTTGTAGGACTTGTTGGGCTTGTAGGACATATAGGGCTTGTAAGGACTTGTAGGGCTTGTAGGACTTGTTGGGCTTGTAGGACATGTAGGACTTGTAGGGCATGTAGGGCTTGTTGGTCTTGTAGGACATGTAGGGCTTGTAGGGCTTGTAGGACATGTAGGGCTTGTAGAACTTGTTGGACTTGTAGGTTGTAGGACTTATTAAAGAATTGTTGCCCACCATCAGCACAGGTGTCAGACTTTTCAATCAAGCTAGGCATGGAGGTACCTAAATGATGCTTTTAGCAACTGTATCTTTACGTAATGTTAGCCGCCATCTTGTAGGGGTTGTTGGGCCCTACAAGCAACCCTACAGCAAAACTCTGTCCCTATATCGCGCCACATATGAAACAAAACAATCTTCCACTTTTTCACTGTTCATTCCAATTAAAAAGAGGAAATCAAACGGTAATTGGATTTTACAACTCAGAGATTTTTAAACAATACAGCGTAATTAAGATAACCTGACAAGTTACGTCTATTGTTCTTCGATGAATAGAGCAACGTTTCGGTAGTCTGAGCAAAAACAATGCTTGAGAAGTCCACCTACACAGGGGATTACTTGATTGACAGTAAGATTGACAGGCCGGCCTTAAGTTACGCATGCTCTGTGTCTTGCTTTCTTGCTAATTTGAATTTTCCCGTGCGACGTGTTTTCAATGGGCGCAGTTCTGTAATGAAATTGTTGATGTCTTTTGAGGAAAACCAAAGGCCCAGAGGATAATAATAATAATAATAATAATAATAATAATAATAATAATAATAATTATATTTACGTGTCAAAATTGATCTAGCTCCCTGTAAAGACAGGGTGCTAATTGGGGACACACTAAATAATAATAATAATATTATAAATTGTTAAAAAAATGCACTTGTATAACATATCTTACACTTGTATAACACAGGAAAACTTGTATAAGCAAGGACAAGAGCCATCAACAAACTCAACCCACACATGCCATCAACTCTTAACTGGTGTTTGAACCAAGGGCACTTTGTTGGGAGGGAAGTTCTCTCACCATAATTTGTGCCATTCGTGCTCCCTTACATTGTAAATAAAAGAACTTCGGTTGTTTGTGATGTTATGCCCAGCCCTTAGGGGTAGTCCATTTATCTGTTTTTCTGACTGATTTTGCTTACAGTTTTTAACTTACTGGTAATGAAAAAAAGAGAGATGAAAGTACTCTGAGAGTCTTAGTATAATGAGTCAAGGAGGATATTGAGAGCTGCTCTGTTTTGGATAATTTTTCAAATCATGAATGATAACCTGTTTTGCTTTTCATTATAGGTTGGATTTTTTGGTTATGTGTGTTTTTACAATGTTGGAGTAAAGGGTGACATGTTAAATAACTATGGCAACACCTTCATCTCTCAGTTAATCAAATTAGGTGAGATTGTTGATCATCAATCTTGTCTTATGTTATCACCTTGTATCTGCCCCATTAATTTTGCCAATTACACATGACAGTTCAGCCACTTGGAATGCTTTTTACGCCACTATAATGTGTTGGGCCACTAAATCTACCGACATTGATATGGTTGCTTTCTGAGTATCAATCTTTTCGGGGTTGGGGGGGGGGGGGGGGGCTATTTATTGCTGATACAAAATAAATATACCTATAAGCACCCTTGACTATGATGGTATTTTTGTTTATTTTGCAGGCTTTGTTATGTCTGTTGTTGTCAGCTTTCCTCTGATGGTGTATCCACTGCGAGCAAGTTTGCACTCTCTTGTATTTCAGCAGGTTAGATTTTGTCTTTTATAATGATTATCATATACCATGAAGTATCTTTTTGTAACTTTAAAACATAGTAAATTACACAACGTGACATGTTGAACTAGCAAACATCAACTGTAAGCAGTAATACCGGTGGTAAATGTTGACAATATGAAGTATCTAACCTCACTGTATTAAGATTTTTAACATTATTCCAACAGTCAAGCAGCTCAGAAAATTTACCAGGAGGAGCTGGCTTTATTCCACATGACAGATTCACATACGTGACACTGACCATCATCTCTGGGACTCTCATGCTCGGAATTCTGTTTCCACAAAGTAAGTCCAACAACAACTCTGCTTATAGACTACCGCGCGTATGAAGGGGGAGCTGCCTATTGCTTTTTCATCACAAAAGTGATAGCAAATAATTTGTTGTGTTATACTTGCAACCCCCCCCCCCTCACCACCACTTAAAAAACTGAAATTTTTAAAATGTGTTAATATTAGCACTACAATATTACAATTGTTTTCTTAATATTATTGTTTTGTGTTACAGTTGAATTTGTACTGGCATTGACTGGAGCGACCATGGGGACTTTGATAGCTTTTGTTTTTCCATCCACCATGTTCTTACATGTTGTGACAGAGAAGACACAAGCAAGGCTTATAGCAAAGGTAGGTTGTTAAAGCAACCATATAATCCCAGATATGGGCTCATGGAACTTCATAAGTTGTTTTTCAAAGGCTTATAACTGGGGAGGCTTATATCAGGGGGAAGGGAAGGGTCCAGTCTTTTCTATTTGCAGTCATGAGAGCATTAGTGCTGGACTGGCTCTCGTTACTTTTACTGCCCTGTAAGGAAAACAACTCTATAACACGGACAGATGACGAATTTTGTTACATGATCAAGGTACAAAAAATTGTGAACAAATAGCTAAAATACACTATAAAAATGACAAAAATATGAGATAACAACTGTTAAACACCATTTTCATTCACAAAGTCAATGATCAGAATGGTTCACAGTTTTCATGTAAGAGTTTGATATTTTTCAGGTTGGAGTAAATGTGAAAATGACTCAATAAAACCTGGTAGAATCAATTGTTCGATTTATGGTTGTGAATTCATCATCTGGCCTCAGTTGTTCAAAAGTTGGATAGCGCTATCCACCGGATGAATCACTATCCAGTAGATAAGTGTTAAGAAAACCAATAATTTATTTATTGCATTATCCACCCAGGGGGGGTACTCCGAGTTTCAAGTGACGGGGATGATCGAATGGGGGCAAAAATCAATACCCAAAAAAATCCCTAGGGCTTCCAACAAAACCCCAAAAAATCCCTGGACCAAAAAATTACCCCAAAAAAATCCCATGCCGAAATTCCGAGCCTTAATTTCCAGAAAGGATTAAATGATCTAACACGAAAAAAAAACCTAGAAATTGAATGTTTGTATTTGGTTATAATTCATCATACCAGATGATTTTATCCTTTCCTTATCTGGTAGTCATTCTAACAACACTAGGGACACCCAAGAACATCTTCTGTGTCAACAACAACATTATGAATGACAACTCTAAACAAAACAAGACTACCCGGGCAAGAACAAGTTTGGTTGTACTTTATTTGCGGAACTACGCGGCCGGGATACATGGGCACTACCATGAATCTTCAGATCATTTTGAATACCCAAAAAAATCCATACTTAAATCAAGCCACCCAAAAAAATACCTGCCAAATCTTCGTACCCAAAAAAATCCCGGAATCGAAACTTTCAAACCCAAAAAAATCCTTCGATCATCCCCATCACTTGAAGTCCGGAGTACCCCCCCTGGGATTATCCACTGGATAGAGATTTATCTGGTGGGTAGTGCTATCCAACTTTTGAACAACTGGGGCCTGTATTGTAATAAAATTTTTCATCTTGAGCACGCCTTTTAAACAGTTATTTTGCCTCTGGTGCAGCACCACTAAAAGTCACGCCAGACCATGGCCCGAGCAGCAGTTTCATGACTGATTTGTGTTATGTGTTTATTGCAGCTTTTCTAATGTTACGTTAGCTTGTTTTGTGCTGCAGCTTCATGACTGATTTGTGTTGTGTGTTTATTGCAGCTTGTTCTAGTGTTAGGTTTAGTCTGTTTTGTGGCTGGAACCTATACTGTCCTGACAACTCAAGAGAGTGCTGAACATGGCCATCAAGTTGACATCCACCCACCAGGCATAGATCCTATCAAGTCAATGGCTGTCCACGACTCCATCCAAAAAGACAATGGCACAAATGTTCAAGCTGATGTCAATAAAGACCCAGTTGATATGGATGTTGCCAAGGTAAGTGTATCATTTGTAAAATCCAGCGACCTTTGCTTGATTCCTTAACCTCTAATTTTCTCCAAATGAGTCAAACTGTACATCAGTTATTGTGGATCTAGGAGTCTGTATCCAGATGAATTCTTAAAGTGAGGTCCATCTAATAAAACCTTATTTGATTTGAATATAGTGGACCTACTTGAACATCTGTGGGTGATGTTTCCTTCCTTCAGTCTCTAAATATCATGGATTTATTGTATATCATAAATAAATTTTTATTGAAAGTACTTTTTAGTTCATGATTCAGTATTATTGTAAAGTTGTCATTCCACTTGTGAATTTTATTGAAAATTTGTCAAGGTTTTGTAGACGTTTGATTCTTGTCGATGAGTAGCAATTGACCCTAATTTGTTAGGCATGAAGAAAACAAGATTAGAACATCTTGATGTTCCTCCCCTTGTCAAGAGAATTGTTCTTCAACAGTGGTTTAATGTCACGCACAAATAAACAAAAAACGCATTTATGTGGGAGAAAAGGTTAGGGGTAAGTGTTGTCCAGGACCCGAGTGCTGCCTGCCACTTGCGAGGCCAGTCAACGGGGCTAGTGTCAGCGAGTGGCATAGAAACCATGGATTGGGCGTCATGGAGTACAGCTGAGTAGCATGCACCTATGCCAAGCTCCCAGAAGGTTGGCCAGCAAGGGGAAGTGGACGTGACCACTGTAGTGTCAACCCAAGCTAAGGCAACCGAGGCATCGCTTCAGTGTGGGACTGAAGGGTTGTCGCCAGCAACACTTATCCCCATAGATTCTGGAACAGAAATCCTCCCACACTGAGGCGGCTAAAAGAGCTGTTCACAGAAAAAGCAGGCCCCACCCAGGATGGTGCAAAGCAGCATTCTGTTAGCAGCCTCAGACAGGATTCCCAGTTGCATAGCTACCACTCTCATCTAATTCTTATTATTATTATTATTTTTATATAGAATTCTAACCCTAGACATGATGGATGCAAGCTAGATAGTTAATAGTCTTCAGTTAAAGGCTCAATGGTTTCGCTATTAGACTTAACATATAGTTCAGTTCTGACCAATAAAGGCCTTGACACAAGATGTGCATGTCCAGTTCACTTCCAGGGATCAAATGTAGGAGGGTTCTGGGTAGATGTGTTGTCACGGTGATAAGCAGCCATGGTTGTGGGAACTTGAAGGATGGTAGTCTTGGGAAGGTGAATGTACCGTTCGTAGGAATCAGATCGCCAGCGACCCAGTATTTTGATGAGCCAAGCTGGCAGGCCAGCGGCTGCCGCTGTTGTGGCTGCCCCTATTCTGAAGCTGTGGGTATTATACGATTTGGCGTGAAGACCGCACAGTTGAAGTAGCGTGTGTAGATTGAGGGCCAGGATGCGCCTGGAGAGGAGGGTGCCATCCTTAAATTGAAACAGTGGACTCTGTGGAGTTGACTCTGGAGATTGGAGAATAAGTTCCCTTGTGGCGGACACTGCACAGACACTGGAATTGGACTTGGCGATGGTGATGACGGTTGATTGCCGGAAAGGGTCTGTCTTGGACTTCTTGAGGCGGACTTGCATGTGTTGAGGGTGAGAAATGTTGGGGAAGAAAGTGACGTCCCCGCGAGTTAGGTGTACGCTATGGTCAAAAGGACCATTACATGTGAGTTCACTGCACCTCATAAAGCCAAAGAAAGCTAAAGTAAAGGAAGCCCACAGCATCACGGTGTCTATATCGGATGAACGGTCCGGGCTAAGGGAGTGGAAAATACGTTCGAGAATAAACAATGTAATGGGCTGGCGATCACGTCGAGTGAGGCCAAGGGAACGTTTGATTCCCCGCATAGTGTTTTGTAGGCGGGGCATGGCTGCGAAATTGAGGGTGCAGTTGAACTCAACATGTAGATTCTGTATCGCTGCTAGGTAAACCTTAATAGTGTGAAATTTAACAGACTCAGCTAAATGGGCCACCCAGTAGATCAAAGTGACTTCACTTGCGGGGAGTAAGGGTGTGGTGGGGGTAACAAGGCCATGTTTCAGGCAGAATCGAATAAAAAGTTTCTCGCCTGCTGCATAGGTTCGTCTAGTGGAAGTAACCTGCGATCAGGCCGAATTTTAGCATCGCTCTCATATTCTCTTATGTTGGTCGCTCGCTAAAATAGGGCCTGATACAATCTCTCACAGAAGTTCATGTCGGCGGCCAAATTTTGGCCGCGTAATCTCGCAATCTGATTGGCCCTTTAACAATAGAGCTGTCAACGGAAGTAAATTGTCTACGAGATTTCGATCCGACCGCCATCGCCAAGGGACAACCAAGGAACAAGTCTGCCGAAGTAAAATGTGTTGCTCTAATAAATTCTTGTCGTTCTAGGAGAATTGTCACCATTTCTTTCTCTCCTGAGAATGGCGTTCGGTTTGACGCAAGCTGTCTCTCACCTGGAGCAGAGAAGTACAGCAACAGTGAAGTATGTATTCTGTTTTATCGCATCGTGTCGCGGAATTTTCATTTGACGGCTTTCAACTAGTATTGATAACATGAACAGAGTAGTGGCTGTTTCCGCGTCTTACGAAACAAAACGAACAGCAGACGAGCAAGTATCTTTCGCCAAGAATGATCAACAAGCCAACCGATAATTCGGTAAACTTAACGGTGAACTAATGTTTGGCTACCCTGCGAGCAGATCGAAGGGCCTCTGCTCGCACGGTAATGTTTGGCGAGAACCGCAATCAAGTCGCAATAACGATTTTCAGTTTATTCATTCGTTGTTTAATACTTATGTCGTTTTATTGATCTCTGACATTGACATCAAAGGATCTGACTAGTTTTATAATAGATGTTCTTCGTTTTAAAATTCGCTGCTGCTTAGAGATAAAATTCGCTGCTAATTTCAAATATTTATCACTTCTCGACTTAAATTACAAAATACCCCTTTGTTTATAAACGGTTTTATTTATATTTTTATTCTAAAGAATGAAACTGAAAGTATTTCTCTTAATTGTCCAAGGTTTTTTACGCAGAAAATCGGTACAATTGGGAAGAGAATATTTCCAGATACCACCTGAAATGGGAAATGATTCAAGCATGCAGCATATTTTGGTACATCACAACCTCGTCGTGTTTTGAATTTTCATTCAGTTTCAGATCAGACAGAGCAACCATGTACAGTACCGGAACCTTCAAGTTAGCAATCGTGTAAATTTGAGTACTTGTGCCTAGAAGATATATCGTAGCCTATGATTTTCTTTTTTTGCCGACATTTACGTGACTTTCTGCGAATTGCCGTTATGGGAAATTTGCATACCGAGGATCGTGCAAGCAGAAGAAATTTTGATTGGCTGTTTTGTTGAATGTCAATCAATCAAAAAAAGTGGGCGGCAGACGTTCCGTAGAAGAATTGTATCAGGCTCTATTTTTCGTTTCGCCCGTCCCGCCTGAATGTTTCACCAAGCGAAACGAAAATAGAGCCTGATCGCAGGTTAAGTGGAAGGCGCGAGGGAACCCCAGAGGTAGCCGTATATTCTGGAGGTTAAATGTGAATCAGAGATGCCGGGATGGGGTAACCAGTAGGCGAGGCTTCTGGTGCCAGCTCCCTGAAGCGTTCCATCTGGAAGCGAGAAAGGGAGTCAGCGATACCATTTTGGAGTCCTGGGACATGAACGGCTGTAAGGGTGAAATTATGTTGGAGGGTAAATAGGGTGATGGGACGGAGGAGATCCATGATACGGGGAATTTTGGAGGTCTTGGTATTAATTATAGACACAACGGCCTGATTGTCGCAAGAGAAGCGTATGTGCTTGTTGGACCAAAGGGATCCCCAGAGGGCACATGCTAGGTAAATGGGGAACAGTTCCTGCCATGCAATACTAATATCTGTACAAAAGGCTGGGGTGTGCTGCGGAAGCCATTTCCCATGAAACCAGTGGGGGTGGAGGTAGGCACCATACCCGATGGACCCGGAGGCATCGGTGAAAAGGGGAATGGAGTCATTGCAAGGGGAGAAGGGGGGTAGGAAAAGTTTGACGCCATTCCAAGATGTTAAGAAGAGGGCCCACATATCTAGATCCTTGCGAAATTCCTTACCCAAGCGAATAAATGAGGTGGGCTTGGGAGAACCACAGGTGAGGGCAATCATGCGGCGGAGGAATGGACGCCCCGGGGCAACCACTTTACATGCAAAATGCAAGGAACCGATGAGCGACTGGAGGTCCTGAAGGCGGCAACGAGTTTTTGCTTGCCAGGAGGAGACAAGAGAGCGCAGCCTGGTCAGCTTGTCATCAGGGAGCCTGGCTTCCATAGTAGAGGAGTCCAGGAGAATACCCATAAATTCTAATTGTGTAGAAGGGGAAAACGTTTTACCTGGGGCAAGGGGAATATCCAGGTCTGTAAATAAGGTAAGAAGGTTACAAAGTGCAGTACTGCATTGGGAACGGGGTGGGGGAAGTGCAATAAAAAAATCATCCAGGATGTGCAGGACCCCCCTGATGTTCAGCCTATTGCGAATTATCCATTCTAGACCATCGGAAACCATATTGAAAAGGAAGGGTGCACTTCGGAGACCGAAGGGGAGTACGGTGTCGAAGAAGTAGAGCCCCTTCCAGTGCATCCCTAACAGTTCCCAATCGTCAGGGTGTACGGGGATTATCCGGAAGGCAGACTGGATATCAGTCTTGGACATAAAGGCGCCCTTCCCAAGGGACAGGAGAAGGTGGATCGCATTATCTATGGTAACATACTGCAGGCTATAGTTAGTGATGGGGATGTTGGCATTTATGCTGGTGCTCGATGTTTTTGGATATGAGAGGTGGAAAATTGTACGCCATTTGTCCGAGTGTTTTTTAGGGACAAGACCCAAGGGAGAAATGCGGAAATTTTTAAAAGGGGGGGAAAGGAAAGGCCCCGCGGCATGACCATGCAGGACCTCGGTTAAGAGGTTCTGCTCAAGGATGTCGGGGTGCTGGTTTGCGGAGCGAAGATTAGGATAGAATGTGTGCATACGGGAACCCAAATAACCAATACGAAAACCCTCTCTTAAACCCACGCAGAGGGAAGAAACAAAACCTGGATCGGGGTGGCCCTCAAGGTAGCACTCAAGTAGATCGACATTAATGGGGGTACGAGGTTTTAATCCCTTAACAAACTCAGCGGCGTTTTTGATTGTCCTCCTTTGAAGACTTTCCATGGCGGTGGGTGGGGTGCAGGGTGGCTGGGTGAGACTCCTCGCAGTGTGGGACTGAGCAGCGGTGAGGGTAGGGGCAAGGTGTCCTGATGCAGGCTGTTCCCCGATTGAAGTTTCGGCAGGGATCACTGGGCTGGCTGCCTGTCCTATCCCTAGGGGGAGACAGAGGGCAGGAATGAGACATATGATCCACCCCCCCACAGGTAAAGCAGGCTGAACGGGAGAGGCCGGTAAATTTCTCCAGGTAAAGCTGGGGGTGGATTTTATTCCATGAAAGGGTCGGGTCGCGAGCTGCCCTACGGCGGAAGTCTATGTCGTAAGCGAGCCAGGAGAGGCCTAAAAATTTCTTATGAGCCGACTGGATAATGTTGAGGTACGCAAACATTTCCACCGCCCGATGTGGAAACGATGAAAGGAGAATAGTAGCAAAAACGGAGAAGGCGGACAGCCATCGATCGAAAGAATCGATGGGGACTTTTTTACGTCTCCCCTGGCTCGGCAAATGGATAGGAACGGACTCGCCGTTAACAGTAAGGGAAAGCAATTCACTAATGTTGGAGGAGGCGGTAGAATTTTCGTGTAGCAGCGACACAAAATCAACGTACTCACCCTGGAGGATTGCGGTGCGAGTCTTGCCGTCGACGTGAGCGGCGATATCTCCAGTTGGTGGGCTTTGATTATTTAGCAACCGCTGAACCTCGTTAGGATCCCCAAGATTGATGTTAGCAGCGTTTGCTTGAGAGGTAGGGGTTGGAACTGGCGACATCGAAGCCAATTTGCTCTCGACGATGGCGGACACGATGGAGGTAATCTGTTCAACGGAGAATGGCATAGGCTCGCGGGATCTCGTCGAGTCACCATCGTTGGGCTGTTCGTTGTCGTGGCTATCGTCGTTAATGCTTAGAACCGGTGGAGGGTGTTCGGTCTGCGACGAGCCAGAGTCGTCTTTTGAACGCTTCGAGCGTGTGGCTGGGGGAGTTGCCGGTCGTTTCCCGCGTGTTTTTCCCTTTGTTGATTCCGAGGTTTTATCCTTGTCACGGTTGCCTCGGAGACGATTTATAAGGGTTTGTTTCGGGCCCGTTATGGGCAGCCGTTTCTCCTGGCAGAGAAGGCGTAGAACTTCAGTAGTCAATTTACTGTAGTCGGTCATGGCGAAGATGATCGAGAAAAAACAAGTAAAAATACAATTGACTTGTACGACAGATTGATCTGAATGCGAAATTAGCCACGAACTGTGTCCTATAGGTACAAACGCCACAGTGAGAAAAGTGCTTAGAGCTGATTGGCCAATGGAAAGCAGCACGTGCAAATAAACAGTCTAATTGGCTGTTACAATGGGAGCGGTGAGAGAACGCGTGACTTACGAGATTCAAAGTGCAAAGATCGAGTACACTGGAAAAATACATGCGATCGCTCCAGGAGCCCGGGGGTTATTCGAGCTAAACATTAACTCCAGTTTATGCTAATGCAGAAACAGCCATTTAAAAATGCTTTGTTTTCCCCTTCAGATTGGCCTAGGAGCAGGCAATGCACTCAAAGTCGATGAAAAAGCAGTTGTTAGTGATGCAAAACCTGGTGAAGCAAAGCCTTTGGATGTCAAGCCCGTGGATGCTGCTGCAAATGAAGGGGTGAAAAAGGCAGATGAACCTGCTAAACCAATAGAGGGAGAGGCTAAGCGACAAGAGCCTCCAGTGCCACATGCGCCTCAAGATGATCCTGTGCAGAATGCACCTGATCAGAGACAGGGGGAGGAGGAACATCTGAATGAAAAGCGGCAGCTGATGAGTCAAGGAGATGAAGACAAAGCAACAAGTCCAGATAATGCAGTGGGAAAGGAAAATAAGGTGGATGAAGTTGTTCCCAGGAATGTTGCTGATGCCAACCAGGTCAAGGTGTCGGAACAAGAAATTGATGAGGAACTCAAGAAACTGGAACAACCAGATAAGGTTAATATTTAACTAGTCAGTCAGGGGAGCAAAGTTTGTTTGGTTGAATACCCTCTTCAAAACCCTTTGTCATTAGAGGATTTACTAAGTGAATCTGCATATTCCTGTGTTGAAAAGCTGCCACAATAACCTGTCAAATGAGGCAATTTTTCTGCACTTTAAAGTTTACAGCCTCATTGCAAGGCAAGATGCTGAAACCCTGGGTTTCTCTCCACTTTGCAACAAATCGTTGCAACTAAAAGAGTAAACAGTTCTTTCTAAATCATTAAGTGTAAAGCAACATGTTTGTGTGTGTTTTCTTGGGATGTCCCGATTGGATATATAATCTGATTGACTGAGAAGGGATGCACAGATTGATGGCCAAAGATAGCAAAATAATAGCCAATTTCAATGTCTTTGTAAACATAATAATAAAGACTGACTGTTTATTTAACCTGTTTGCAACTGATCTAGCTGAATTAAAGTTGTTTAAATATTTATTTTAGTGAGATTAACTTTTAAAAAGTTGTCAGTTCATGCACTAGAAAATTAATGAAAAGTGCTTTTTAAGATGTAATCACATTAAGTGATTTTAATTAACCCTTTCACTCCCAGAGTCAGTTTGTGGAATAAAGTCTATGGTCTGACCACTCAAATGAAACCTCGTCAGCAGCGCTTTCACATGGTACTATTTATATTTAAGTATTTTACAAAATGAAAATTTGGGATTTGTCTTGGATTTGATTTTAGGCACTCGTGGGAGTGAAAGGGTTAAAATTAAATTTCTGAAGTGAGATGCCAGAGAACTTTCTACATTTTGTGTGCAAACATTAATAGGTGATTTAAAGCTAACTATCCATCAAGAACAACAACATAATAGTCATAATGACACAGTTTGATATAGTGGTTAATAATATAAATCAACATTGGTTTCATTTAAAACTCTATACTACTTAATAGGATGCACTTGTCAACTAATTATTGAAAGTATGACCAAATTGACCCATTTTGTTATGACCACTCCTTTCCTTAGCATGATTTAAGCACAGAATGATTTAAGCACAGATTTAAGTCTTGAACACAAAAAGTTCAAAACGTTGCATGCAATATTATGCATAGTGCACATCCACTCCTTACATTACTTCATCATTCTACTCACACCAACTTCACGGGTGCACTCAGACACACCGTGTAATTGAAAATTCAGCTGAATGTATGTTGCACCATGTCTCCAAGCTTCATTACTTCTTTGTTTCCCTTCAAACCTAGAAAGTCTGTTAGGTATTGGTCTTTGTTTCTGTTGCGTGAGTTGCTAGGCAAAGTTAAATGGCCATAACTATGGGAAAATTTTTGGAAATTATAGGTTTCTTCAATAAGAAAGTACGAAGCATTGTTAGACATGAATAGGGGTGATTTTGAGCAGAAAATTCAACAGTGTTGCCACTTTGATGGTGATTGGGAGGTGCATTAACAGCAGCAAAAAACTTGATTCAAATACAATTAACTTTACTTTAAAATTATGTAGTCCAACCCAAACATAAAATACATAGGAAATGAAGTCAGATGAGTCAGTCAGCATAATAGCCTTTCAATTTAAATTGTGTTGATTTTATTTTTAACACAGTTGTGGCTTCAACTGTTAAATGGTAGTTATTTAATATTTAATTAATTACTGGCTATTATTTTGTTAAAATAAATAATTACCCAACTTACCTTTTGCTTCATATATTTTTTTTTCAATGAGCATTGATATGAAGTAATAATATCATTGAAGGTTGCCTTACCTGACATAAAAACAGTTTTGACATTCATGTAGTTATTAAAATCATGTATTGAAAATGTCACACGAAATAAAGCATGTTTTGAATCACAGCACTGTCATGCAATATTTGAGGTGGTAGTACTGATTTTTTTAAAAATAAATAATCCTGTTAAGAGTAGATTGTACACCAGAATATACCCTTTACAGTGTTTGGTTAAATTTACAGGAAGGTTCTAAATTAAATCATTTATTTTCCTGTCCCCAGTTGCTCAAAGGCTGGATAACTTTATCCACTGGATAAATCACTATCCAGCGGAAAAGATGTATTGGTTAGAGAGCATTTTGTCCGCTGGATAGTGATTTATCCAGTGGCTAAAGTTATCCAACTTTTGAACGACTGGGGTCTGTAAATAAAAATCAAAGAGGAATTAATCATTGGTTTACATGTGTTGATCAGTTATTCTACAGTTTTTTTTTTCATTGATGTAATCTATACTTTGGCCATCAATCTTTGTGTTCCTAGTTACTATTATTTATTTTCTAAGCTAAGCTGTTTTTATGGGTATGCAAAATGACCTTTCGCCCTTGACGTTTGAAAAAAAACTATCAAATTTACATGTGCACAACAATCATCTTTCTCTTCATTACCACACAGGACAATTATTTTTGACATTACCAATAATTATTCTAACATTATGCAGGATAGGAACCGACTAAATGGCCAAGCTTGCCTGAATCTCCTTGTAACTCAATAGTCAAAGCATCCTACGAATGCACAGTCTAAGGTCATTGTTTTCTTATTGCATAACCACACTTGATATTTACCTCTTTTCTCTTAGCTTGTTTGCTTTATTCTCAGAGTTTCCAGATTTCAATGTTTGTTTAAATTTTTTTTAGTAAAACAATGGCAAGCAGTAACAATTTGTGTTATCTTGGTGAACATGCTTGTGCCTCCTTTAAAAAGAAGTGAGCAAAGCATGAAATAATATGTTTGCAACAGAGTTCAACCCCAAGCTCCATGGTTAGAATTTGATAAGTGAAGGGATTAATTTAATATGGCTCATGATACATCTCAAATAGGGTGAGTAGGGATAGCATAGTGGTAAGAATGTTCATTGTTGTGGCCTAAGTGTGATTCCCAGGGTTGACAGCATACATGAGTTGAGTTTGTTGTTGGTACTTGTTGTTGCTTCAAGTTTTTTTTTTTCGGTGGGTTCTTCACTTGTCCTTCTTTCAAAAAACAAGCAAGTCCCAATTCCATCTGGAAGTAGGGGTAGAAATGCCTCTGCAAATTCCATGTTTTTAAAATTTTCTTCAAGACTCAAAAAAGGTATCGTGTCCAGACTGACAGTCACTTCAGAGAAGTAATTACATACAAGAGTTGGCTACTTTGGAAGGTTCTAGGGTTTTCACATTCAGTGGTAGTTTTGTGGTAGGACTAGTAAAATTCTGATCTAAATCTTTAAAAATTGACATATATGTTGAACCCCTGTGACTTGACCTTGACTAACTACCTTATGCTGGGGTCAGAGGGAGGGGGTAGGGGTGGTGGGTGTTCTTTTGTTGCTTATCTCTACTTTAAAATGTATTGTGTTGTGGTTCCAACAACCGCCCATTTTAGATCCTTCTAGTGTAGATGGTTCTTAGTTACTGCTGTCATTATTTCCTCAGTGGGTTTGTCTTTTGCCATAATCTCATTTGAAGTGCTGTTGCTACTGTTTTGCTCATGTCACTTGTCTAAATCTGTACAGTAAGGATGCACAATGCAATTGTGTTAGTGAATGAATACTTATTAAAATGATCTATAGATTTAATTTCCATCAATTTAGTTTGCTGATAGCAAATAAATTTACTGGTATTGACCAAAAATGAACTTAAAGACAGTTAGATTTGTTTATCTATGTTTCTTTTGTTCAACTATTAAAGTACTATCAATGTCTTTCTTATCTGTGCATTAAGGTACAAAGTGATGCTGCTTTGAGGCAAGAAGGTGTTAAAGACCCAGCACAAGTACCAGCACAACAAGACACTCAAGAAAAAACCTTAGTAAAACGGGACCTACACTTGTCACGTGACTCTGAAAATGTGGATAACAAACCAGAAGAATCTGATAAAACCACAGGAATAGAGAGGAAGGACAGTACTGTTTCACAGGTAGCTGGAAATCAAACATATACACTGGAGAAAGAATCAAATGCTCCTGCAAATAAAGACATTTCTGAATCTGTACAACATGATTCACTTGATAAAAGAACTTTGCTTGGAAATAATAACAAAACTGCTGCAGAGGAAAGCCATAAAGTGGTGAACAGCATAAAAATTAGAGACCTCAAATCAAATCAAAAACTTAAAGGGAAACGTGTCAGTTCCCTCTCATCAAAATCCTTCAGAACCTTTCTTTCAAAGCAGCATTCGAAGAGGTCAAGAAGGAGCAATCTACAGGTAAGAAATATTCATGAAAATAATACAAATAAACACATTCTATAAAATGCTCTGATGATGAGGTCTCTCTAGATCTGCTCCCATGTGTGAACAGGCACACACAAAAAGTGTCTCAAATTTTAGTGTTAAGTTACACACAGCTGCTATAGGCCCACATTTTTGCTTGACTCTAGTTTTGGTAGTATAAAGCAGCAAGTTCTGCAGAATTGCAAATAGTAATAATTAGTAAATAGAGTACAAAGTACTTAACTCCTCCGTATGCAGGATGCTGGGCCATCTAAGGGTACCCTTTTCCCCCTAATTTTAGGTTTCCCTATATATGCTAGGGACCAAGATTAAGGCACTCTCTTTCCAGGGTTAACCTTATTAGCTGGTCACTGGAAACGCATTTACCTACATTACCCTGATGGGACACCTATTGTAGCTATGGGACTGCACACCACCACAGTTACTGTTAGCTAAGCTTGTGAACAAGCTTCATGGTACGGCGGGGGAAATAATATGAACAAGAAAGCCCATTGGGCATTTTCACTGGCCATTCTGACCCTCCCCACCCCTAGGTTTCAGAAATGTTAGCGCGATCCTCTATTTATACGAACCGGTGTGACGAAAAGTGTGATTGTGTGACAAAATATTTTGACTATAGCGTTACTGGATGACGTAATGTTTAAACTCTGATGACTCAGCTTATCTTTCTTATCGCTTTTATTTGTGCTGAAGAACGCAAATTCACTCAAACGTTGAATGTCGATATAAATTTGTCCACAACTGAGAATGCTCACACAGGGACGACGAAGTATTAACTGTTGTGCCTAGACCTTAAATACAAACAGTGAACATAGCAGTAGAATCAAAATATAACGCTTGATAAACACGAGCTCGAGCAGATCGTCAGAGTATGGGGCACGTCAAGGCATATCTCATGACGTGATGTTTAAATCTGGTTTGCTAACCCGGGAATCCCCTTGCAAAAGTAAACAAGCAAGTGGGGACGAAAGTCGCCCACGTCTTTGAAAGCTAATGCGCCTGTCGAGCCGCAATCGATTTCGCGCTCACTCGCTTGTTTTTCTATTCCTTCACTAGTCTAAACGGAAAGAGAGACTGCTCGTAGCCTTTAGCGAACACCACACGCAAACCACACAAATCCGTCGATAATATTCAGATATTTTCGTTCTTTCAATGCAAAAAGACTCGTAACACCTACCTTATTAATTGATCTCCTTATTAATGATGATTCCTTCGTATCAACTTCTCGCCTGAAATAAACGCTCATCTCTCTCCGTTCACAAGAACTATCATGTACTGATGGTGCAATCCACTAATTTTGCATCATCATACTAGTACCAATTCCTTCTCTTCCTAGCCCACGCCAGCAAAACGCAACTGTCCTTTTTGTCTGCTGCGAAATACAAGTTAGCCAATCAGAAACCTTACAATCCACTTCGCAACCCTCCCCCCCCCCCATAAAACGCCAAGGGAAACCGCCTCTCACGTAGCACAATATTACACCGCTCCTATACAAAACACAACTTTCAAAGCAAATCACATTCACAGAAGCGTGATATGCTCCGGACATTCACAAATCCTTCTGACTTCCACATTTTTACATCCCTCAAAATGTCAATCCCAGTAAAAAAACTCCTGCGCTTAAAAAATTTTCACCATTACCACTAACTAGATCAGACAACACAGCCAATTTCGCATTCAATCCTGTTAGCTGCTTTACTCAATTGCGCATGTGTTATACAAGACAAAAACAAAAAACCCCAAACTTAACAACCCTTCGCCGTTCATATCTTAAATACTGTAAATTAAAAGACAAGAATACACGAAGGTAACATTCAGCAGACTAATATGCGCATGCGTCTTATATAAGACAGTACTGCTCTTGAGTACCCGTACCACAAGCTTTACAGCACTTTGTTCGTATGTTAAGCCAACTGACTATCACGACAAAACCGTGCCCATTTTATAAACCGGCGGTGGCTATAGCGACAGCCGGTTAATAATAATTGGCAAGCAAAGCGAGCCAAAGACGGACTGGGGAAATACTGGCAATCTGCCTCCTGTAATTATCCCATTTTTACTTGTCAACAAGTTAATCAATCTACCAACAAGCTATGTTATTCAGTTGAATGCGGCTGAATGTCAACAGGAAAGTACTCATGCAAATTATGCAAATTTACGGCATCTGGTATATTTTGAGAGGTCAACGTGTGTTGTCATTCACTGCAAACCTGTGAATAATCAGTGACTTGAGCAATCACATCATGATACCAGATTCTGGTATCTTGGAGTGGCAGCATTCAAAGAAAGTCCACAGACTTCACCACCCTGTTCTGTTCCCCAGTCCGCACTCAACTCGCTTTGCTTGCCGATTTTTTTTTTGCATTGTTTTCCCCATCGTAGGGACTGTTCACAGGCTACTGTTACCTACAGTATTCAGACTTATTTTTTCACCTTTGGTACTGAGAAATAAGGAAAACCTATTGACACAGGAGGTGTTGTTTGTATTTCAGGGAGAGACAAGATAGTAAAGCTCAGTGTCAAGACAGTTGAATAATTCTTTGAAGTAACCACTTAATGTAGTGCCACAGGCTTGCTGGGTCAATAAATTGCTTTTCCACATGCACATAAAAGTGAATCAATGCTCAACCCTGGAAACTGAGTTGAGTTAAGGCTCGGTTTTAAATATTAGTTGTCCTAATAATAGTGCTTTTGCGGCAGATCAAGGCCAGTAACTCTGCATTTGTTCTGTTTGTTAGGTATGATACCATTGTCTTCCCTTACATTTCCATCAAATTGGAATCAATTAAGATATAAAATTTTGCATTCATGGTTTTGAAAAACAAGAGCGTTCAATCTCGCATTAAAAACATTAATTATGTTGTGGACATAACATTGTAGTTTCAAAAACTAAATTGTTCAAAGTGTTAAAAGGCTGCAGGCAGTCTTTTCAGCAAATAGCACAAAATTTTAAGGAATCATTTGCTATTCAAGTGATGACCTACCTTAGCTGAACTTTGTGTTCAGTGGTGTAGCTGTACTGTAACACTGTATATTGAGCATGTCTACACATATGTTCAAACGTGCATTACAGGTACTATCATGATTGTGAGGTTTTTTAAATTGCTTTTGAGACACCAGTGTTACTAACTACATTTTGTCATCTCAAAAGCCAAACAGTGTTTGGTTGAAAGTTTGTGCCACTTTTTGTTGGGTTCCAAAAAATCATGATAAATATATTTTTCCTCAAAGGGAGGCCAGAATTGTTAATTACTTTGATGTTTGACAGACAAAAGAGAGATATTCACTCTACAAGCCATGTTATTGAAAAGTTAAAACAAGACAACTGTTGTAGTACACAGTCAAGCTAGTCCTGCAACCACGGGAGCAGGAATGGCGCAGTGGTGAGAGCACTCGCCTCCCACCAATGTGACCCGGGTTTGACTCCCGGACTCGGCATCTTATGTGGGTTGAGTTTGTTGTTGGTTCTCGTCCTTGCTCCGAGAGGTTTTTCTCTGGGGACTCCAGTTTTCCCCTCTCCTCAAAAACCAACATTTCCAAATTCCAACTGATATTTGTAATGCGCATGTGAACATATTCACTTGGAACATGCGCAATATAAATTGATTTATTTGTTTTGAATAAGTCTTGGCCGAAAAGCTTGTTGAATATGTGGATCATTATTTACCTGTTTTGTTGACATGTGGACCTTAAGAGGACTTCATAAAGGTACAATATGAATTTTGTTTTGTTTCAAGCATTGATTTTTTTCTAGAGGAGCATAACAAAAAGTAGGGCAAATTTTCAACCAATCTCTGACTCGCTTTTTGAGAAACCACCAGGTCACTTAAGTTATATTGATGTCTCAAAAGCAATCAAAAGAATTGGGAACACTTTACGATTATTTAGTTTATGTGGTACTGGTGACTTCCTTAGTGACTACCTTGTCAGCTGTAATTTTCAGTTTACCTCATCCGTAGTAGGATACACTATCAGCTAATTGTTGGATCTGAGCGAATGGTCAAGTGCAGGCAAGATTAAATTTTGTTTGCCTGCACATAGGTCTGCTATGCCCAAGACTGTGTGGCTAGTTATTTGGCCACTTGGTCAAGTTAAAATAAGGTTTTTGGTTGTGGATTAATTTCACTACAATTTTGAACAAGAAAACTTAGACCATTAATGAAAGATTATTTAAAAGCTCCTGTCAAATAGTGCAGTTGTTAGTTTCTCAAGTTCACATTCTTGCTTTCTGAAGCGTATGTTCAAAAATTATAAATAATGTAAAACATTTCGTTTTCATATAGCAGTACTGTAACTAGCATCTTCTTGTGGCATTACACTGGTTAAGTTAAAGCTGTTTAATTAGTATAATTTATATAAAGACATGTTGCATGTATTGATAGTTTCAGAGCACAAAATTATCCTTTAAGGGAAATATTTATTTTTGTAATTGTTGCTCCCATTAATTACAGAAATTCAATCATAATTTTTTTAATTAGGTCATCTCAAGTTAAACTGAGGGATTTACAACTCGTTATCAATATTTTTAACTGAAGGGGTGCCTCGATGTGGAATAAAGCCTCAAGTGACTCGAGGATAGTTTTGAGACAGGCAGTGTAAAACTATCGCCCAGTAAGTTTTCACTTAGATCTCGATGTTGAAAGAAAGATTAGTAATGATTACCAGTAGTTATTTTATGACAATAAGCTTGAATTATAGAAATGGAATAATTTGGAAAAGGTAACCAGAACATCACTGTAGGCTTGCTTCCACACACCCTTTCAAATAATATTTTCAAAAGCTAAATTTGAATTTTTCTTTGTATTGGAAGGTTACAGGTTTGGTGTTACTAATATTTCATTCTCCCAACTTTGTACGAATAACATAATTGTCAAGAGTCAAATTTCAAGTCAGAATTGGAAGTGTGCAGATCATGCAAACACCTCAAACCATAATCAGAGGCACAGGGAACCAAATAGTTTTGCACTCTTGTTTATGATTCGTAGTATTTGTATGGACTCTTAATATCTTTCAGGTATAACCTGTTGCCATGGTCAGACTATGAGCAGTCAATGCATGGGCATGCGTGGAAAAACCAGCTGTCATCCTAGCACTTTTCACACACACATTTAGCTCCCTTTCTGGATGTAGGGATTCCCTACTTGTAGTCTAGCCATGGCAATTTATGTTATGCTCTTCTTTAACATTTTTTGAGCAAATTTCACAACTATTTCACAGTTGTGTTTGAAGGGATCTCAGGTGCACTCACAACATAGAACTTCTTACTTTAAAGCTTGTCAGTCAAAATATTTAAAATCTCAAAACACAAATAAAACTAAAGAACTGATTTCAAGTGTTGTCAGTTTCTTCTACGTCAGTGGTGCAGAAGCCCATGGGGAAGGGGTCCTCATTAAAAGTGGCATGGAGTTACAAATAAGCCATAACCTAACATGCCAAAATATGTATGGGCCAATAAAATACCAGTGGACTCCACTCCAGTGGGTCAATAGTTACCCCTCTCCCCCCAAAATTACCTTGGCTTATTTACATATTGTTTAGGAGACGTACCCAGCATTTTGTTATAACCCGAAATGATACCTGCCAGGCTGTCAGTACCTCTGAAGCATGTCCAAACCCCCCAAAAAAATTCATTTGCAACTCCCCATCACTTCAAAACCCGAGTATCCCCTCACAGGACAAGGCCACAGGCATAGTCATGCTAGTAAGCTTGCAGAAAAAAGAAACTTTGCTTTGCTTCAGCTTGTCAAACTGCAGGTGGCAAATTTGAAGATGTATACAGTCGTGAAAGATGCATTTGTTGATCATCATTTGTCACAAGATGTGGACACTGATGGAGATTGCAGCATTTATCAGGCAACAGGTAGTCTTTGTCCAGTCTAGCAGATTGAACTATCCTGCTAGCTTGCAGGTGGCTCATTGGTGTTGGGACTTTGGATTGTTAGTTTCTGTACCTTGAAGTGACTAGAAATTATTACCCCCCTAGGTGGGATACTAGTCTATTGCAGGGTCTTCCCCCCGCCCCTCAGCATTTTTCTAGAATTCCCTAAAGGTTCGCTTGTACCTGTTTGTGCAGCCGGGTAGAGGGAGCGATGATGTTGAGTTAAATTACTTGTCTAGATTAACAACAACACAATGCAAATACCAGGCTAGAACCAGACCTTTGCATCAGTTGTCTCAGCCAGTGTCAAGGCTTGGGGCACAAATAATTGAAGGGCCCGGTGGAAAAAAAGGGTAAGTGATGATTTGAGGTTAAGATTGAAACTGCTCCTATTTAGCTGGAAGGAGCTGGTTTTCATGTGAGGAACACTGCTGCACACTCATTTCTTGACCTGAGATCTAAAATTTGAGGAATTAGCATATTACTTTTACATGAAAAGTTTTGTTGAACTGAACTCGCTCAAGTGAAGCGTGAATGATTTCTTTTGTTCTCTGCCTGAACTAAAACAAAGGAATTCAACCTAGAATCCGTAGCCCTATTGTTTTCTTTGTGTCAGTTTTAAGCAAAAGTAATACGCTAATTCTTCAAATTGAAGCTCTCAGGTCAAGAAATAACTGCACAACAATGTTCCTTACAGGAAAACCAGCCTGTGTGCCAATGTTCAGCTAAATAGCACCAATTAAGATTTTCAACCTGCAATAATCACTTGCACCCTTTTTCCACCGGGCCCTTCAATTGACATAGCAATAATTTTTGGATTAGACATGGCAACTCACCTTTTATTGGTACAGTCTGTTGAGTCAGCATTTAGTCAGCAATGTGGCTAATAGCCAGGTACTGTTTAGTCAGCAATGTGGCTTAGCCAGAGACTGGTGGGATTAGGTTCACATAGGAGGAGATCACATACTGGTCAATATTTATACCTAATCGTACCTTTTTGGTACGCTTCGGCGGCATATCAGGCGAGTTTGGTCGAGCCATGGTGAGACCAAACGAGCTTGATATGCTGCCGAAGCGTACCAAAAAAGGTGCGATTAGGTATTTACCGTACCCAAATTCGTCCTAAAACCCGGTGTTTTTTTTTCAGTTACCGTGATCAGTCAGGCGTTGTAGAGCGACAGGTATTTACACTTTTCTGGTCGTCAATACTCTTCTCTAACTCCTCATCTGCCATTTTATTTAATTCTTCTGTTTGGAGTTTTATTTTCTGAATCTTGGAAGTCCAAGTTAAGAAAGAAATTTGGAAAATCCGGCCCCATTTTGAAACCAAAAAAGTTTCAGCGCTGTCCGTAAAGTTCACGCGAGTGCCCGCCAGTGTAGCCGCTTCCAATTTTGGTGTGAAATTGTATTTTTTCCCCTCTCTTACCGTTAAACAAATTACTTTCTCGTTTAACAAATGTAATAGTTTTACGTTTCGTTGTATTTCTGTTGTAATTTTTGCCTCTAAAGTCTGCAAAAAAATGCGAGTTTCACAAACTGTCCATGATATCGTAGGATATCAGGTCAGTGACTTGATATCGTAGAAAATCATGACAGTAAACAATGCTTCTGATTGGCTAATTCAAAATTTGGGTACGGTAAAGGAAGGTATCAATGGTAACACTGACCAGCAAAGTCCCAAAGGCCGCTGTTGTTGATGCTCACTGTTCCAAAAAGAAGCTCTTCCAGTACGTGCAAGATAGATGTATTTTTCACAGATCTCCCTGTTTACTCAATATGCATGTAGCAGCATTCATAGGGAATCTTGTTAATGAAGCCATTTTGTTTAGGTGGGTCTGTCTTGCCACTAGGTACACAATCAGGAATAATGGAATTAACATTCCTGAAGCATGGATGCCCACAATCAAGCACAACAGTGGATGTTCCAAAGATGATCTCTCAAGGAACTGTTCTTCTTTTATTCGGAACAGTGGGAATCAAAATCACTTGTCACCAGCAAGCACATGGTGTACAACAGCACTCTTGCTGTTATTAATAATTGCAAACTGCTGTTCACAAGCATGGAATGGAACATACTCATCAGATGACAACACAACAATCGTATTTTATTTGCTCCCCTTTTGAAATGCCAACGTTGTGCCTACCCCTTGACCAAGTCATAAATAAGTCCACTTATTTTTATACTATTTCAGTTATCTACTTTTGATTTAAAACTTAACAACTCACAGTAATTACCAAGTATTGAATACCAGTAGTTATTTTACACTTGCTCATCATGTTTAACATTCAGTAATAAATGCAAAAACATCAATTGATAAAAGCTGGCTCTAGTGTGTAATCCAGTATTTCTGTGTGTCCTTTAAATTTAAAATATCCAGAAAACTGCTGTCCTCTCAACAAGTATGGGAACCACAATATGTCATCTGGCCACATATCATTAAAGGGGACCTCTGAGATAGGAAACCACTTGGGCCTCATTTCTAAAAGTGAAAAAAAAAATTACAACTTCATTAAAATGCAGCCAATCATCTGAGGTACTAATACAGTGTCTACCTGCCAAAGTTTTACTTGTCAAATGTGTGAAATTTTTATCCTGGGAGCAGTGTCAGTATTTCCCAAGGGCACCCCATGACTTTCCAAGACACCCAAAAGCTTCCAGAGATCTCCCCAAAATTTCTGAAGTTCCAAAGACACTGATTGTTTCCCAATAAACACCACAGACACCACTTCTCTGGATGTGATCAAAGATAGCTTGTCCTGAGGGTTTTCCCCGCAAAAGACTTTGTTATAAAGTATTGTGATCTACATGGATGTATTCTTTTTCTAGGATAAGTTCCTAAATTTCTCAGAAAGATTCATCAAATTTGTGAGTCTGGTAAATATGTGAAATATTGTGTACACTGAATAGAGCTGGCAAGTATATGCATTTTAAAATTTTGTTCTACCCAAAAACGAATAAATTAATGGCCCTTTCTGTCTGGGGACATAGGTTGTTACTGCATCGACAACGAGAAACTATGAACTGAAGCACAAGAAATTGAGAAGAGCACTAAAAATTGGCAGTCAAACAAGTGTGATTCTCAGAGTGAGTGCCAGAGTGGGTACTCAAAGGCTCTTTGGGTGGAGCCTCCCCATGTTGCCTATTACAGAGAGTACCTCCTCCCCCCCAGGGAGGGGGCAGTATGCAAAAGCACACAGACAATGTTACCTTCTGATTCAGTTGGTGTCCCTTCAAACTTGTTAGTGGTAAACACATGAACTTCCATGATCTCAGGTTCACCAACAAACTCAAACTTTAAAATTCCCGCCTGTTTAAGCTCATCCACAGTGAGACCTGACTCTTCCAATAGCTCTCTGCATAGAGTGGAATGAGACTAATATTATTGTATGACATCAAACAAACTAAGACTAATACTACATATCATATGACCTCCTGTCTCCTCAGCAGGTATGACCACTGCATAAGTTAATGTTTGTTGTCAAATTATCTATATTTATTAAATATTTATGTTATGGTCATTTTAACTTTACTCTTTGTATAACTTACATGTGGACAGTAAACGTTTGCATAATATTTTCAATGAAGATGTTTTCCAATACAAAGGCACAGGACTCTAGCTCATTTGAGCACTTATCTGGTATGACAACAATTTGGTGGTCAAAGCACATTATCCCCAAGGCCCCTACCCCCAAACAGCGCCACCCCACCCCGCTCAGTTGTGCTGCCCATCTAAAACCTAATCTACGACCTGCTTACGCAAATCACATCCAAGTAACAGAGTAACCAGAGCGTCAACCAACTTCGCTTGAACTGAGAAAGAAACAGTAATCTCACCTCTTAGCAGCTTGCAGAATTGTTTCATCTGCGTCCACTTTCCCGCCAAAACCATTCCAACGTCCCGCGCCAAATCCTCTCTTTTTCATCCCAAGAAGGACATTGCATTCATTTCGAATCAGCGCCAACGTGTACAGCTTAGTTTTGGTCATTTCTTCTTTCTAATGATCCGGATTACGATAAAGATTGAAGCAGTTTGGTGATATTAAGCCTTATGCAATCTTAAATGGAGACACGTGTTGTGTCTGCCGGAGACCCGCGCAGGTGTGTGTTCCACTTCTTTTTTCGAAAAAAGGCCGTGATCACTGTGTCGGTCTTGTGTTGTACCTGTTGCTATTGAAGTCCCTTGATCTAAAGGTAAAAATATGTTTACCAACGTAGGGAACCTTCGTTCGCGGACTCGTTCGCGCGCTCATTCTCGTCCCCAGAGCCCACGATCCTTTTGGTCTGCGCCAAGGATCGAGACCTCTGGCAGGGACCGAAGCAGGAAGTCCGCGAATCACGGACTTCCGGCTCTTGTGCGCAGCCTCAGAAATTTGAACAATAACGGTTACTATCGGTTACAAAAATGGGCAGCTATTGCGCTTGCGCGTGACCTGGTCCCTGCCAGAGGTCTCGATCCTTGGCGCAGACCAAAAGGATCGTGGGCTCTGGGGACGAGAATGTCGCGCGCTTTGAAGCTTCAAAAGACAGAGCTGAATAACGTCTGCGCATGCGTAAAGTTTTGGCGGGTCAACGCGGGGTTTTCAATCCGAATGATGTGGTGTTCTGTTCGTGGTCGACTTTGGATTTGTTTTTCAAAGACACGTTGTGGTTCGAGGTGAACAGATGTGAACTGGTAATTTCTTCGATGAAACTAACTGTTTGTTGCATGGACAATGTTTCTGATGGTTTACTGTCGTGTATGGTGATGTTTCAACGAGAATTTTCAAGGAGATTTGACTTCACAATGATGGGTTGTTTGTGACAGGTAAGTTTCGTACGTGTTCTAGTTGTAGGTTGTGAACGACTTTAATTTGAAGTTTCTTCTTCATTCCAAGAAAATAAAACTCATATTGATAATTTCTAAGTTATAATGTGAATTTTCTGTGTGGTACTTGAAGTTATTTGAGGAATTATGCGAACGCGTTCCCTTTATTTACTTCACTCTAGTAAGACTTAAGTAAGCTTAATGATTTCCCAAGCTGACCGATAGCAGGCTTAAGCTTAAATTTAGTTTCCTGTTTGAGGTAGCTTTAGATTCTCCGAAACCGTCCAGGGCTACAAAGTTTCTCTTGTTTTGCTGTCTATATAAGTAATTTGTACAGGAGGAAAATACACATCAATGTTATTAATGTGACGCGTTTTTGAATAAGCTATTAGAAAGATATTAACACAAATTAAACAGCAAATGTTATAGTTTAAAACTGTGCTGATACATGTTCATTTTCTGTGAGATAACACTTGTTACATTATCTCAATAAACCTTAACAAGTTAAGCTTCAATGATGTTACAGACCAAGATACATTAATCTGACGCTTCATAATGAAAGGATTTAAAATTAAATAATTTACGGGCGGTAATGGGCAGTTGTATTGTGTCCCAGTACAATAAATTATATTAAACTGCTCGGTAAAGGCCCAACCTAAATGTTTTCTCATCATTCAACAATTAGCTTGTAAATTATAGACATTAAGGGAATGTGACTTGAGTCACAGTGCCAAGTGAGTACTGAAAATTGTTGAAAGCCTTGTACCACATTAAAAGGGTGGGTATGTTCCTCATTTCGCAGAGGGCCACAAATGCCCCAGTCTGGCCATGAAGATGGCTGTCTATCAATAAAACATAACCTGGGGTTAGTGGCATGAACACTACTGTGTTACCATTCAAAATAAAAAAGCATGCTGTCTTGGATTTCTTGGAGGCAAGTTCCAGGTGATAAGCTAGAGTGGCTGAAGGAACTGACTCATTGGCTATGCTTACGGGGAGTTCACTACCTACAGAAACATTTCCAAGGAAATTAAGATGCGAAACAGCTTCACGTACACCAAATAGCCGCGGTACACCCACTGTGACCCGGTCATAATTTTGATTTCCTATCAACATACCAGAAACAGTTTGATAAGCTATAGTTTGGTTGAGTGGCAAGTTTGGATTAATATTATTTGTAGGAAAAGTGTAGAAAAGTTTTGCTATGGTAAGGGCAATCAATGTGCAGCCGTTGCTTCCAGTTCGCCCTTCAATGGTAGATTGAGAGAGTCGTTGAGGAAAATGCCATGTTGTAAAGTTGTGGTGGATTGTTGGTGGAATGTGCAACTTCAGAGCTGGAAATTGGTATGTTTGAATGGTAGGTCTACTGACATTGTATGGAGCTGGTGGTGCAGGACTTGTTTGAGTATTGTGAGGAGGTCTGTGAGCTGGCTGAAGGAGACGTTGGATCCTGTTGGGTTGTTCTGGTTGTTTAACTGGATGATACGCATTGGTGATGTCACTGAGTTTAGTTTGCCATTCATGGGAGGTAAAGTATGTGCCAGAGTCAGGAAGTGAAGCATTAGAGAATTGATTATCAACATCAGTAGTGTCCTCCTCCTCATCAGAACTTTCATCAGAGGTTTCTGTTTGGTTTTCTAATAACCCTTTGTTAAATGTTTGACTAAGTTCATCAACTCTCTTTTCCAAAGGTAGTTGACAGATAGGACATGTCCCAGTGGGTGAAATGCAGTCCTGATGAAGAGTGTGAAAGCATGCTAGTCTTTTGATGTCAGTTTTGGATGGCGAGCGACAAGTTGGTAAGTCACACAGAGTATCTTTGTCTGGTTGGATCTGACCAAGGTTAACATTTTGATAGGACAGAGGAAAGCAGCGGAGATCAACATTTTTCTTGAAAGTTGGAAATTCAAATAACTGTTTTCCTTTTGGTTTTCCGTTGCCATAGGTTTCTCGAGGTATCTAAGAAAAAATGTAAAAAGTACACTGTAAGTTCCAGATTTTTTACAAATGGAAATCAACAATAATTGTTGCTAATTTCTATTCATAATCAACATGTCAATACTTCTCTGGATTTATCAGAATTTGCTGCAATTTCCTTGAAGAGGTTCAACAGGTACTCTGCTGTCTTTCCAGCAATAGCCCAGTAATTTGTTTCGCTGTTTCCACGTTGATATAGGGGAACAAACCATTCTTTAAATTTTGTAAGGAAACCAGATGAACCAATTGTTCTTGCAGTGTTCTGTATCTCAGGTCCTGTGTTAAAACTTTGAGTGTCTTTGCGAAGAAGAGAGTGAAAGACCTCAACTTTTTTTTCTGTGAATATAGATAGCCATTGCATTTTTACTCTGAAGTACTCTGGTAGAAATGTCTTTTGGTAGGCAAGGTCACTTAGGAAAGACAGTGTTGACTTGTTATAGTGCCGTCTTTGCCAGGAAATAAATAAAATAGCCAACTGAGCCATCAAACATTCGTATTCATCCATGTTACCACTTCTGAAAGTCTGATAATGAAAGAAAACTAGTGGCACAACATGGTCAAGTAAAAAAACTATGGAGGTGAACTCGTGGCTCTTGCATAAACCAAATTTTTGGAGTACTTTGTCTCTGACAAGGATCCATCCTAGCAAGGCAGCTGTGACACACAAGGAGCAACGGAAAGGTTTTGGCTTTTGTGGAAGAATTCCTCCAAACACAAATTTGTACATTTCATCAAAGAAAAACTTGAATACTAAGACAACATCCTCAATGGCATTAAGATAAACGTGAAAAGGGCCTTGTTCTGGAACAATGTTACTTATTCTTGTTTCTCTGCCTTGGGCAATTAGCTTTTTGGGATAGTAGAATCCTGGCCAGTCAGCTGGAAGTGGGAGAATGTGACATTTAGCATAGTCTTCTAAGGATGGATACAAGTTAAAAAGGTAAAGGATAGCATCTTTGTAGTTTTCTTTGCTCTTGAGATCTTGCTGAAAGACATCCAGAACAGTGCAAGATTCAAGTGTTGCCAGGTCATCTTGGCTAGTTCCATCATAAACCCTGCAAGAAATTTGGAACTTAGCAAATACTTTATCCTTGTTTGCCAGTTTGCTAATCACTTTAATTGACATTCACAAGCATATTGACAAAAACATTACAGGTTTTTTGTGTTGTAAATCATTATAGAATTGAACTTCAAGACACTATTGTTGTCACCTCATTTCACGCATTGACTGTATGAGCTTTGCTGGATCAATCTGTCGCATTTTGGGGTGAATCTGTTCAATGTAAGCTCTTTCCATAGTGGTTAAGGCATCTCGCATAATATTTTTTACCACATCAGGAGCAATTCCACCATGACAAACTCTAACTTGTCCTTGTATTACAACTGGAACTGGTCGATGCAAGGGGATGTTTATAGGATGCATTACAGCTGGAATGCCAACATGAATATCTAAGATACTGGAGGCCATGTGGACAGCAGTAGATGTTTTAAGCTTCTGTGGGACTTTCTTCACATGGATGTTATGATAATCATCCAGCATCATAATCATGAAACATTGCAACTGAAAAGAAACAAAATTACATTATCATATTTCTGGTGACCGTTGGTTACATTTAAGTCATCTCCTGTGCAGTTCTTACTTTCACTTATTTCTGTTTGTTTATATTTTATTTATTTAGTTGTCTGTGCTTGGGAAAAGAAAGGGATTTTCACTGGAGCACTGTTTGGTTGCAACATTATTGTTGTAATACAGTCAACGTCTTTTAAGGTTAGTTTAAAAAATATTAATGTGATTGTTGTGTGGAGCAGCCAAAACCCTGTTACATAATGTGTACACTGTTTACACTTAATTACATTATTACATTGCTTGCTTTAGAAAGTTGATCCTTTGCAAATGCTGTATGTGAGTCTGCCAGTTCTCTTTTATATTTTTCGACTGTTCTGGGGTTAACAGAAAATCCAAACACTTGGCCAGATGACAGACCAGCCATGGACAAACCACTCAAAGCTGCATGTAGTCCACTTTCTTTTTGCAAGTTATTTGTTTTCTGAGACCTGGAAAAGAGGCAGAAAGGCCATTAATCTATAAGTGACAATCAGGCAGCAAATGTACTGTACATACATGTATTTATAGAAAACAGGATGCATGTTTATCCCATCACTTCATGAAGTAAGTATCATACCGAAAGTATGCCAGGATATGCAGCAATGCTACCATCCTTTTTTGTTGCAGGTCAGCACGGTCAGAAGTAAGAGGAGCTCTGTCATTGGTTATTGCTGACAGAAGATTCTCCCAAAGGCCAGGGCAGTGGGTCTGGATGAAACTCTTCATTTCATCAGGGCTGTACAGCGGGATGTTTTTGTCATTATAGTGGTGATACAGGGACAGCTGAAACTTCTTTACTTGTTTGTCTAGGGAATTTTCTAAAAACAAAATGGACAGAAAAGGATTATGAGAAGAATTTAGAATATTACAGCCAATACAAATATCATTAATTCATTAAGGATAGAAGACTGTTGTCAGCAGGCAAACTGTGGAATCTCCAAGCAAACTGTTTCTCACCCTGTTGGCATGCAATGAAAAACAAGATTCATGAATGTCACCAGCAAGGAGTTCCATTTTGATTTTTAAGCACTTTGGAGGGTATTCCATTTGTTAGCACAAGATGTGCAGAACTTTTAGTAACTTTTGGTATCAAATATACTTATTGATACCTTCTGACTGGAGCCCACCTTTCATCTCAATTAGTTGCCTTTTCATCTCAGTCAGTTCCATCTGCAAGTTTTCTTTTTCAACATCGTGCATTTCACTTTCATCTAGTAGCTCCAGTTTTTCTCTTTGTTGTCTGGAAGTACTCTCACTGTTTTTCTAGAATTATAGGAATAAAGTGTTTCAGTGTTGTTTGATTATTAAATTAGTTAACGTTTTATAGAAAATATTCGATAGATCCATATCCTATCCCACACCTTGCAAAAAAATTATTGCAAATAAACACGAAACAATAAACTCACCGCTTTGTTGCTTTTAATTTCTCGGTAATACGAGGTACGGCATTTGTTGCACCACTTGCCTCCTGGTCTGTAGTTTACAACAGTTTTTCCTCGCTCGTCAAGGAACTGGTAAAGTTTCTGTGGGATGGTGGAGAGTTTTTTGGAATGGCTTCTTGATAAAGCAGACGAGCATCGCTCATCCTCTTTTTCTAGGGCCCTCCGATGCTTCAAGCACGCATAACCAACTCCTGGTTCTACTCCTAAAACTCTGGATAAATCAGCTGCAAGGGGCCTCACATCGCCATAACAGACGTCCTTTGACCCTCTTGTTTTTTTTTCCAAACCAGCAATCCTCATTACATGCCGAGGGAAAGGCTAAAGTTACCAGCACAAGGCAACATAAAAACGTAAACATCGTACGCGAAATCCACGAAAGGATGACCATTTACACCTTCACGAATTTGCGAGCGCGAGACCGTTTTTCTTCAAGAAAACAAATTTCAGCAAGTTTCTACACCACCTAAATCCCTTCGAAAATTAATTTCCTCCTTGAAAACGCTCAAAATGGCAATATGTCTCCAATAACAAAAATATGTTTTGGTTTTAAACGCAATGTTATGTTTTCCCGGGAATTAAAGCCATTTTTGAGTCTCGCGCGCTTGAGCCCACGTTTTCAGCCGCATACCAGTGACGTAGCTATTTCGTTATTCAGCTCTGTCGCTTCAAAACAATTTGTCTGTGAAAACAAATTTGACCAGTGGGTTCAGCCTAAGATAGAATTTCCTTCGTATACTCAACCCAGAATGTCCCATCCTCTTGTGGGACAAACCCAGTCTCTTCTCTGTTGAACGTTTGTTTGCTCTGCCGGCCGGCTACTGCAGATAGGCGGATTATATGAGGCCTCTCTGTATGGTTTTGTTTCCATGTTCCCTGCTTTTTTCTTTCGTCCATATTTTGTTCTGATCGATGAAGGTTGAATGTCTCAATGCCTTTGTGCAATGGAAAGTTCTCAACAAAGCGAAGGTAAGTTTCAAGGAAGTGTTTACAAATTATTAAAGTATAAAGTGAAAAATATTTGCTTTATTTTAATGGTCCCCTCAGCTGTTTCCTACAAATTTATCTCACCGTTTTGTATTTTAATAAGTTCACCTTACGATAGAGCAGTTAGCTGAAAGATTGCTGCCAGGTAGGATAATAGTTTAGGCTTACGTTAACCTTAGGTCGGCCATTAAAATCGATAGAAAGGAAATTAACACCGCTTAACCACGCTAACTTCTTTTCTCTCAGTGGTGATCAAATACCCAAATTACGTTTCTAAAAATATTTCAAACAAGCACAACCATGACAAAATACTGCTGAACTAAGGGTGTTTATTTCAGTGGTCACTTTTAGGATCTCTCCTGTTTATATCTTTTTTATTTAACCACATTCAGTTCACCTTTAATACTGAAACTTTGACGCGAAAGGATTAAGCTCTTATTTATTTGGCTGCATTCTTCTGCTAGGCAAACTAATGGGGACGCTTTTTTTGGTCATTTGACGGTTGCATTTGTATTCTATGATATCATTATATGGTAAAATAATCAGCTGTTAATGGCACGATAGCAAACAAAGGAAAAGCAAGACAGCTTTTTCAAGCGATTCCCTTGTGGTGCTTTACTGCGCATTATGATCGCGCATTTAATAATTCTCGCGTGGAAGTCAGCACGGTTTTTTTAGGTTCAGTTCATCTGTTACAAGACTCTCCTCGTAACTGGCGGTTCTGAAATTGTTATAGACAGGTTTTCCAAAAAATAATCCCTTCAATACTTTCTAGGCCCCAGTTTAAGTTTTTTGTTATTGTTGTTGTTGTGAACTGGGTTTCATTTAATTTGCATAAGAATGGCATTTTTAATGTTTTTAAACCTCTTGAAACCTCTTCGTGGTTAATTCTTTACTGAGGGGGAAATACGAGTTTTTGGCATCTGCAGTTTTGAATTGGTCCATTTTTGTTGTGGTATTTCAACAATTTCAATCGTAACTTTTTTTAGTGAGATATTATTGTTTTATCCAGCCCTGCAGTAAGCTTACAATCATGTTTTTTGGCATTTTGATCAAAGCTTTAACATTTTGTAGTAAAAAATTATTCCTCACAGCATTTTTTGTCCTTATAATAACCACACTTTAGTGGATCTTCTTTCGTATAGGGCATCCATGACTAAAACTATTAAAACTACTATGACTGGAAGTGAATCAAACAGTGATTTGTGATTTATAACCTTGCATGACAGCACAAACACGTGGTTGCCTAAAGTGTGTGGCATTGTTGGTTACCTATATATACCAGCAGTAGTTGATGCGAGAGGTGGCCAACAATAACCTCACATTTCTTTTTCATGGAAATGAAACTAATAATCTGGTAACTTAAGAGCTCTCTAATCTATTCCAGAGATCCAAATCAAATATACACTAAATAAGTCAGTATTGTTTCACTTTCCAGAAAAAGTCCAAGAAGATTCTTTGCAACTGATTGGTTCAGAGCAATGTTGTGAAATCAAACCTTCTGTGCTGGTGTCTGAAAATGGCTGTAGTGGTAATGAATCAGAAACAGGTTATGACGAATCATCACAGGATTGGAATGAAGCAATTGGATCATTACTAGATGATGATGTTGCACTCTCAGAGTCCTCTAATGTTCAGCCAATCCAGGACAAAGAAGGTGTCACTGATGATCTGGAAAGAACTAATTCTGAATCAGTTAATAACCAGAGAAATAAGGAAGGTAAGAAGACTCATCGCCGAAAACATTTACAGCACCATCTCAGTTGGCAGAATGCTTTGAAGAAGGCCCAGTGTATGCCTGATCCATGGGAGAAGTTTCACATTGATGATTCCTGCCCTACGGAAGTTGCTATCAGACATCGGTATAATGCACTCAAGAAAAACTGGGTGAAAGACGAAGTGAGAATAAAAATGGAGGCGTTGGTGAGTTTCAGATTATTATTTTTGCTTTGTTTATAATTATATTGTTTGTGGCTGTAAGACATCTGCTTCCCATAATTTCATCCAACACAATAATTCCTTAATGTGTTACATTGCTCACTGTGCACATGTAATTTCATGTGTCATTAATGAGTTTTGATCTTTTGGGAAGTAGGTAGCTCTCTTTAACCACTGACCAACAGGGAGACTTTTGGCAAGCTAATTCATTTCCTAGGTTAGAAAATGATGTGACATACTTCAGGACTATGGTTGTGGGTCCAAATCCCACCTATATTAGCTAAGCCACTGAGTTTTTTTCAGTGGCGTGGGTTTTCAGTGTTGCATTATATCATCTATTTGATTACACACCTACACACACAGGAGAGCATTTCTTAAATATTTGCTGTTAGTTTATGAAATTATTTTCATTTCTTTGTAGCCGTTTGATCAAGGAGCCATGAGGGAGTGTTTCAGACTGTAAGGACCTTGTACTTAATTATTAATAGCTATTTACAGTCAAACTACTTCATGCATGACCTTTATTTCAAAGATTTGAATTTAGTCTCCAAATTTATACATCACCTGTAAAATAATTAGGCAACCGACATGTGCATGCGCACGTCGCCGACTCATAAAATGGACGTTTTTTTGTTTTTCACTTTCATCGTCATCGTCCGTCAGTTCACTTAGTCCTCTTGGGGTTGCGCAGCCTCTGAACAATGGCCTTGCTGTTATAATGACATAAACAGATAAATTTTTAGTACCCACTTAAAACACATTCGATTTTATCAGTTTTGAAAACCAATCTCTCAAATACTGGACATTCTCCTTGTCGATAAACAATAACATGACCTTTGCTAAATTCTTCAGAATTTCTTGTTCAAAATTGCAATGAAGAACTGAAACTTCTTTGCAAGATTCTGCTCAATTTTACATCCAGCATTGAAAAATGTTTTGTAATGTATTTAAGTGTCACTTTTCATTCAAATTGACGTGTGAGTTTAGGGACTCAATTCTGTTTTTTGAAAAGCCAGCCACATGTGACCTAGATTGACTGTACTGTGGTCTGTAAGAGAGCATCTTTGACTATGAAGTAAAGAAACCAATCCAGTCAGTCCAGCACATTCCACGTAAGATGATCCTAAGCTGCCTTGCTTTTAGAGAAAGTTTTTTTCCTCCTCTGTAGTTTGAATCATGTGTTATCTGAGAGTGCAGCTTGAAAGTTCAATTTTGATGTTTGTAGACTTCCCTGCTAGCAGAGGCCCCTTTTCCTTTGTATTCGCTGAGCTGACAGGCGGGACGAAAAGGGACCTCTGCCATGGGTCGAAATGAACTGTGTTGAGCATGCGCCACGGTTACTTAGCGACCGAAACGTCACGTGATGCTTTTAACACGTGATCAGCTGGCGACTCCCACCTTTCTCAACTAGCATGCCAAAAAACACCTGCACAGTTTTGTTGTCGTGAATGGCGAGTTCACCAAAACCCTAAAAAAAGTAGACAGTTCGTCTAGAGATAGTTGTTGTCTAATCTACGGTATTAATTTCAAGTTATCTGGACAAGGAAGCTTTTTTAACATGACCACAACTCCAGGAATCAAAGAGAATTTAACCCATTGAAGGCTGCGTGTTTTATGATCGCTTCACTAAATTAGCAGTTGGTAATAAACAACCCATGTGCAGTACGAAAGGACAATTTATAGGTTCAAAAAAACAACACTCACTTGATCTAGAATAGTTAAAATTTCCTACTTTTAAATAAAATACACCAGTTGTCAATTAAGAATTAGCCAAAAATACAATCTCAAAGTCAAAATTTTGAAAATTTCCGCAAGAGATTTCTCACGTTGTCTCGCGCGTGAAATCAAACCACAGTGTCTGTTTAGGTCAGATTACTACTTTTCGAAATTTTGTGAATGAAGGTACACAGAAGAAGAGAAAGTAAGCTTTTCTAAATAATACATTTATTAAAACACGCCTTTACTTGTTTCTGAAGACCAAACGTGTTCCATTCTTTCTTCGAGGGAAGCTACGCGCAAGCAATTTCGCTCGATGTGTAAGTTATTTTGAAGAGCATTTGGTGATGCAAACTGTGCACGTTTTTCAAAACTTTTACGAAAACTGTAAGGAATATGAAGAATCCCTCAATTAAAAAGCGACTTTGATACAAATTTACAATCAAATGTGTAATTTACTCTACCGTAGACTCGTAGAAGTGCTGGAGCATTTCACAGAAAGTCTGCAGCTCGAAAAATCGTTGGAGGTGGAAGGTTGTCCTTCGCCTTGACAGATGTTTTCTTCGCTCTAAATTCCATTCCTTAACTTGTCGAGTGTTTCTAAGAGCTTCTTCTTTCGATTGTTTATCTTTCCGTCGTCCATGTTAACAAAAACGAGAGAAAGTAAACGTTATAACTCTTCACGAGTTTAGTTCTCTTTCCAGGACGGCATGTTACTATGCGGGCTCACTAAATGACAGCGGAATAACTGTAAAGGAATGCACGAAATACATGTAGGAGCATACGTTTCGGAAACCGCTGTCCACGACCATGGACGGCGGTTGAATCAAAGGGAGTTTCGACCCATGGCAGAGGTCCCTTTTCGTCCCGCCCGTCAGCTCAGTGAATACAAAGGAAAAGAGGCCTCTGCTAGCAGGGAATTTGTAGACATAAATTGTGGTCTAATGCGAATACACAAATCTGATCGGCTTTAGCTGCCAGTCACCATTGTTGATTTGCTAGTAGACAATAACTGAACAAGCTATGTTGTGAGAAAGTAAGGTCTCTTTTGATTTCTTCAGTTGCAGTCTTTGAGTTGTCTTGCAAAAGATTCACTTAATTTAAACTTACCATAGTAAACTCAGTGGCACCTCATAGAAAACTTGGCTTCCTAGTCTAGTCTTCCTAATCTAATATTTATTGGGTTACATTTTTCGTCTGTTACATTTGGGTCCCCTAACCCCCGCTCCAAATCTCCAATTAAAAACAGTATAAATGGAAATAAAGTTGAACCTCTCCCCATGGACACCACAATAATATGGTTGCCTCTCTATTACAGGCCATCTGCTTGGTCTGAAAGAGATAAAAAATCATTAAGTTTAAATCCCACTTCTAGGCAAATCCATAATAGGGACACTATCACTGTCCCCTCAGTGTCTGAATGAAAGTGGTTCAACTTTAATCCCATGCAAATATAAACTAGTCTGTGAAGGTCTAAAATGTGGTATAGGGTATTTGTGGTCCAAGAGACAGTCAGAAATTTCCAGCCCTCTTAAACCAAGCCAGCAGCCAGCTATTTTGCTACCTACAGATGACTGTTTACGACTGACTTCACACTGTACTTTTGTCTCCTTATCCCCTATCCTGGCCCTTGTTGCCTAGTACTCCTGATGTAACCCTGTCTACTACAAACACTTTATGGTTTCCTAATTTATTATAAGCACATTTGGGGGTGTGGTGGTGTAGTGGTTAGCGCGTTGGACTTCAGATCTGAAGGTCGGTGATTGAACGCTCAGTCCTTGCCATCGTGTTAATGTTGTTTCCTTAGACAAGAAACTTTACCCCACATTGTCTCTCTCCACACAGGTGTGTAAAGTGGGTACCCGCGACATACTGCTGGGGGTAACCTGCGATGGACTAGCATCCCATCCAGGGGGAGTAGCGATACTCTCAGTTGCTTCATGCTACAGAAACTAGGATAAGCTCCGGCCATGTGGGCCTCCTTGGCTCATGTGCGACTTTACCTTACCTTTACCTTACCTTTACCTACCTTCACCACATTCTAAAACAGGTCCCATTTGATTGGAAACATGGATCTTTTACTTCGCAGGAAAAAGTTGTCAAACTTCTCAAAGCACATGAATTGGAAGCATGCAGCAAATTATGTTGCTAAGCAGTACATTGACAAAGTCCCAAGAAGTGTTTACTTTGACGATGTGAGGCTTCAGATGGATGCTAAGCTTTGGGGTGAAGAGTACAACAGATACAACCCACCAAAAAAGGTTTGCAAAGTCACCTACTTCTAATGAGGTGTGCATTTCTAGAAGAATCCCAAAGACATTTTTTGGTTCTAAAAACTGCAAATAGTTTGAACCCGTAATCATGCCTTTGTTAGGTTTGAAAAAATGCACACTAGGGATGTGTGTTCCAGAAAATGTCCATACACCCCTCTCCATGGATGGTTTCTTGGTCTGAACCCCCTCCCCCCCCCCCCACATCCCTGGAGAGACCTCCCTCCCCTCTGAGTTTCCAGTGACCTTTCTTAAGGTGGTTATGGATATTTTGTTGGACAATTTGTGGCTTGCTTCATTAGATGCTCTATTTTCAAATCTTTTCAAACGTAGACAGCTTAACTCATGACGTCTGTTTTTTTAAGTCTTATAATTCTACCTGGTATTTTTGATGACATGTTGCAGGTACTTTTTATTGCTTTTTATATTTGGTGTTTTTCGTATGTGTACATGCATACGTATATCCATCGGTTTCAAGGTCATATTGTACATATAATAACTTCAGGTATATTGTACATATAATAACTTCATATTTATGTAGTGTAATGTACTGTGTCAATTATTGTTTTGTAAAAATTATGTATACAATATATTATTTCTGATTGCCACCGTAATTAAGTCTTTAAAAATTGTCACTGTGGTCATTAAACAATATTAATGAAATAATAATAATAATAATAATAATAATAATAATAATAATCAGGGCTGTCCACAACTTTTCACGTAGCTGGCAAAAATTCCTAAGTAGCCGGATAGTGATTATTGAGCACCGAAGGTGATCCCTTCTAGGGGGGTCTGGGGGCATGCCCCCAGGAAATTTTTACATTTTAAGTCCCCAGAAATGGAATTTCCTTGATTTTGAGCACAAAATTTCCAATAATGTCAGTTCCATATTACTATTTTATTACTACAGGTGGATATCTTCCAGGTTTGTGTTATTGAAATGAAGGATAGGGAAGGGTCACCTTTGTTTCACTTGGAACATTTTATTGAAGGAAAATACATCAAGTACAACTCAAACTCTGGCTTTGTACTTCAAGATGAGACTCTTCGCTGTACTCCTCAGGTTAGTGCTACCGAATCGCTGAACTCCGAGAGTTCATTTATTTAGTCTCACTCCTCGTCATCAGGTCAACTTGATGTCAGGACATCAGTAATGCAAGCTCATGTCACCACTGTGCCTTCCATTTATCTGACATTTTGGCTGTTAATTTTAGTGAACTGGATGTGACAATACTATTTAGTACTTCTTGACCACATTATCATCATATTGGTTACCTCTATGTTCATAATTTTGGGTATTTTCCAATTATGTGCACAACAAAAAATTAATGAAAAGTAGATTGAAATGTGCGTTCAACTTGAGTTGGAAGCTTGCCAATCCTTATTGGAAGAAATTTCATATCATGGACACGTCTCAGTGCTTTGTTCTTAGTTGAAAAGTGTTCATCTTGTAAGCTTTTGAACAAATTGAAGGGCCCGGTGGAAAAAGGGCGTAAGTGACGATTTTGAGGTTAAAATCGAAATTGCTCCTATTTAGCTGAACATTGGCACACAGGCTGGTTTTCATGTGAGGAACGCCGTTGCGCACTTATTTCTTGACCTGAGATCTAAAATTTGAAGAATTAGTGTATTACTTTTGCTTAAAACTGACACAAAGAAAACAACAGGACCGCAGATTCTAGGTTGAATTCCTTTGTTTTAGTTCAGGCAGAGAACAAAAGAAATCTTTCACGCATCACTTGAACGAGTTCAGTTCAACAACACTTTTCACGCAAAAGTAATACGCTAATTCTTCAAATTTTAGATCTCAGGTCAAGAAATAAGTGCGCAACAGCGTTCCTCACATGAAAACCAGCCTGTGTGCCAACGTTCAGCTAAATAGGAGCAATTTCGATTTTAACCACAAATCGTCACTTACGCCCTTTTTCCACCGGGCCCTTCAATTAAAATCACTCTTATTCTGTGATTTAAAGCCCATGGATGATTAATATCTATAGTGTTGAAACATCTCTACATTTAGGTTTAAGTGGTGTCCTTGAAGTCCTGAAAACTACCTGGTTTATTCAAAACTTCATTAGTTAAAAATGATTGTGAATCACATGTTAGATTCCATTTGATGTGTAAAGTAAATTATGTTTGAATTGACTATGTTATCAATAATGTTTAATTGTTTGCAGGCTTTTAGTCATTTTACATTTGAACGATCAGGTCATCAGTTGATTGTAGTTGATATCCAAGGTAGGATGAATATTTCATGTACAAATTTTACTTACTGGTCACTGGTTATTATTGATGTCCACAGATTCATTCTGTTTACGTCAGTTACAGGTCTTCTAATTTGCCAATTTCTGAAATGCCTTTAGCCTACGATTGGAATGAGAATCCTAGAATTAAGAATTAAGTTGAAGGCACAAGGAAATTATTTTTGTTGTTGTTGTAGGGGTTGGTGACCTGTACACAGACCCACAGATTCACACATCTGATGGAGAGGGATATGGTGATGCCAACCTTGGTCCTAGAGGCATGGCACTGTTCTTCAGCTCCCATAGATGTAACAGGTGAGTCCTCTTTGACTCTTAACACTGTTTTATCTAAATACTGGAAATTTTTCATGAGATTGCAATTTTCACAAGTTAATTTTCAGTAGTGGGAGTTTGACATCGGGATCCTGACAGTTGTTTGCAGTCTTTGACCTTGGCCAATGTCTCCTTCGAGGTACAAGCCAGCCCCTTGTTTTAAGCCACATGCATGGCTAACACTAAGACTCAAAGCCCTTGATTTGACTATCCTACTCCATTGCCAGAGACTATGCTTAGAAACTTATTTGTTTTCAAGATATAGTGTGAATTATTGTGCCTGAGGACGGTTGGTGATGGCATATTAACTTAAGGATCGATAATTTTAGTCATTTTGTTAATTAAGCGTTGTTTAGTTTAGTTTTTTTTTGTTACAATGGCTTTGTTAATAATGCATGTGCTTGTGGTAGTAGCATTATTTCAGAACTAGGTATTATTGTGGTTTAAAGGATTGCATTGCAACAAGTCAAATTAGTGTCTTTCTCTAACTTTAACACCTTGTGAGTGTTAGGGTTTTTTCAAAACACATGAAATGTTTCCCACACCCATTTAAGTTTTCCAAAACTACAGTTTCATTTTATCATTTACTGGAAGCAAGTGACCTAGCTAAGAGTCCAGTGAGAGTTGTTTCCTTTTTTGATGCTCAATTAATATCAAGTTATTATTTTCCAGAATCTGTGAAAGTCTGGGACTTTCTCCATTTGACCTGAGTGTTAAAGAAATGGAACGTATTGATACAACTTTGAGGAACATTCAAGACTCCAGCACCATCCTGAAAGGCACTCCTGTATCCCCTGGCCGCAAAATCTCCTCTACCATATATGACATGACTGAGTACCTAGCCCAGTCCCCTCCTCCCTCTCCATCAATCTCAGAACCAGACTCTCCTCGTTCATCGCTGTCATCATCATCTGATGGATTGTCAGGATATTCACGGCAGATTTCTGACCCGGAATCATCGTCTGAGACTGAAAGTGATCATAGTGATGTCTTCACTGAAAATGAGGTTAGCGCAAACTGTTGCAATCACGTACAAAACATCCATGGTACACTTAAACCATTTAGGTTGGAAGGCAACATGTAAGAATCTCTGTTTGTCAGAACAATTTTTTCTCTATCTGAATTCCTACATTATTGATTTTGTTTCGTTTATGTGTAACGTGTTAAAGAGGTAAATTTCATTCCACTTGCTCTAGGAAGAAGATGTGCGGAATTCGCGGAATAAATTATTTCCCATGGACAGCATGGTGCGTAAGGCATCAAGTGTATTTGCTGAGGTAGAACTGCTTGAAAAGTTACGTGCACACCAAGAGGAACAGAAGAAAAGACAGAAGAGTGTTTCTATTCTGGGACAGGTCAGTACTCATTGCTAGAACAGTCACCAAAATTCACACGCACTCACTAATTAATATTTCTAAAGCCCTTAGTATGTGAGTGTGGATACCTCTAAGCTTACAGGCAATTCCCTTTTTAACCATTCAGGCCTCATTTTGCAGTGGTGTGCCATGATGCCCCACCCACCTCCCCTTCGGGGACATCTACTCTTCTTACCTTACATTTTTGTCCCACTATTTTTTCCCGGGAAAATTGTTTCTCCCCTACCGGTTCATGAATCTTATTTCGTCTGGAGAAAGGCGATAAGGTGATGTTTATTACTACATATAAAGTTGACTCCCGGTAACTCAAACCCTCTGTAACTCAAACCTCCCGCTAGCTTGAAGTGAATGTTTTTTTTTCCTTTAGGTCAGTTTCTTTATAATTTTACCCTCAATAACTCAAACTCACGACTGACAAATCGAACCTGTTTTGATTTCCCTTGAAGGAATTAATTAGTAAATGTTGATATGCTATTAAGTAACAACTAACAATGACTGGTGTTTTTTATGTTCACTAGGTTCATCTTGAGTTTGCGAAATGCAATGAAATTGGTCGCTTCACTAACAATGAAGTGCAGATGGAATGTGCTATGTTTCATTTGGAGCAGGCTGCAGCTTGTGGTGATTTAACAGCTCTAATTACAATGGCTGAGGTCTATCTACAGCTCCCTCATGATGTACTGGCTTCAGCAGCCGTGCAGGTAATGACGTCATACATCCTGTGCAGCCGTGGAATTCTAGCAGTTACCGTAAATGATGTAATAAACGTCCAGGGTCCGTTTGTTCGAAATCCGGTTAACACTAACCTGGGATTGAAATTTAACCAAGGTTTCTGTTTCTCTTATGTCAAAAGAGTTTTCACAGCAAATTCCAAGTGACCTTTTGAAAGCAAACAAAGTCAGAATGTAGGGCAAAAACGATTTACAGGAATCTGTATCGTTTGGCTATAAGACGGAATTTAAAATGACACTAATCCTGGGTTAGTGGTTTTCTGGGGGCGTTAAATAGAGAGAGGCATTTATTATATTTGGCCGAACAAGTATTACAATAAAGGCTTAACTTTTCCTAAATACAAAGGCAACTATTCGATGAAAGTGAAAAAACTCTACGTTACAACTTAGTTCTCGACAACCGTGGCATCAAATCTTCGTTCATTCAGTTTAATTTCACTGTCTTCGTCAGTATTAGAGTGAGTACTAGGTTGGTTTCATCGTATTAGCTCGT